>OY856188.1:241895238-243125238 GCA_963693315.1 Diogma glabrata | reverse complement strand
ATCCCAACCGAAACACGTGAAAGAGAAAAACAGAGTTTTTTCTGATTTATTTCCAACAATACCTTTGAATTGAAAAAATTCAAATTATTTCCTTAGTTACTTGAGTTTAATTGCTCACAAAAATCCCGAATAATATTGATATACGTTTTCATTACATCCGAGAAAAAATTGAAAACAATATTCTGGATGTTACTTTTATATCAACAGATCAAATGGCAGCTGACAATCTTGAATCTGACAAAAGCGGCTTCCAAGAATAAACACGCTTTTTGTATAAATGAAATGGGATTATGTTAAAAATTTAATTCTTATGTATACATTTGTTTGTTTTGAATTAAAGTTTCTGAATATTATTTTTTTAGGATATTATTTTGAAATGTGTAATTAAAATTCAGTATTTTTTTATACTTTGAATTTATGTAGTTATATTATATTATCTCTGAATTAGAAATTAAATTAGTATTCATTATAAAATTAATATTTAACAAGTGAGTGTTAAAATTTAAAACATTAGACTAACTCATTTATGTTAACATGAAATTTCAATAAATAAACTTTCCTTCTTCTGTGAGAGCTCATACAATTGGTTGTGTATTTTATTTTACCTCTGCAAAATCAACAGGTGTCAAAAGAAAGGTGATTTTTTTGTAGTGCAAAACAGTTTTTTTTTGTAATTTTCGAAAGCACAGTTTTCGACTTATTTTCAAAATTGTAAAATTTTTTTTGTCCCCCCACTTATCTACGAACATTACAAAAGAAAAAATTCACGAATGTAGGGATTTTGCTAAATCGAAACCAAAAATTTTTTTGGTTGTTATAATTTCAAATGTTCATTGTTCATTGTTCAAACCACTACTGACCGTTATGACCAAGCTCTTACTACACTTGCACTATAAATATTGAAGTTAGAGAAGTTTTATTTTAAAATTTATAAAATGGAATGCTGAAGTAGAAAGTTAGTATTTTTTGACTCTCGATATTTATTTTTTATAACATTATTTGCATAATTGAACAAAATATTGATAAAAATAATTTATTTTTATTCTTAAAACGAACATCAAATTTAAAACCAAAATCAGGTATGTGAGCATTTAAAAGAAAATATTTTTATTAATATTCACTTCTGTATATTTTTTTTAAGTTACTCGCACCGAAAGAATGTAGAAAATTGATCGCAAATACGAGGCACGCGTGCCAGACTTGGCACGTTTAACAATATTGCTTGGCACGCACGGCAAAATATTGCTTGGTACGCACGGCCGAATTCAGGGCTTTAATCGAAACATGCAAATACATATACATATACACATACATATGCAAATTATGGATCGAGTAGTACAATTTCTAATAATTTTTAATATTTATAGAATATTCATGACTTCAATGATGTAACATCAAATAAAAAAGTCGGACAAGTGCGAATATAGTTCGAGGGTTCCGTGTATATATTATTCTACGAGAATAGTTCTCCTAAACACAATTTTAGAAATAAGCCAAAAACGGGGCATTCGAAAATAACAAAAAAACTGTTTTACACTACAAAAAAAACACCTTTCATATGACTCGCCCCCCCCCCCTTGACATGATCAAAAATAAATACTTACTTAATATTTAATATTTACTTTCTGGATCTAGAGAATCAGGATTACAACTTTTGTTGGCTCTAATAAAGTCTGAAAGATCGTTGGACAAAATTAGTGGAAAGTATGGATTTCTCTCACTCCAGTCGTAAAGCTTGGGATCTTCTAAGGAAGCTTGGCGGAGCCAAATGTCAGTATCATTCAACATCTCCAGTAAATCCTCACGCTATTTTTTCCCTATTATTAATAAACTCAAAAGTTCCAGTTGCTAAAGAAATTTCCAGAAAAATCAAATTACTTCTAAAGCAGATGCGTAAAAAATTAAACAACTCTCCTTTTGGAGACTCCGTTACGGTTGTAGAAGTTAACATTGCAATAAAAACTTTGCAGGAGGGTAAGGCTCCTGGATAAGATAACTTGTTTCCAGATTTTTTCATTCATCTTACAAAAAACGCGAAGATGTGGTTGTAAAAATTTTTTGTTAAAACTGTTATACTACTGTGAAAATCCCTAATTTATGGAAAAGATCTGAAATCCGAGCAGTGACTAAACCCGGTAAACCAAAAGATCTCCCAGGTAGTGATAGCCCTCGGGCTATGTGTGGGTTATAAACTGTTCTCTGTGTGGGTTATTAACTGTTGGAAAGAACCATCTACCACAGAATAGTAGAATTGATTGATTCCATCATACCTGTTGAACAAGCTGGATTCAGACCTGGAAGAAACTGTTGTGACCAGGTCTTGCCTTTGACTACTTTTATTGAAGCTGGCTTTCAAGACAAGATGAGAACTGCTGAAATTTTAACGATTTGAGTGCTGCTTATGACACAGTTTGGAAAACTGGTCTGCTGTATAAACTTGCAAAATTTATAAAATGCAAAAATTCTGTAAATTTAATTGATGAGATACTTTTCAATCGTTCGTTTGTAGTGATGTGTGGAAATAAAAGTAGCCGCCGGATACGACTCAATAGTGGACTTTCTCAAGGCTCTATACTTGCTCCACTATTTTTTAATGTATATACTTCGGCTCTTCCAAAAACAATATCTCGAAAATTTATTTATGCAGATGATCTCGCCATTGCTTGTCAATACTCTTACGATCCACGTGCTGTATCAAAAGTAATTCGTATTCTTACTAACGATTTGAAAATTTTGGACCAATATTACATCATATGGAGATTACGTCCAAATCCAGACAAATGTGAAGTTTCAAGTTTTCATCTTTCTAATCATAATGCCAATACTACGTTAAATATTAAATATTTTCCTAATAGTCTAATCCGTTACAACCATACGTCGATATATCTGGGTGTACAATTTGATAGATCGTTTACATTTAGACAACACTGTGAAACTCTTAGTGGAAAACTAAAAACAAGAAATAACATGATTCAGAAATTATTTGGATGGCGCATCAGCAACTGTATTTAGAATATCAGTTTTAGCTCGTATATTTAGCTGGTATGTTCCACTGCTGGATATTGCGCTTCCGCTTGGTCACAGAGTGTTGATGCTCGACTCATTGATACGCAGTTGAATTCTACCTTGAGAATAATAACCGGAACAATAAAACCTACTAATCTATCTTGAGAAATACTAGCTGTCTATGCTAGCCAATATTTCCCCTCAAAATTTGAGAAGATGTGCGGCTTTGGCCGGGTACATAGGTACATAAAGTTTCAGAATTTCAAACTCTTCCAATTCACTCTGATTTACAAAATAGACATTCCTCAATCAATAGACTTTTATCAAGAATTCCACTTTGGTCAAAAATTGAAATGCTGGGAGATTTTAATAATTTTTCAATTAATGAGAGATGGCAGGAATTGTTTTATTGCGCAGCTTTCCCAAATAAATACCTCATATCTGTACCTTATTTAAAGGTATTAGAATTTAATGTAAATAGACGAAGCTGGACAACTTTAAACAGAATAAGATCAAATTCTGGTAGAACTTTAGGTACAATCCGGAATCCAGAAATCTCTCCTACTTGTGACTGTGGAGCTCCTCAACAAATAATTGCTCATATTATAAATGAATGCCCTTTTCGTCATTTTAGAGGAGAATTATTAGATCTTCATAACTTATCGTTTGATGCTATTAATTGGTTAGATGATCTTGATGTGATTATTTAAATTTAAGTTTGTATTCTTTTGTTTTCTTGATAATGTAATATGTTAATTCATACGAATAAATAAATAAATAATGAACAAAAACAATTTTTTTTTCAAAATGTCTACTTGAAAAAAATGAACATTTGAAATTATAACAAACAAAAAAAAATTTTAGTTTCGATTTAGCAAAATTCCTGCACCCGTAATTTTTTTTAAATTTTTTCTTTTGTAATGTTCGCAGATAAATTGGAGACAAAAAAAATTTTACATTTTCGAAAATATGTCGAAAACTGTGCTTTCGAAAATTACAACAAAATCTGTTTTGCACTACAAAAAAAATCACCAAACAACTAAACCAAACTCGATTCCTTAAAAAAGGTTTTGTTTTACTATCTCCTTATCTATGTCCATAAAATTTAGATAAAATAAAATATTTGAACTTTTTTATCAGCAGGCGTAGGAAAACACATTTAACAACTGTAGAAAATTATTTTATACATATATTTTTAGAATTTTGAAAAAAGTTTCAATTTTTGATTTTCTTACAAAATTGATTTTGGAATATTTTTAGAATTTTGAAAAGTTTGATTTTATTAATTTTTACAATATTTTTGGAATTTTGAAAGAAATATGAATTTGTGATTTTGTAATATTTTCTCGAAACGCTAAATGGAGAGGTTTTTGAGTAGTTTGCTGATTGTATCATCTTTTCACTAAATTATGTTAATTTATGATCTGTTATAATTTTCCGGCAACGTATTGATGGTTCGTGTTAGTTTTGTAATAAATTTCTAGGCAGAGATAAAAAATACATGTACTTTAACAAAAAGTTATGTTTGAGTTATACAAAAGTTATACAAAAGTTATACATCGCTGCCTAGAAATAAAAACAATGTCCTCATAAAAGTTTTATGCCGAAAACTATATCAAAATCTTTAGCCAAAATCGAAGTCTTGATTTCTCAGAGCTGTGAGATTTCAGCCCCTCCATATTTTCATATTTCAAATATGATAATAATTGAATTGACTTTGTAATACATGATGTAAACATGGCTTTTTATTACACATGTTGTAAATCAATAAATGCTACTCTAAATTTCAATATGACATATTTATTTTATATTTAATCTTTTTACTTTTTTAGTAATACCGGCCACAGAAGCCAAAGAAGTTTTACTTCAACCGCGTTTAAAGATTACACGCACTTTTGTTTTATTGTTTGAATAAAAAAATAAGAAAAAAATATAAATTTAAAAAATTACGAAACTCAATAATTAAGTAACTAGAATCGACACGTCTAACTCATATAATATTTAACACGAGACTGAATAAAAAAATATAACAACATTAACAAATTATATGCCCGATTTATAGTCGGTAACGTTAACTTAACGTTAACTTTAACTTAACCGTAACTTAAGACACTACAAAATTTTGATTTATAGTCGGTAAGAAATTACGTATTCTTTGACGTTTGATTTGATATTAATTTTGGTTTTGTAATCAATTTTATAAATCAATCAATTCTTTAAAAGTAACAAACTGATTTTAAAATCAAAATTTAAAATAATAAAATTCGAAATAAACATTTAATACAAAATTTAAAAATAAAAATATTTATTTTCATATTAATTTCATGCTAATATTTGGCTTTAAAGTCGCTCTTTTTATATCCTTTGCATTTTTTAATAAATAAAATTTTATTTTTATGGACACTTGCAATCAAATATTAGTTTTCTTCAGTTTTTATACTAAACGTCAAAAAATCCTTAACAAAATCTTTATGATAGAATGAAATGAACTTTACGTTAAGTTAACGTTAAGTTTGCGTTAACGACTATAAATGCTCTAGTGCATTTTCATACATTTGTATTTTACGTTAAGTTAAAGTTACCGACTATAAATCGGGCAATAAACTATTAAAATTTCATTCCAAAAAATAATGACATGAAATTGAATTTTGTCGTGCCGAAAATATTATTCGTTTGCCTTTTTTATTTCATTGTTGTTTGAATTTCTTCTTTATTTTATTTTTTTATTATTGTTTGATGCAATTGTGTAAATGAATATGTTTAAGATTTAAAATCAGAGAATATATATGGTTTCATTATAATTTATTTTACTGAACGTCATTTCCGTTTGAAAACGTTACTTACGTCCGAAAAAAGATTTGATTTACTTGTCATATCGCGCCTAAAGATTTTTTAATTAAAAAAAATTTATCGAGCGACTTTTTGAGAAACTAACTGAAACCAAATTTAACAGGGACAGTCCAATAATGACGATATAGTTGTAAACGAAATGGTTAGGCTCTTGGCGAGAAATCAATTCTAATATACTTAAAAAAACGGACAACGTCGTAATTTAAATTAATGAACAAGTGTGCCACATTTTTTAGAATTTAACCATTTTTATTCATACGTGTATATTCCAAAAGGCAAAACCACAAATAATTCATTTTTCTTATTTTCAAAGTAAATTAAAAACTAGAATTAAAATTTTCTGTGAATTATTAATATTAATAATTCCATTAACTTTAAATTATTAATTTTCGTAATTAAAATTTATAATAAGAAATTATTTCTATAATTAAACAATTGTGCCCTCTCAATTGTTATCCTCTAACAATTGAGAGGGCACAATTGTTTAATTATAGAAATAATTTCTTATTATAAATTTTAATTACGAAAATAATTACAATTTGGTATGGTCATTTTGTAGAATTTTTCATTAAACATTTATTTTTCAAAAATTCTACTTAAATTTTCCCGGCTGAAAGAAGAATTAAATTGTTTTTTTGAATAACAAATTAAATTTTGAATACATCTCGAGGGCACACACAATATTTGAAATTGTATACTTGAAGTAAGAAGTAAGGAAGTAATTTTGTTTTTGGTATTTTAAAAAATAATTTTCTTTGTTTTCGGTATCTTACAAAATGTTTTAGTTAAAATATAAAATCAACTTTGAGAAATTTTGTTTATTTTTTTTATGTTGTATAAAGAAAATATTTGTTTTTGCACGAAGCATTATAACTAATAGTCAGAAACGATTGTTTGATGATAGGTGACACACAGAAGTATTTGAGCAAACATCCATTGCCAACAATCGATCCATCAAAAATTAAATAAATATAAGGAAAATAGAGGAAAAACAAAATTAAAAACTGATGAGCTGTTACGAAGTGGAAAAGGACATAAATTTCTAAAACAATTTTCTCTCCACATATTTTAATTTTCCTTGTGTCAATCAATTAAAATAGCCGAACCCACATTTTTTAGTGACTATAGAGATACATTTTTTAATTATTTTTATGGCTATAACTAATCACATATTTATTTTTAGAATCGAAGGATAGAGAATTCATTTAACAGAAAATTTGATTTAACTATTTGGATTTTAAATTGTATTATGGTTTACAAACAGTTTAGATTATGCGACCTTTTTTATACAATACATAAAATTATCCTACAACATAAAAATAGCTATCCATTTAAGTTCTTATTTCATGAAGAAAAATCTGACATACTAAAATTAAACAGGATTACTGAATAATTTGAATAATGGTCGAATTAATTTAAGACTTCCGGTTACCGAAAAATTAAAAATCAACCTTGACTTAATATAGCATTTTAAACATAATAAAAAAGACACATCAAGGGCTTTAGAGGCAGTGTTTGACATGTTCAGTATATCAGCAGTCTTGAGCGCGAGATATTACGTTTTGTTTACGTTCATACGACACAACTATGGCTATTTCTTAAAAGTTCGCATGCTTAGAAAACATGAAAACAAATTGTGACAGCATGCGAGCTACTTGGTTTACGTTTGCGTTTCAAATGATATATCATCGTTTTGTCTGATCGGCTTCGTAATGCTAGTTATCGTTTTTGCATGTAAGATTCAGGCAGAGAATCAAGAATCCACCTTCATGCTTTAAATCAAGGACTAAGTGGTTAAGGCACGTTCTCTTGACACCAGACACTAAAGTAAAATCTGAGGCAGCGTTACACTGTACTGGAAACGGAAAATGATTTCAACAGAAACGAGGGTACAACGCAGTGACATTCACCAGTAACACCACTACAACCACTTGATTTAACTGTGACGATACCAGTGATAACATTGGTCATGGTTATATAGAATCTGTGGTGTAGAAAACAAGATGTTAGTACACATATTCTATTATAAAAAACATATTATATTTCCAATCGAAATGCAGTTGACTCAACCGGGCAGATATGGCGAATAGAACTACGAAAATGATTCAACAGTTGCACAGGTACAGAACGGTGTAGTTGAGGCAACCGCACCTAATGTTTAATGATTTTCAAACCCTTCAATTTTTAAATAAAAATTCATGATATAACCAAAGTAAATTTTTTTCATCGAATTAGTTATTAACTTATAATGCACATAACACTTTATACTTTAAATAAACCTCATTCTGTTGTCAGGAAAATGTTTGCCTGTAGTTGTCCCAATCATCGTCAAATTGTTTGCAAGTATTTTTGAGATGAGGGTGTTGTTGTATATGTGAGATAATAAACAATTTAATATTGTTTATTATCCCTACTGAATTAATTAATGTACATCGCTCCGCCTCTGCTTGTGAAGTATTTATAAATAACGAAATACTTATAAATAACGGAATTGAATAATTAGATGTTAATATAATATATTGAAAAGTAGAACCTGATTATTGAACGTCAGTCGAGTTATAATATTCAAATAAATATGTTGTGTATAATGCAGTTAATTAAAATATAAAATAATAATTAAATAAAACCATTTAAGTGTTTTAATATATGTTACAAAATATCTCGACTTACAACAACAAATATTACATGGCGCAGTTCGCAGTTTGAAATTAAAATACATTTCAACAAGAAGGATTTTTTACAACCGCGTAATACAATGGAGTCATTTAAACGACCTTCACCATTAGGATTGACGGGAAACCTAGGTGAAAACTGGAGAAAATTCGAAATGCATTTCGATATATTTGCTTTGGCTACAAAAGGAAATGCAGAAAAACAGGAAATACAGGTAGCTCAATTACTAAACATAGCCGGAGAAGAAGCAATAGAACTTTTCAATACGTTTAATATGGATGCAGCAGATAAAAAAGACTTGGCGAAAGTGAAAAAGAGGTTTAAGGATTATTGCAATCCTCGAAAAAATATTGTGTATGAACGGTACTTGTTCTATACGCGCGCACAGTGTGAAGGTGAACCGTTTGATCAATTTTTCACCGATATTACAAAATTTTCGAAAAGTTGTGACTTTGGTGAATCAGCAGATAGTATGTTACGTGATCGTATTGTTTTGGGTGTAGCAGATGAAAATCTACAGGCGAAATTGTTAAAAATGGATGATTTAGATCTTACTAAAGCTTCAGAAACATGCCGTATTTTTGAGATAACGGGAGCTCAAACAAAACAAGTTCAAAAAGGAAAATCACATGTGGACATGATGTCATCATATAAAGAGGTACGTTCTAATAATCAGGGTTCTAAGAATTTAAATTATGTTAGTAAAAATTTTAAATCAAATAATTCTTTTAATAAATTTAAAAATTTTAATTCAAAAATTACAAGTGTAAAAAATATTTCACAAACAGGGGCTAAAAGTATTTTCCGTGCAAAAAATAATACAAACAGTTCAAAATTTTGTTGTAAAAATTGCTCATATACACATGAATACGGTAACTGTCCTGCTTACGGTGTTACTTGTAAATTCTGTCATAAGTTAAATCATTATTCAAGTGTGTGTAGACTTCGATATAAAAGTAAAGCTGTTCATGCTATTATGACAGATGATGATGATCATATAAGTGATGTTGAATTAAATGCAATGACCATTAATGAGATAATAATAGATTCATTATGCGATCAAAACAATCAGTCGTGGTTTCAGGAATTATTAGTTGAAAATAGTTTAATCGATTTTAAATTAGATAGTGGGGCTGACGTCAACATAATTCCTTATAAAATTTATAATACAATTGGTCAAGATACTAAAATTAGAAACGATAAAATTAATTTAGAAGCTTTCGGTGGTTTTGAACTTAAGTGTATTGGAGAAGTTACTCTTACAGTGGAATACAAAAATCAAAAATTTAATTTGAATTTTATTATTGTTAATGAGGAGAAATCTAAACCATTACTGGGACTTAGCTCATGTGTACGATTAGGGTTAATTAAACGAATAGATTCTATACAATGCGATCTAAAAAATAAATTTATTAAATCCAATTATGATATATTTCATGGACTAGGTCAGTTTCCTGACAAGTGCTCACTCATTTTAAAAGAAGATGCTATTCCGATTTGCAAACCACCTAGAAGAGTCCCACAAAGTATTTATGATAAAGTTCTCAAAAAATTAAATCAGATGGAAAAAAATAGAATTATTTCGAAGGTTGATGAACCTTCTGAATGGACTCATAATTTGGTTATAGTAGAAAAGCCTGATAAGTCCTTGCGAATTTGTCTAGATCCTCGTGAGTTAAATTTGAATCTCAAACAGGATCACTTCTTAATTCCTACCATTGAGGATTTAACTTCTCATTTACAAAATATGAAATATTTTTCAGTATTGGATCTCAAGGAAGGGTTTTGGCAACTTCAACTTGATAATTCTTCCAAGCCTCTCACAACATTCAATACACCTTTCGGGTGCTACAGACTCAATGTTCTACCATTTGGCCTTAACGTGGCTCCTGAAAAATTTCAAAAACTGAACATGAAACATTTCGGTGAATTAGAAGGGTGTTTCGTTTACATCGACGATTTGTTAATAAGCGGTAGAACTAAAGATGAGCACGATCGTAATCTTGCTAATGTTATTAAACGTGCTCGTGAATTAAATGTAAAATTTAATCCGGATAAGTTCCAATATAGGGTGGAAAGGGTGAAATATCTGGGTCATGTTTTTTCTCAAAATGGTATTGAGCCAGATCCTGACCGAATTAAAGCTGTGCAACACATAAATCCACCAACAAATCGAAAGGAACTAGAAAAGATTTTAGGAACATTAAATTACCTGAGAAATTTTATTCCTCAATATTCTGAGCTTAATTTCCCACTTCGAGAGTTATTGCGGAAAAATTCAATTTTTTCTTGGAAAGATGTTCATACTAAAATTTTAGACAATATTAAAAATACAATAAGTGAAGCAACTCAATTACAGATTTTTTCGCCTGATCTTCCAATAGTGATACAGACAGATGCTTCTAAAAACGGGCTGGGCTGTTGCTTACTGCAACAGAACAAACCAGTTAGCTTTGCTTCTAAAAGTCTTTCATCGGCAGAGTGCAATTATGCACAAATCGAGAAAGAATTTCTTGCCATCGTTTATGCGTGCAAAAAATTTCACAATTTAATATACGGTCGAAAAGTAACAATTAATACAGATCATAAGCCGCTGGTGTCAATAATGAACAAACCAGTATCGGATATAAATTCCAGCCGTCTTAAACGAATGCGTCTTAAACTTTTAATATACGACTTATATGTTGTATATGGGTGATTCTCCAAAAAGGGTACATTTTATGTCCAAGCAATTTTTCTTATGTAAATAATTGTACAAATTCTGTGTATGCTAGTGGAAATTGCAACGTGTTTCTAAGAGAATTAAGCAACAGTATAAAAGAAGCAATTTAGTTTTATTTTTATTGAAAAATATGATCTCGAAACGTGATAAATCACGTCCGTGGACTGTCCCAAGACTGAAGTTTTAAAATAATAAGATTGAAAATCAAAATAATAAATACATTGAAAATAAAAAATATACTGTATGAAATAAATAAATATGTCTACTTATAATACCTCAAACTTTTATCATGAACATATTAACAAAATCAGTTTTACAGCAGAAACTAGAATGTCCCAAGAATTTCAGTCACTTCCGTGGACAAAATGTTTATTTCTTCTATTTCGTCATAGATGGCATTACAAGAACCAAATCTATGATTTATAAATTGTCAGTCAGCCATATTAGCTTTCGAGAACTTTTGTTAGCAGGTTGAGTGTTCTAATAGTGTTCAATTTGCCATAGAACATCAAAATTTTAAGTAGGGCAAGATCAAAGAGTCACATTCGTGGACATCATAATTCTGTAAGTAATTACTAAATTTAAATTTTTATTGTAGTTATAGTAAAAGTGAATAATATATATAATACATTTCAAAGAACAACTTCTCAAAACCAAAATATCATCATTCACAGAATGTTTTTAATGAATTTATCACATCCGTGGACATCACGTCCGTGGACATTCAATGTCTCCGTCGGGACAGCTAAGTAACAGACGTGACACTAACAATAATAGTGTGATCTTTAATATTTATAAATGATTTTTGTTGATAAAACTTAAATTAACTTACATTATTATCATGTTATAAGCAAAATTAAGAAAAGCTTGTCGGAAAAATGAAATCCTTACACACTGTGATTTTTCACAGAATTATAACTGCAAATATTTTGAGGAACTACAAGCAGTACACTTTGGCGGATCGAAAATCAGATTTCTTTAGACATAATAGTTGTTTATTATCACTATGGTAGTAGTTGTTTATTACCACCATCACATCTGTGGACAAGTAAAGATTTAAAAGTTTTTTTTTTCTTAAAATTTCTCAAATATGATCTGGGCCAATAGTATGACTTAATACAGCAAGTTATTATCTAATAGAAAACATAATAATAACGATTTTTATTTCATGTTTAAAATTCAAAAATTTGTTTTTTCAAACTACCCCTTTTCAGGAGAATGACCCATATGTTCCTGGACGGGACTTACATACAGCGGATCTTTTATCCCGAAATTCAATTGATGACAATTCAGTAGATACGGACGCATCATTAAAGGAGGTGGTACACTCGATAAATATATCAGAAGATAAATTAAACATTTTCAAGAAAGCCACAAAGGAAGATGATATTCTCCAAAAAATTATTTGGTTTTACTTGAATGGCTGGCCTAAGGAGAAATCAAAAGTATTAGATGAACTAAAACTTTTTTGGAACTTAAAAGATAAAATATACTATGAAGATGGAATAGTTTACTACGAAGACCGTGTGTTTGTTCCCAAAACATTACGTAAAAATATGCTTCAAATACTCCATGAGGTACACTTTGGTGTTTCTAAAACAAAAGCACATGCCAAAACGCTTCTTTACTGGCCTAATATGAATACGGACATTGAGAATATGATATTTCGATGCCGTATCTGTGAGAAGTATCAACCTTCTAATAATAAGCATCCAATGATACCACACCAAATGCCCGAGCTACCATTTGAAAAAGTTGCATGTGATATCTTAGAATATTTGGGAAAACCGTACATAGTCCTAATGGACTATTATTCTAAATGGCTGGAACTAAAACCTATTACAGATAAAACAGCTTCAAGCGTAATTTTTCGGTTGAAAGAAATTTTTTCTACCCATGGTATACCCAAGTTTGTTGTTGCCGACAACCAACCATTTAATTCATATGAACTTAGACAGTTTGCAAATTGTTGGAACTTCCAATTCATTTACACGAGTCCCCGATACCCTCAATCGAATGGATTAGCGGAGAAAGCTGTCCAAATCGCGAAATCGATTTTAAAAAAAATGAGGGAAGATAATAAGGATGTTAATTATGCGTTACTTGAATACCGGAATAGCCCGGTTGCTATCTGCTAACAGCAGAAATATGCGTTCTAAGCTTCCAACTCATACGGAGTTATTGAAACCTAGAATTGTCAATGTAAATGACAAATTAAAATTAAATCAAGAAAAACAAAAACATTATTATGATCGTCGTACGCCACGTAAAGAAACGAAATTTAAAATTGGTGATAATATTGTTTATCAAAATAACAAACAGTGGCATCCCGGTGTTGTTGTTGATAAACATAACACTCCACGTTCATATATCATAGAAAATGAATTACAGAATAAACTTCGACGTAACACGATTCATTTAAGACGTTCTGCAAATGCTCCTAATTTTAGATCAAGCGATTATTACGATGAATCGTCCAGACCTAATATATCAATACAAAACAATAGTGCTCCATGCCCATCAGATAATACTCATAATACTCCCTCAACTTCAGTGACAATAATTCCACACTCATCGACTTATGTTACAAGATATGGAAGAGCAGTAAAAGCACCAGATGTGTATAAAGCCTAAGCTGTTTCGCTTTTAAACTACTAAATTTAGTTTTTGTTTATTGATAAGGGAGATGTTGTATATGTGAGATAATAAACAATTTAATATTGTTTATTATCCCTACTGAATTAATTAATGTACATCGCTCCGCCTCTGCTTGTGAAGTATTTATAAATAACGAAATACTTATAAATAACGGAATTGAATAATTAGATGTTAATATAATATATTGAAAAGTAGAACCTGATTATTGAACGTCAGTCGAGTTATAATATTCAAATAAATATGTTGTGTATAATGCAGTTAATTAAAATATAAAATAATAATTAAATAAAACTATTTAAGTGTTTTAATATATGTTACAAAATATCTCGACTTACAACAACAAATATTACAGGTGTCTTTACTTTAATTTTTTTTCAGTGTAACATTTATTGCCGACAGAAGGAAATAAAAATTCAATCCACAATTCGATAATGAGTGATGAAGACCATTTCTACAGAGTCTAAAATGGTGGTTCATCACCGACAATTATATTCACTGAAGCGCACAGTTTAATGAAAAGGATCATCAATCTGAACGGATCATTGTCCATTTTTTTTTTAAATGATAAAGATGTGACAGTTATCATCAATAGTGTTCAATTGTGGAATATGTTGACAATTTTTTAATACCAGCTGTAAAACACAATAAAGCCAATTTGCATATGGTTGTGTCGCAAGGGGTTCAACGTATCTATTCAGTTTTTCCATCTGTAATGCAAGACTTCACGATAAATTTTCTTTATTAATTTTGGTCACAACTTCATAGGTATTTGGGAGTCAATAAGATCTCTCATGCATCTCCCGATATCCGGCAACTAGTGTCCAGGAACCGCTAAAGAAATTGTAACAAATTTCGGGTTTAATCCATATCACACACTTCTATTCTTTGGTTGCCTTTTCCTACATGTTTTAAATTATTGTGTTAAAGTTCAGAGTGTTCACTACGGCACTAATTTTTCTACGACCAACATCTATGAGCCACAGCTTGCAATGCTAAATTTAATGGGATGAATGAACGCTTTCATAGAATGCGGCAATAATGTGTCACGATCGATGGTAAAATTTTATTCTGTATTCTTTTGACAAAGTACAGTTTTCAAGATGATTACCTGGACATTTCTTACCCGAAAACAAGGCTCGCCAACTAATATCGACAGCTCTAAGCCCAGCTGTCAGAAAAACAGTGACTGATCAACAACTAATCAACCATTCATCGAAAATATCCAACTCTTTTCACCACTATTCTTCGATACCTGTTTCAAATTTTGCAATTAAAATTTCGAAGACAGCGAGATAGGATCAAATTTTTAAGATTAATCCATGAATCAAAAATAAAAAATGAGAACTTTACAGAAACAAACTACGCGTCGATTATCTTGACTTATTAATTATGCAATAAGCAATTTTGTACAATTTTCTTTTAGACACTACGCCAAAAAATGCCAACATTTTAAAGTTATATTATGGTATAGGAATATCACTGAGAAAGGGGTGTTTGTGACGGTTTATTTTTTCATAAAAACGAAAATGCATAAAATTAATTATATAGACATTCTGTTGAGCATTGTACAACTTGAAAATTATAACATTAGCGGTTTTATCTGTAAAAAAATATTTAACTATGATTATTATTAGGTTTTATTCTAGAACAGAATTAAATTTTTATTTCGGCCCAGACACGTGTTTTTTTTTTTTTATTAATTAGTTAGACATGTTTAGCACACTAAATATGAAATATTCATTATTTAGACTCTTTGAATATCCGAAGATACCATGTCAACTATAAAGGAAGGAGATGAGGAAAATGGAAGGAATGGGGATATAAGGATAACTATACTAATTTTTTTAAATGATGATGGACATTTTCTTTAAATGCCTGAGGGGAAAATTCATCGGGAAATACAGAGGAAGGCAATGAGTTCCATAATTTGGCCACTCTATTAAAATAGTCGTTTTGGAAGGACACAGTTCTACAACGAGGAATTTGTACAACAAATGGATGGGATAACTCGGCAGCTCTTGTTTGTCGATTATACTGCGCACACGATGGAAGGATATTTTGAATTTCCTTAGAGGAGAATTCGCTAAAGTTATATTTATAGTAGATTGACAATTCAGCCACATTTCTTCTGTGCTGGAGTGAATCAAGCTGGTCCGTTAGTTTGGTATTACCAATCAACCGTATTGCTTTTCTCTGAACAGAGTCTAGACAATTTATTGTTGACTGACAAGCACCTCCCCAAACATGACAGCAATACTCCATACATGGACGAATAAAGGACTTGAAGATTAGCAAAATTTGCTCGGGATTGAAATATTTTTTACATCGACTCAAGAATCCTAATTTTTGCATTGCAGATTTAGCGAGGTTGAACACATGTTTATTCCATTTCAGGTTATTTTGAATATCCACTCCAAGAAGTCTAACTGATTCAACCTCACGCAATTCCTCATGGTTTATTTTAATAGGAAAATTTTTATGTCGCTCTATTCGTGAAAGACGGCATAATTTGGTTTTGGTTGGATTAAATGAAACAAGATTACGATCACCCCATTCCATTATACGCTCCAGATCTTTGTTGATAGAATCAATTAGCAACTCTCTATCAGTGGTAACTGCAGTATGAGATCGAAATTTAGGAGATGCATGTGATGCATGTAATGTGCTGTCATCAGCAAAACTATGGATTGGGTGCACTGTAGAAATAAGTAAGTCATTAATGTATAGAAGAAACAAGGTTGGTGAGAGTGCCGAACCTTGGGGAACCCCAGCATTGGTTGTGAAAATATTGGATGTGATACCATCTAAATTAACATGAAATTGGCGACCTGTAAGAAAACTATGAATCCATGAGACAGTAAGATGGTCTATGCCATAAGATTTTAATTTAGCTATAAGATTTTTATGCCACACTTTATCAAATGCTTTAGAGATGTCAAGTGAAATACTGAATGTTTCACCGTGGTTTTCCAGCGATTTGTTCCAGAGATGGGATACGTAGGCTAACAGATCACCTGTTGCATGACTTCTACGAAAACCATACTGCTTATCATCAATAATTCGCGACATTTCCAAATAATCTATCAAATTGTAGTTAACATATTTTTCAAATATTTTAGCTAAAACCGACAGAATTGCAATTGGTCTATAATTGTTAGGATCTATCTTACTGCCTTTCTTTGGTATGGGTTGAACGCTGGCCAGCTTCCAAGAGTCGGGAAATATTCCGGTTTTATAAGATAAAAAGTGTTGTGACTATTATTGTTTTTGATATGAATCAAACTGATTAACATTATTAATAACATCTTTAAATTTTATAGATAAATGAATATTGAAACAAAGTTTTTAGAAACAAAAACGTAATGCAAACTAAGCATATAAGAGAATAAATTTTTGTTTAAATTTGATTAGAATTTGTTAGCGCCACTTCCACCGGTAATCTCTGCCCCACGCTCTATAGAGACTACCCAATCCCCACATATGACGTATTTTGGACGTTAACAGAGTTAATAATGAGTCATTGCGATGTTTTGCAATGAGTTCATTGCCAAACTTTTCTGCAATGAATATTTTACACACTACCATTGCAGAAATATTGCAGAGTTCTGCAATAGTCTAATTGCGGCTTAATTGTGGATGCAAGAAGTATAGTTGTAAAATTGATAGTATATATGTAATTTTATGTATGTAATTTTAATTAATTATCAAAATTAAACTTTTAATAATTTACATAACTTTTAATCACAATGAAATTCACGTGTTAAAACGAAGGAAACGGTTCTTCATATTTATAATTCTGTCATTGCCAAAATATAGAAATTCAAATAAATTCATGTTCAAAATAAAAGTGTATCGTGTATTTTAAAACCACACTTGTACTCAAACTTAAGCATTAACAAAAAATATGTTACAATTCAATAAATATTGTAAAATTAAACTCACTTTCACTAAGTATGTTTCACTTTTCAATTTACACGCCAACCCTACTCAACCGATTCAAATCAATTTAATTACAAACAAAATATAAAATCACTTTTTTTAAATATTAATTTACCTTGCCTCGCTTGGTTTCAGTTTGTGCGATAATCATAAAATATCCTTTTACAATATCCGATTTCTATTATGTAAATTAACTTCCGGCGTTCACATAATTTTCCTTTATGTTAAATAGAAAAACCATATAGAAACTTAAATCAATACATGATACAACATATTTTCATAAGGTTTATGATAAGATTTTTTTTTTAATTTACATAGAACAGCCTAAAGCTTATTTAAAAATAACTGATGCAGTTGCGAGATTTGAAAATGTAAAGCTTTTGATAAATTACATAGAATTTATTTTCATATCTCAAAGGACATATTTACCCTTTGTACATTTTTTAAAATAATATTTTTGTGCTTTTCTTTGTGTTAGAAATTCATTATAGATAGTGAACGACATTATCACAATATATTCCCGTAGTAGACATTATGTGGTTTAATTATAAACAAATAAAAAATACTAAAAGGTCAAATCCAATTTTTATCTTATTTTTACTGCTTAACCCTTACATTTTTGATTTTTTTTAGAATACTAGATTCACATTGTATACTTTATTTCTTTTGATCTTTTATAATGGAAGAAAATTATTTTTGAAATTTTGTGGTGTGACACAACATAATGTGTTTTAAACGATTAATTAAATCCATGATAATAATTTGTGTTTTTCGCATTCGAGAAAGCATATTGTAAGAGATCAAAACAAATTTCAAAAAATTATGGATTACCATATTTATGTTTTTCTGTCGAAGCTAGAGAATAAGTTCGGAAACGGCGGAATGCAGCCATTTTTAAGAGTTGAAGTACTTACTGTAGGAAAACAGCACGCCACTAAAAATAAAGACTGTTATGTTTCAACAGGGAAACGACGACCATTTATTCAGAAAATTAATTCACTCGTTAAGTAAATGATAGCATGGTCAGGTCGTCAATAAAAACAGATATTGGAAAAATAAGCAAAAATTGTTTACCGTGTCAGAGATCAAAACTTTCGCGACACCCTAGATCTCCTCTCTCAAGCATTTCTTCAACTTCGGAATGATTCACCGAAGTTTATCAGAAAATGATTGGACAAATGCGTTTATTAGTGAATGATAGGAGAATGATATTAAATTTAGAGCGTTTGAAACTAGAGAAACAAATCTCTGTTATTTTTTCATGCTGTGGTATAACTGCTGGTATATCTTATCACCATTAAAGGGGTGTATGTGACGCGCTTTTTTATAAAAACGAAACACTATGTTGTTCAAAAATGGGAATAAAGTGGTCTAACAATAATAATTTTTATTCTACATAAATATTGATAAATAAAATTAGTTTAAACCCTGTGGGGGAAGTGTTTGTTTTTTTAATACATGCTTTTTTCCAAACGTCCAATATGCGTTTTACAAAATCCTTATGCACATTTTACATATTTTTGAGGCTATTTTTGATTTTATAATGATTATAAATTAATTTTTTATTAGGGCCATAATCGATTGAGTAACTAATTACATAACCACAATCCTCCCCCTTAAGAAAACCTGGATTTTTTTATTTATTAGTAATAAAAGAACACATCTAAGATTGGACAGACAAAGAAGAAAGGTTTAATTTATTTACGAGTAGGTAAGTAGGTCTGGTTTGGTCGAACATTACAAGAATCTAACAGATATGTGCATTTCACCGCTATGCATAAGGAAAGTGCTGGCGCCCACCGAAACAATGCCAACACCCTGAACACAAATTAAAAATATTTCATAGAACAATGAAACCCGATAGCTCTAAGACCTGTATCCTGGGAAATTTACAAAGAAATTAATAGATCTGGCTCAAATTTCCCCCTAGGTGGGTTTATACAACCCACAGACAACTGATTGCAAAACAAATTTCAGAAAAGAAGTTAACCACTGAAAGAACCGAATTTACATCAGATGAATCAACGATACAAGTGCACCTTATGAACCTTCTTCATCAGCTTTGCTGACTCATGAACAAAAGTTAGCATCAAAAGAATGTTTGAGTAATTTGATGGAGACTGTTGCTTTAGGAGTAAGCCCCATCAAGTATTTTAAAATTTTATTTATTTTAAAATTTAAGACTTTTTTTTTTCATACTGACTCCAAAATATATGTTTTTATGATTATAATTAATTTGATAGACCTTAGAGAAATTTGGTAGTTGATAATATAACACATTAAAAGGGTTAAACATTTCAGCCGTTTGTAAATTTCTTATTAAATTTTCCTCAGGAAGAAGATCAAAATGAAGTCAACTTAATCCTCGAAAAGATAAGTAAATAAGCTGAGAAAATATGAAATATAGAGTTTGGAGGTTCATCCATCAAACTCTAATGGCTTCAAAGTTTCGACTTTCTTTAATTTTATGCACCAATATTTTATTTAAATTAGTTTAAAAAACACTAAATTGATGAATTATTTAAAGGTACCACGGTATATTTTATTTGTTTACAAAGTATATTTTATAGAAATAAACATTAACTATTACAAGAAATAATCTACTAGGGGCGCTGTTTATTTGGGGAACTAATGATAACACCACAATCACACAATGGAATATGGGTATTAGGCGGCTACAGGCAGGTTTATTTCAATCGCTTATTAAAGAAAAAATCAAATGAAAACAAAATAAAACGATCAAATAAAATATATTTAAAAACTTCAATATATTATTTTTTCTTCAAAGGGGGAGTATTGTGGGATTGCGATTTTGAAGTTATATACTAAATCAATTATGGCCCTAAATAAAAAATTAATTTACAATCATTATAAAATCAAAAATAGCCTCAAAAATATGTTAAATGTGCATAATAAATTTTGTAAAACACATGTTTGAAAAAAAGCATGTATTAAAAAAACAAACACTTTCCCCATGGGGTTTAAGCCTTTACCTTAAACTACACAGTATGAAGTATAATTTCAGTTATGTTTCAAGCCTTGTCATCAACGAATCAACCAATTTTTTATCAACTTTGAAACCGTTTAGCTCCTAAAGCCAAGAGTAACCCAAGCTGTTTTAAATTTTTCTAAGTAGTTTCATATGTTGTGTAATTAATCCAATAGTTTTTGCTGTGGGTTTAGTAGATATTTAGTCCGATTTAGTCACAAGGAAAAAAAGCACGAAAACATCATTTTCGAATGACCTTTTTCGTCAAAACCATAAGTGAGCGCCCAAATTATTTATGCTAACATATACCTAGTATCAGACAAGGCTGTGTACTATCCCCGCTACTATTCCTAATAGTACTAGATAGTATCATGAAAAAGCTCGATGATGCAAGTCCAAATGGAATCCAATGGAACACAACAAGACGGCTCAATGATCTAGACTACGCAGATGACATCTGTCTACTTACACACACACATACGGACATGCAGCAGAAAATACAGAAGCTATCAACCCTTGCACATGAAGTCGGTCTCAACATTAATATCAGAAAAACAAAGGCTATGAGATTGAACACCAAAACGATAACACCAATTACCATCAACAATACACAAGTGGACGAAGTTGACAAATTTGTGTACCTTGGTTGTACTGTAGCAAAAACAGGTGGGGCTGAAGAAGATATTAGTCAGTGTATTAACAAAGCCAGAAATACGTTCAATATACTTCACAAGATCTGGAATGCATCCGTCCTGTCAAGAAAGACAAAGCTACGAATGTTCAATGCATGTGTCAAGTCAGTACTGCTGTATGGGTGTGAAACGTGGAAACAAACAAGAAAGATCACAAATAAACTACAGGTGTTTGTGAACAAATGCCTGAGAAGACTGATCAAATGCTTCTGGCCAAACACCATCAGTAACCAGGAACTTCTACGGCAGACAGAGCAGCTAGACATTGAGACCGAGATAAAACAAAGAAAATGGAGATGGATAGGACATACACTGAGAAAATCAGTCGAAGATATAACAAGGATGTCCCTAGAGTGGAATCCCCAAGGTAAAAGGAGAGTTGGAAGACCACCCATGACATGGAAGAAAACGGTGCTAGCTGAAGCAAAACAAATTGGCAAGACATGGGGTGAACTGAAAGCGATTGCCCCCAACAGAGTTAGATGGTCCAGTCTAGTAGACGCCCTATGCTCCTAAATGGAGATAAAGGAAAAAAAAAATACCTAGTATCAAATACAATCCATTTTTAAAAAAATATTATCGGTGACTCATGGTTTTATGAAGTAAAATGATCATGATCATGATCTCTATTCAAAGTCAAACGCGCCACATTTAAAAGGTGGTAAACTGCACTTTTTCTCATCACAGTACAACTAATACATCCTGACAATTTTAGGGAAATCGTAGGTATCAACTATCACAGCTTCATACAAAGTGTCCAAACTTTAAAAAAGGTTACTCTTTATCTTAATCGCTCACAAAAATTACATCATATTCTATTGTTTCATGTTTGCTTTGATTTAAAATTGTTGTAAAATTACATGTAAATGCCCCTAGCAACAACAATTATTGTTATATAGCGAAAAGGATTTCACACTAGTGGAAAAAATGTATTTGTGTTGATTTTTTAACTTGATCTACGAAAAAGTCTAGATTCAAACAAATCTTTTTAAAGCAAAAAACCGCAACTTTTTTTGATCAAACAGAATACGAAATGTCTCATAAAAATGATCTGAGAGCAAAAAGGAGTATCAGAGCACTTTTATGAAAGAAAGGAATTCGACATATCCGAACGATTGGTCATCGTTCATAGAATCGATCCTTTCAAGTAATGTGACTTCCCACAGAACCGACGCATCACTAGTAAACATTGCTGAAGAGTTGTCCAAGTGATGATACTTGATGGAGTTGTTTTTAATAATAAAGTTTTAGTAGCTGTGGAATAGCTGTCCAGAGGATGGATTTTGATCGTAGTTTTTAAATATTATTAATATAACGCAATATTCAGAGAGAAAATAAATGCAATGCAACAGTTTCAGATTTCTTGTTTCTTCAATTTAATTTTTTATAAACATATCATATTCATATCTATCATCCATTAAACTTTTTGCAAAACTAAATTCAACACAATTATAAATTATAATGTAATATAAAACAATTATTGGACCGATATTTTACGTCCAGCTGTCATAATAAAAACACTTCAACTTATATTATATATTAATATTTTCAATACATCAATTTCTCTATTAATAAAAGTTTTAACAAATTTACTATATATTTCTATTACAAAAAAAAAAACAATTATATTTGTTTGTTAAATAAAACGATTGGTATTGAAATTAAGGAATAATCAGTCTGAGGAAAGCGACATTTTTAAAATGCAGACAACTTTTCTTTATTTTCCACTAGGAGACGAACTATTTTTTGTTACGGTGAACTTACATCGGTAGGAAAATAAAATATGTATAACGCAATACATCGCGTAAGTAAACGTTCTGTTATTTATTATTCGTTGGAAGTGGAAGATATCACCACAAACACAACAAATGCGACACATTTGTATTAAATGTGTATCAAATAAAATACGAAATGTAAAAAACAAATTGACATGAGAGCAAAAAGGACGTGTCAGTCGTCAGAGCACTTTTCTTGAAAAAAAATTCGACATATCTGAACGATTGGTCATCGTTCACAGAAGTTATCCGTTCAATTAACATCGATCGTTCACACACAACCTACACATCACTAGTGTATAGGTTGTGTGTGTTCACACTAGTGTGTAGGTTGTGTGTGAGTGTTCACCTACACAACACAACAAATGCGACAACGTCGAACGATAATACAGAAAAATACAACAAAAATGTAAGCCTACTTAATTTACATAGCTAAATATATTGGTCAATTTACAACGAAAAGAAATCAAAAATTTCAATGCTAAAAGTTATTCTTCTTTAATAAATAAATAATTAAATTAGCAATATGTATGCATTCTTAATTTTATAAACAAAGAAAATGTCGTCGTTTATCGCGGTAATAGTTTTTGGTTATATATATTTTTACGACTTTCAATTTAGCTCAAATCAATTTTACCTGAGCCTGCAAACCTATCGCGTCACACTAGAGCAACACAATGCGAAGGAATGCTTTAATTGGAGGTACTACAGGGATACAACAGGACCACACGAGCGAGGAAGATGTTTGTACCCGGTAAAAAGCCGCGAGAAACACTTGGAAATTTTCATCTTCCTACGCAAAACAAAAAAAAACTACAGCAACAATGGAGGTTCATTCTATTACATTCTATTACGTTTGCGGTGTTTACCGCAATGGCGCTGCAAAAGGGGGATAAGAGAAAAAATTCAAAAACTTTTATATGGGATTTCATACAAAACACAACTTGAAAAATTTTAATAGTTATCTATGAAATATCTCATTTTACCACATGTTGTAATTGTAGTAATTGTATCGTAAGTTTATTGTAAGTAAAAACCCTTTTGTAGAACATATATTAGTTTATTAACATTAATTTATATTTACAGGTTGATGTCGCTTATACGCGGGTGTATGCTACTACAACATTTTAGTTTGACATTTCGATTATAACAATGTACAAACCCTACGAGCAACTGGGAAATATAATGTACTTAATATGAAATCATAACACCACAATTGAACAATTTCAACTTGCTTATGAAGTATTATGGACTATATATTAAGCGTAAAATATAAAATATTATTCTTAAGTCGCTCAAAAAAGAAACATAAAAATTGCCAAAATGTCCATACTAAGTTGTATGAAAAATTTAACCTATTTTCGTTACAGACAGAAGAAAAGAAAATATTTTATATATTATGCTTAATATATTGTCAATAATACTTCATAAACAAATTTAAATTATTTAATTGTAGTAAAATGAGAAATTTCATAGATAACTTTTAAAATTATTCAAATTGTATTTTGTATGGAATTCAGTGATCAGATTTTTATTTTTTAAGGGCGCTCGCACTTTTACTTCGGTCTGAAAGACCTAAGCATTACATTCATGAGCTCAAAGTGAAATTCTTACCCCCACTTTTTTTGACATTTCTCGACGTTTTAGGACCTCCTGATTCTAAAAAAGCAAAAAAAAAAAATGTATGCCTGTCTGCCGGCCGACCGTCCGCCGTTATTACCTACGCTGCAGGGAAAACCGCTGGAGGGATTTCAAAAATTTTTGTTTCTAAAAATAGGTATTCACAAGGGACAGGTCCGAAAGGACGCTGTGTTCGATAACTGTACCGGAAGTGTGTCAAAAAAATCATTATGTGTGTCAAAAAAATCATTATGTGTGTCAAAAATAGCAAATTTTCATATTTTTGGCTTAAAAAACGTTCATTTTAAGTGATTACGAGTAGGAACATTAAATTTGGAGAAATCTTGATGGTCGGGATTGGTATGTGAGATCAAAAACTAGATTATTGCATTATAAGTTTGTCAAAAAAATGTTGTCAAGTGTGTCAAAAGAAAGATTTTTATTTATTTTTCTACCTAATTTTTTGGAAAAAAATAAAGTTAATGTTTGTTTGAAATGAAGTTTTATTATTATTATTGAGAATTATGGCATTATAAGTTTGTCAAAAAAATGTTGTCAAGTGTGTCAAAAGAAAGATTTTTATTTATTTTTTTACCCAATTTTTTGGAAAAAACAAAATGGTTTGTTTGAAATGAAATTTTATTATTATTATTGAGAATTATGGCATTATAAGTTTGTCAAAAAAAAGGTGTCAAGGGTGTCAAAAGATTTTTATTTAGTTTTTTACCCAATTTTTTGGAAAAAAATAAAATTGTTTCTTTGAAATGAAATTTTATTATTATTATTGAGAATTATGGAATTATAAGTTTGTCAAAATATGTTGTCAAGTGTGTCAAAAAAAGGTTTTTATTTATTTTTTACCCAATTTTTTTTAGAAAAAAATAAAATTTACAGTTTGTATGACATGATATTTAATTATTATTATAGAGAATTATGGCATTATACGTTTGTCAAAAAATAATGTCAAGTGTGTCAAAAAAAGATTTTATTTATTTTTTTAGCCAATTTTTTGGAAAAAAAATGTAGCTGTTTTTATGACGTAAATGTAATTTAAAATGAAATTGGACATGGAAATTTTTGAATTTGTTATAGTTTTTGAAATATTTTTGGAATTTTGAAAAAGTTTGTATTTTTGATTTTGTATTTTGCAATATATTTAGAATTTCGGAAAAAGTTTTAATTTTTGATTTTGTAAGAATTTTTGGAATATTTTTAGAATGTTGAAAAATTTTTAATTTTTGATATTATTATAATTTTTGGAATTTTGAAAAAATTTTCAATTTTTGATTTTGTAATAATTTTTGCAATATTTTTAGAATTTTGGAAAAAGTTTGAATTTTTAAGAATTTTTGAAATATTATTGGAATTTATAAAAAATTTAAATATTTGATTTTATTCTAATTTTTGGGATATTTTTGGAATTTTGAAAAAGTTTGATTTTATTTAATTTAACAATATTTTTGGAATTTTGATTATAATTTTCCGGCAACGTATTGATGTTTCGTGTTAGTTTTGTAATAAATTTTTAAACAGAGATAAAAAATACTTGTACTTTAACAAAGAGTTATGTTTGATATACATCGCTGCCCAAAACTAAAAACCATGTCCTCATAAAAGTTTTTTGCCGAAAACTATATCAAAATCCTTAACCCAGACCGAAGTCTTGATATCTCAGAGCTGTGAGATTTCAGCCCCTCCATATTTTTAAAAATAAAACCATGCGGGCTTTATTTTTATAATTTATTTTTCGCTCTTGCACTTAGGATAATATGAAAAAATTTACAAAAAAGCTCTTTATAGGCAAAATAAAAATTTACGAGAAAAGATTTTGTTGGCAGATAGTTATTTGAAAAAAACAAATATAATGCTCTCAGAGATTTTTTTTATAATAATTTTTTTGTTTTTCTTTTCTTTTGGTTTAGTTTGATTAAAATATGTATAAAAATAAGTGACGTCGATATGAATATAAAATAGCTTAGTTTACAAAAGAAGAACAACAAAGCGATAGTTTTTCCAGATAATACAGCTACTTCATTCAAATCCAACGCGACTTATGTTTTTTTACTGTTTTAATAAAAGAAAGAAAAACGTGCGTTTGCTCTTATCAGTTGGAATAGATAGAAATAAAATTAATTAATAAAATAATAGTCGAAAAAAGATTAATTCATTTATGAATATAAATTAATTAATTTTTTTTCGACTATTATTTATTTATTTTAACGAAATCCGTTCAATAAATCATTTTAAATAAATAATAATAAATAATTTTATTTACTTTATAATTTAATTCATGCATAACATATTAAAAATTATTCATTATTAAATTATTTACCTAAATGGAGATCATTATCTAAAACTACGATACATTATCTAAAAAACAAATTTCTAAAATCTTTTCTTATCAAATAACGAAATAGGACGAAAACTAACCAGAATAAAACAAAACAAACAAAAATATGTATGTAACCGTAAACGGATAGTTTAAAAAAAATAGATTTTATTTTATTCCTCTTTTCTTTGAACGAAATAAATAAAAAAAAAAATAAAATCTATAACGTACAAAAATTTATTTCTAAAGTAAAATTAAAATATCTGAGGGCGAAAAATAAGGAAATAAAATTTAGCTCTTTGAGTGCAGATTTTAATTTATATGTATTTTATTTTGGGAGACAAAAACTTTTAAGGACAAAATAAAATAAAAATCGGAAACTGATGGAATTCCATCCACAATTTTAATTTGCTTATGGAGTATTACAGACTATATTTTAAGCGTAATATATAAAATATTATTCTTAAGTCGCTCAAAAAAGAAACAAAAATTGCCAAAATTTCTCATACAAAGTTGTATGAAAAATTTAACCTATTTTCGTATTTGTTTTACGGACAGAAGAAAAGAAAATATTTTATATATTATGCTTAATATATTGTCAATAATACTTCATAAACAAATTTAAATTATTTAATTGTAGTAAAATGAGAAATTTCATAGATAACTTTTAAAATTATTCAAATTGTGTTTTGTATGGAATTCCATATGAAATTTTTGTGATGTTTTCTCTTATCCCCTTTTTGCAGCGCCATTGCGGTAAACACCGGAACAGAAAAATCGCTCTATATATAGGGCGATTTTTCTGTTCCTGTGTTTACCGCAATGGCGCTGCAAAAAGGGGATAAGAGAATAAATTCAAAAATTTTATATGGGATTTCATACAAAACACAACATTAATATTTTTAAAAACTATCTATGAAATGTCTCATTTTACTACAATTAAATAGTTTAAATTTGTTTATGAAGTATTATTGACTATAAATTAAGCATAATATACAAAATATTTTATTTTCTTCTGTCCGTAAAACAAATACGAAAATAGGTTAAATTTTTCATACAACTTTGTATGGGAAATTTTGGCAATTTTTATGTTGCTTTTTTGAGCGACTTAAGAATAATATTTTATTTATTACGCTTCATATATAATCAATAATACTTCATGAGCAAATTAAAATTCTTCAATTGTGGTAAAATGAGAAATTTCATAGATTACTTTTAAATTTATTCAAGTTGTGTTTTGTATGGAATCCCATATAAAATTTTTGTGATTTTTTCTCTTATCCCCTTTTTGCAGCGCCATTGCGGTAAACACCAGAACAGAAAAATCGCCCTATAGAGCGATTTTTCTGTTCCGGTGTTTACCGCAATGGCGCTGCAAAAGGGGGATAAGAGAAAAAATCACAAAAATTTTATATGTGATTCCATACAAAACACAACTTGAATAATTTTAAAAGTTATCTAAGAAATTTCTCATTTTACCACAATTGCACAATTTTAATTTGATTATAAAGTATTATTGACTATATATTAAGCGTAATATATAAAATATTATTTTTAAATCTGTCAAAAAATAAACATAAAAATTGCCAAAATTTCCCTTACAAAGTTGTATGAAAAATTTAACCCATTTTCGTATTTGTTTTACGGACAGAAAAAATAAAATATTTTACATATTATGCTTAATATATAGTCAATAATAGTTCATAAACAAATTTAAATTATTTCATTGTAGTAAAATAAGAAGTTTCATAGATAATTTTTCTAATTATTCAAGTTGTGTTTTGTATGAAATCCCATATAAAATTTTTTGAATTTATTCAATTATCCCCTTTTTGCAGCGCCATTGCGGTAAACACCGGAACAGAAAAATCGCCCTATAGGGCGATTTTTCTGTTCCGGTGTTTACCGTAATGGCGCTGCAAAAAGGGGATAAGAGAATAAATTCAAAAAATTTTATATGGGATTTCATACAAAACACAACTTGTATAATTTTAAAAATTATCTATGAAATTTCTTATTTTACTACAATTAATTAATTTAAATTTGCTTATGAACTATGATTGACTATATATTAAGCATAATATATAAAATATTTTATTATCTTCTGTCCAAAAAACAAATACGAAAATAGGTTAAATTTCCCATACAACTTTGTATGGGAAATTTTGGCAATTTTTATGTTGCTTTTTTGAGCGACTTAAGAATAATATTTTATATATTACCCTTAATATATAGTCAATAATACTTCATAAGCAAATTAAAACTGTTCAATTGTGGTAAAATGAGAAATTTCATACAAAACTTTTAAAATTATTCAAATTGTGTTTTGTATGGAATTCCATATAAAATTTTTGTGATTTTTTCTCTTATCCCCTTTTTGCAGCGCCATTGCGGTAAACACAGGAACAGAAAAATCGCCCTATACATAACTCGTGTTGCATTTTTAGCTTTAAAGTCAACAATACTAAAATTACGCCATCTATCAGAAAGTAGCAGCTATATACTACAAATTAAATTAATAGATTGTACATTTTAAGAGTTTGATTTTAGAGTGTAATTTGTTTGAAATTTTTTCGTTAATTTTTTACATAAATATTGGGAAAAGGAAATGTTTAGTTACCCTCACGGACAAACCGGACTTCTAAAGAAAGAAAACAATTTGAACCCGCGGCAATTACCACCCTTAGCTGGTAAAATTTCCGCTTTACCGGAAAATGTTATTTCCGACATCATTAAAAATCACGAGTAAATTAATTGATTTTCCTTCTTTTTCCCGCCCATATTTATTGATTAATGATCATAAGAACGTAATTCTATTCTGGAAAACCATTTCACGAAAGAATTTTAAATGTTGCAAACCAATGTTATACGATCTAACACAAACATAGAATTACATATTATGACTTGCGTAAACATGCCGGCTGTGATGAATGCATTAACCTTCAAATATTGATAATACACAATTGATAATTTAAACAAATAAATATTTAATATTTAGTTTAATTTATGTTCAAATAATACCAAATCAAAGTTTAAAATTATATAACCAAAAAATTAATACAAAGTAGTTATATCTATGTAATAAAATATTTTATTATATTTTAAATATTACCTTATGATTTTATATAATTACTAAAAGATTTATTAAATAACTTGATTTTATTTATAAAACACTTAAATTATAATAATTCCTTTGAAATTAAGTATAATCTAGAACTTTTAAACCTGTATGTTTAATTAATACGTCAAATTTGTTATGGTTTTTTACAACATATGATTGTTGTCAGTTTTTGTTATTCTTATGTTGGTGGTTTATTTCGAAATTTGTCAAAAATTTAAATATTTTTCGGTTAAATTTCGAAATTTGTTTGTATCGAAATATGTAGTAAATAGAAATATGTATTTATTATTTTAAAGATAAAAAACTATAAACTTTACCGTTATCACTTAAAAAATTGTTTTACATTTATTCAAGTTAAAATTCTTCAAAACTTCAACTTTAATCACAATAATTTTTCATTTTTCATATACATTATAAACTTATTGTTAAAATTAAATAGAATAAGCTAAAAATAATAATAAAGCGTCGCCATAGCTAACAAATAAAATGAAATTTTACTAAAACTAATTGTCATATATCGTATGTATTATCCAAAGTAAATATTTTTACTTTATCATTCAAAAATATACTGAAACAATGAAGAACTTCTAGAAACGCTGCTAACATAATCGATATAGACAGTGCAGCTAATTTTTTAGGATTTAATACAATTAGACCCATTTCATTATCAAATCTTTTTTCGTTATTCTGATTATCACTCAAAATTTCGATGTTATTATTATTACTATTATGACTAATTATTTTATTATTTCTAATATCATTGATGTTACTTTTTGTTAGAAGATTTTTTGTGTCTTCATTTATGTCAAAAACAATACCATCGCTACTATTATTTAAGTGATTATTAAGATTACAACTATTACTATTATAAGAAATAATATTATTAAGATAAATATTATGGTCAACTTCAGAAATCACCTCAACATTAGGAATACATGGTTCATCAGGATAAGCGGCATAACTATTCAACAAAGGTTGATCATCAGGTTCAGATCACGATAAAATGTTTTGTTGATCTTGAACTACAAAAAAATCAATTTCTTGATATTCAATTATTCTTAAGGGTGGATGTTCTAAATGTATATCACGAAATTCATCCGTAAATGATAAAACATTAAAACAAAATGCGGTTGCTATTATCCATTCTGATATTGAACTAGCAACATGATATTCCCAACCACCATCGGATGGATACCACTTTCGGGGATTTTGTCCATCAAATAGTATATGAGATATTATTCCTGTTACAAAAGCAACTATGAACATTATAGTTGATATAACGGAAAGTCCCAAACGTATATGCGCTTTTAACATACTACCACAATATGGTTGAATGAAATATGATATAATTGACTAAAATAAATTGAAATTTATCATTTGCATATTAAAATATATGGGTTGAGTTTTTTGTATTTACATGTATCCAAAAATAGATGGTTCCCATTCCAAATGCAAAAAGAGCACCGACATAATGCACCATTCGAACATTTGTTTCTTGAAAATTTGCAACGATGCTTATACCTAAACATGCCGTGCCACCAATTAAAACCGACCATTTGTTGAGTTTCTCAGTCAATCCTCGTAAATCATCGTGTTCCGTGTATAGTACAATTATTTGACGATAGCGGATGTATACGACTATCCCAACTGTAAAGAAAATTAAAATTATTTATTAGAAACCAGGGTTGATTTCACATTTTTAAAGGTCACTAATCGCGTGTTTGCTCTCTGACTTCTTTTTTAAACATTTTTTTTTTTGACATTTCTTGAATACTTGTGTAGTACTTGAAACTGTGTCGCGTAGTTCATCTCTTTTATCGTGTATATGTATTGCAGCTTTTGAAACATTTTATTTAAGTTCAGAAAAATTGTTTGAAGCTCATGTCCTTTTGCTTCACAATGGGAGGAAGAACCGAAATCGAATTATCAAAAAGCAATGTGTCTATGAACGCTTGATCGACACAAAATCCTTGATTCCTTTTCTCACATATTTACTCTTTTTGCCAAAAGGATCGATAGGCCATGTTGTACTAAATGTTACGTGCCCACAAATGTTATGTACCCACTTTACTAACCGCAACGACAAATCCGACTCGTTTTGACCAACATGGATTCCGGAGAGCACATAGTATAACCACCGCGCTTCACAGAATACAAAACTAGATCAGCGATGATCTGAACCAAAAACAACCCGGTAGTAGAACAATCTTAGGTAGTCGACCTATCAAAAGCATTCGACAAAGTGTCGCACGCTGCTCTACTGGATGATATCCTAAACACTAATTTGTCAGGTCTAATAAAGCGCTTGTTAGGCAACTTTCGACTATACTGCACCCATATGGACACCCCAAGTCACTGGCATAAGCTACAAACAACACAAAACGCATCTTTGCGAGCCGCAATCGGATGTCGTTTGATAGGTCACCGAGATCACCTGCACGAGGAATGGAACAAATTGCTAGTCCGTCAACATAATGAAATGCTAACCAAACAATATCTATTGGTCTGTCACAAAGAGCAACATCCGAGTAATGACATCTTATCAACAATTGAACCACCTAGAAACATAAGGACAGCAAGATGATTTCTGCATGAGGCTATAAACAACCAAGTAGCAGGTAACATCGACGAGGTTACCTACAGAACGGGCTTGAAAACACTCCATACAAAAACTGTCGAAGACGTTATAAGGAACTTCGCCCAAATCGAGTTCTAAATAAAAAACCACCAAAAGTCGCTGCCGAAGAGGTTCAACTACCCCGTAGCACCAGATACATCCTAGCTCAAATAAGATCCGGTTGGACACCTATGCTAAACAACTACATGAGCAAAGTTGATTCCGAAGCTATTGACAAGTATCACGCGTGTGAGGACACGCCACAAGATGTAGACCACCTATTCAAATGTCTTGAAAATCAACCAACCTAGCAGTAGCAGATTTCCTGAATCTGGACATGGAGCCGGACGATTAGCACCACACCACCCAATCCGAATTTTCAATCCGTTTCCACTTTTTATATTTAACGAATTGTAACAAATGACTAGACAGTATCAACCGGCGATATACAAAACAAATATCTCCCTTTGATGTGGTTGATAGAATGGCTATTGATAAAAAATCGAATGAAGATGTTGATTGATCCCTCCCGCATGGAGAGATCAGTTTTTTTTTGTTTTGAAATTTTTTATTTTTATTTTTGATCTACGGGTGTGACAACCCCGCGTACTCCAGTCCCTGCTATTGACATACGAGTTAACGTGAGATATCACATACCACTGGCAATAGCAGTGAGATATCACTAGCCAAGGTGACATCTTAGGGGTGGTGGCAGATGAACTATATTCAGTCAACGGTAGCACCCTCAATCTTAGCTGTGAAATAATCCTTGATGATGAGACGCTATTGCTTTCTTGAAGAAACGAGCCTTCATATTGCTATGTGTGGGCTTCAATCATTAAGAAAGACTGTGCGTCACAGGATCAAGGAATATGCAACCGGCTGGATTATTGGCAACTACATTTTTGTTTTGTTTCAGCAAATTTTTGTAAAAATTTGCTATTTACCTTTTAATTTACTTTTATCTTCTCTATTCTATCATAAAATATTGGCCTATGTCATATTTTGTCAGTGATGGGATTTTTTGTTTAGTTATCCATTCTTTAACAAAAAATATAAAAAAAAAAAAAAAAAGAAAGATTTACGTCCATCAAAACCTTTGAACGTATGTTGTTGTGGGACCTTGGTCTTAAAAGGTTTTTATGTGTTATTGTGACACATATTGTAATTCCTACTACACAACACATTTTATTAAAAAAAAAACAAAAAAAAAATGTGAACCTGACCATTTCCGATTCTCTTGAAACTTTGGCAATCGTTTGTATAAGATTAAATAAAATTAGAACGTGTTCTTTATTTTTGTCCTAGTTCTGATACAGGGTGACTCAAAATTTGGGTAGAAATTTAGATGACAGGGAAATTTAATGTTAAATTTTGATCGAACGAGTTAACCGATTCTAACAAATTTAAATAAATTCAATAGAATCGATATTCTACTCTTTTATCGAAGTTCCAACATAAACGCAAACTTACCAATGTTATACCGTTCAAAAATTAGTTCAATTATTAGAATCGGGATTGAGCACAATTCGAGCAAATATTCCTTGTCTAAATTTCTAAACAAATTTTGAGCCCCCTGAGTCAAATCTGGGAAAAATAGAAGAAATAAAAACACGTTGTAATTTCTTTTTATTTACTAGCCATTACCGAAATTTCAAGAAAATCGCATATGGTCAGGTTCACATTATCGGCGTCTTAATTCGATTTACCATTCGGAAGAAGAATGAAAAAAAAAATAAACAAATTTGTGCATAAAATTTTAAGAAGTGCAAAGAGCGCTCAAATAAAATAAAATTGGAAACCCTGGTACCCGCACGTAAGAAGGCATCAATTTTTGGTGACTTATAAATTCTTTTTGATTTTTGATGTTGTTGTTGTTGTTTTTGTAGCGACGTGTTGGGTGCTAATCCTCCGGCTCCATGTCCAGGAACTCTGCTACTGCCCTTGGGCGGTACCACAAATCTTCCTTCGTCAAGTTAGTTATATTTATATTTTTAGGACAATTAAAAAGGTGGTCTACATCGTGTGCCCTCACATGCGGGCCTTTTTTCAATAATTTCAGGTACAACTCTGCTCATGTAGTTGTTTAGGATGCGTGACCAACCAGATCTTAGTTGAGCTAGGATGGATCTGGTGCTACGGGGTAGTTGGACCTCTTCGGCAGCAACTTTTGGTGGCTTTCTATTTAGAACACAACACGATTTGGAATATAGTTCCTTATTGCATTTTCAACCGTTTTGGTGTGGAGTGTTTTTAAGCCAGTTCTATATGTAGATTCGTCGATGTTACCAGTAACCTGGCTATCTCTGACATCTTGCAGAAAGCATCTTGCTGTCTTCCTTACGTCTCTGGGTGGTTCTATCGTAGTTAAGGTGTCATTGCAAGGATGTTGCTCTTTGCGACAGGCCAATAGATATTGTTTGGTTAGCATTTCATTATGTTCACGGACCGGCAATATGTTACTTTCCTCGTGCAAGTGATCAAGATGGGCCATCAGGTGACATCCGGTTGCGGTTCGCAGGCAGCATTTTGTGTTGTTTGTAGCTTATTCCAGTAAGTGTTGGCAACTTGAGGGGTCCATATGGGTGCAGCATAATTTATAATTTGTCTTCCTATTGCTTTGTACGTTGTTAAGATCGTGTCTTTATCTTTGCCCCATGAACTACCCGCTAGTGCTTTCAATGCGTTGTTCCAGATTTCTCAAACTTGAGTTTATTATTTGTGCATGAGCATTGAATTTAAGCAGTGGGTCGAATGTTACACCCAACAGTCTCAGATTTTTCACTGTAGGAATAAGTATGTTGTCTATGCAGATGCTTAGTGTTGAATTTACCTCCTTCGTCCATGTGGTGAAAAGTGTAGAAGTAGACTTTTCAGTGGAAAGTTTTAGTTTTCTGGTTTTAAACCAATCATTCAGAATATTAAGGTAGGTATTCAGGATATTTGTGAGTTGTTGCAGGTTATTTCCTGTTGCTAGCACTGTGCAGTCGTCTGCATATGACGTGATAGTTATTCCTTCTGGTGGGGTAGGAAAACTGCTTAGGTAGATATTGAATAATGACGGTGAGAGAACTCCGCCTTGAGGAACTCCTTGTCTTACTTAGCACTCTCATTTTGGACTTGCTGTTACGGAATTCAACATATGTTTGGCGACCTCTGAAGTAATTGCACAACCAGCGCTTCATTAAACCTGGCAAGTTAGTATTGAAGATATCATCCAATAGAGCAGCGTGGAACACTGTGTCGAATGCTTTTCACAGGTCAAGTGCGACTAAAATTGTTCTAGCGCATGGTTGTTTTTGATTCAGACCATCACTGATCTTGCTCGCCGGAAGCCATGTTGGTGTCGCACCAAATTACAGGATCTTGTCAGCTGAGGGAGCAGAAGTGCTTCGATGAGTTTTGCGACCGATGAAAGAATGGATATTGGTCTGTAGGACCTGTGTTCGTCAGGTTTTCCTGGTTTCAAAATGGGGCTGATTCTGGCCGTTTTCCAGATATTTGGTATCTGAAGAGTATTTAAAGACGTATTAAGTGTAGTAGTGAGGAAGTTCAAACCTTTGGGTCCGATGTGTTTGAGCATGATGGCTGAGATGCCGTGGGTCCTATAGCTTTTGATGACTTAAATTTCCTTATTGCATTCTCCACCTCTTCTTCGGAAAATATAATACCCACCAAGTTGTCAGTGTTAAGTTTGCGCATATGTCTCAACACTGATCCGGTCTCTCGTGTTTACGCTGCTTTTCTGTAAACTGAATGTTAAATTTGTTTGCGCATTTCCTGTGGTTTTCAATGGGGATATCGTCGAAGGAGATCATGCAATTATTTTGTGGTTGTCGAGGATAAGTTAGGCCCTTAATGACCTTCCAAAACTTTTACTAGTACCCAGGTTTGATTCTCTCACTAACTCTCCATTTGTTTCTTTTATGGTCCGTGACCAATTTGTTAACTTGCTTGTTCGTGTCCGGAATTCTGGAGTCGGCTGGATCTGCTTTACGGATGTCATCTCTTTGATTAGAAATCACAAACGCTTCATGTGGAAAGTTTGTTTGTATTTTTTGGATTCTGCCAGCTGGTATGTAGCGAGCTCTTGCCTTATTAAAAATTTCTCTGAATTGTTTCTCCCCAGAGAGGGCGTCAAGTGGTAAAAATTGCTTACTGAATTCAATTTCGGTAAAATTTGTAAAGTTTTCCCATTCAGCTTTGTTTATTTAGCGTATGGTTTTTTTTGTGACACATTAAAAAAATTAAACTTAAAAATAGGTAGACTCTTCTGTGAAATCTACCTAAAACAATACATGGATACACATTAAATGAACTTACAATCGATTTGATTGCGTGTCTTTTAAGTAAATTAAAAAGTAAAATATTTGAACATTGGGCAGTACATTTGAACATTAGATGTTTACATCGAGCGAGTCTATCCATGCTACTACATCGGGAGTTGCCAAATGGATGTCTGAGATGTTGCCATTGTAACGTCGAATTGGACACACAGTTGCAATGTGTTTTATAGTTTGTTGTGGAGTGCCGCAGTCACACTCAGGGGACTCTGAAATGCCCCACTTGTAGAAAGAATCAGCACAACGTCCATGATTCGTTCTTATTCGGTTTAATGTAGTCCAGGTATGACGTGGCAAATCGAAACCAGGTTGGGTAGAAGTCGGGTTAGTAATAGAAAGGCCAGTTGTGTTGTAATGTTGCCAGGAGGTGTCCCAGGCATCCAAGATATTAAAATCAGTTGCCAGCAGGTTGCTGGCAGTTTTATGTGGAGGCTTTCTTGACTTCAATCGACAACGAGTGTGGTCACCGTAATATTCGTGCAAGGGTAACGTGGTGTTGTTGGTTACCTTTTTATGTTCACGCATGAGAGCATGCGAGCGTCTGAGTGCAGGTGGAGCGATATTGCTTAACACAGGGAGCCAAGGTAAAGGGGTGGATCTGATAGTACCACTTATAGTACGCATCGTAGCATGCAGCTGGCAGTCAACTTTTTGAGTATGTGTGCTATTCAACCAGACTGGTGCGCCATACTCAGCCACTGAGTAAACCAGACTTAGAGCAGTTGTTCGGAGGGTAGCTGGAGTAGCACCCCATGTAGAGCCTGCCAGTTTGTGCAATATATTGTTTCTCGTTTTAAGTTTTTGTGACGTATTTTCTAGGTGGAGTTTAAAAGAAAGAGTTCTATCGAGAGTAATGCCCAGGTACTTTGGCTGTTGATTGTATTTAATGACAGTGCCGTTAAATAACACTGATAGTTCGTGTTTTGCCAGTTTGTTGTTTAAGTGGAAACAGGAGCTCTCGGTTTTACTTAGATTGGGAAATAAACTCCACGTTCGAAAATAGTCATTCATTATCGCTAGGTCAGTTGAGAGCAAATCCTCCAAAACACCCATGTCTTTGTTTTGAGTGGCCAGGGTCCAATCATCAGCGTAACCAAATTTCTTTGATGTTGTGTCAGGAATGTCATGGATGTACAGATTAAAAAGTAATGGCGCCAGGACGGAACCCTGTGGTAAACCATTGTTAAGCATTTTAGACCTACTGCAGGAATTATTTAGATGAACTTTGAATACACGATTACACAGCATGTTGTTAATTAAACGCGAGATGGTGCTACAAGGTATTGCATTGAACAGCTTATATATAATCCCAATTCGCCAGACCGTGTCATATGCTGCAGTAAGATCGATGAATACTGCGCCTGTTTTTAGTTGTTTTTGATACCCAGCTTCGATATAGGATGTTAGAGCGAGCAGTTGGTCAGTGCAACTGCGATTGGGACGAAAACCAGCTTGTTCAACTGGGATCTGGTCATTCAATATCGGTGCGATACGATTGTATATGAGCCGTTCTAGCAATTTATAGCAGGTGCTCAAAAGGGCAATCGGGCGATAGCTTCCTGGTTCATTGGATGGTTTACCTGGCTTAAGTATCGCTATCACTTTCGTAGTCTTAAAATGTTTTGGTAGGTTGCCGGTTTCTAGGACATTCGAGAAAAATTTAGTTAGCCACTGTTTTACATTTTTTCCAGCATTCTTAAGAAATTCTGGAAAAATGCCATCGTAGCCAGCTGCTTTTCCGTTTTTTGTTTGGGACAGAGCTGATTCTAGTTCTTCGCTACTAAAAGAGTTCGCATACTTCGATGGAGACGAGCAATTGCGCTTCATTTCTCTTAATTTGCGTTTAATTGTTCTCTTATGAAGGCGATTAATAGAAGCACGAGACATATTTACTATGTGATTTGCGATGTCCTCTGGATTTATTTCATTGTTAGCACGAGTAATTGAGTTTGAGCCACCCAGTTTCCGAAGGAGACTCCATGCTTCCCTGCTTGAATGGGAAAAATCAATGCTTTCAACAGCGTTAATCCACTTTTGTTTTCTCGCGGCGTCCAGTGAGTATATTAAGTCATCAGCCACGTCTGCCTCACCACTACTAAGGTACTCCTCATATAATATATCGCTCTCTTTACTCCAGCCAGGAATATATTCTTCACGAAAGCCTCTTGGGATGCATTTCTTTGCAGTTGAGATGATGGCTCCAACAAATCTATCGTAATTTTTAGGAATGGGTTGGATCCAGCGAATCACTGCATCCAACTTCATCCTATATTTATCCCAATCAGCTTTGTTAAAATTCCATCTAGGTTGAGGAGTAGAGTTAACGAGTGGAATTTGGATTCCTACCTCAAGAATTACTGGACGATGTTGAGAGCGTGGAAAACCTTGTAAGACAGCCCTAGATATTGGAATAGGGTTACGTTGTCCGTTTTTTGTGGAAAAACAGAGGTCGGGATTGTAATCACGTCGCCATCTTGCAGATCTAAAGGTTTTCAAGTCTTTCGCATCATATACCAGGAACATGTTGTTATCATCCGCCCAGTCGGTCAGTTGCACGCCATTGGTATTATTATTTGAGTAGGACCACTGAGTGTGATGGCTATTGAAGTCACCAGCATAGATTGCTGGATGATAAAACAATGGTAGAGTAGCAGCTGGCCATCCTGTATTTGGAGGCTTGTATACGTTTACAATTTTCGTGTCCGATATATCAACAACAATAAGATGTATATCGTTGTCCGTCTGTGTAAGTACGTGCGTGCAGTTCAGGATTTCTGACTTAACATACGTGGCAGATCCATATGATTGATGGTAAATAGCACTAATTAATTTGTAACCAACAATGTTTCCTCTAGAGGTAAGTTGCGCTTCATCTGCTGCATGCGTTTCTTGCAGAATTATAACGTCGATGTCGTAATCTTTTAATAATCTTTGTAAATGTTCAGTTTTTGACTTGCTTATGCCTTCAATGTTCAATTGCAAAATACGGACTGAAGGTCCAATATTTTTTGTCTTATGGTGCTGAAAAGTACCGTTGTTATTGTGATTTTGATTTTGGTTCATATTTATTTTTTTTTTTTTTTGTTTTTTTTTGTATCACAGCCAAGAGTTCGAAATGAAATGTTTGGCTACCAAGTTGAAATAGACTATTTGCGTAATCCAGGGTGCAGCACGAGGAGCTTATCTATTTCACACACCCCATTCAGCTTTGTTAAAATTTATGTATGTCTTCTTTTCGGAATTTATTTGATTTATGGAACGGCTTAAAGTGATTATGATCGGCACGTGGTCTGATCCCAATGCAATTTCAGCTCTCCATTCTGCAACTGGCATTAGTGACATACTGGCAAGGGAGATATCTAGAGAAGAGTATGAGTTGTTTGTTACACTTGTCGGTTGGGGTTCGTTGAGGACTCCAAAATTGGAGCCGTCAATTTGATCAGCAATGCTTTCACCTCGTGGATCATTGTTTAGATGTGAGTGCCATAGATCATGGTGCGCGTTCACATCTCCGAGAATTAGACAGTCTTTGGTATAAAATAAATGTCCTATGGACGGTTCATCACCTGTATCACAGCTGCTTACTGGTGGAATATAAATATCGACTAGTGTTATTTCCTTATTTCCGGATTTTATATTATAATTCCTTGTTGTTCTAGGTATTTGTCAGTTCCCGGTACTACAGGTAGTGTGATTGTACGGTAAATAACGCTTTTGTGAATGATAAAGGCAAGACCACCACCTTTGTCTTTCCCTCTATCCAGCCTTATAATTTTATAATCACAGATACTATCACCAATCTTCGATCTAGCATTTAATTTTGTTTCTGACGGAGAAACGTGACTGGAATATTGTTATTGCACATATAGTTTATTATATTGTCGACCTTATTCGTGAGACCGTTGCAATTTGGTTGCATAATTTTTACATCACTCGGAGTTTCCGGTAGCGTGTTCATTGGTAATGTGTTTTGTTGTGGACTCGTGTTGGCATTTTGACTTGATGCTTGACAACATGGCGCTATGCAGTTTTGGTCCATTGCTTATGTGTGACAAGACCTGAGCAGTTCTTGAGATGGCACCATTCCTTGCAGGTATTACACTGAATAGATGTTGTGTTTGCCCTTAAGATGTTTTTACATATTGTACAGTGCCATGTTTTAGTTGGTCGCGGATTTGTTACAATACCATCCATGACGAGGAGCATTTGAAGCAGTGAGGCCAGTGACAGCTGCTTCTTTCCTTAAAAATGGAGCGTCGGATTTGCACCTTCCGTCGAAATTGTTGTGATGGTCCTTGGTCGAAATTGAGTTCCGAGTGCTTCTGGGGCGTAGACTCGTCCATCTTGAGAAGCTTCTCTAAGAATATTTGATGCTGGTTTGTGTATCGCATTAAAAAAGCCGTGATGATATTCATTTGCATTTTTTTCCAATTTCTGATAGCGGCATTTTCTAGAGAATTAAATTTCTACAAAAAAGAATCCAAATGGTTAAATCCGTTAATATATCTTTTTCAAAGATATGCACATTTGAACATTCTCAGAACAATCGAAAATCCGATTTTTCTGAGAATATTCAAAAAAACATATCTTTGAAAATAATAAATTCACGGCTTTAGTGCCTTGGACATTTTTTTTTGTAAATGTAATTAATATTTTGATTAATATGGTTATATTTATACCCGAGCAGAAATTATTGAGAGAAAACCTGAATACGTTCAGGGCCTCATGAGAGCTTGATCAGTGATCACTGATTTCTAATATTCTTGTATGGTTAATCTTATTTGAATAAATCCGGCCCTGATTTGGTTTGCTTATTTGAACCCTAGTTGGCCAATCTGATCAGAACCTGATAAGATATACCTTAAGGTTTGGCCTATTTAATTGCATATGGCGAACTTGATCAGGGTCTGTTCAAACTATCCCAATCAAGGCCTGATAGGGCAAAAGCGTTACACTCATGATCAGGCCCAATACATGAACTAAGGCAAACCTGACCAGGGCTCTGTAACCTGTTTGAGCCCTAACAAATTTCTGTCCGGGTATTATCTTTTCATAAACTGCATTAGCATTACTCACGTCACAATTGATATTGAATATATTATTTTACTCGTCAACAATTTATTTAACTCTTTCTCTAAAGTCCAACCAAAATCTATACGCATTTGATCCGTGGCTGTAATTTTCATTTAAAACTGATTTCTGTAATAATAATAAAATAAATAATAATAATAAAATTTTCTGTAATTGTGATTTTTACAAATTTTTAATTTAATTTTAAATTTTAAATTTTTAATTCAGTTCGGAATCAAGTTTGTTTTTAACCATGTACCTTCCGCCCGACCACCAGGAGGGAGGTACTTACAAGGTAAAAAACAAACATTTGCCCATGTCTGAAAAGATTGCGGTGCAATTTTATATCAAATATTGTTCTAATTCTTTTACAAATTACACCCAACTGTAGATGGTTCTTTCATTAGTATTAGAACTAAAGGGCGAGGAAAACATTAAAAAGAGCTCTCTCTCTCTGGAGTTTACATCCCACGAAGGGATTTTGCCGTCTGTGCAATCAGCTTCCAATTATCTCGTCCCATGACCAGTTAAATCGTTTCGACATCCTATATCACGGAGGTCTTGGATGATGTCATCACGCCAGCGAACTCCGACGAACACCAGCTGGTTGTTGTTGGGACGCTTTTTTTATTATTCTATGTAATGGAGCCCTTTTTACATGACCAAACCATCTAATTCGGTTGGATTTAATAACAAGAAGCTGTCTAATTTCATGATTCATTCGGATTCTATACCGATTTTCAGCAACTTTACAGGGACTTTAAAATGTTCGAATGGCTTCTCTCTCGAATATTGATAAAGTTCTACAATCGGAGGAAGTCAGTGTCCATCTTTCACTTCCAAATGTAAGCACAGGTAGAATTAATGCTTTGTAAAGTGCGAGTTTACACGACTGTTGTTAAAACTTTAGTTTTGTCGGTGTTGATGCATAATACAAGTCGTTTAGCATTTCTTTCAAGCTGAGAGAGAATATCCTTAATATTGCTTGCTCTACGTACGAGAATCACAATAACATCTGCGTAGTCAAGAACTTGACAAGATTTGTTAAATATGCAGTTTTGTGTCTCAAATCGGTTTTTGGAAAAATTGGTGGAAAAATTGGAAATAAATTATTGAGGAATTCTAAATCACCATCAATGCAAATGATAAACTAATTGATTAAGAAAATTAATTTTTTAAAGACATTGATATACGCCATCTCGAACAAATAGAAACAACTTTATTTTGTTAACCTCACCATCTTGTTTGGGCTAAGTCGTTTAATTCTCAACTCATTTCAAATTATGGGTCTGTTGCAGATGTTGTTTACGAGATTATCAACAATATGTTACAAAAAGACACAATACTAACATACAGTTAATTTTTGTTCAACAGACGCTTAAAATACCATTTACTTGCAAAACATTCACAATAATTATTACAATAATCATTACAATCCTAGTGTTCGGTCGAGACAACGTGATAAAAAAAAATCATGATTTTTCGAAATACTATACGCAGCCATTTATCACGAAAAAAATCAGATTTTTTGCTGTTGTTAAATGTTAAAATATTTTGAGTTTAGGTGACAATAAAAATATTTTATTCTGGTTGTTAACGCTTTTGGTTTTGTTTTGTTTATGCTTACATTTTTGTAATAACTATTCTTGATAAGATTGATTTATGGTTTTCGAGCTAAATTTATCTTTTGTGTTAATTGAAATAAAAGTGACCTATAAAGGTTTTTTTTTTTTTTTTGGTTTTATTGTTTATTTGGTTGGGACATTTTTTCAGTCCATATTACCAAACTTTTTTTTTTTTTTTTATTGTTTGTATTGTTGTCTCAATCTATTTTATCGATTCGTGGTTTCTGTATTATCGTGGTTCTGTATTATCTTAGTTCATTTTTATTTTCAATCTACTTTATCTATTGTATATTTTTTCATATATATGCTTGGTACATCGGTTCTGCAGTTCTGAAACTTGTAAAAATCCTTTGGACTTTACAGGAATCGAACTGACGATCCTCGAGTTGCAAGACCGGTGTGTTAACACACTCGGCTATACCGATATTCCATTCCATCTTTTTATCGTTTGGCTGTTCGGTCCGGTTTGACATAATATTCAATGGAGTGAAGTTAGAAGAAAAAAGTTTGACGTAAAATATCGTGATATTTATGATATTGCACGACCGAACACTACCATTATTAACTTTATTTTATCGGCATTGGAGCTATCGTCTAAATTAGCGCGTTAATCATCACGCTAAAATTATCGGGTTAAAATTATGCCGGTAAAATTAACACAATAAAATTATAGCGCTAGAATTCTGACCATAAAATTATCGCGCTAACATATAAATGAGATAATTTGTGATACACTTGCGTTTATTTTCAATTATCGCGTTAATTATTGCGATAACACGCAGGTGTGGCCCCAGAATTAGAATCGTAACAATATTATTGCTATTTTTATAACAACCTTGTAACTATTCTATATTTTTAAAATTTTAATATGAAAACGTGATTCCCCGAAAGCATTTAGATAACTCAAAATTCCAGATAATGATTGTACATACTACGTATTGCGATTATTGTTATCGTTAACTATATAATAAAAATTTATTGCTATTTTAAAAACCTATTATCATAATTTTAGAATCTTTCATAACAGGAAAATAAAATCCGAAAACCCCCAATGCTTACCATGAATTAAATTGTCATATTTAATTCAAGTATTAGGCATACTTACGAAGGACACAACCGATATTGATAAATTGTCCAAAAACACAACTCTCCGGAGAATATGTTGCCGCATCACTTATGTATGGCACCGTTGGCACGACATGTCCCTGGGCAACTGCCGCAATATACCTACAAACATAAGTTTTAATTAATAAAAACCAATTTTTCATAACCTTCATAAAATAATGACTCATTATAATTTAAAAACCCATTTTAAAATAGCTTACGTTCCAATAAATGTTATTTGAAATACTAAAAATACTGCAATTGGAAACAAATAAATTTTTGACATTTTACTGAAAATTTTACGCAACAAAAATCTAGGTATTTAGTTTTTCTTTGATGAAATAAAAAATAGTTACAACAAAAACAAAACTGCACAAATAAAAGCGATTATTACTTTAAAATCCTAAACTATATTTACTGTATAAATTTTAGTAATTTTAAAAATGGATAATACAATGTTTTTATAATTTTCATGTTCATTTGATAACCCTTTTCTTTTCTTGTTTAATAATGATTCAGATTTCAGGAAATCGAGAGAACTAATATTTGTTTGGAAAATATTGTTAACAATATTTTGACGTTTGATTTTGTTTGTTTTTTATGTTAACGTTGGTAGTAAAAATTAACCGATTGATCCGGTTCAATTGAGTTCGGTTTTTAATATAAAACTTTTGAAATAATTTCGAAAAAGCGGTTATTTAGATTGATATTCTAGCCTAACCACGTTTTTTATTAATTTGCAGTAATAACTAAAGGGCAAAATATTGGGAACATATTTTGTAAGCAGTTTGTAAGCAAGCAATTTTGAAATGTCAATTTGGCTTTGTGCGAATCGAGAAATAGTTGACAGAACAAAATTTTTGTATAAAATGAAATTGGAGAAAACACAAGTTTTACATAAGGTGAAAAATCTTTTAATTTTGCTGTGCGAAACGAAACAAATTTTGACATCAGTATGCTACTGTTATACTTGATTCAGCACAATAAAGTCCGAATTAATAGAAAAATTCAAATTTATTTGTACGGATTCAAATGGATGCGCACACAAAAAATTTTATGGGAAGTCCAAAGAATTTTTTTTTAAATTAAAAGTGTTGTGTTATAGGAATTACAATATGTCAATGTGTCACAATGTGTCACAACAACACATAGATACCTTTTAAGACCTAAGTCCCACAACAACATACGTTCTGAGGCGTCAACAGGCTTTTTCTAAACATTCGTGGATTGAACGTCCCCGAGACTGATTGATTGATTGATTGATTCGTGCAAAGCATTCCATTTATGCAATCTACGGACAAAGAAATCCCACTGCATTCTGTCACTATAACAGTGAGTAATCGCAACAGTTTGACTGTTTGCACCAACCGATTGACGAGTAAAACGGGGAAAAAGAATATGTTTGAGGAATAATAAATCTGATTTCGTTCGAGCACTTGTGACGATATTTATAAAAAAACAAAGACATCAGCAACAGTGCGACGATGTTGTAGGGAATCAAGATTTAATGTTAAATTTCGATCACCAACTATTCGTATAGCACGCTTTTGAACAGAGTCTAAAACAGCTAGGACGGTAACAGATGCAGCGCCCCAAACTTGACAACAATACTCCATACAGGGACGAATATATGGCTTATAAATGTGGAGTAATTGATTCAAAATAAAATATTTTTTACATCTATTGAGGAGGCCGAGTTTTCTTGACGAGCTCTTTGCCATGGTCATTATATGATAGTTCCAGAGTAAGTCATCGGAAATTGTGACTCCCGATAAACGAATGCTTTCACATTTGTCTATTTGTTTGTTACACATATTAATTGAAATATCGTTGGGAAACTCGGTCTTTGATCTGGAAACAATAAATAGCTGTGTTTTGGTGGAATTAAAATTGACTAAATTTTTGTCACCCCCATCGACCGTTTTTGGTTCCTCGTTTACATTTATGGCAGCGTCTCTCAGGACAGGTTTTATTCGTTTATGCATTTTACCCTTTGAAGATAGGGGGACGAATTTCATATGCAGTGTACTATCATTTGCAAAACTATTAATCGGATTACTGGTGAATTTCTAGAGATCGTTGATATATATTAAAACTAGAGTAAGGAATAAAACTGAGCCTTACTAAGGGGTACACCATCCTTAATTAATTTAGACTCAGAAGAAAAGGCATCGATGGATACCGAAATGTATCGGTCGGGTGAGGCATTGGCTGACGAAGTACGAAGCACGAAGTTTTATAGATCTAGAATAGCACCAGATTTATAGAATTTGTAGAAAATTTTTGTAAGAGTAAGTGCAAGTTCTTTTGAAAATGTTTTTAGAATAATAAAAGGAATGTTCTCCAGACCAGAGGCTTTGTTGGTATTTAACCCTCTTCAGATTTTTTCGACAATTTTGGTTTTGAAATCAAGATTTTTTATACTAACTCCTGACGAATGGCTTTGGGGCATTTCTTTAGGTGATTCCAAAACGATCGAGTTAAAAGCATAGCGTTCGCGAACAATGTGGCTTTTCTTTCTGTGTCAGTGACGATTAAACCACCGCCAATATTAGGAAAAATTTGGATTGATTTGGAACCAGACTTTAAAGGATTAATGGCACTGTAAAAACTTCGTTTCTAAGAGCCAATCTGGTTGCCTTGAAAAACAAATATTTTTGTTGGATTTCATTATTGTGAATGGAACGAACTTATTGATAATAAAAATTTTGGTCAAACAAAGTTTTTGTTATTATTATTTTATTTTATATTTATTTTCACTCAGATAATATACCAACCTACCCAGGAGCTCTAGAAGGTTGGTATATTATCTGAGTGAAATAAATAATAAACATTCCTGGCGAAAGTAGTGCATTGTTTTTGACAAATGATTTTTCGTTGGTACAATTAAAAGTATCAGCACCTTTATGTGGGTCAGACCATGATGTGGGTCAGATCATGATTTGATTTTCTCACACTTAAATTTACAAGTTCTTAAACCCTGGAATTTTCATAATTGTAGCTAGGCTAAGAACGCTGTTCGATTTAATATTTTTGCGTCGTTCTCGTAAGGATTTTAATAGCAAATAGCTTCTTTTAATATATAAGTTATTTAACCGTCCCTGCATGGTATATTTTTCTGATATAGGGAATGCAGCATACATAATTATAGATTGAAGGTGTCATGATTCTACACAGCAGACAGCTGTTAAATTGATTGGCAATTCAAATCTTATTTGCTGGATTGCTTGTATGTCGCTGATTTGACGGTATTCTACAAATACATTATAGATGAACGAGTGTCTGTCTGGATCAAATCGATTTTGCCTGAGCCTGCTAACTTCACACGTTACACCAGAGCATCAATAACAGACCATCTTTTTACTATTCGAAGATGTAATACTGTCGCTTTTTAAATTGATTTTTTTCACGGAGTCTGGCATCTTTGAAAGGCCTTACCGGCGTGCGTCTTCCCTGATAATCCTCGAACTTTAAAATTAGCGTTAAAAAATACTGAAAAAATTGATCAATTCTTACAAACCTTAGTTCTGTACTTTGCATCGTATCTTCTGATATTCAGAGACGTTAATCTTTATTTATTATCGTTACACTAAACAATTCCTAGCTTTAAATAAAAAAACATGGTGAAAAATAATCGCTTAGGAGGACCCTAAATGTCCGGACCCGAAATTCCCCCTCCCCCTTGTGTGCGCCCCTGGATTCGTCATATTAGAGAAATAATCATAAAATGAGGTTAGATGGAATTACTAATTTTTTTAATTATTTTTAGTCAATTTTAGGTACACTGATCGAAGCAATGATTTCCTTTTTCTCCATTTTTAAAATTTAATTTGTCAACAACAAAATTCATCCAAAAAATCATTTTTGTAAACTTTTTCTTTCTGTCAACACTCGATGATGCTAAATAGCTGTACCAAATTTTGACGTTTCGTTATGGTGAATGAAAATTTTAAAAGACAACATTTTGAGAATTAATAATTTGTATCTGTCGTCATTATTTCGTGGTTTTGCACAGAGCTATAATTTCATAATATGGCAGACAACTAAATATATTATTTGAGAAAAGACTACTAGATTACAAAAATAAAATTTAAACGATTTGGTTGGTTAGCGGTGAATAATGATTTAACATGATAGATTTCCGCACAACACAATAAATTAAATTTAGAAGTGTTACCACATAACACTCCATCAACAGTGACGCACAAGAAAGTAATTAAATATGGAAGTCCGGGAATTATTAATAAAGAGATTGTGAACAAAACCAAAACTAAAGAAATAAAAATGAGCAAAAGTTCGATAATGTCAGATAGCAGCGATTTAGATTTGTACGAGAAAATACTCTTTAGCTTCCGTTATTTAAACAAAGTGTTAGGTGTTCTGCAAACAATTGTTTTTTTCTTCAATAACTTTAAATACTCTCAACAGTTGGTATATGTAATTATCGTTGACACACCAGAACGAACTGAAAATATTCCATCAACATAACACCATGCATTATGGGGCCATGATTTTAAATGGTAATTATTTGTTATTGCACATATTGTAATCACTACCATCACACATCACCTTTTATTTAAAAAAAATTATAATAATCTGTTATCACTTATCAGGTGTTTATACTGTATTGACTTATGACAAATATTGTCATCAAACGTCTTAAATACTGTTTGTCATATTTAAATCTACAAATGACATAACGCGTATATGTGCGTGATGTTGATATTCAGTTTAAAAAACTAATATAATGATTATAAAGCAAATGGGCGTGCATAAAATTGGTTGAACTAATAAATAACTGTAAAACAATAAACATCAAACAACTAATATTATAACTCTCGCTACGTACGTAAACTCAATATTGAAACCGGTGTAAATACATTAAATATGTTTCCAGAGGTTTTGAACAAATGTGGTGCACAGTACATTTTTGTACTCGAGCCTACTTTCCTCAATTTTCAGTTTGTATTATCACTAATTTATTATTGTTTCAAGAATCTGACCAAGAGTAGTGCATTCTAATATTTGGTCATCACGTTTTATCTAATAGTTTCACGTATGAATTTCTTCGTCCCATATTGACATGTTGTAGTGAATCATGATTTTATTGGCGTTACACGTCGACAATTTAATCGATTTTGTAAGAATCGTAGCAAGAAAAATAATATTTATTTGATAAAACCCGATTCCTGTAGGTGTACAAGAATTGTATGTTTGTCCTGTATTGAGTATTGCTGTTAACTATTGCAGTTGAACGAAATCAAAACTTGATTCCATGCAATATTGTTGCTAATTTCGGTGTTTTTTAAATGTCGTTATCGTAGATGAAATCGGAAATATTATACCTCAAACATTTTTTTAGCTACTTTATGAAAGATCGGTATATAGAACGCATCGAGATAACATCTGCTTTGATACCTAGACAGTTGAAAGGCAGTGGTGGTGTTGCAGGTAAGTTACCCATTTTCCTTACTTGCCTGTCATTCTTCTGTAATCAATTTCCGCTACTAATGAACTGTGATCTTACCTAGATGGTGTCTTTAGATCTTTCACCAATTTCTAGAGTCAGAAGTTGGCCCCTATCTTCGGCACGCAGAGGTACCTTGACCTTCCCAGATCGTATGCTAATAACAATGTCTAAGGATACTCATTCGATATCACTGTCACTTTATCTATCGTGACGTCAACCACTTAGCTGGCCCACTCAGTGTGGTATATTCTCCGTTAATGAGGTGACATTTATGCTCTTCTTAGAAACATTTAAATGTGACGTTGTACGCTTCCTGGTGTACTGCTGGTTTTTGTTTGTAGAGAGTGAGGTGTTACAGGTCTGGAAAAAAAATTGGTTTGGTAGTCCTGGCCCAATTCTTATTGGCCAGACTTGGCCCAAGACTAGTTTACCAGACTTGGCCCCGGGACATCAGTCCAAGCTTGGGCCGTTTGAAAATGTTAAGCCTGGCCCAACCCCCAAAAGCTGTGGCGCGGGCTTGGCCCAGGTTTGCCCCATTAGCTTTTTCTTACCCAGGGATTGATTAAAGTTTTTCTACCGTCAGGACTCCGTTTAACATATTGGGGCAAATTACACTACCATTGGTATGGTATTCGAGTGACTACATCGATAGCTGAGATTTTTGAAGATGAAGTCCAATCAAGCTGATTCTCGGCATGTGTCGAAATTAACTTGTTTCAGCATACTGTTGTAATCCTTTAGCACATCTAAATTGGTTGATTACTATGACGTGCAAAAACACGTAGACCAGAAGGCGACTTTCATTGTGCATCATCCCAAAACATATTCCGTAACCGCCATTTGACTAATGCTAACAGTCAAACTATCGAAATACCCGCTGTCATACTGACAAAATTCATCAAACATCATTTTTCAACTATTCAATTTGCATGAGCTTTTGTGAGACTTAGCTCGTGATGAAAATAATATTGTAATCCCTCCCTATTCACAACACGTGACAGTAAAATAATATAAATATTGACCCAAAAAGTAACAACCAACTTATTTATTTTGTTTAACGATTGCACAATTCAACTGTTTGCCCACTAACATCCATATTATTTTTTAACTTTTTATTTTCAATTAGTTAAATACATTCTGCAAACATGTTAACTGTGAAATGTTAACGACCGGAAAAGCCAAAGTTTTTTGTTTCTCTAAGCGAAAGTGAAACCACCCCAATATATCTTCCAAAAATCGTTCTGTTCTTATTTGATCTCGTAAATTAATCAAACGATATCAAGAGTTTTTCAAATTCTGCTTAGGTATGGAAACAAGACAAATTAACCTTTCTTCCATAGTTTTAAGCTCGTTGGCTCATAGGATTTTACGTAAGAAAGAGAGAAGCAATTATTGTTACCATTTTTTCGTTTTGAAATATTATTTCATTCGAATTTCTGCTTAAAATTTTATCAAAACCATTTCTTTCATTAAAAATTTCAATGGTAACACCATAAGGTCATTCAACTTTATATAAATATTAAATAAATAAAAAATTTGTTGTTATCTTTAAAAACTAAAAATTAAATACATAATCTCAAAACTTAGGGCGTTTTTGTGTTGGCACTATGTCTTCTTCTTCATTAGAATGAAAATAATTTTCAATTAAATTAAATATTAATAGTTTATGTATAAATATTGAAAATTAGAATGATCAGTAACTTTATTTATTGTTATTACGGTTTTAGGTTAAAATTTGATTTATTAATTTTTTCTATTTATATTGTATAATATTGTCTTTCAATTTCTCTGATATATTTCTTGATTCTTTTTCTTTTCTTTAAGAACTGGTTTTTTATATAAATTTCTAGTTTCTTAAGTGTCTGGTTTTTGTTAATCATTTATACTCTTATATTATATATAAAATAAATAATTTTTTATGTTTAATGGTTTTACAAATATTTTGGAAGTTATAATAAAATGAAATGGAGAGGATCGCTTACTATTAAGGTGCAAAGTTAAACCGCAGTTTAAATTAATTTTAAAAGCCGGCATGACGATTATTTGTGGTGATACAAATATTTTAAAATTGCTGAAATATATTTTTTATTGTGCCATGACTAGTGGTGTGTGAGGTCACTCAATATTTTCGATCAATAGGTTGTATAAACTGGAGTCGAATTGTTATTTGACGAGGAATGGTAACTGAATTACGGCAAAATGGGATGGATATACTAGAGAGAGGGTAGTTAAAACTAACGCTAGTGACACTGGGAAACGGTAGTTATTCATAGCTTACGAGTAAAGCCCTAGAAGTAACTAGGGCTTCCAGTTTTCAAAAGTTGTTCGGCGGGACAATGCCAATATGTAGAAAAATACTAAGCACCTATACATAAATGGAAAAGTCGTCGGAAAAGAGACATGTTATTTAAATAATTAATATTGTTATTTATTACATGTTGTTTAAATAATAATGTTATTTAAATAATAATTATAATTGTAATTATCCCATAAAAGCAGGGTTAAACACAATATAGATTAAATGTAATGTAATTTTTGGCATGGAATAGTTATTTACATAACGAGGGTTGAAAGTAGAAGATTACGCCTGCGGTTCATATTGAAGCCCGGCGCGAAGCGAGGGCTTTTATTGAACCAAGGGCGTAATCTTCCTTTTAGCCTGAGTGTATATACAACGTCTTACGCACAAGTGCACAACTTAATTGTAGAATATATCAATTTTTGAGTTTTTTAAACTCGCTAGACATTTTGAAAATTACTAAAAATGCCATGATTTTCTCTATAAACTTCATACAATAATTTATTTGTTTGTTCTAATTTTATGAATATTTTACGGGCGATTATTTTACGGGCGGTAAAGTAGACAAATATACTAATATTTCATATAACAAAGGGCTTTTATTTTACGGGCGTTAAGTTCAACTTTTAGCCATGATAACCAGGTTGTAAAATGTGTTTTACAATGCGATTGTGCGTAAAAACAATTAAAAATTTCGAAAACACATTTTAATAGTATTTGAAAATTTTTTTTGGTCAGAAAGTAACTTCTTATTTTTCAAATGATAAAATACCTTTTTTTACGGTAACCAATTGGAACAATATTTTTATTATAGTGAATTCTTTTCGATTGTACCGAAATTTTTGTATTCTTTTGGATTAAATTTCAAAACAAAAAAATAATTCCGTGTTGGAACTGTACTGAAATTTGTTCGGTACAGTTGAAAAGAATTCACTATATTCACTATAGGTACAATAAGAATTCACTATTTTTTTTTTTTAAATAAAATGTGTTGTGTAATAGGGTTTAGAATATGTGTCACAACAACACATAAATACCTTTTAAGACCTAGGTCTAGACCTGGGTCCCACAACAACTGGCGTTCTAAGGTGTTGATTAACGCTTTTTTTAAACCTCTGCGGATTGAATCCACCTGAGACTAAGGGTTCCGGCAATTCCATTTGTATGCAGTTCGGACAAAGAAGTCTTTCTGCTATTTGCCAGTATGACAGCGCGGGATCTTTACCGTTTCACTGGTTGCGGTAGCCGATTGCCGAGTGGAACGGGGGTAAGAATAAGTTTGAGGCATGATGCCGCTGATTTCATCTGAGCACTGTTGATGACGATATTTGTAAAAAACAACGAGGTCAGCAACAGCGCGACGATGTTGTAGGGAATCAAGTTTTGATGTCAAAGCTCGATCACCCACAATTCGTAGAGCCCACTTTTGAACAGAGTCCAAGAGGGCCAAGATGGAAACAGAGAAACAGAAGCAACACCCCAAACATGACAACAGTACTCCATACAGGAACGAATATAGGACTTATAAGCATGGAGCAATTGTGCTCCATATAAACATGGAGCAATTGTCCCTAAGCATGGAGCAAAACTATAAGTTTTTTCTAATTCTGTTTGGTTTTTACCAAAATTAACATTAACATATTCTGCGCAGAATGCTACTTTATCAATAAAAAGATTGTTAAAATAATCGCTTAAGCGATTCAGTTATATTAACTGATTTAAGGGTGTTCAAAATATAAAATGCCAACAAACAGCTTGTTGTACCAATATCTAATCGAAAAACGTAATAATTATGGGAAATGTTTTTACGTTCCCTTTATTAGACGCGCCAATGCTTATAGAAAAATATAAAGATTTGTTAATATTATCCAATAGAATAGGAGTTGTATGTAACCTGGACCTAAAACTTTAGAAATAATTTTTCCTTACCGCAGCTACCGCTAGCTAATGGATGAATTCAACCTAATGGTTAAATCTTTAAATAATGAAGAAAATAATTTTCCTGAAGAAACGGTAGCCACATAAGACTGGGAATGCATTACAGAATGATACGCAAATCCCGTCACAGCTAAAAAGACATTTATTTGGCCAATGGTACTATTTGCTGGTATAAATGATGTTTTAGCTAGACAAACTTGCTTTCAAATTTCTAATATGCCGTTTAAAGTTGAGACTTAGCATGTTTATGTCATTTTTAGTTATGTTATTTTATTTTGGGCCAGTTAAGAGTCAATCAAAGTTCTTTGTATTAAACTTTACATGCCGCTTTGATAGTTTATGCTTCTTAGCTATTGAATATGCAGCACTTTCTTCATCAATATCGGATTCGGATACACCAACAACATCACCTTCACCAACTAAATATCTTCTTGACAATTTTCATAATCATCATTCTCTGCCACTACATCTTCTACAATTTCCAAATCCTCCAACTGTTGATTTCTTGCTCGGTTATTAGTAAAAAAATTTCTAATGTGCATTTCTTACCCACAGGCGTTACAAAAAAAACGTCATTTAGTAAAATGTAAGATAACTTTGTTTCTTTTTTTCAATTTCAATAAAACTAATTAATTAATAATAAGCCAAACAAAATTAAAGCGACATACTACAAAATACTTCGGATGTCAAATTAGAATATGTATATGTAAATCATACTTTGCTCACAGAATTATAGCGTTGTCGCTGAGCGATTTTCATATAAAAATGTAGTTTGTATTTGCATTTTGTAGTTTATCGTGTAGTTTGAAACACAACCATCAGAAAATTATTTAACCGACAGACATGAGACAGCAAGCAATATATAAATACAACGCAGGATTTTTTTTACAAAGTTTGGTAGATTGGTGTTGGGCGGGATTTGTTGGTGCTAAAGCGGGACGCCGGGACAAAACTTGTACGGCGGGACAATCCCGCCAAAATCGGGACGACTGGAAGCCCTAGAAGTAACTAATAACAAGAAGCCTGAAATAAATTAACGATACATTTACATCAAACAAAAGCGAAATCAAAACTGAAATTAAAATCCTTTTTGCATTGAATATAGAATCGATTTTTATTTCATGATAAACACAGTAAACAGTTATAGCAAATAACTGATTAGCAGTAAGTCAAATAATCAAGTAATCCCAGAAATTTGGCCACATTTATTTTTAAAAAATTTATTTCTTTACATTGTTGTATAAAGTGGCCCATACACGGTCAGTTTTGAATGACAATCAACGTGATTCACATTCATGACTGACTCTATATGTATATGAAAGGGCCCATACGCGATCAATCATGAATGTCATTCTTGACTGATGATAAAAATTCAAACATGTTTAAATTTCATCAGTCATAAAATTTGACTGTCACAGTTATACACATACACAGTCAATCATGAATGTCAATCATGTTGATTGTCATTTAAACCGACCATGTATGGGCCCCTTGACTGATAATGAGTGACAGTCAAATTTTATGACAGATGAAATTTTAAACATGTTTGAATTTTTATCATCAGTCAAGATTGGAATTCATAAATAAGTGTTTTTATTTAAACAACACCTTCAAATTAATCAAGCGCATGGTGAGCTACGAAAGTTGAAACACACATATGAAAATAAAAAATTTAAAGCGGCCATTGTGAAAAGTTAAAGTTTGGATTAGTGTTTTATTTATTACATTTATAATCAAAAGTGAAAATTTAAAAAAAACGAAGAGGAAAATTTCAAGCAAAGATTTGGCAGAAGGAGGCCAAAATAAAAAGGGTAAGGAAGGACCAAAAAACATAGAAGATGAATTACAATTAACAAACGAGGTAAGATTGAATAATTATAATATAGAAGAAGGCAAATAATAGTGAAATAATAGTGTTGGATGGCATAGTGAAATGAAATAATAGTGTTGGATGGCATCACATCGTTATTGAATGATGAGTTTAAGATAAATGATAAGAAAAATATTAGTGCAAATATAAATGTTAAAGAAAATCTTAAGATAAAATAGACAAACTTGAAAAAACGTGCAAAGTTAGTAACAGTAACGTGGATGATGCAACATCAGAATATATTAAAAAATGACAACATTGTAAATATAAAAAAAAATTGAAATAAAAAGCGGAAACAGTGGCACAAGTGAAATGAATAAAAGTGAAATAAATAAGTTTTGAGAGAATACAAATGTTGATCGTAGTCAAAATGAAAATTTTATAAAACTTCAAGAAAAATCAGAAATAAAATATAATGAAAATCAGGAAGAAATATGGAATAGTAAAAATATAAAACCAAAATTTACCAAAAATAAAAATTCAACAGAATTTTTTAATTTTTTTCACAAAACAAAGAAATAATAAAACCAAAAACAAAATGAAAGAAGATTTAAGAAAATTAAAAAAAAGGGAAACGACACAAAATACAAAAATAGCCAAAATACAGGAAAATTTACGAAAACAATACTAAAAAAGCATTAAAAAAACAGAAATACAGATGAGATGGATATTTACTCAAGCGATGACAACTCAATTTGGGAATTAGCCAACAATAAAGAGAGAGAAACGGAAGAAGAAAATTTTACAAACGAAAAAAGAAAAGAAATAAAAGATGAAGAGAAAGACAAAAACAAGTTCCTAGGATTTCAAAATACAGAAATAAACAAGAAAACAAACAAATATATACCAGAGAACAAGGGGCCTTTCTGGATATTCATGAAAAAAAAATATAGAAGATTTAGTAGTAGTAAAACTATTAAATAAAATGAATATAGGACAAATTATAGAAACAAAGCAAATGGGAGTAAATAAAGTAAGGGTGCAGACGAGGGATGGTATTACAGCAAATAAGATATTAAACAATATAGACCTAAGAAAAATACAATACATAGACAGTTATATTTCCAATTTTATAACAGAAACAATTGGCTTCGTTAACAATATTCCTTTAGAATGGAATATAGAAGAAATTATGGAAGGAAATACAGCCAATGAAAAAATTGACAAAATAGAAAGAATAAACAAATGGACTAACAACAATAAAATAAACGAACCTACCAGAGCTTTTAAAGTATATTTCAGATCTTTCAATATACCAAAAGAAATGATCATAGAAGGAGTGAAAAGAGAAATAAAATATTTCACAGAATTTCCAATAATATGTAAGAACTGCTGTAGATATGAGCACAGCAAAAAAGCATGCAAAAGCAACGGTAGATGCGGAAATTGTGCAAGAGAAGACCATGAAGATGAAAATTGTAGCAATATAGCAGTGTGCTTATATTGCAAAGAAAATCACCACACTTTTTTTTACTAAGGAGGCAAGACAAAAACTAAGGAGGAACAAGAGAACTAAGGAGGCAAGACAACAAACACACTACGTGTGTCTCTCAATAAATAAAGATGTATTACTAATTGAACTGATCACAAATACAAACGAAATAAAAAATATTAACTCTGAAAAATAAAAATTACACAAAAAACGATGAATAATAACGATATTATAAAGATTTTACAAATAAACATTAGAAGCTACAAAGCTGATAAAGAAGAATTAGAACATACATTAAATTAAAAAAAAATGGATATTGCATTTCTGGGAGAAATCCCTGACAAATAGCAAAGACAATTTAAAAATCAAAACCTTTCAACTAGAATTTAATCACACAAGGTAATTACGGTGGGGTGGGATTTATCATTAACATTAATAACATAAGTAAATACAAAATAAAAATCATAAAAGAATATGAACCGATAGAAACTATCGAACTAAAAATAGAGGTTAAGGAAAAAAACACAAAAATCAGAATAATAGGAATTTACATACCACCAAATAGCAACAATACTAATATAGGAGAAAAATTTAATTTGCTCATAAAAAATACGAAAATAAAGAAAACACATTATTCATAGGTGATATAAATGCACACCATGCTTTATGGGAACTAAATAAAAAAATTGACAATAGAGGAACAAAGATGGCAGAAATAATTACTAAGTCAAGATTTATAATATTAAACAATGGAGAACATACAAGAATAAACAACAACAACACATCAGCGATCGATATATCTCTGGGAACAAAAGACCTAATAAATAAAACAATTTGGGAAGTTAAAGAACTAATGATAGGCAATTCAGACCATCTTCCGATAATCATAAAATTAAGATACGGGAACATAAAAAAAACAACAAAATAATTAGAAACGAAAAAAAAATATGAAAAAATAGCGAAATTAAATCCAGATCATACATTCGATCTAGAAGACATCGAGGACGAGTTAGAAAATATCATAAATAGAAACTCCAAAAACATAGAAGAAAATAGATTATACATACCAAAAATATGGTGGAGTGAAAAAATAAAGATATTATGGAACATAAAAAAAAATTAAGGATATTCAACAGACATAAAAATAACATTTATGCTAAAGCAGAATTAAGAAAAAGCACCAATGAATTAAGAAAAGAAACAAAAGCTCAAAAAAAATTAGCTGGATTAAATTCATAGAAAATTTAAATTTGGATCAAGACATGCAAGAGAAATACAAGACATTATAAAGATGAACAAAGCTACAATGCCTGAAATAAATGGAATCTCAAATAAGTTATTAAAGGAACTACCCATAAATCACATAAATAAAATTACAAACTTCTACAAAAACATATGGAGAAAACAATATTTCCCAGAAAACTGGAAAAAATTTAAAATAATACCGATTTTAAAAAGTAAAAAAGATCATAACAAAGTAGAAAACTATAGAGGAATAAATCTCATGTCGTCTTTACATAAAGTGATGAACAAACTCATAAAAAAAAGATTAAACAAATTCACAAAAATAAACAATATTACAAAACAAAATTCTTTTGGATTTAAGAAACACAATTCAACAATAGACATGGTTAATCAAATTGTAACGACAATAGAAGAAAATAAAAAAAAGATAAATACGATAGTCATAAGTGCAGACATAAAGAAAGCATTCGATAAGCTAGAAGAAGAACTAAATATCCCAATATCATATAATAAATGGATATATAATAATTTAATCAACAGAAAAATAATAATGGAATACCAATCAGGCAGTAAATATAAAATAACTTGCAACGGATTACCGCAAGGAGATCCTTAAAGTCCTGACTTATTTAATCTATATACCACCAAACTACACAACACAGAAGAAAAAAAAACACAAAAATACTTCAATATTGCAGACAATATGCATCATCATTATATCGTATAAAGAATTGAAAGAGGGAGAAAAAACAGCAATAAAGATACTGAATAAATTCACAGATGAATTAGAAAAAATAAAAATAAACCTACAAAAAACAAAATATATGAAAATAACCAAAAACAAAGGAGAAAAAAATAAACAATTAAATATAAAAATAGAACAAATAGAAATAGAGGAAAAAGTAACACTAAACATTCTAGGATTCATTATTGACAACAAATTGAATTATACTGAATACCATAACAAATTAATAGAAAACGGAAACAAAGGTATTAATATTTTAAAGATATTTGGAAGAAAAAGGTGGAGCGCACCCAGATGCTCTTTTAAACACATATAAAAGCCTAACAGAATCAAGAATTAGATACAGTTCGATCATTACAAACAGTAAAAAAAATAAAGAAAAACTACAAAAATTAATAAATAAAGGTCTATGAATAGTTTTGGGTTTAACGAATAGTACACCGATAACAGCTGTAATAGCCGAAGCGGGAGGCATCCCAATAGAACAAAAAATAAATACATACAATTATGAATATGTCATAAAAAAAATATACAGAAACAATGATATAGGAATTCAAATAAAAAATGAAAAAACATGGAAATATTAGATGAAATAAAGAGAACAATTAAAAATAAAATAGGCAAAATAAACTATGACACAACCAAAACAGGGAAAATAAAGATAGACACAGAGTTGAAAGAAATAATAAATAAAAAATAAGATAACAACACAATAAAAAATAACAAAATTATTAAAGAACTTTTAAGTAAGAATAAATACAACAAAGCAATATATACGGATGGATCGATTGTGGAAAACAGAAAAGGAATGGGAATATGCAACGAATACGCAAATCAAAAATATAACTACGAAATAATAGAAGACATTTCCATTAAAACAATAGAAATATTGGCCATACAAAAAGCAAAAGAAAACGACATAAAATCAGTCAATGTTATAGCTGACTCTTTAAGCTCGTGTTTAGCATTAAAAAAATACAAAAAAAGTAAAAAGTCCAAATATTATGAAAAAAACATAATAAATTATATAACAGAAAACAACCTAAAGGTTAATTTAATATGGATACCCAGCCATACAAACATAAAAGGGAATATGGAGGCAGATGAAGAACCAAAAAAAGGTACAACAAGTGGGAATGTATACAATACAAAGATATCAATAGAAGACAGTAAGCATTCATTCAAAAAAGAAAGATATAAGGAATGGCATGAGATTTTCATCGAAAAAACAGGGAATAAGGGTATACAACATCAAGAAAATATTGGGGGCATAATAAAAGCTAAAACATGATTCAAAAACAAAAAATATTTAAACGCAAAAACAATCAAATGTAAAACAAGATTGAGGACAAACCATACTTATGATGACAAATATTTAAAACTAATAAAGAAAATAGAAAATGATATATGCAACATATGCAACTGCAAAAATGAAGCAAAACATATAATAGAAGAATATAATATATATACAACACAAAGAAGAAAATATAAAGAATTAATAAATAACAGATTGAAAGACATACTAATACACACAAAAGATGAAGAAATCATAAGTGTTATGAAATTTCTTGAAGACATAAAAATAAACATCTGAATACGATCAATATATGAAGAAAAACAAGACTAAAAAAAAGGGGGAATAAAGATAAAACATGATGAGAAAAGGATTTAAATAAAAAAAAAAAAAAGAGGACAGAAAAACAATAAGTGAAAAAAGAAAGTAATAAGAAAATTAAAAATCGAAGAAAAAGACAAAAAGTGAAATACAGTTAATTAAAACATAAAAAAAAACATGTAACATTGGTGATATGAGTGTTAAGCTCCAATCCAAAAAAATAAATTAAAAAAAAAAAAGATTGAAATTCATGATTGATCGTATACGGGCCAACTCAGGATATATTACATTATCAAATATATTGGATAAAAATTGACATGAAACTGAACACTGTAATAGCTAAAAAAAAATAAACTAGGCGATAAGTAGCTATCCTTCTTAGTAACTGTATTTAGCTTCCTGTAGTTAACACAAAATCTCAAAGTTCCATCTTTCTTGCAAACTTACACCACAGGTGAGCTCCAACGACTGTCTGATGGTTCGATTACACCAGTTGCTTTGATATTTCTCACCATTCTATCAGCTTTTTCTCTTTTAGCAAATAATAATCTCCCCGGTGTACTGTATTTCCTTTAAGTGTACTGCAAAATAAAGACTTGTGCCGCTCAAACAGTTGCCATGCTGCCTCCTTCTGCTATTCTTTTAACCCAGCTGTTGCCTTTTTTCCTGCTTGCTTTTAATTATTTTAGATACCTCCTTGCATTATCCTATGATTGACCCTTTCTTACATGCTTTCCGCGTCAAATGTAAAACAAGATTGAGGACAAACCATACTTATGATGACAAATATTATAACAGATTTAAAACCCTTACTGGTATTTTGTAGTCAGCATCTGATCTAACTAAGGCTTTCCCTATAACGACTTCTTTATAATTTTGTTCGTCTTTGTTGGCTTTCACAACCCACAACATGGGTAACTCAGAACCTCCTCGGGCTCCTTCCTTTAGCTAAGACTAATTTCCTGAATTTCGCATTGAATTCTCACGACTTTTCCATCGAATGTCGTTGACATTTCTCATTCATAATTTGTTTACTTCATCACAATTTAAAGCTTACTGATTGTTACATGAATGGTAGCCATACTATTTTTGACTATCTCCATCTGTTGTTTGGTGTTATTACTAATTTCTTCTTTAGCAGTTGTTGTTGTTGTTGTTGTAGCGACGATTGATAAAGTGCTACTCGTTCGATTCCGTTTCTAAATTCAGAAGATCTGCTACTGCCCTTGGACGGTACCACCGATCCTTCTTCGTCAGGTCCGACGCATTCTCTGGACATGTGAATAGGTAGTCAATATCATGTGGAGTGCCTTCACATGCGGGACACTTGTCAATAATTTGGGGGTCGATTCGGTTCACGTAATGATTTAATATTGTTCACGCAATGATTTAATATTGCCAGAATGCATCTAGTGCTGCGAGGCAATTGGTTTGCTTCTGCAGCGACTTGTGCTGGTTTTTCATTCAGAACTCGAACGGACCGGCAAGATATTACATTCTTCATGTAGGTGGTCTCTATGAGCCATAAGGTGGCATGCAGTAACGGTTCAAAGCTGCGTTTTGTGAGGTTTGCATCTTCTTCCAGTGCGTATCAACAACTTGAGGTGTCCGTATTGGTGCTGCGTAGTTTAGAATGGGTCTACCTATGGCTTTGTTAGTTGTGATAATTGTGTTCTTAATCTTTGCCCCACGAACTGCCAGCTAGCGTTGTCAATGCATTGTTTCTGCTTTTCAGTCTCGAGCTTACCTGTTGTTGAAACTTTAGCAGTGGGTCGAATATCGCTCCCAGCAATGTCGGATTTTTAACTGTCGGATGGGGGCACGTTGTCAATGCGGATGTTTAGTTTTGTATTCACTTCCTTCGTCCAAGTGGGGAAAAGTGTGGTAGTAAATTTTTCTGACAATAGTATCAGCTTTCTGCTTCTTAACCATTCATTGAGGGAGTTAAGATATTTGTCCAACATTTCGTTGAGTTGTTCCAGATTGCTTCCTGTGGCAAGGACCATGCTGCCGTCAGCATAAGATATGATGGTTATGGTTATACCTTCTGGTGGAGTAGGTAAACTGCTTAGGTACAGGTTGAAGAGTGATGTAAAGAGAACTCCACCTTGTGGCACCGCTTTTCTGAGTGTTCTCGTTTCTGATTTCGTATTTCTGAAATCCACGTATGTTTGGCGATTTCTTTAGTAGTTACATAACCACCGATTTATTACGCCCGGAAAGTTGGTATTCAGGATGTCATTGAGTAGTGCGGCGTGCGATATGCCATCAGGTCCAATTGCTTTTGATGGTTTGATTGTTCTAATTGTCGTATAAACTTCAACATTTGTAAAATTGATATTCTCAGTGCTGTCATCTTTAAGTTTTCGGAAGTGTCTGAAGACTGATCTAGACTCCTTCTCATGTTTACTTAGCTTTTCTGTAAACTGTGTATTAAATTTCTAGGCGCACTTTCTAGAGTTTTCTATAGGAATATCGTTGAAGGAGATCATGCAGTTATCTTCTGGTCTCCGAGGATGTGATTACCCTTTTCTAACTTTCCATAGGCTTTTACTTGGACCGAAGTTCGGCTTACTCACTAGTTCTCTCTATTTGTTCCTCTTGTGGTCCATAACTAATTTGTTTATTTGCTGGTTTAGGTCTCGAATTCTAGGATCGGCTGAATCGGTTTTGTGGATATCATCTGTAAGCACGGCCATATCAGATGCTTCTATGGGAAATTAGGTTTAATAAATTGTATTCTTCCAGCCTTTATTAAAGATATCTCTGAATTTTTTCTCCCCAGAGAGGGCGTCAAGTGGTAAAATTAGTTCTTCTTTAGTTCTTCTCTTCTTTAGTAGAAGCCACATTTGTAATTACTGTTTTCAATTAGTGATGTGTCGGGCGTGAACGACCGAAGTTAATTGAACGGATCACTCCAGTGAACCACGACCGATCGTTCAGTAATAAAAGAAACGTCGTTCGTCGGTCACTAGCTTTTTATGTACTATTGACATTTTTTTTATGTGCAATGAACATCTTTTAGTATATAATATAATGGCAGCAGTGTTAGTTAACATTTAACAATTAACATCATGCAAACTTTTTCGAAATCCATATGTTAAATTAAAAACGTAGTTTTGGATTTGAATATGTTTTCAATAATACACCTCAAATATCCCTTCAACAAAAAGTAATAATGCACTGTTTATGCGGATATTTATTGTAAATCAATCAATTTTTAAATCAAACAATAAATTTATTTTAATAAGAACTTATATTCGAAAAAATGAATTTGAATTAATTACAGCACGAAATAATTTTATAATTTTTAATCTTATCTGTTTGAAGACTCGAATTAAAGAGAGCGATCTTATTTTATCTTGTTTACATTACAGTTATAATTCCCAGTAAAAAAAAATATCCTATATAACATTTAAATTATACCGATAAATTATACCAAATAACTTTAGCTACATCTATATTTTTGTAGCATATTAATTAAAAGTATGTGCTATAATTACCAACTTTACATCGGTAACGTTAATTAAATTATTCGTTTACAATTCAAGTGTCAGATTTAAAATTATATAAAACAAACAGTTGACATGGAAGAAAGTAAGCAAAATTAAATTTATAATTCAATTAATTAAAAATATTATTCTTCATGTAGCACGCTGCGTAGACATGCACCTCCAATATCACTTCGTCTTCAAATTTTCATTACGATCAAATTTTGATTCCGATCATTGTGATATGCGAATTTGTTTTTCTCCTCTCAAACATTTATTCATTATATTTAACAACTTCGCATAAAAAAAAAGAAAAAATGTATCTAACTAATCGTGCAGATTTTCATAACAACATAAAGAAACCAATACACATTTAAAAATTATAAAAAACACGCACTTCATTTAACAATGAAAATTAAAAATTTTCAAACCTTTATATGAAAATAACACTAACAACAACACAAAACTAATAATCAATGAAACAAAACCAAACTAACAATACCATATACATTATACATTTATTAAAATCATAAATAGAAAAAACAAAACATTCTATCGAAAATTTTATCATAATGAACAAAAACTGAACGGTTCGAATTTACTAATAAACAAAACAACACGCCCGCCAAAAGAAATGACCTGCGTATAAAACAAATTAATTCACAAAAAATATTGTAATGAAAAATTTATCATAAAGAACAAAAACTGAACTCGTTCAGCTCGTTCAGCTCGTTCACCTCGTTCAGCTCGTTCAACAAATAAGCAAAACATAAAATGATAAAAATAAACAAAATTAAATATAAGTTCGTTCGGAAAAGAAAGAATGAGACGAACATAAAGAATGAAAAATAAATTTTTGAAGAAAATATAAATGACATTGAAAAAAAAGAAATAGTTTTCATTCAACTTTTACAAATTATGAATAATTGTGAAATGAAATTGGAAGAAAATTGATTATGATGAAGATGATTGTTTGTATATATTAATTATTAATGAATGATTATGAAAAAAAACATTTGTTTGTACATATACATATTTATATGTATTTAAATTATTTTTATTATTATTTTTAGTTTTTGCTAGTAGATAATTACTAATAATAGAATTAATTTCATATAAGTTTTTCAGATTTAATTTAATTTTGTATGCAATATTTGCTGTAAAAAAAATTGTTTGTTGTACCTTAGCTAAAGTTTCATAATTTGCACCATAATTTTTTAGATTCAGTTCTTATATTATTCTTGATGGGAGATTTTCCATCGGGGTGATGTTATATCACAAATAATTTACTGAATTAATTCTAAAGCTTTAGTTAAAAATTAACAATTTTCTACATGTCAGGGCTTAAACATTATATTCCTTATTCTATAGTCAATAGTGCAATTTTGTTTTTAATAATGTTTTTTCTTAAATCGATTTATAGAATAGATGAGGATTTTTTTTATTGAATGTTAATTAGAGGATAAGATGTTAGACTGTATGGCTCATTAAAATGAGATTGCAATTTGTTATAAAGGAGAATCCTTTAAGACAAACGGTAGAAAACAAACAAATATAGGGTGGCTTAAAATAGTAAATGTACTATAGTATAGATGTATAGATTTTTAAGCAATGATTTATAAATCTTTTTAAAAAAATTACATTAGTATATGAGCAATAATTTTTTTAAACAGAAGAGGCTTTCTTCTTTATTTTGCTACTCATCCTCTTTGCGAAAAGTTTTGAATACCCTTCGCAACTTTTTAGACGAATTGGTCTTAGATTTATGGGGATTGTTGCTTATTAATTAGGATGTGGTTCTTGACCTATTAACGAGGCATTTTTATTATTATTTTTGACTAAAATATTTAATAGTTTTGCAAGTGACCGATTGAACGAAGACCGATGTTTTTAAATCGGTCAGTGCAAATGAACGATCCGGTCTGAACGGATCGCTAATTTAGCTGAGGTTACCCATCACTATTTTCAATTGCTGATTTATTGGTAACCATATTAGTATTTACGACATCTTCTGAAAATCGAATTTTGCAGGTGGTAATTAAGTTGTTGTTTTCGCAACAGAACTTTCCTCGGCGACTATTGAGTCGGTATTTGTTGTAAAACTGATACCCTTCCACTTCTATTTCACTGGCTTTCATAACTTCTCGAAGTCGTAGCATCAATTCACTATTGTTTCCGGTTGTTGACAATTTTCGATATTCGAGTTCCTTCTTTAGCTCAGAAACTTTTAATTCGCTTAAAAAAACAATTGCAATTTGAACTGTTTACACTTTCGCAGTCTAATTTGAAAAACATCTCGTTCTGCTAAAGGAATTCCGTAAATAAAATTCTACTTAATTTCACAAATGTTATTGAAAACAGTTGATTTTAGTTTTGTTGGTAAAATATTGTCTAGAGCAAATTGAAGTTGAATAATTTCGTTTTGTATCTCGTTGCGATTATGTGGAATCGTAACAAAAGCAACCATTTGAATATAAACAACATCTTAAGTAGTATACCATTTGAATATAAACAACATCTTAAAAAAACTATAAAGAAATTAAACAATTGAAAGTTCAATTATGGTACAAATTCTAAACTAATATTTGGGAATACTTTTTCACATTCTATAATTATCAAATAAGCAATTTAGTAATATATTTTAGCACAAATCTCACATGGAGATGGCGTGCTTAGTTTATATTTAAAATATATTTTTAACTCAAAAAAATTTTCTTATAAATATTTCTATGTGTAACATTTTGTTCGTCGCGTGCAAAAAATATTTTCGCTTGAGAAATCTACCATTTTGATGGTTAAGAAATAGTTTTTAGGAGTTGTGTAACATATTTGTTCGTTAATTTATTTTAGAACAAAATTGAATATTTTTTGTGTATATATGGTATGCAAATATATTTACCGAATTCGAGAGAAGTGCATTCATGAAAAATATCTGAAATTATTAAGAACTAAGAAAGATGAAAAATAGAAGAGAAAAATTGCATTAAACGACTTAATCTTGATTAGAAATTCTATGAAGAAAACAATTAGAAAAAATTTGTTATTTGTTTTACTATGCGTGCATGAGGTAATCTGATATTTTATCTTACTTCTCATAAAAAACAAAGCTTATCGCCCGATGTTACTATGCACATAAATAGTGTTAATTAACATTTTTATTACTGAGATAGTCTTATCGAAAGAACCGTCATAGAATAAATTGCACATTTGAATAGAAGATATATGTTTATGCAAATTCTTTCTTATTGATATGCAATTCTGAGTTGGTTTGTTGAGGCAAGAGGGTAGAGCACAGCATTTGCAATATTTTTTTCGACTTTTTAACAAATTTATATTAACAAAAGTCTGTGAACCCTATAAAATCCTAACTCTCTTATGTATAATACTTTTCGATATTTATCGAAGTTTGTTTGTTCACAATTGTAAATTAATCGTCAGAATTTAAACAAAGATTAAATTGTTTTGCTTTTTCAAACCAAAAGAGATCATTTAATTGATATTGAACCATAAACATAAACTTTAAATTAAGATAATTAAGTCAAATTAAATGCGAAATACATACGTCATGATATGTAAACTGGTTGTATGGCAGATATGGCTCTAAAGCATAAGATTTATCATGAACTTCTGGAAGTGAATTGTTGAACATTTGTATTAAAACTGTAAGTGTTCGATTAAATCTGTTCATTAAAATTTTATTAAACAATTTTCATTACTCCATGCTTCACCCTGTCAGATGTGAAATTTGAATAAAAAAATGTTTTTTTTTATTTTTTATTTTAATTTCCGTTTCCTTTTTTTTCTAATTTGCGTGCTCATGTTCAAGACAAAATAATGCGTTATTGTTTCTAGTAGACTTGAAATATTTTTATTGTGACTCGTTAAAAAAAGTAATTTTAATTGGAATTTTAAAATGTTTTTTCTTCTATAGATAATATAAATTTTAATCTTATTATTGAAAGGATTAGAAGCGTTAGCAATGAGCAGCGTTTATTCATTTAAGTTTAATTATGATGATTTTGTTTTAATTTTTGTGTACATGCTCTAGACGGAAAGGAAATGATTAGTTTTTGGACCTAATGCGTTCGTTTCGTTTGTTCGTTCGAACGGACCAAATCCTTTCGTTTCATTTTTGTTAAACACTACAGGCTGCACCTTTTAAGTCATTCTGATAAAGCTTTGTTGAAGGTTCTGAGTCTGTAGCTGAACAGTTTCTGAAACCACTTTTCTATGGTTAATCGATCTGAATCGGTTTTGTGTTTGGAGGAAAAATATTTTTCACCAAAAAATTATGTTGCATCCTATTTTGAGATATAAGGGAACCCAAAAATATTAAATTAGCTTGATCGGTTGGCGGTATTATTATTTTTGGTTAAATGTTTAGTAACTCCATTTCCAGCATTGGGTCAAAAATTAGGAAACATTATTTTCAGTTCACAATTGTTATCATTTATGTTAACCATGACAATCGATTCGTGGCTGATATTGACATCCAATTCATTGCCGTGCCTTCAATGAAGATAAATTTGATGTCAGTATGACAGATAACATTTTTTGGCACAAAATAGGTTGTAGTGATCGAATGCTGCAGTGTAAAAAGTGTAAAAGTGTTCTACTGTCACGATCAAAATGTAATAAATTAGTATTGATATTGGTATTGAATACAAATAGTTTGTAGCTCGAATGGTACCCTTCCTTATTTATACTTATTTATATCAATTACCCTCCTTGCCCGTTATATATTCGCTCCTTCCACGACACACAACCTATAGTACTTTGAAATCAGCTATTGTGTACCATGTCAACCCTTTATGCCACATCTCTATAAAATCTCTCGAAACCTTGCCTTTTTTACACACTTTTATTTAACTTGACTTTTGACATTTGTGATGGTTACTCTTTTGTGGTCCATTTTTCAGTAACTTCCCATTATGTGATTGATCTCAAATTTAAAAGACAAGTTTGTTGAAGCAGTCAGTACGTATTTGTAAAAGTTTTAAAGCAAAAAACTTTATAAAATTGAAGAAAAAAAACTCAAATTTTTCTTCACTCTAAAAGACCTTAAACAATTGCACTGAAATCCTCATAATCTGGTTGACCCTTTTTGAACGTAGGAATTTTGGTAATACTGTGTATATCATTATAATCATAGACATCATACATGTTTGTGTCATTTTTAAATGGATAAAAGGCCTCACATTATAAATAATGAATATTAAAAAAAAATCACGGTATGACTTTTCGTTGTAATTTCAAAGGTTATATAGACCTTTTTTCTTATACTTTAAATCGTTATATTAGTGTATGTATTTGACAGATTACCTACAGCAATGATAATTAGAAATCAGTAGTTAAGAATTAAATTTTATTGCAAAAATGATAATATAGCAATTATCGAAAAAAACAACCTAACAATCTTGATTTGAAAGAAATAACAATTATTTAAAGTTTTTCGTTATACAAATCAGCTGATCACAACTGTCAAGTTTTTTGGGGGAAAAAGTCTCATTCACGATTCGTTTGAGTAATAACTAATAATCGTTATTTATATCTTTATATCAGTTAATAGAATGCAGCAAGTTAAAAGAAATCTTATATTGTATTCGTCAAAACCCTCATAATGCTAAGCCTGATTGTTTTTTAGCACAGAAAAACCGTAAGCCATAAACAATATACAATATTAAATCAATTTAGAGGTTCCGCATATGGAAGGTTCATTGTATTTTGCATATGGGGTCAACAATCAGGCTTGAGAGTTTTGATATTTGTATAAAAAAATTTAATCCATCGCAAATTTTCGGAACTTCAACAAATACTAACAAAAATTTCTTTTTAGAAAATGTTTGGTTAGTGGAGACTGATTGTTAGCAAACGTAAGTAAACATTATAATTTATAGCAAACGTTTTTGTTTGTGTTTATGCAGTAAAACCAATACGGCATATTTTATAAGAATTTATATTAAATTTGAAAAGAAAATTCAATTTAAGGTAAGTGATTTAGTTACTGGTTTTACTGAAAATATATTTACTGTGATATTAGAGTGGTAAGCTTATTTTTAGTTAAATTAAAATAAAATTCAAAAAACTGACTCAAAAAATGTATATGGCTAAAAACTATAAAATAAAAATAAAATAAAACAAAATTTTAAAAAACACACTTTTATTGAAAACGAACTCAAAAGTAAAATATTAATTTTGCATTGACACAACACGATGTTCCAAAGAAACAAAGGTTATGTTCAAACGTTAAATCTTTTATTAATAACTATGTTTGCTTTCAAACTGTAATAAGGAAATAAATATTTAAATATCTTTTTAAACAATTTAACACAGATGGCAAAATTAGATGTGCAGAATAGAATACTATTTAACTAGAAGTTTTGTTAGATAAATAATTTTCCGTTACAGTTTTTTACAAAAAATAAAAGTGGGTGGCGTAGTCAATATAAACTTAAAACAACTATTTTAAAGTATTATCAAATTAATTTTAATACAAAATATGAAATACGTTCAATACGCTGACTGCGCCACCCACTTTTATTTTTTGTAAAAAACTAACGGAAAATTATTTATTAGTAGTATCTAATCATCGCAGAAAACCTGTGTTTATGCAAAACGCTTGGTCACAAATTTTTTGTGAGAACCAATCACCATACATTGCTTCTTCCTTATAGTCATCCACCACGAAGAGATATTATGCAAAAAATTTTTTGAATTTAACAATATCTAGAATTGATTCTTATTTTTGCAATTCTTGTAATAAATTTTTTGTTGGTTAAACAGGCGTAAAAAATAAAAAAATTATACATTAAAATAAAATAATTTTTAAAAAAATAATATTTCATAAATTACTAATTGCTAAATCTTGAGTGGTTTGAGGCATTATTTTCTACATATTATTATGGTTTTTTATACTAACAAAACTCGTATGAATCAAAACGTAAAAGATTCCAAACTAACCCGAAAGTACTGTAAACATTTTCGATGATAGCTTTCATATTTATATTTATGCTGTTATTTAAATGAAATATTGCTCTAAGATAATTGAAAGATAAAGCTAGCAACCAATAATATTAAATCGTTATTGACATTCTTAAATCTCTTTTTGGGTTATTGATTCTCAACATACTTTCAATATTCTATAAATTTTAAATCAAAAAGAAGTTATAATTAATGAGCTTTGAGTTTATTAATTATTGTTTTATTCTTTGGCAACTAATTCATATTTCTATATTCAACGTACGGAACAAAAGTTTACTGACTCTTGACAACTGTTTAATTTTAATTACAGATTTTCTTTTTTAACGTAAATTTCTTTTATCGTTAACCGATATATTGTTAAAGTAATTAATTGTATTGAGACATTAAATGCCAACTAACCTGCGATGACAGTTTTGATTATCAGTCGTCATCGATTTGACAACATCAAAACTGTTACCATGATTTTTGAATGATTGAAAATTAATTTTCTTCTTTTGACTAAACTACAAACATCTAAATATCAATCACTCACCGTCATACAATTATTTTTGTGTAGGTCAGGAATTAATAATCACGACTGTTCCGAAAAATTTTAACCATGACTTATTTTATTTTCATATAGATATACTAAAAATATTCCATTACATGTACCACAAAATTGACTGTACAAACATTGGTCACAAAATTCTGTTTTCTTAAAATAAATACACTTATAATTAGGCATCAGAATGAGATGTAAAAGAAAATCACCGAATTTCGACTTAAATAAATTGTTTAACTTTGTTTTTTATTTACAAAAATCAGATCTTCGTCGTTCATTCACCTACTAAACAGTGAAAGAGTTTTAAATTCAAGTAAGAACGTTAATGGTTGAGTTGAAAAGTTATAACAAATAATTGCACATGAAATTAATCTAAGAAATAGAATCTTATTTTAAATAGCTAATTATCATATCAACTGTATAAATTTTATAGACAAACCGAACAGAATACCCCAAAGTACCTAAACGCATTGCATTGCAAGTGTCATGTGGTTTTATTTCTTAAGATTTAAATTATTTATTTTTTACACATAAACATTTTTTTATAGAATTACTGAAATTACTTCGTTTTTATTTATAATTGTATAACATTTTAGATTTTATGTTTGTAAGAAAGACGTCGAAATTAGAGTTAGGTTTAACAATTTACATGAATAATTAATATTGTTTCATAAAACGTGGTTGGAAATAAAATTTCCACTTAAATTACATTTCCTTTCATTGAATAAGTAGTAGTATCACAAATATTATTTAAAAAACAAATTTATTTTTTATCTTTACGGTTTTATATAATTTATCTTATTATTTAATTCAGGAATAAAGATTTTATTTTTCGTATCTCAACTATGCTGTTCGTTTTTAAATGAGGCCATAAGAATTACTATGAGTGTATACTTTTCAAAAACGATAATTCATGATCAGATTACCCTTTACCTACTCTAGCGTCGTTGGGAGAGATAAAAGTAATTTTTTGTAACCACGTCGGGGTCACCATTGTAGTGGATTATCCACATACAATATATTACTGAATCTATAACTCCTGCATCACAATGATTGACTTTATTTATTTTAGAAAAATTCTTTACAAAATTTTATTCGCTCACTTTCACTTAACGCAAAGTGCATGGTTAAATGGATCGAGTCTCTAAAAAATTGTAAAAAAATACCTCATGATTTCATGAATTTTAAAATATATTTGATGGTCACACACCGACAATATTATGGCACTTCAGTGGTTAAAATTTTTTGATGATATAAATTGTTCGAAAAAATAATGAACAATTAGAATTTTAATCGGACTAAAAATCTTTAAAATTAAATATCAAGAACACGAATTAACGCCTCTTTGTAAATTTGATATATTTTAAAGTAAGGTTAGAGCTATATTTAAAAAAAAAAGTTAAAATTTAATTGATTTTAAAATTTTTTGTTAATGGAAGTTGTTTGAAAAAATGAAGAAAAGTTTGAATTTCAGTCGTACTAAAATCTTTAAAATTAAATATCTCAAGAACAAAAATTAACGCCTCTGAGTTAATTTGACATATTTTAGAGTAAGGAAAGAACTATTTTCAGAAAAAAAATTAATTAAATTCCAACAGATCTTTGACCCTAGCGCCATTTTTAAAAAAGTATTTTTAATATTTTTATTTAAAAATTAACTATAAAAACAATTAATTAATTTTTTTCAAAGGACAAACAAAAAAAAGTTTGATGAAATCGGTGTAGCCGTTCTTGAGCCATTTAATTTCGAAGTTACATCAGATTGACAGAATTTTCATTTTTTATGCATGATTTATACCTATTCTCTAATAGATTTACTTTACTTTACGTTTACTTTGGTTACGTTGATTTGGTTTTTTTGATTTTTATATTTCTTTTGTAGAACTATTTTCTCTAACGAGTATTTTCTCGGAAGATGTTCTATTGTTATTGTGTTCTATCGTCTTCTATAATCGTCACAATATAAAAACAATAACAAAACTATAGTTGTATAAAATTATTCGAATTTTTCACAACAAAAACGGCAGCACTGAAATTTAAATCATTGACATTTCGTCTTTTTAGTATACAGTTTTGCCATTTTGGAATGTAAACATCAAATTTCTTTAATAAAAACTTAAACATTTTCAAGCAAAATATTAATTAGTCCTATGGGCCGGCGCCGATTTCATGTGATGATTACCACATATTTTATACTTCGTGAGGCGCCTGTCCTTGACGAGCCCGAAAACATTTGTTATGCGATTTTTCTCAAATCGGTCGCTTTTACGTTCGGCAAACTCCGAAAAATGCCGATTGCCCGCGATCATGTAAATTTGCTACCACATTTTTTTTTTAACTGTGGTGGTTGGAAATTTGTTTTAGAACAAGAGGGTAAGCTTGTCCGACCAAAATGTGTCTGCTATTGTCAAATCCGACAACTGACATTTTGGTATGTTTGGATTGTCGGACTAGACAATAGCAGACAAATTTTTGTCGGACAAGGTTACCTTCGTGTTCTAAATCAAATTTCTAACCCCCTTAGTTAAAAAAAAACAAAAATTTACAAGATCCCGGGCAATCGGCATTTTTGGAGCTTGCCGAACGCAAAAGCGGCTGATTTGAGTAAAATCGTAGAACAAATGTTTTCGGGCTCGTCAAGGACAGGCGCCACACGAATTATAAAATATGAGGTAATCATCACATGAAATCGGCGCCGGCGCAGGGACTAAATCCTGAAATGGAAGAGATCAGCTATTCATAAAGTATTCGATGAAATTTCTGCCAAAACATAATTCAACTAGTGTTAGAAGTAGTAACAGCAGAGTAGTAGTACAATAGTAGAATAAAAACAAAAACGATTTCCTGAGTTATGCCGTTTAGAGCTTAAGCTCCTGGTAGGACCAACCATGGCAGTAAGATCAGTTTGGGAGAAGAAAAGAAACCAAGATTTCTTAAAACGAATTCCGTGCACGACGGTTTCCATTATGGGCGACTTCTTGGTCTACGTCTGTTCTTCAGTTTAGAAGCGTCAGTTCACACATTAGGAAGGCAAAGGGTGAATCACCTAATTATTTAACAACAGGAAAACTTTAAAATAATGTTATGAAGGGTAATTCAAACTCCGTAATTGAAATTCGAACCACTGTCCCACACACATCAAATTTACCTAAACAGAAATTTTCATAGTTGTTTTCATTTTTCCTTTACACATAGTTTCTTATACTCAATCCATAGTCATCATCTACTATAGTTTCCGTTTAAAAAAAATTATTATCCTAAAACAGTTGTGTGATATTTCCCAATGTGATTTCCTATATTCAATTTGTAATCATTAGTTGCTATAAAATTAGCATGGAACAGTTGTACAATAACTTGCGCTATTCCCATGTAGATGTCCTACAATCGTTTCATAGTCAATGTTTCTGTTTATAATTATTCTCCAATTTTAGTACAAGATATAACGGAAGAGAATAACCAATAAACAGAATTATCGCGTTTATCGGTTTGTTGAGGTGTAAAAACGACGTGACTTTAGCCTATAAATACGTGGTTGAAGACATGAAGTCTCTCTTAGTTTGGCATTGACTTTTCGATCTGACTGTGTTGTCTAATTTGACATGTTTTGATTTTTGTAAAATCATACATTTTGAATGTCGAGATTAGCAAATAATTTTTTTATTAAATTCGCGATATTGTGTTTAAAATTAATTAGTCAAATTTTTGGTAGTTTTACAATAATATCAATTCGTGGAGTTCAAATTTACGATGTAGTGTCAGTGAACCAAAATCAAAAAAAAATTATTTATATGTTTGTGCCGTTGCGAGCGCCATATTTGCTCGATCTGGGTTTTTTTTATCGGATTTATTGTGGAATTTTGACAATTTTTGTTCATCGCGAATGTCTACATTCTAGAATAGTTTTTTTTGTGTAATTCACGACATTTTCTTTTACAATTAAGTAGACAAATTTACGTAATCAAAATAAAACAACTTTATTGAGTTGAAGTTAGCATGTAAATTTCAAAAGCCCAAGTAAGGCCAAGTAACTATAAAAAAATAATAATCACTATATGTTTGTGAAACCATCTATTTATTTAGTTAAAAATTTTAATTAAGTTATTTATTTACAAAAAAAGATTCAATCGCTGTATGTTTGTGACGTTATCTAGTTAATTAAAAAAATCATAATTTATTTAGTTAAAATTTAAATTTAATATTGATAGTCAGTGACTAGTAAAATTTCATAGTATAATTATATTCCATGTATCGATCAAATTAAATTAAAATTAAAACAAAAATTATACATATGATATGTGTGCTGTGATTTATCCAGTTAGCAGACTCCATAAAATATAAGTGTTTTTGAAGCTGTTTAGTAATTAGATTCAATGGTTGACGTCATTCCAAATTCGGGCGATAACATCTATCCCAACGGTTACTTATATTAAAATTATAATAAAATTCGACGATCAAAATTGACAAGTGATCTTAAGGCTGTCTGGATTAGTGCTGTTTATGGTGTCTTACAACCAATAACGTTGGTTACAAGTTGATATCATCACATTTTCATCACCGAGAGTTAACGGTGAATCATCGCTGAAAACGGTTGTTAGTAAGATCAACAGTTTTATTTCCACCAGTGGCTATTGTGTTTCAAGATTATCTACTGTCAATTTGCTACCGTCACAGTTTCCGGATTGATTTATTATAGCTATCATAAATTATTATCAATTTCTATATCCGTTAATTTATCTAACACTTGGATCTTTACAACGGTTGTAAGTTGTAATCACCTTGGCCGAGCTCTGGTCTATGTATGACCTGATGGAGATGAGCGGCTGAATTTGAAGGACAGGAGAGTAGGATTGGACAACATCATAGGGTGAGTCATATCGGAGTTTTTCTTTTTCTTTTATGCATGAATGATTATAGTGATGTATGTAGGTGTATGAAAGTGTGCATATGGAAGTGTGAATGTATATATGAATGAGCGAGTGTATGTAGTGCATGCGCGTATAAGTCAGAGGAGAATGTGCTAGATTAAATGAGTTTCTTTACACACTACAATGATGTCTACGATAATCATAGGTAGCAGAGACTACCTCTATTTTTATTTTAGGAGTTTTTTTTTTATTCGATTATTTCCCTCACATCGAACCAAGATCTACCGTTATATGTGGATTCTGGTGTTATATTTTAATTTAATTTAAACAAAGGTAATAATAATTGATGTTGGGATTGTTGACTTTGCGCAGGCGCAATAACCTCAAACCGACATATGCCATGAACATACTTTATCCTGGGCGTGATGTTATAAAGGGGGATAAAATTGGAATTCTGTATGATGGTTATTTTGTTTCAAACCAGCAAATGGACCTATTATATAAATATATTGCTGCCTACTGAGAAAGCGTTAAAGGTTAACAATTTACAGTAAAACAAACAAAATGATATTTTTTTTTCTAGTTCTGTTTGTGCATTCCAAATTTTGAATGCGCGGGATTTTTACTGCTATGAAATTATATGTAGATGTAACCGATTACCACAATAATCGAATAAATAATTCAATCACTAACGGGAACTTTTTAAATTATGTTACCGTTAAGTTGGTGTAAAATTATTTTGAAATGTTAAACTTAAGGGCATGGATTTAGGTATGGGTGATTGTGTGCATGTGTGTGTAAGTGTGTAAGTGTGGGTATGTGGGTGAGAGTGTGCGAGTGTATGAGGAGTGAAAGTGTGAAATATTGTGATGAAGTAGAGGGTTGGACGTGGTGATCGTGGTTCTGTTCGCATATAAGGGTCGCCAGAACCTCAGGCCTTCACTTGCTTATTTTCTCCTATCTGTTCTTATCATGTTTCACGCGTACTATTGTTTATTTGTGCTGAAGTAGCAGGATTTCTTTCTCGATCCCATAGATTGCAGCTAGTCTGGGGCTGTAAATAAATCTCGCTAGGTACGCGACCTGCTATGCCACTTCGTTGTTATTCAACAAAGCAGCGCTTCTCTACAATGATTGGGCACAAAAATAACACGGCGCTCCCTAACCGGCAGTTCTTAAATGGGTAGAGGGTGCTAAGAATCTCTGGCTCGATCATGAAAAAGAAAATAACTACAGCAATGTCAGAAGTTTATTTCAAAGTAGAAAAATAAAAACGTCATCTGGGAAACGAAAAGTCTGACATACTTCCTATGACCATGAAGACCGACATCATCTTTACTACACTGATAACGACAATCTAATATCGGACCGGGGCATCATAATCCAGCTCAATGCCAAACCTTTGCAGTTGATTATTGAAATTTTTATGCAAAATTAGAATGTGGCAGAAGAAAAAAAGATGTAGGTGATTATGTATTAGGTGTTGCTAACGAACGTAGAGACTAGAGATCGTATGGTGCAATTTTGTCAAGAGAAAGATCTTACAGTAATAAAGACATTTTTTAAATTACCACCTCGAAGTCTCTACACAATGTAAGAAACAAAATTGATTACATCTTGATTAACAGAAAAAATGTTAGAAAAGGAAACATAGGCCAAGTATTAATGGTAGAAAGCTGCACGATCAATAAATTCGTGATGAAATTTGATCGACATTGGACTTGAAATTATTTGTTTCGCTATGTTAAGTGAACATAAAGTCGTGTAAATAAAAGTAAACTGATTTTTATAAATCTTTAAGTGATATTAAATAGAAATACTAAGTGTATTATTTTAGATCCCGTGATTATACTGGAAAATTCTACGCTTAATCGTTGGAGATTCTGAAACTAGTCTAGTTCAGGAATATTGTTTGCTGTATTGCTTTCCTATTATTGTGATACAATAAAACCTGGTGTTTTACCTTGCTTATCTGTGATCGAATGCAGAAAGAAAATTGGAAATTAAGTTTATCGAATTAAAAGTTAGGACGATTCGAGGAAGAACGTAAAAAACTTGACAGTATTTTATGTTGAGATACGATGGAACCAAAAGAACATCTCAACAGACCAGTACACAAAAAAGCCGAAAATTAAATGATTTACCGGCATTAATAGTCTCGAACACGACTCTCGAAAGAAAGTATCGATCAACACTTTAGAATACATATTGTTGCTGGACCTAGGTCTTAAAATATATCATTCTCCTGTTATGAAATATTGTAACGGCGGACTTTTTAATTTTTACTCTGAAAATAATAATTTTCAAACTCAATTATAATTTTATTAATTTTCTTAAATTGTAGTAACGTAGCTACATTTTCTTGTACTACTGTTGACGGTTTAGTTACGTCATCAATTTCAATTTAATAAACATGTATATTATTGCTGGAAAGGGAAAACAGAAGATCGTTGGTATGATATAAAAGTACGATTTGTTTAAATCAAATCGATTAGTATAATTTTGAAAATCAAATGATTAAAATCAAAAGTTTTTAGTACAATTTACGCTGAAAACCGCCTAGCTGCATTGATAGTTGCACTTAAGGGGGAAGCAGCGGAAGCGTTACAGGCAGTACCGGAAAATACCTGAAAAAGCTATGCTGAAGTGATGAATGCATTGTAACGTAAATATGGCAGCGACCTTAAAAAGGAGTTATACAGAATCGAGTTAAAAGGTCGCTTACAACGAAATGGAGAATCTCTTCAAGACTATTCTTTGGCAGTGGAACGGCTTGTACATTTGGCACACTCAAATATTCCACCTTATTTTATGGAGAAAATGAAGATCGAGGCCTTCATTGATGGTATTCAAGATCCGGAAACCAGAATAAAAGTTATGACTACACCTAAGACGACTTTCCATGAAACAGTCGCATACGCAATGCATTATGAGATGGTACAGAAAATGTGTATGCTATTTGCTGAATGCAAAAAAAAGAATGTTGGGAACATCAGAGGAGAAGTATAGGCACACAGAAGTGGAAGAGATATCAGTTGATGGGTATGTGATAAAGAGGGTCATATGGCACGGGAGTGCAGGAAAACTAAAGAAGCAGATAAATCGTCGTCTTCTGCAAAGAATGTAGGAGTCGAAAAAAAGCAGCATAGAGAGATCAGGAGCAGCAGTAGGAAAATCCTGTGTTGGATATGTAGGAAATCGGGCCATATCTCACAGGACTGCTGGAACGGAAGCGGGAGCGTGAAGCTTGACAGATATTCGATTCCTCTTCAACGAAAGTCCATTGAAGGTGCAACTGTAAAGCCAAGAAGAGAGAAGAATGCGGCCTACATTCCAATTTCAAGAATAGCAGTAAGTGGTGAAAGTTTGGGTATCAAAGGAAAAATTAAAGGTAAAGGTTGCTTCATAACACTGGCTACAGATTCAGCTCGAACATTCGTTCGCAACCATCAGATGGATTGAAACTCCGAACAGTAACTGGAGAATGCGCTGAAGTAGTAAGTAAAAGAATCGCTAAAATAAAATTAGGCAACAACTGCAATCAACAAGAGGTACTAGTGGCAAACATTAAGATTGGACTTCATGAAGGCGAAGGGATTAGTCTTCGATTTTGGATGTGGGATCTTAAAGGTTAATAATGTTGAGATGCTACTACTTGTGCATGAGGCAGAGTCCATAGATATTGGCAGCGATGAGAAACTATGCAGTGCAGAGAAAAATCCAAATAGCTTAGAACGGGGACAAATCGCAGCTGAAAATGAGAATGGTTCAAGGACACGGCAGTGTGAAATACTCAAAGGGAAAAGATAAGGAGCACTTTAGAGATAATGAGAATCCATACTCATCACGGTTGGTCGACATGGAACAAAGTAAAGGTCAAGGACTTAAAAAGGGACAGGATGTAATTCTAAGCAGTATCAGAAATAGGAAAAAGAAAAAAAGTGTGCTTGGATTCAACAATTGGAGGAGAGATTTAGAACCTGTTCGGGACGAACTAGCTTAGGTGGAGGGTAATGTTACGATTCTACATAAGCGTAATGACATGCAAAACCTTTATTTTCGATGTACAATATTTCAAAAATAAATCAAGGTCACATTCGTTTCTTAGAATCAGGGTCAACAATAAATAAAATTGAATGATTTTATGAATTAAATCAACATAATACGTAAAAAAAAATAAAATCGAATATTCTAATATTTTCGCAAGTTTTCTAAAGAGTGACCTCGAATTATCTAGAAATTATGCAGAATCGTATATAAGCAATTATCTCTTGTAGAATAAGTTAGTTTTATTTTAAACCTGTGACGGTAAAGTTAAAATTATAAAAGCGATTTTTAAATTAGTTTTTGTGAATAAAGCTGGAAATTCCTACAATAAACCGTTGATGTTTCGAAGCTGGTGGAAGATTATTCTAGTTAGGAATATCGTTTGCTGTATTGTTTCCTGTTGTTCTGGAACAATTAAGGGGTTGAATTGAGAGTAAGGCCAATTCGAAGGCAGAGGAAAAACATAACTATATGTTAGTACATGCACAATACATATGACATAATGGATTACAGCAAGACGTCTGAGATATTTTGTGAGAAAATAAAAACACTTTCACATTGACGTTTTGGCTACAGAATATCTTTGTTTTACTAGACTAAAAAATTCATGTTCAATTTCAAAATAAATATTTTTTGCCTACTTCCAGACGCGCCGTATAAGTCATCTTAGACAATTCCTTCAAAACTTTAATTTATAAAGACCTTTAAAGTGCAAGATATTATATTTTCTTGTTCGACAATTTTCCACAACATAAACAGAATTTGAATCGAATAATTTCTTAAAACAAAAAGTTTTACACAGCAAACATGTTACTCATTTGTTTTTATCTACAAAACTCTCCACTAATCTCTACATTATTAAAAAAACGAAATATATACAACATTATCATTTCACTTTACTGAAAATGCATGCAATCAAAACGATAGAGAGAGTTAAATTCATTCGAATATGTTATCAAAAATTGGATTAAAATGTAAAATAAAATTTTGACACGGTGGACTATAAATAACGTTTACATATTGTTTCCCTCCAGGCGATGACTCAAACATTTTTCAAAATCTTGAACACGCCTACTTAGCCTACCTTGTCCTGGCATATTAATAGTAACCCCAGCTGGATATCATATTAATGGATTACAATAAACGAGGCGTCTTATTCGAAAAACACTTGTGATGTACACTGTATGAAGAGAAGAAAGAGTATTTTGGATATATATAATATATAAAATATAAAAATACAATTCCACGAAACACCACAATAAAAAATACACACAAATTATATCTACTTGTAGTTTTGTGTAGTTTGGATCCGGCCGGCAAAGTATATACAAGTTGTTTTGGGAATATAACAAAAAATACTTGACTGTTGTGTTTAAACAATAATTTTTGTGAAAAACTTTTTTTTATTATTTGAAACAAACAAAAAAAAATATATTTATATTTTAATCGTGTGCATTATGCAATAAAAAAAATTAATAAAAAAAAATTTTTTATCTGGATAAGAAATTATATTTCAAATTCGCGAAATTGTGAGTTGAGTGCAAAAATTGTTTGTGAATTTTAAAAATTTGAAATTAGTTGTTAATTATAAAATAATTAATTTATATAATGGCTGAAGTAATTGAAGGAGAATCAATGAAACCAAAAAAGGTAGGTTGTTCTTCAATTTTGTTTTTAACAAAAAAAAACAAAAAATTAAAAATTTTAACGTTGCCGATGGATGATGCATGGACGTTTTATGAATGCAAAAATTTTTTTTTTGTTAAAACCGTCGATTTTGGTTTAAATTGTGAAAGTAGTCGTACAATAATTCATGTTTTTTGTTCATTTTATTATTTTAAAGGTTAATTATTTTGTAGGAGTTGGTGAAATTACACGTTTCCTTATTTTTCTGTTAATATAACAATTAAAGATCATATAACGCTATAAGAGCAGATTAAAATTAATCATTTGCGAAACAGCCCGTATTTTATAAAACCTGATTTTAGTTTTTGATCACAAGATCCGAATTTGTTTGAGATTTAAACAAAAACATTAAAAATTTAGGTTCATTATACGGGTTATTAGTTTTCTTGTGCATAAACTGACGTCATCAATATTGAATAATGTTTTTGGCATATGATGGGAATTGTAATATTTTAGCAATTCAACTCTCAAAACGGGTTTATTTTGTTTTATAATTTTTTATTTAAAACTTGGACCGGTAGAATTTGCAAAAGCCTAAAAATAAATAAAGTAATGCATCAAAAATAAAGATCAAGTAAATAACTTTTTTTCTATAGCAACTGTTAAAACGTGCTTTTATCAACTAAAATTAGAGGGAAAAGTTGCACTTTACCATCATGGGTAGATAAAGTAGTACTTTAACAGCAAGGGTAGATAAAGTATTTTGATATAAGTATTTTGCTGAACAAAAAATAGTACATTATGATGCTAGGACGTAAAGCTAAAGATTTTGGACGGATGTGGAGTTTGCAAATCGAGGCGCTAGCCGAGATTTGCACCCACATTAAGTCCAAAATAGCTTACGTCCGTGCATCATATACTATTTTTTATTCGCCGCAAGCAAAATATTTTAAGAAAAGTTGTTTATTCTAAATTAAAATTATAAATTTTCATAAATTTTAAAATAAAAATATGTGGAACAAGTAACCCTTGAAAAAATATTTATTATTTTTTCCAAATTGTATGACAACAAATGATAACAACTATTTTAATTGGATAATGAAATTTTGAATTTGCGGGTTGCTTTGATAAAAAAATTTATTTTTCATAGAATTTAAACAAATACAAATGATTTTTACTTTTTTGGACGTAGCTATGACGACAAAATAAATAGTTGAAAAGTGATACTTTAAAGCCGCAAATCACAGTAATAAAGTAAAACTTTAATATATAGGCGAATAAAAAATTGATTTATTTGTTTATTTATAAAATTCACAAATTTATCAAAGCCACCCATACTCATTTTTTCGTGAAACTGTTTTTTCCTGACACTTTTAAATTACATTTATCATTGATTTTTCTTCATTTTTGGTCTTCTTTAACAAATGCTATAGAAAAAAAATGTTGTATTCCACACGACGATCAAATTTCTTTATCTTCTCGATGCTTATTAGCGTCTCGGCTGACGCCTCGACGCAACAATCGCTCTCAAAGATAAAGTGCAATTTTATCTTGTACAATAAATAACTATAAAATAACTGATAGTTTTTAACGTACAGTAACTAGGCCCTGACATTTTTTCAATAGCTTGAGAGAAAAGTTTTGCTGAATTGAACTTTTTTTGTGAAAAACTGGGCTGCTGCAGTTTGGTTCCTAAATTCGGTGAAAAAAGTCTAGATGAAGGGTTCTGTCATCTGTGTGTTGCAATGCTATTGTTATTACAAACTTTGAATTGTATTCCACCAAGCAAAAAATTCAATAACATTACATGATAATTTGACCCACTACAAATTTATAAATTATTTGTTTTTTTGTATTTTGATTTAATTTAAATTAATATTTATTCTCCTTATGATATTTATGAAAACAAATATACATAACATTAATTAGAGCTTTTCAGTTTTTAACGATTCTTTTGTAGTGTTTGAGAGGCATCGTAAAAAAAACATATAATAAAAATCCATTAAATAAAACAACAGTAAAAGGTTAATAAATTTTGTTATGTTTAAATATAAATAAAATTATAATAAAACGAAAAATATTAAACTAAATAAAACCAATCTAGATAAAATAATTATGTATGTTTATGTGGGGCTCGATTCAACAGTTTGATTGAAAGAATTAAATGAAAATGAAATAACTTGTTTGCCAACCCACTTTAAGATAAAAAATTACAAGAACAAAAAATCTAAATAATTCTCCAAAGACAAACGGTTCTTCTCTTCCTTTTCTAATTGTATACAATTTAAGTGGATGGATGCTGTGAGTCAATTTTTGTTTTTAATTTAACTATATTAATTTTTGATCAAAATAATTGAATTTAATAACAATAAAGTTATCAGATAAGCTTCATTTGAAATACAGAGAATCGATAATAGTAGCATTTCAACGTATAAACAAAACCAAATTTGTTTTTAATTAATTATAATAAAATTAATGTATATTACAAAACAAAAACATTAAAGACAAAAGTTGATAAATATTTTATTTATCACAACAAAAATTATATTTATAAATTGAAATTCAATGAAAAATAAATGATTTAATGTTACTTTTTATAAATTGAATTTCACTGCATAACTATGATTAATCACTGATAACAACAATTTGTTATCAACACCAAAAAATAATTTTTTTAACATTTGTAATAAACTATTTTTTGTGGTTCATTAACGATTATTAATTAATTAGTATATATATAAATTATAAATAAATTGTAAACGATAATTTTGAATGCGTCACCGTCGCCAATAGTAGATTGTAAAGCGAGAACTGACGTGTAGGTTATCGTTAAAATAATTTTTATCATGAGATTTGCCGATAATTTTTATCATGAGATTTGCTTAGTAATCTAAAGCTTTATTGGATGGTAACAATGAATAATACTGCACGTAAATGGAACCGTCGTTACTATATTTTTAGTAAAGCTGCTTGTTATCTCTTAATTATCAAACTGCTGAAAGTAGTAAAGTTGTTAATTAAAGTTCTTGCTTTATATAGCAAATGCTTTAAACACGATTTCTGTGCTAACGGTTAAGAAAAAACTATAATCATGTTTGAAAAAATTCTAAGAGCACATTTACTTTGAAATTTTTGGTCGAAGTTCTTTACTGATTACAAGATGAACATGTTTTGTAAACATTGCTTGAAATTAAATTAAATGTGCAATAATCTTCGTTTGATGATCGGCAGACTTTGTCGAAAAGCAAAAACCTCCTTGCGGATAAAATTACAACTTATGTATTCTTAAGCCTTTATATAAGGAATAGTTTTCATAGTTTTCTTGCTCATGAAAAAGCAGCTTCAAAATTCGAAGAGCTCCAATTTATGGCGTTAAAATTCTTGATTGAAATGTGAGTATCTCTGATCAATATTAGCATAGTCACATGGCCATCAGGTCATAAAAACAATGCAAATGAGAAACAAAGAAGCTCCTCTACTCTAGAAAATTAGTCAAGAGAAATTATTTGGTTGAACAATTTTTGAATTACTTTTTTCACATTCGTTCATAACTTGGGAGAACCTACAGGGGTGCGTTTCGAAATTAACTACGGTTAACCATAAGGTAATAATGTCACTAATGTCATAGTCAAAATAGTGACGTCAAATATTAAATTCAAATTACCATAGTAAAGCTGTCAAAGTTAAATTGTAAAAGACCGCTAAAAATTCAAAATTAATAAAAACTAATATTCTAATTACGATAAATAAAACTAAAAATGTAGTGTATGTTTTCTATTTCTATAATTTATTTTTCAGTCTTCAGTATCAAATAAAAATAACACATTTCACCAAAAATTATTAAATACTTAGTAAATAATAATTAAATGTACGATATATTCACAAAACAATATAATTTCTAACTTTTTTTTCCAAAATAATTAAAATTTTCTTTTATTATAACAAATTATATTGTGTTTTATAAATCGGTTGACATGTCGTTTTAAATATTTATATGTTTTGACATTAGAACCTCAACAAACTCTACTCTAGACTTGAGTAACAAAGTTAAAGTAGTGACGTCACAATTTACTATGGCAACTAATTCTTATAGTTTTGGAACGATAGTACATCTGTCATCCAGTAAATTTTTTACTATGCGGTTAATTATGGAACGACATTTGGTAGAGTAAAGTTAACCGCGGTTAACCATAGTTAATTTCGAAACGCACCCCAGAGTGTTTAGCGGACTTTAGTTTTTGTTTTCATTTTTCACATGAATTTTGACATTTCATATTTAAAAATGTCTAAACGGGCTAAATTTATATATTTATATTTAAATCAACGTGTTTTACGATTAGTAGAAAAATTTAATCACAAAAAAATTAAAAAATTATAATAAGCGATGAGTCTCATTTCCGTTTAAATATGATACACAAATAAATAAAATAGTTGGTTCTAGAAAACAAAAAATACTCAAATTATTTAGCAGTTACCATCGTGTCCATTGAAAATGCTATCCCAAGGACGGTTTGCCGGGTTCTGAAATATAGCCAACCCATGGTTAACAGACTTAGCTATTGTTATTGGGCGCCAGTACTGAAACCATTCATCGGCCGATCTACGATTAACAGCAAATAGCCAGAATATATTTACATTTCAATGACCAACCACTGACCCATTAATGGTAAACAGTACTTAGCTATTCTTATTGGACCATTACTGGAACCATGAATCGGTCGATCTACGGTTTATAGAAATAACCGAATAAATTAAATAAGTTTTAAAGTTAATAACTAAATAATATTTTTGCGATTTTCTATACCGAAAATTAGTTACTTAAAAATTAAATAAGTTTGACTAAATTAATATATCGGTGTTTCGGCAAGAGCGTTAACCCAGATAAATATATTGGTTATATTTTTGTTGTTTTTTTAATAATAACATTTAATTCAATGTAATAATAACATTTTCAACCAAATACCAATGGCAACCATTGACACTAACCGAATCCTAATCCCAAACTTACAAATAGAATATTTTATCCTAAATTAATCTAAAAACATTATCTTAATGGCAAAAATATTAGAAAACAAGTTCCTTGAATTTGGCGTATGATTTTAATCTCAAATCTCAATTCAAGAGGTATGGCATTGTAAGCAAATGAACCATAAACAAAAAAGGATTTGTTATTAATACTTGTGCGATTCCTAGGTATACGAATGTGATTCAGTCTATTGCTATTACCAGTCAAAAACCTGTTAAAGAGATAAGATGGGCAATGCGAGGACAGGATCTTATGAATCAAGATACACATCCGATATTTGACGTATTTTTTTGAGAAACAACCTAAAAATGATTTTGATTAACACCAAGGATGTACCCCATATATGCGTTGAAACTTGAAATTTTTGAAGTTTGTTAAAGATCGGAGAGTTTAATCATCTTAGAATCGAAGAACAGTATGTAAAATGAGGCATTAAGAGGGATTTAACAAGCCTAATTCTCAGATCTTGATTAGTAAATGAAAAAGAAGTCCAGAGACATCGGAGGCCTGAATGAACTTGACCACAAACTGCATTAACCTGAGCTGCCCATGACATAACTGAGTCAAAATAACACCCAAATTTTTCACTGTGCACGACATTGGCATATATACTTCATTCAATTTTATGGAGGACAAAATTGCGCGATGGGAGTCAACATTAGATAAACTGAATACAATAGTAGACGTTTTATTTGGGTTTAGCACAAGTTTGTTACGTTCAGTCCACAGGGCTACATTTCTTAGATCAGAATTAATGTTATCAACTAGATTATCTAGCGCAAACGCCTTTCTGCCGCAATATAATTGAACATCATCGGCCTACATATGATACAGTGGTTAAGCACATCTGGAGTGTGATTTATAAGGAATAGAGAACCCTGTGGAGCTCCTGGTGTTTCCAGGAGAGTGTTGGACAAGACGCCGTCATATACTGTGTATTGGTGTCTAATGTCTATCATGCAAATATGACTTAACGAGAGAAGTAGCTGTACAAGAGAAATTGTACTTTAGTGCCAATTTTTCAATAAGTAGTGTAGTGAAGCGCTGCTTCATTGCTAAACAATGAAGTGGCATAGCAGGTCGCGTACCTAGCGAGATTATTTTTTTACCCCAGACTAGCTGCAGCCTATGTGGTCGAGAGAAGAATGCCTGCTGCTCCAACACAAATAACTGAACTTGTACGCGTAACATGAGATGAGACAGATGTAAGAAGAAAAACAAGTGAACTAAACAGACTCTGGCGACCCCCGTATGTGAAAGAACCACGATCACCGCGCCCAACCCCATAATTTTAATCCATTCCCACACTTACACACTCCATCTTCTCCCACACATACACACCATCCAAAGCCTCATACGCACATTCACACAACCCCACTCATCGACCACTACATTCATACGCTCATAACCCGTAGGTAATCTAAAGTATGCTTCATCCATAATTGTACGCCATGCTTTAGAAATAAGGCTAAGCAAGGAACCATCCATCGCACGACCTGGTAATGCTGCTGAAAACCCTATACTTTAAATAAGGTCAAATGCGAAGCTGCCACAAATTATAATAATAATATAAAACAAGTCTTTATTATTCAATCACTTTGAAGTAAAATTTTGGTTTACTTTAAATTAAGTTTAAACTTTAAATAAACATAAAATTTCAATTAACTGTTGACGAATCGCATAAGCTTTCACATACGCATTGGATTCATTATTGAAGTGTTTTGATCAAAATGTTACTATTCATTATTATTATAGCCGAAATTTTGATTTTATTTATTTTACTACTAAGGCACATGTTCCGATGATTGAACGTAGTTCAATATTTAACAGCATGATTAAAGGTGTTTCGACATTATCATGGTAATTGCACATTGTTGGTTATAACCAATTTAGTTTAATGATGTTTTTGTTAGCTTAAGCTAGCTTCCCTAGCCCGTCATGTTCCTCGGCCGCCAACAAAATCAGTATTTTACGAGATAGCTGCCCCTTATAACGTGGCGTTATTATAATTTCTCCTCGGCAGTACCCAAGGCTGGATCGGGTCAGAAAGTATGGCACTTTATTTTAGTTTTTTTTTTGTTTTACAAATCTTTCTTTTATTGTATTTGATCGATAACACCCCGTATTGATATGAATAGGAATATCAATAACACATGTAAATTTATCGTAAAGTTCCTTTATTATTTGTTTTAGGTTATAATTAGATATAAGAACAGTTATTTTAATTTAAATTATGCTAATTATTTATGATCTTATCCCAACAAAATTAACTAAGGATCAACAAATGATTTTTTTTTATGTTTATAATTTTACTAATTACTATTTTTGGTTAGCGACACGAATATTGTAAATTTTTCTATTGTACAACACAAATTTTAACATGCGAGATAAAGTAAAGTTTATTAATTACTATCACAGTTCTTAGTATTTGAATAAATGTAAAGATTAATAATTTAGTATATATCACAGATTTAAGTAATTGAATAAATGTAAAAGTTAATTGATTTATATCACAGCAATTTCATTTAATTTGTATCACAGATTTTAATAATCGAATAAAGGTCAAGTTTAATTTGATTTATATCACAGATGGTTAACAATATCCACTCTACATTACCTCTGAATAAAACAATCAATACCATTGCTGGGTGTGGTTCTCCAGTATCTTCCAGAACACCAAAAAAAATTCTTCCAGAACCAAAAATAACATCTGCCGCTATTTTTTTGACTTTTTGTTTCAGACGTCAAAACTTCAAAAATCAGCTGTGTTGTTTTTCTCGACAAAACATCGACTAAGAGGTTTTCATATGTAAAATTTAACTAACACGGTACGAACATATAAATTTTCTCTAAATTGTAGCTAATAAATTGCACTAGTAAAACAATTTAACTAATTGAACTAACAAAATTATATTTATTTAAAAATTTTTTTGCTACTTAAATTAATGGAATAAACGTGAATTCAAAATAAATCCAAGCATTTCGACATTCACGAGAATAATAATCGACTGAGACTAAGAGGGCCTCTATACGCATCTAGGCGTATTTACAGGCAAATAACTGGGGAATTATTTTTTCCCTTTCGTTAATTATTTGTCCCCACTAAAAAAAAGTCTTTACTAATATCTGGTACTAAAATGGAAAGATAATTATAAGCAGAAAAATTGACTATGAAACGATTGTAGGACATCTACATTGGAATAGCGCACGTTATTATACAACTGTTCTATGCTAATTTTATAGCAACTAACGATCACAAATTGAACATAGGAAATTACATTGGGAAATATCACACCACTGTTGTGGGATAATAATTTTTTTAACCTAAACTATAGTAGATGATGACTCTGGATTGAGTATAAGAAATCATGTGTAAAGGAAAAATGAAAATAACTATGAACATTTCTGTCAAGGTAAATTTGATATGTGTGGGACAGTGGTTCGAATTTCAATTACTGAGTTTGAATTACCCTTCATAACAGTAGGTCATGATCAACCAGCTTGAATCCCCTGGAAAAATCCAACAAAACAAATGGTTACCATTTATTGACCAAAGTTATCACTTATCATCCAGCAAAATTATGTTAGCCCAGTCATGGTAGCCAGTACTCGGTTATTGTTACATTACTGGTCGCCAGTAATTGACTAATAGTTGTTAGGATACACCTATACAGCTATTGTTTCCATTTCATATACAGCTATTGTTTTAATCAAATTACTAAGAGATCTGTATCAACAACAGGTATCTTCAGAAATTGTGATGTCGATTGGTATCTCGGGACTAAAACTTTAACAACCCTGATCTTCCTTTTTTGAGACTATCTAAAGCGTTTCTAGCAAAAAGTCAAAAGTGCTTCTCAAATTAAACAAAACATGCGCGTTTTGCAATTCATTACAATTCAAGTGGGGATTGAAACTGATTTAAAACAACAGAATTCCAAAAATCTCAATTATGCAGATTATGCAGATTAAACAGCTTATAAAACTAAGATATTCTTGAGCCATCAAAATGTCTTTACTACTCTTCCGACTAGTATTATATTAGGTCTCATATCTGGTTTCCCTGCCATTGATATAGGGAACGGATTTAGTATCCTGCTCAGGCTCTGATCCTGTAAGGACTCAAACTATTTACGCCGGATCAGGGAGCCCTATCAGCGCCGGATCAGGACCGAATCAGTAAATAAGAGATTTACTACTACGGGATAGGGTTTGCCTGAACCAAATGCTACATATACATTCAAAAAAAATTAACAGGAAAATATAAACAAAAATTAAATATTATTAAATTTTAATTTAGATAAATTAAGGACAGGCATGCGAGTAAAAATAGCTGCTTTAAATAATCTACCAATATTTAGCTACTTCATATTACAAACTTTCATTGAATATATCTGCGCACATAGTTTTCTACGCACACTCCATAGTTTTAATTTAAATTAAATTGTAAAAAATTGTGTTTTTAAAAAAATTGGGATATAGAAACAATTAATTGTAGTGTAAAATATTGGACTTTATAATTGAAATACTGAATCTATCCCAGCAAATCTTTAAGAGAAAATCTTTTATTGTCTTGACTTTCAAATATTACGATTTAAGTAAAATGTTAGCAGACATAAAATAAATTGTAAGAAAAATATCTTATGAACACAATCAGAATTACAAAGAAAATAATTTAATAAGAAAAAACACAAACAAAAATAAAATAAATTAAAATCAAAAAAGATTGGATTATAAATTATACATGATGATCCTCTTCAAACCAAACTCATTTAAATGACTATCATCTCCTTGTTATCGCATTAACAGTCCATCATATGAAATATAAGCAGATAAACTTTGTCTTCCACTAGCAGATAACCTTTAACTATCACTATTGGTTTATGTTTCACCTTAACACAATTTCCTACATCCATACAAAAGTATTTTGTTTTCCTTATCTTCTTTCGGATACATGTTGTTGCATTCTTGACAAAATCTTATACCGCTAAATGCAGGCACATCATCATGTACATCATAGCAGATCACTTAAATAATAAACTTTAAAATGAAAGTCTTTATTGTTATAAAATAAAAACGATAGTTTACTGATTGTTTTGTTGACAACTTATCTCTTGATTAAAATTTAGATAATCTCTCGATCGAACATTTGATCGACTATTTATAGCTAGATTGTCTATCTGCTTCTTTTTAATTATACTTTTTATCGCACACAATTTGAAATTTTCCATTTCATCTAATGCTTCATAAAATGCTCGTCAAATCATTTCCATATATCATCTTAATAAACAATTCTAGTCAAACGAGAAAATATTCTCCTCTAAGACTACAAACAGCCATTCTTGTTTTTATAAATTTGAACAACCATATTATATCTACATATAATATTATGACAAAAGTTTTAAGTATGCTAAAGACCTACAGTTAAATCGCAGAACATAATTGAAGATTTTCTTTCACAAAATATTGTGTCAAAAACTGAAGAAATAGACCTTCAATTATTTTCTTCAATTTTTTCTTTCTTTTTTCATTTATTTTCATTCCAAAATCCAAAACAACGAAAAATACATATTGAGAAACAATACATTCATTCCTCATTAAAAAAATGATACGACAATCACAAACAGAAAACCGAAACAAATAAAAAAAAAGAAGAAAACAACAAAAAGTACTAAAAAAACTAAATAACCACGAAATACTTCTTCAATTAAAAAACTGAAGAAAATATCGTAGGTGTTGTGAAAACTCCTTAAATGCATTCTAAATTTTACTTCGTAATGACGTCACAACGTTTTATTGTGCAGTTAAACTGTGTGTTTAAATCGGTCTTTAATTTAAATCGGTTATATAACAAATTTTTTATTTTTTATGGAGATAGAAATACGTGTGACGCTTGTGAGACGCAACACAAAAATTTCTTTAGAAATGAATCTCCTTGTTTTAAAGTAAAACTCGAAATAGGTCCGTCGTTACAAAGCTAGGAGAAACGAAGATAGTGATGAGATGACTGAGTACCATCACTATTTGTTGTTTATTCTAAAAAAACGAACTTATGAGAATCGACTATCGCAACTTGCAACAAGAATTGCTTTGATTATATTTAATATTTATTATAGATTTGTAAATTGTAAGTTCGGTTGCTTATTCATATGTAAAATTTTACATTAAGAAAAAGAATTAATCCATTTTAAAAAAATTATTTAATCATGTAATTCTTAAAATTTATTTATTTATTTATTTGTTTATTTACTTATTCATAAAATTATTTAGTAATAAAACTATTTATTTAATTATAAAATTTATAAAATACAAGAGATTTTCAAACCCCAGATTTGCGTGATGAAAAATAAAGAATGATTGATACAATGATCTTTGTTACTTGAACAAGAACCTCGCTCACGGGCCCTCTCCAGCAATAGCATGTAAGATCTGGTCCCTAACGACCAAATTCCATAGACCAGATTCTATACCAGATTCTCTACTACAGACCAAACGCTATACCTCTTCTGGATGTGGCCCCTAACGACCAAATTCGATTGTGGCTAATAACGACCAAATATGGTTCCTCTTACTAAAAATAAATTATTATTCAACTAAAAACTAGTGCCATTCTTGAAGAGCGCTCTCGAGCGCCAGACTCTAAGTTTCTAAGCTCCTATGGTCATAATTACTATTGCAATTTAAACTAAGTAAAATGCAATATTGAAAATGTAAAACCCCAACCAGAAAATATTAAGATTGGGCCCTCCATTTCAATTCATTGAAAAAGATTGTGTATTAAACAATGGTACCACACTAGGTGCGTTCACAGTGATACGCACTCCACTTCACCAAAAACTTTCTGGAAATGCCAATAAGTCGGTCGATCGCATATACATAATAGAACACAGGCGACCTATGGCCATCAATAATGTTTAGGGGTCCTAATGGATGGTTTATTAGGTTTACTATATCAAATAAAAAATATTAATAAAAACATGCTATTAAACAAAAATAAATTTAAAATTTAATTGAAATAAAAAACTTTAATATATATTTTTAAATTATTTCAGATTGTTCGATTATTATTTATTTTTATTTATTTAATCAATGAAAAACGATAATTCGACACATTGCCATTCTCAAGTTAAAGAAAAATATAAAAAATATTACAAAAATTACACAAAAAATTAAATGATTCATGTTTTTCATTTTTTGTGTAATTTTAGTAATATTTTTTTATATTTTTCTTTAACTTGAGAATGGCAATGTGCCGAAATATCGTTTTTTATTCATTTAATAAAAAATTAAAAAGACTGATTAGTGCCTAAAATAAAAATAAATAAAAAATTTTAAATTCTTACAAAAAACCAATCAAGTTAAATCAAAAACACAAAACCTGAAAACTTCACTAAATCACTAAACCGTAAAAAAAAAACGGTTGTGCCTGTTCCGGCGCCATGTAAAGTATTGAACTTTATAATAGAAATAATTATTTAGGGAGTCGGATCGGGTGTGGGGTGTAGATTCTGATTGGTTTTGTCAATTTTTTGTCATCTTTTAGACAAAAGAATTGTTTGTATTTACTGATTCACACAATACAAAAACTAAACGACAAACATTTGCCTGAAAGAATATCATACAATTTAAATATTTTGATGTTTTAGTTGTATGCCTGAAAGAATTTCATACAATTTAAATATTTTGACGTTTTAGTTGTATATAATTATATAGCTTTAGTATTGTGTGAATTAGTAAATGCAAAAGTTTAGTTTGTCTAAAAGTTAACAAAAAATTGACAAAGCCGATTAGAATCAGGGTGTGGATTATGACACCCGATCAGACTCACTAAATCCTAAATCCGGTTTGCAAAATATTTTTTGGAGAGTTAGACAAAATTTAGACAAAAAATTGATGAAACCGATCAGAATCCATACCCTGAATCTATCTCCGCGAATCTTTATTGGAAGCCTCTTATTCTCTTTCAAATAATACTTTAAAAAATTCTATATCGAAAAAAATGATTTAAGTAAAATGTTAGCCAACATAAAATAAATTGTAAAAAAAACCTTATGAATTTATTGTCAAAAAAACTCTATTTTAATTGCGAATCGCACCAGAATCTTTTAGTCATGTCAAATCTGAACAAACCGTTTATGAAACAGTTGACGTGTGTTAATTTTTTTTTCACGATTTTTGATGCCATTTTATTATTTAAATGCAAAGCAAAATTGGATAAATCCTTAAAAGCAAAATTGGATAAATCTAAAATTATCTAGGCATTTGTAACGTTTTGCACAAATTGCTGGATGTTGAAACCATAAAACCCAATCAATGTGATGAACAGATACCGTAATAACCAATTAAAAATTTGGCGCAATCTATTATGTGTCGGACATGAGTCGGCATTACTTGTATTTTGTGTAGTGGACATGCTAATTGCTAGCGTTATTTTAGTTCTAGGGAAAACAATTTTCTATCCATTCCATTCGAAGTGGAATACAGATTGTCAGTCAGATTGGCCGTTCAGACAAGCTGATATACAAAATTTGTTGGAAACGGCAGATGTAGAACATGATTCTTCTGACTGATTTGGCATTTTTAATATTTTGCGCAATCCGTTTAGTATGAAACAGAGTTTCGATTTTTCTGAACTCTGTGAAGATGACCTTCAAAATGTTTTTGGTGTTTAATATTTTATCAACTAAAGTAAATTTGTTGAAATTTACGCCATTCTTTGGAAAAGTAGGTTTTCTGAATTAAATAAGCATTTTAGTTGTAATATTTATCGCTAGACGAAAATGTAAACCTTATTCTGGTTTTTGTATTTTATCAGAGTTTAGAACGCTAGTTTATCACACCTTTACTCCGTTCTTTCAAATCGAGTAACTTAATAAAAAAAATAACACTCCCAAATGCAAGAGTGAAAATAATAAAATATCGTGAAATAATAATTATTTTCTTTCAAATACTCAGACATTTAATATTTGCTTCAAATTTGATGCTTTTGAACGTAAAAAATAAATAAAGTTTCTGAATGTTTTGTTCAATTGTGCAAGGATTGTTATAAAAATAAATAAAAAGGATGACGAAAAAGTACTAATTTTCTTCTTTTGCACATGTAATGAAAGAAATGCAAATGGAATGAAAAAATAAAGGAGTAAACTTGAAAAAAATAAAAATTTTACACATACGAGGAAGAACGATATTGAAATCATAAAAAATTTGATTTGTGAATACGGTAGAGCGGTACTCGAGTTGGATTTATCACAGCTTTCTAGTAATCTCTAAAAGCTATCCAAAAAGAATTTGGAATCATTTAAGCCTTTATTTATCAATTGATATAATTCGTTAGAACATGATTCGAAGTCGACGTTATTCGTATGGTAGACGATTTGCTAAACATTTGAAAGTTTTTGCGCAATCCGTTATGTGGGGAACGGAGCACAAATCGGACTGATAGCGAAAGAATTGCTATATTATTCTTTACTTCACTTTAAGGACAGATAATATGTAACCATATTTTTGTATAAAGATTTAGTGCATGCCGTTAGAGTGAACGACAGAAAGCTTTATATTTTAGATATTTATAGTTCTCGAATTAAACGCTAGAAATCAAATTTTTATTTTAAATTTCGTTTAACTAACTCGTTTAACTATGGGAAAGATATTTTAACTTTCTGCTCAATAAAATCATCTGTGCCGCCTAAATTTTTTTAGAACATCTTTTGAGACACTCGTTTTACGTATGCTCAAGTTTTCAATGTTCTTACTTATTAACCACTAGCTAAAAAAATAATGGAATGCCTACTTCCATCTTTATTCTTCTTCAATTTTCATAGAAATTAGTTTTGGTAATGGACAATCGACATATTGTAATCACGTATAGGTATACTATACTATAGAATATTTCTATATGTTTTCAATCGACGATTCAGTATAAAACAATCAAATTGCCTAATTATAATTTTTTAAAATCGGATGTAGGAAGATCTCACTGAGCATGATCAATTAATTTACTGGAAGACTAGGTAACACCACACAGTTCTAACCGGCGAATGGACAATTTTCAAATCGGTACAATGTTTGTTTCTGACATCACAAAGTTTGTAGTCCACTTTCATAGGTTTCTATTACGTTATCTTAAAGGTGTCTGAAAACCCATATAGTTGAATGTCGTTTGATAAAGTTTTAGCTAACTTGGATTTTTGGAACGTATCAACTATTATCAGTTCTTTTCGTAAACCACACCATTTCTGAAATCGGATGAATGTATGACGATTGTAAATGGTAAGTGAAATAATGCTCAACCTAGGATAAAAGCCTCTATTTCTTAGAACTGAGAGCCCATATAAATTTACAATGTTTTATTAAAGAGTGATTCCATCGTAAATTGGCTTAGCTCTGGATAAAAGATTGTCTACGTAATCATGTAGCATATTGTAGAAAAATTAGCATATTCCAGTTCATAACTTTTGTTTAATTTTTACGAAACGGACAAACAGGCAGAGCAGAACCAACAAAACAGACGCAACCCATTAAAAATGTTAAATACGCAAGCATCAACAAAAGCATTAATATAATCCATAAAATCACGAAAGGCAAATAAAAGAAGGAAAAGTTTCGTAATAGCTTTGGATAACCGCAAATGCTAAGCAATACCGTTAAGTGGTAAAATTATTTTTCACAAATTATTGAACCAAACAATTTATACACCTTGTTCTTTTGTTTGACAAATCTTTTACAATATTTTCAGGATTTCAAAAACAAAGCCATACAGAAAAAGTAAAAATTACAATAAAGGTATAAAATTCACAATCTGGATTAGCTAATAGCCTTAGGTGCTCGTCACAATAAAAAACAACTTTTTTTTGTCAGACTTTATATGCAAATTTCTACTCAAATAAACATATACAAATCGGATCACCCAAAATGTGTACAAAACTATACCAAAATCAACCCATATACCACATGTTACAAAAAATATTCATAATTTTTTTTTCGCACACTATGCTGTACGTATGTTTAACTGACTCAATGCTACACATCGTAAATAAAATTTTTTTATAATATTCTTTTAAGAATCATATAAGCAAAATTTTTAAGAAATTTTGATGTGTCATGCGAATTTATAGCAAAAATATGGTTTTTTTTTTGTTAATATTTTTTTTATTCTTATAGCAAATGAATTTAACCGAAAAGAATGTATTAATACATTATATAGATAAACGTATGCAGTAAATAATTTAGTGACATCTAGAAGCCAAATAACTGAAATTTTAAGTTCAAATAACTTTTCCGTTTTAAATTCTTTATTGGAAATACCTATTACATATATTGTATTTTGTTTCGTTAACCCTAGTTGTTTATTTATGAAAAAGATCGTTTCTTCTTACGCACACAAAACATTAAAATATAGATGACAAACACTTAAAAACTATTGTTTCGTGTTTTTAAATTCACAAACACATACTTCTCCATTTCAATGCGGTTTTCCTGGATGTCAACATTTTATTTCCCAACACTTTTCTATTAACAAACTCATTAAAAAAATTAAATTAAAGTGAATGCATTATTATCAGTCTGATAATCTTATCTCTTACAAATTGCAAGCAAAATGCATTTTTCTTTTCATAAAACTGAACCACTTCAGACTATTAAAAATATTGTATGCCGTCTAAATTGAAAATGAAAGCAAAAATATAAAAATGTGATATTGATTTTTGTGAGTCAGTCAGTCTGATTGTTTCATTTAGTAAAATTTGTAAAAAGATTGATTTATGTCTGCTAATCCACAGTCAAGCATTTTTAGTTTTTTATTGCATTAATTTCCTTGGCAAATTTAATTTTTTTTGTGTCTTTGTTTATAAATATAATAGGATTTTTATAAGAATTATTTAATTTCATTGTTAATATTGAAGTGTGCCTTTGTGGTTGAAACATAAAGAAATTAATTCTATTTTTATTTTGACTCAACAATTTTGAATCAGATACCAGCCCAGAGCACAGACAACAAACAGTCAAGGATTTGATAAATTGTTTTCGTATGAAGGAGAAACAATGTACCAGAATAATCAGGATAAAAAACAAACATTCGTTGACCTGCATATTTTATAGGAATTATATACATTTCGTAGACAATCCGATTCAAAATGTCATCATCACCTAACCTCAACTGCCACCTTCAATCATTTTCATTTAAGTTATTTATTATTATTGTCATTAATGTTTAATTTCTTAAAATGAAATGAGTCATTTCATTTTCAAGCAAGGAAGAGAAAAAAACAACGCATTTTTATTTCCGTTCTATTAAATATTCTACCTTTTCTTCCATAACATATTCATTTTTATTACTATACCGATATATCGTATAGTTGTCGTTTAACATATCCATTAAGTTTCAAAATAAAGTCTCGTAATAAAAATATATAAGAATTAAGAAATAAAACGACATAAAGACGATGTTGTGTGATTTATTTACCTTATGCACAATATTTTCCTGCCGCATGATTTTATATAATTTTTTTATTTTAGCTGATATCATAGTAAATTAACATGTACTAAGGATGTCATTTATTGACAAGCTTTAATTTATTTTTTTAAACTGTTTATTCATTCGTGTATTTACTAATTGATATGATTTTAAATAATAAAGGTTAAGACCGGATTGGTCGCACTCTGATGGTCGAATAATAGACACAATCGGCCCCGTAGCTATTCTACATTTGTTTGCCTCAGCTATTGGCAACCATTTTCACCTACAACTAATAAATTACTATTTAAAAAATTTGATAAACTATTTGGTGGGGTTGACAAAAGGAACGGCAAATTTCACTAAAGAAATTGTAGAATTCACAAAATAGCCAATACACAATACAGAATAAATTCTACAAGTGGTCAATTTGTAATACACATAATACACATATTCAGTATTTCTATCAACACCAGGGGCCCTATTCCCGAACACATAAATGTCATCACAATATTGTAAATTCACACAATATTGTGAATTTCGTATTATGTAACACCAATTTGGTGAAAATTAAACACAATATTGTGAATCTGACAAGAACAATATAGTTACTGTCAAAATCACAATTTTGTTTTATGTTTTGTGTGTTGACTTTTTTATACAAATTTTATCGATTGGCGTAAAAATTTATTTATAACGCAAAATTAAGTCTTTAATAATATTAAATAATCATATTTTTATATAAATATCATTAAAACATATTTATTTATTATATATATTTTTATTTTATTTTGCATCTTTTAAGATTAAAAAAGTTAGTTGTCAAAAGTACGAATCTAGTACCAAAAATCTGTTATAATTTTGTAAAAATTTGTTATGAGATGTTTGACACAAATATGAGTTACAGAATACCATTTTTAAACAAAGTTGTTAAGCATTTTGGTGAAATTGACAATATTGTGGGGGGAATAGGACCCCAGGATTAAATTTTGACAAATATTTTTTAAAATAAAATGTGTTGTGTAGTACGAATTACAATATTTGTCACAACAAAAAATAAAAACTATTTAAGACCAAGGTCCGGCAAACAACAACCTGCGTTCTAAGGTGTTGAGGGTTCAATTGTTTTTGTTTTTTATGCTTTTTACATATCATTCAATTAAATCACAATCCTATTATTAAATACAATTATAAAACTTGTAGGCTTGATCCAACATTTAGTTAATTTTAATAAATAATTTGGTCAATTTGAGCAAATAATTGTAGGTTGTAACAAAAGGCGTGCTAACTTTAACTAAATAAATTGTAGGCTATCAGTAATAAATATCTATACCAAATATATTATTAGGTTGAACTAACAATAGATTTTGTAAATTGAAGAAAATTATACATTGTGACAAAATATTTGATAAATTTAACAAGCTGTTTGGTGCGGTTGACAAAAGGAACGGTAAATTTGACTAAAGAAATTGTAGGTATCACAACCAAATAATTTCTACAAGCCAAACAGCTAATATATGTTTCCAAATTTGTAGTCCAAAAAATACAAATATTCAGTATGTCTTTCAACACCAGTATCAAATTTACTATGCATTTGGTTATATTGACAACAGATTTTGTAAGTTGAAGAAAATATTGGGGATAATTGTCGCAAATGACATTTTGGCAAATCAAAATTTTAAAATTCAAGAATTAGTTCCTATTGTTAAATTCAATTAAATATCTGGTATAGACTTGATTTTTAATAAATAATTTAACAAGTTGGTTAATTGCAGTACATAATTGTACGTTGTGACAAAATATTTAATAAACTTGATAAACTGTTTAGTGTAAATGAAAAAAAAGGATCATGGTAATTTTGACTAAATAAATTGTAAACTTCACCAAATATCCAATGGACACAACCAAATAATATCTATAAGTGGTCAAACCAAATTTTACCTAAAATTGATGTAACAATAATACAAACATTCAGTATGTCTATCAATACCAATATCAAATTTACTACACACTTTGTTAAACTGACAGATTTTGTAAGTTGAAGAAAATTTTTGAATAATTGTCACAAGTGACATTTTGTCAAATATATCATTCACTTAAATCACATTTTTAAAGTTCAAGAATTAATTCCTACTGCTCAATTCAATTAAATATCTGGTAGGCTTGATCTAATATTTAGTAAATTTTAATAAATAATTTTATAATTCGGTAAATTTGAGTATATAATTGTACCGTGCGATAAAATATTTGATACATTTGACCAACTGTATAGTGGAAATGATAAAATACATGGTAACTTTAACAAAATAAACTGTAAGTTTCACCAAAAAGCCAATAAACACAACCTAATAGTTTCTAAAAGTGGCGAAATATTTCATAAAATTTTACCAAATTTCTAATAATTATTATCAGTAATCAATCAAATATACTATATATACTTGGTTGTATAACAGATTGTGAATAAAAAAAAATTACATTGTGACAAAATATTTTAAAAAATTGGCAAACTTTTTGGTGTGGTTGATAAAAGATTGGTAAATTTGACTGAAGAAATTGTAGATTTCACAAAATATCCAATTGACACATTTAAATAGTTTCTACAAGTGGTTTAGATAGTTTCCACATTTTACAAAATTTGTAGTACCAATAATACAAACATACAGTATACTAATCTACACCGTTATCTAGCAATTTTGTAAGTTGATGAAAATTTTGAGGATAATGTCACCAATGACATTTTGACAAAATTACAAACCATTGTTAAATTCAACTAAACAACTGGTATGTTTGATCCGACATTTACCTTATTTTAATAAATCAATTTACAACTTGGTAAATGTTAGTATATATTTTTCGCAACGTACAAAATATGTACTAAATTTGACAAACTGTTTAGTGTAAGTGACAAAAGAAATGGTAATTTTAACTAAATAAATTGTAGACTTCACCAAATAACCAATGAGCCCAACCAACTAATTTCTATAAGTGGTGATATTAAAATTAAAATTTTAACAAATTTTTAGTACAAATAATCAGTAATCAATAGTAATATCAAATATACTATATACTAGGTTTAACTGACAACAGATTTTGTAAATTGGATAAAAGTTTGGGACTAATTATCGCATTTTAACGAAATTTTTTTCAAAATCATTAATCAAACCAACGATCTGAAATTTCAAAAACGGTTGTAAATTGCCAGAATTTTCAGGACCTATTCTGGGTTTTTAGGCTAACATGTCTTAGTCGGCCTATCTTCCCAATTTTGACATTTTCAACTTTGGATTCTTACCTTAAACCTCTAAGCAGACCAAACGCCTACCGATATAGTTACAAAAAAAAAAGTTCAGCACAGACTCTCAATTTACATGATTCGCAGCCAATCGCTATCTCTACAGATGGGAAAAAGATTACCAATTTTACTAAAAATTTAGCACAAAAACCTTTCTCCAAATTGTGATACCGACATGCTGCCCTTATCTAGAATTTTTCAAAGTTTTAAGATAGATTCATTTCACTCAACAGTTTATTTTTTTTGTGTCCATTCCTTATTTTCAAACCACTCCCAATCATCAAGTACCGATGCGAATTGTTGTTTTCATTGTTTTCTCAAAGATCCGGCTCGAAAGACCATATTGAAATTTTTTTTAAATCAACGTAATGAAGTGGCTTTTAGAAAATAATTTGGATGTTCTAAATAATATTAAAAGTATAACAAATAAGATATCTTGACAATACACTTATTGAAAGAACGAATAAAAGATAAATAACAAAAACTTAACGAATAGGTTAAGCTTATAAGTTTACTTTTTCGTCTTTTATATTAGAACCGGCTTTATTCACCTCTGATTGTATTCGCATGGAATAAGAAAGCAAGAATCGATTATTCAACTTGTAAATTCATTTCTTTAGATTTGTGAAAATACATTTTTTTTTTCAAGGTAAGAAGTCATTGATTAACTTTTTTTTTATTCGTTGTTTTATTTTCTTTGTATTGCTTTAAGGCGAGAATATAAAAAAATTAAAAAGTATTGATTCGTATTAGGTTTTAAAAACTTCCTAATTTGGTTAGAATATTCATTATTGATTTAAAGAAATGGAATTGTTGTTGTATAATTCCAAACTAAGGAGTAATTATTTATGTACTTAGTATGTGTTTATATTATATTTACATTAAAATTCGAAAGGAAAAGTAAGTTCAAGTTGAATTGATGACGAAGTTTTATTGATATTTGCCATTTAATATTTCAAACAGAGTCAAAGTCGTTTGGATACCGACTGCGATGTGTATCTTTTTGTAGATATTTGCCGCAACTCGTAAGAAATGCCTCCCACCATGACCTTTCTCCTTTTCTTCCCAATTTTTTTTCATTTTATATTTATCATCCGATGTAATGGCAGCCGTTCTACTTCGATAAGTTGATGCGACTACCTTACACATCTTAAAGAGTTGTGTGATTTCTTGATTCATTTAAATTTCATATTAATTTTCGGTAACTTTAGTTTACTAATTAAATAAAATTTCGCGAAAACATTTCAATAAAATTGATCAAAATTCCATAAAAGATGAAAAACAGCAGGTGAAAAAGTCGAAATTCGAACTTGACCATTTTTGATTTTTCTGAAACTTGGCATATAAGTAGTATGGACAAAATTAAAAATACAACTTATTTTACAATTTTTTTAAAGTGCATAGTTTGAGCATAGGGGGCGGGGCACCCCAACATGTATAAAAAATGAAAATTCTGCCAATCCGATGTAACTTTGAAATTAAATTGCTCAAGAACTGCTATAACGATTTCAGCAAACTTTTTTTTGTTTGATAGATGATAAATTAGCCATTTGAAAAAAAAAAATTAATTAAGATTTTTATAATTAATTTTTAAATAAAAATATTAAAAAAACGTTTTTAAAAACGGCGCTAGGAAGGCGAAGATCAATTGGAATTTATTTAATTCTTTTCTTGAAAATAGTTCTATTCTTACTCTAAAATATATTAAAGTTACAAAGAGGCTATAATTTTTGTTCTTGAGATATTTAATTTTAAAGATTTTTGGTGCAACTAAAATTCGAAAATTTCATCATTTTTTTGAACTTCAGTGGTTAAAACTTTTTGTTGATAAAAATTGTTATATCAATTGTTATATTGATATCTCAAGAACGCAAATTAACGTCTCTTTGTAAATTTAATATATTTTAAAGTAAGAATAGAATTACATTTAAAAAAAAAATTTAAAATTCAATTGAATTTAACATTTTTTGTTAATTAAAGTTGTTTGAAAAAATTATGAGAAATTAGAATTTTAGTCGTACAAAAAATCTTTAAAATTAAATATCTCAAGAACAAAAATTATAGCCTCTTTGTGAATTTGGAATATTTTAGAGTAGAACTTTTTTCAGAAAAAAAATTAATTCGATCAATTGGAAGATCTTCGATCCTAGCGCCATTTTTAAAAAAGTTTTTTTAATATTTTTATTTAAAAAATAATTACAGAAAACATTAATTAATTTTTTTTCAAACGACTAACTAATCATCTGTCAAACAAAAAAAAGTTTGCTGAAATCGGTATAGCCGTTCTTGAGCAATTTAATTTCAAAGATACATCGGATTGGCAGAATTTTCATTTTTTATGCATGTTGGGGTGCCCCCTATGCTCAAACTATGCACTTTAAAAAAATTGTAAAATAAGTTGTATTTTTTTATTTTGTCAAGTTTTCAATTGTCAATGGTCAAGTTTTCACAACTCGGTCTAGAACACGTTTTTCTTTAAAAGCAAAAAATGATGAAACAAAGTATTTTTCAACATTAAAAAACATTCAACTGAAATTTGTTAATTGATTTTTAATTTTTCAAAAAGGGGGAGGGGTGTTCCAAAATTTTTTTGTTTTGCTAATTGTGATAGTTTCATTGAAAATCATTGAATAAAAACTAGCACTCTTTATGCCTAAACAAGGAAAAGTGAAATAGACTGAACCGTTCGGAAATACGCATGATACAATTAGTTAAATACCTTAACGGTTAGATTAAAATCAAAATTTTCCAGCTCCTAGCTACCCTCTTAGTATAATGGAGCGTTATCGTCTTTATTGTGCGCAGAATACCTTACATTTATATTCGAAATCTTATATAAAACAAATATTACAGTGTTGTTTTAGTTCCCACCGCACTTTTATACATCGATGAACGCATTGTTCGAAAAATATGGTAAGAATAAGAAGCCAAACCCACTTTAACTGTTAATATTCTTTCATACAATTCAAAAGTTCTAAAATATAATATTATATTTATTATTTACAAATAGTATTAAATTCAATTTTAGGTCAGTTAGATCGTAAACATTTATTTATTCATTATTATCGGAAAACAAAAATAATACAAAGGATAATCTAATCAACTTTCATTAAGAAATTAATTTTTTATCATATATTTATATTCATTATTTCAATGATAACGATTTCTTCACATATAGTCATAAGTATTGATTTTTTATTGTGATATCATTGTTTTTAATGAAAAATATTTGTTTCTAGTATTTGTGATCATACTTTGTTTATGGTTTTCAAGCAAACATGGTTAATATATTTTCAAAGTCAAAGAGTGGACATAGCGATGTCAAAGTCAAAGAGTGGACATAATTATGACATTTGCATATAATTTAATCTAGGTGAGACAAAAACTAAAATTTTTGAGTTGAGCTAGTGGTTAGTTAGCTCGAATTGAGCTTGAAGGACCCGAGGTACTTCCTCTTTAGGACAAAGTATGTACAAAGTACTTAAAGTCGATTATAAAATTGAGTGAATTGTAAATTAATAAGGGTAGGGGGGGAGGGGGGGGGGGGCACTTGTTGCCAGCCTACGTTTCAGTCATAAAAAATTATGTTATAACTGTCACATAATTTATAATTAATTATTGCTGAAAAATAAATTTCTTATCCAATATCTATATTTTAACGATAACCAAATTTTTTTCATTATCATATTGATTTGTATTGTGATACATTATATTCTTGATAGAAAATATTATTTAAGAGACGTTATGTTATCGGTTGGTGGAGCAAACATGGAAGGATAAATATTGAATTGGAAATAATAAAATTAATAAAACATACATTAATTAAAATGTTATTACGGTTTTATGATAATTTATCAGTTGGAAAAATCCTATTACTTGTGAAGATTCTATAAATATATAGAATATTTACAAGTTTCAATGGTTGGTTTTAATACATAAAATTCCAGTGGGTGGTAATTTTCTTTTTATTAAAATGTCAGCATGTCAGCAGTTTTTTTTATCATATATGAATATTTATGTCATACTGGTTACATTATTATGATTGTTCATTTTACAAATATGTATAACCATTTACTATATTCCATCTTTTTTTTATTTTTGTTAGATGAACCTTAATGATGAGATGTGTTGCAATAAAAGTTACTAGTTCATGATTTTTAGCTTCTAGAAAGTCTGACTGTAAACTATAAATGATAAATGTATTGGCGACACTCAAATTATGAATATCCATCAAGTATACATATTCATTCACAAGAAAATGAAAACAAAAACATTTGTGTATAATATTTATTACATTGTTGTAAACAAGGCGTGGTACGAGTATTAGTTGCTATTTTCTTTTGGTTTTTACTTTGTCCTGTTTATTTTTATTTGATCGGATTAAGATTTTGACGAAGGGTAAGAATATAATATGTTATATTGTATAATATGCTATATTTATATAGTTATATTTATTGATATATCTCTTTTCGACATTTAGTAATAAAATAGAATTACTTTTAATCCAAATGACTACTGTTATGCAGTTTTATAAATGCTGACAAAATTTTATTGAACTTTTGATACAGCCAATCACAAAAATTATCAACGAAGTCTATCTTTGATATTTTATTATAATGTGATTCGTCTCTTACATCAAACAAATATGGTTGAGCAATGAATTACGTGTATCATATTAACCGTAATAGTTGTTTTCTGGAAATTGGTTCAGTTTGAATTTTCTCTGTGGATAATCTAAAAAATACACCGAGGTGACCAATTTACAGCATACAGTGAAATGAATATATGATTAACTTATTTACCAACAATGAAAGCGAAGCCTTTTTTAAGAGTAATGCTATATCATTTGTTTTCATAGTTACAATTTTTGTAAAAAACCGAAATTTACTGTGTAGCTACCTGATATTTTACGACTCTTCAGTATAGAAAAATTCTTCCACAACCTCTCCATTTAGCGTGTTTTTTACTGGTTCTTTACAATAATTATATGTTGTGTAAAAATCAACATTTTATCTGCAACTCCCTAATATTTTTTATTATGTTTTCAACAGCTTTGGTGTAAAGTCTTTTTAGGCCAGTTTTGTACGTAAGTTCTTCGATGTTTGTGGTGACTTGGCCTTATTTAACAATGTAAAAAAACATTGCACAATTTTCATTATGTCTCTCTCTATAAGGTGGTAAAGAATTTGCTCAATTACTAGCATGGAAAATTTCATGTGATTTGGATCACATGAAATTTTCACAGGAAATATCGTAAAGGTTTTGGTTATGATCGGTATATATATGTAGCTGGTTCAACAAAATATACGGGTAAAAACTCGATTTTCGACCCGTTATAGATCGTAAAGGAAAAAAAGAAGGCAGTGTTAGGGACTGCCGACAGAAGTGAAAACTTAAATCTGTGAAATAGCTGTGTGTTTTGTATCTTCAATTATTGTAGCATTGCAAATAAAAATTTCAGAATATTTAAATTAAAATCATTAAAATTATTCTGGGTTTCACATCTATCAGCATTCCAAGCAACTATTATATTTAAAATAATCTAAACATATATCATATAAAAATTTGCGTTTATCAACACCTTAGAAAGCATGTTGTTGTGTGACCTTGTTCTTAAAAGTTTTTTATGTGTTATTGTGACACACCTTATAATTTCTACTAACAAACACATTTTGTTTAAAAAAAAAATAGCGTATGATCAAAGAATATTCCATAACTTAAAGTAGGGGATGGAATCATTGATTGAAAATACTTCATCCGCCAGCACCCCTAAGATATCACTTTGGCTTATGAGATTGCACTGCTATTGCCAGTGGTATACGATATCTCACTATAACTCATATCCCAATAGCAGGGACAGTGGCGGATTATGCCGTTAAGGGGCCTGAGGCGGAACAAGATTTTGGGGCCTAAGATTTTACCAAAAATTTTGCAAATGAGTTTGATTAAGACTATTTCTTAAATAATTTTTTATCCGCTTCAGAACGGAGAAAGATCGTTCCCCACTTGCGTTGCATATCGGCAATGTAAGAAATATTTTTAAAATAGTTTCCACATTGGGAAATGAAGATTGCAGGCCATCAATGATTACCTTGTACATCTTAAATGGACAAGTGATGTTCTCTTCTTTTATATATTTTAAAAAATGATGTACTTCGTCTTTAAAATATTGTGCTTCTATATCCTTCGCATATGTATTTGACAATTCTAAAATACACTTGTCAACTTCATCACTGGATATATTTTGATCAAAAAATAAATTTAAATTATTTAAAACAGTTTCATATATGGACGTTCTGGTAGACATTTCAGTGGCAAGTCTATCACAGATCATATTGTGAGTACTTATAATAAACAATTCTCGTCCTACTAGCTGTGTATCATTTGCAGATGATTCATCATACATAATTTTGCGTTTTCTTTTTCGTCCTTCTTTGTAGCTAATATTGTCTGTTAATAAGTTTGCTTGCTTTTCTTTTTCTCAAAATCATTCCGAACATCCCTAGTAAATTGTGACAAAGAATAAAACAGTTTTACTCCTTGTAATAAGTTCGTTTGAATATTTTGAAATGATTTTCTAGTACTATTGATTCTTTGCAATAATATATCTCATAGAACGGTTAATAAGGCAATTCATATTCATCGAAAGAGCTAGCTAATTTTTTAACCTCAACTTTAGTAATCGGTTTTTCGTCTTCATTTTCGCTAATTTGGATAAGAACGCTTTTAATATTTTTGTAATTAAACCGCAAGGCGGATACTGCATCAGCTCTTGCACTTGTGACCATCTTGTCACTTGTGTCACTTAATTTTTTAATATGTTTGGAATTAGGATCGGAAAAATTATCAATAAGCAACTTCCATCTGTGAGTAGATGAAGAAAAGAATACATATATATTTTGGATAAAGTTAAAATAATACACCGCAGTAGAATAGGCATCTGCAGCATAATTTCCAATTAAATTAAGCGTATGACTTGTACAAGGAATAAAAATGGCGGTCTCACTTAAAGTTTTAATTCTGGCTTGTAAACCATTATATTTTCCGGCCATATATGTTTGACCGCGACAATTTTTAATATCCAAAGACAAATTGTTTAAAGTTTTCAAAATAAGTTGTGATAGATATTCTGAATTGTGATTTTCAATTTGTAAAAATACAAAAATCGTTCTCTCGCATCGCCCACTTTATCAATGTACCTTAATATAAAACTTAGTTGGTCAGTGTGGTTCACGTCTGGCGTAGAATCAACAATAATTGAATAATATAAAGAGTCCTGAATTTCTTGAATTAGGTGTTTTTTTACTTCAGTTCCCATTAAATTTATAAATTCATCGCATGTGGTATGTGATAAATAACTTACATTACCTTTTCCTGGATGGCTGTACCTCTCCAAATAATTTTTAAGAAAATCATCAAATTGGGATAGGTACTCAATGCATGTCATAAAATTTCCTTTTCTGTTCGAATCAATATCTTCTCGATGACCACGAAATGCTAAACCCAAAGTAGCTAATAGCTTTACTGTAGCTGCAACTCTTTTTAAAACTTCCCGCCAGTATTTTTGTTGTACTTCAATTTCACGAGCTATTTGAGTATCAATACGTCCAGTTACAAACAATCTTTTTTTCAAATTTTTCAAACAAATTTTTTAGACAATCTTTTTTCCCATCAACATTGATAAAACGAAATGTACAACTAAAGCTAAAACACCTATACTATATCAATCATATCATATGGAAACCCTTTTCAAACGTTAATCCAAATGATGAATTTAGCATGTATTGTATAAAAAATACATGGATTTTAAGCATACAATAATAGATTCCAATTCTACACGTTAAAAAGTTTTCATTTATTTAGTTATATATGAAATTAATCTAAAATATGTACAATTATATACTTAAAATTCAGGTTTTCAGTTTAATGCTTTCAATAAATTGTAGGTCTTAAAAGAAATCCAAAATCATTGATGAAAACATAAAACTCAAATATACTTCAAATATCCAAAAAATACTTATCTGGATTTTGTTTTTATCAATAACTTTGCGATTAATATAATAACATCCCATTGCAAATAAAGTTTCAGTATTAATATTCATTCGTAACAGTGGAACTTTTCAAAACAAAATGTACTATACAAATTGGAAAACGAATTTGTACATTAAAAAATTATAAAACCATCAAATTAGAATTATTAAAATAAATACATACATGAAAAAAAGTAATACAAATTGACAACCTAACACTTTTACATGAGGGATAATATTAAAAAAATCTTTAGGTTTAAAAACTTTGGTTGAATGATGCGTTCATCTGATATTTGAATACCTATAAAATATCAATACTATTTGTAGCGAGGGGGCCCCTGTGCATGTGGGGCCCGAGGCGGCTGCCTCTTCCGCCTCTATGGTAATCCGCCACTGAGCAAGGACTAAAGTACGCGTGGTTGTCACACCCATAGATCAACAATTTTAAATTTACAAATCTTCCTGCGGAAAGCTAAGTAAATTCATTGGTATTAATGCGAATTGTTGCCGTTTGCAAATCACTATCGGCTAAGTGCCACCATTTTTAATTAGTTTATTTATCATGATTGCCATCCATGTTTAATCATACATAAGCTTCTTTGTATAGAATTTATGCGATTTCCGTCTCGTAGTTGTGAGATTTAAATCGATATAATCGATGTTATCAAGTATCAAGTTACAAGTATTAAGTCTTTACTTAATTTTAGAAACATGTATTACATACAATTCCAAACCAACAACATATTTGGTGAAGATATCAAATACAATTCCGATAATTCATTCATTTCCGAAATTCCAATACATATAATTTTGATATACAAATGTAATTTTTCAGGTTATACTATCTTTCTTACGTTATTTTTAATTTCATAAAAATTATGTTCAACAAAAAAAAACATTGATCAAAGCAAACTACCGTTTAAAACGATAGCTAAATAAAAGCAAATTAAGTGCACACAACAACTTCCCAAATTTTCATGATGATTAATGTATTAATGCATAAAGGACAAACAGCCAAACATACTTTCAATTTTATATATATCCAACATTTATTTAGCATGATGACTCGAATGCAAATTGCAAAAGACAGTAGCAATATAACTTTAAAAAATTGCATTATAGATCAATTTTTTAAAATTCGTAGAAAGAAATTTTTATTATTTTTATGAATTTATGAATAAAAAAACATAATTTTAACGGTATTCAATAAAAATTAAAAAAAAAGTAATAAAAAAATGTACCAGACCAGGAATTGAACTCACGACCTATAGAACCTCAGTCGACCGCGATATCCACATCGCAATTTGAAACGTTAAGCAATGATAGATGTATTTCATATTTAAAAATAGTTTATTCTCTTAAAAGTGAGTTCGCGAATATATAAATTTTACTCCATACAAATTTGCATAACGCGGCTAAAGAAGTTTTCACTTCAAAAAATAATTTTAATGGTATTTAATAAAGATTTAAAAAAAACAACAAAAAAATATGTACCACACCAGGAACTGTACTCACGACCTACAGAACACCAGTCGAGCGCGATATCCACATCGCAATTTGAAACGCTAAGAAATAATAGAAGTATTTCATATTTTTTTGTTCAAATATTTGTTTGTTCTTCAAAAATGCATATAAAAAATGGTAACGCGAATATATAAATTTTACCTCATAGAAAATTGCATAACGCGGCTAAAGAAGTTTTCACTTCAAAAACATAGGTACTTAAATTTAAATTTTGGATACTTTGTCGATTGATGACCGCCAAAGTGTGTTAAAAACTAAGCGTTCTAGAATTACAGGGTATCGAGTAAAAGAATAGTGAAAAATAAGGCAATTTTTGTATAGGATACTTTTATGTACTGAATGGTTCATGTGGGGAAAAGTGTAGAACCGGAGGTGGGGTGATGTTGGTGAGTTGTTCCAGACCATTTCCTGACCATTTCCTGCAAGTACCGTGTAATTGTCTTAAACATTGTAGATAAACACTGACTGCAAATCAAACCCAGGTTCTTTGAATTCAAATTCAGTTGACATCTGGTACATTCAAATATAAATAATTAGTAAACTATTACAAAATTTCAGTTTTAAAATATACAGAAATGTAATTCATATCATTGCCATTTTTTGAATAGAAATATATGTTCTATTGTATTGGTACAATTAATGACTAAAATGATTTGAACGCCCTAATCTTGTTGCGCCAGTTAAGAAAACAAATTTAATGGTCGAAATTACCTTTGTACAGGGTCGTTTACTTTTTGTGTAATTTGCACATAAACTAATATAATATTTTGTTCTAATTATTTCTTTGTGTAACACAATTCCCAATTGTTCCATTTTTACCTTTTCTCATTACCGAAATTAGTGTCGAAAAAGCTTTTATACATATCGTGTCGATTCTAAAATTCTCTTATTCGTTTTATTTTACCGTACATAACATTAATATCATGAATATTCTCAATTCATAGTATAACGCCAGTGAAAACAACAATATAAAGAATTAGAGTGTTTTACAAAAGGTGAGAGCATAGCTGTTGAAATCAGTAAACAAGACTAAGTGGTTTTTTTATTATAAACAATTATGCTTTTAGGATAAAATAAAAGAATTTACGAAAAAATTTTTGTGAGCAAAATAAAAAATCACAAGAAAAAATTTTATTGGGAGATAATTATTTGCATAAACAAATATAATCTCGGAGATTTTGTAATAATAAGTTTTTTGTTTTTCTTTTCTTGTGGTTTGTTTAAGATTTGTAAGAAAATAGGTGCATGCGATATGACTGAAAACATAACTGAGTTTACTGAAAAAACCACAACAATTCCATAGAGTTGTTACATTTGCATGAGATAATGCAGTTACTTCCATCAAATTAGTTTATGTTTTTTGACGGTCCATAATGACAATAAATAATTTTTTTAATTTCATAAATAAATTCATTAACAACAAATTAAAATTGTTAAATAAATTAGGTAAAAAAATAAAATACAAAAACGTGAAATTATTATCTAAAATTATTACAATCAAACAAATTTCTAAAATCTTTCTTATCAAACAACGACACAGGACGAAAAATAACCAATTTAAAACAAAACAAACAAAAGTATGTATAACGATTAGTTAAAAAAAATAGATTTTATTCCTCTTTTCTTTTGAGCGAAATAAAATGAAACAAACTAAAATCTACCACGCACTAAAATTTATTTTTAAAACAAAATTATAATATCTGAAAATGAAAAACAAGAAAATAAGATTTAGCTCTCTGAGAGCTCCTTTTTATTTTTATGCATTTTATTTTGGAAGACAAAAACTTTTTGAAGGTAAAGTAACATAAAATCAGAACACTGAAAAAAAACACAACGTCTAGGTATAAAGTCTTTGAAACATTCAAAAGCAAAGTTCTAGAATCATGAAAAGAAGATACATTGATTACACAAGAGTAAATAATGAGAAAAAAGTAAATATGGAAACAACAGTTTATATTAAACTATTGTGGTTGTATGAAATTATTAAAGTTTTTGTACTAAAATAAGGCAATTCTACGAAAAATTCTGTGCTTTTTGTGGATAATTTAACATAAATTTTGCAACGTTGTGGGCATATTGAAAAAGAAAACAATTAGCAAAAATGTATAAAAATGTTTTGTTTTACATGCTTACAGTTTAGTGATCTAGATTCTAGACCAAAGCACCATATCTGTTGCACCATCAAGTGCAAACTGTAAATTGGGATATAGAACTGTAATATTTAGAGGCGTACTAAGGTTACATGCCTTGCTTTGTTTAATTTTCTCAAAAAGATTTTTACCATTAGGTCAACAAATTTTTAGAAACATCAACCAGGTAGTTTTGGCGTTTTCGTTGTCCGGACTTGAAGACGTCGAAAAGTGCCAAAAAAGTGGGGTATTGAAAATTTAGTCATGACTCATGACTTTTTTTTAGTTTCGACTGTTTCATTTGAATGCTAATTCTAAGTAGTTGGAATTGGTAACTTTTAAAGTTTATTATGTCTACCTTTCGTAGCTTGCCAAAATGAATCTTCCAATTTACTTATGTTTCCCAGTGTTAAGAACCCATCCGTTTTAGAAAAAAGCTCATAAAAAAATTATTTTTAAAAAGATTACAATTTTATCGCTGTCACCAATGCTATACCCCAATTCTGTTGGCGGATTCCTCCTGATTCGGTCACTAAAATGTAAATGCAACCACCAGAATAGATTTTACTTATAAAACTTTATTCGGCGAAAGTAAAGCTGCAATTAGTGCTTTGACTATATTTAGCTTTGACTATATTTAGGAGAGCTGATAAAATCTCGAAAAAATTAAGGGAGTTGAAGTTTTTGCTCTAAATTTCTTCTTTGCTTTAGATCAATTTTTTTTCATCCTGCCTAAATACAGTAGGAGTACAATATTGCGGGTCGGTTAGTTAAAAAAAACAGGGGTATTAATTGTTATTATTGTTTTGATGAAACACATTTTGATCGGGATGAGAGGTCGTTAGGTTCTCTGAGTTCAAACATAAGAACTTAGCCTCTCGAATACTCAACACATTTACAATTGTTACTGTTTTAGTAAGTAGATAGATTAGAAAGGGTTGGACAGGTGGTTCGAGGCAGCACTTGTCCTGGCACGCAGACTCTACGGTCCATAGCGCCGTTTTCGAGTTTGGTCTCATAACAACTATTCCATGAACCTTTCTGTAAGGTTAATGAAATCCAAAACCAACAGTACTGTCGACAGTTTGATTCTGTCAGCCTCTACGGTGTCAGAGCCAAAGATCCTAGCTCTGACATTAGAAAAGGTTGGGCATACACGCAAAAAGTGCTCAGAGTCCTCCTCCTCTTCAATACAACACCCACACACAGGACTTTCACTAAGTCCCATGGTAAAGAGGTATTTATTTAGATGTCCATGTCCTGTAAGGACACCAACCACAATTAACATTTTTTTCAGAAATGCTGATAAACATTTTACTTTGCCTGCCTGTTGATGACGCATTCCAAAAGGCCTTCACCTTGATGTTGACATTGGCCTTTAATAGTGACAAGGCAAACGTTTTGGATAACCCTAAGGCGGGTTTTGGACCTGAAAATTTCATGCCCGCTCCCGCCGTTGCAAGTTCATCCGCTTTTATGTTGCCCAGAATGCCACTATGACCCCGAACCCACCGCAATGTGATATTGTTGAGTTGCGCTGTCTTACAAAGATTATTTCTAAACTCATTGAAGAGTTTGGAAGTAGTCTCCGGGCTTACCAATGCTGCGATAGCTTTTTGGCTATCCGAACAGATGCAGATTTGTTTCCCTTGTAGACGCAGACGTGTTATTGCATGCGTGCATTCATTGATAGCATACACTTTCACTTGGAGAACTGTGCAAAATTGTCCAAGTGGAAATTTCTTGCTACTTATGACATTATTTGATTTCAGGTACACGCCAGCTTCTGCATTTCCATTCAATAGTGAGCCATCTGTGTAGAAAACATAAGTCTCGCTAGAGGACCATTCGGACCAAGATCTCTAACATTCCTCTCTAGAAGAGATGATCAGTTCAGCGGGCTTCTCAAAGTTATATACTTTGGTCATGGTGTCCCTATGCATATCTATTTCCGGACAACCTGTCCGTAGTCTATCAAGTAAGTGACCATGACCGCATATTTTTCCTCTGTTTGCCCACGTTCCTGCCACATGTAGTCTGTACAGCCCTTTTAGCCATGTACTCTACATGTAAATGTATAGGAGCCAGACCAAACATGACCTCCAACGACAGTGTTGGTGTGGTGCGCATATAAAGCCAGCGATACCTACACATGCCATTCTCTGTATTTTATTTAATCTAGCACGGGGGTATTGTTTCTTCGTTTTTGGCCACCAGACAACACATGCAAAAACAAGTGTTGGTCTGATTATTGCTATTGCTCCCCACACCACTCTTCAACTACCTTCAGTGAATTTTGCATTAGATCCACCAGAGTGCGAAGGTGGGACATAGGCATATGCTAGACATGCTTTATATAAATTCAGCAGTGATTCAATGAGGCATTGTACATTATTCTGTAGCATGCATGGATAGATTCCATCAGGACCAGGTGATTTAAAGGGGTTGAAGGAGTCTATGGCCCATCTTAGAGATCTTATGTTCACCACATTCCCAGCCAAGACCCAACTATCTTTGTTTGGAGTTACAGTTAGTTGTTCTTTAATCTCAGCAGTAGTATGTACAATGAGTACAAAGCAGATGTTGTGCTGTTTATTCCAGATTCCGTATACCTGCCATTTGGCATAAGCAGTAAGCCCGGTTGGTATTTGGGTTCTTTAGAGAGTACTTTGTGAAGTCTAGCTGCCACAGGATAACTCAATGGATTCACAAAATTTCTTCCAAGCACTCTCTCTAGCACTCCGAATACTGTATTTATATTCCCTCCGACTATCACGTTAATGATCCAGTCATCGGTATTATTTGTTTGCTTGGCTTTCTTCAAAAGTTTCCTGACTGTAGATCTCAGCTTTTTCAGTTTTCTATTCCACCAAGGTAAATTTCCTTCATGAGGGAACACTCTAAGTGGACAAGATTCTTCAAAAGCCTTGACAATACACTCTTGAATCCGATTCGCAAAATTTTCAATGTCTTGTGTACACTTGATTGATGGATCAAAGTCAAGAAACAGTTGGTTAAGATATAGTTTGTACATATCCCAATCAGTAGATTTGGGATTTCTAAAACTTTCTTTTACCACAGTATCGACTTTAAAGTCAAAGTTTATGCAATTGTGGTCTGACGTGAGAATATCTTGCGATACTTGCCAATTTCGAACCCTTTTAACCAAAACTAGGCTAGTGAGGATAATGTCCATTACTCTTCCTCTCTAATTGCATTTGAGAAAGTGGGAGCATTCCCCACTTTTCCCCTTAGAATTTCTAGATCTGTACCATGAAGAAATTCTCTGAGGTCTGTTCCTCGTCTGTTGTTATCTAAACTGCCTCAAATTCCATGATGCGCATTTGCATCGCATCCTAGGATCAAGGGCAGGTTCTTGGTACTGCAGAACTCCACCACCTTAACAAGATCTTGGGTTGGAATGGTACCATCATACGGTAGATACATGGATGCGAACACTACATCAGTATCAACACCATCGATCTTTACCGTAACTTTAACAGCAACGGCATCTTTACCACTACATTAGGGTATAAGAATACTGGGGTATAAGTGCCGAAAATGTCATTCGACAAGTAAATGTACGAACGAGGTTTTTCCGTAACTGTACCGGCAAACACCTTACCTTGTTTACAATTCAGGCCAAGTATATGATTTATATTTACCCATGGTTCCTGAATAAAAACTATATTTGTCTGTTGCAAACAATTTCTTAACATAATTCAGCGGAAGTTGAGTTCAGCAAGCTTTAGTCAGTAAGTTTATGTTAATTGATTTTTAGGGTTCCGTACTTTGAAAAAGTAAAAACGGTACCCTATTGGTAAGACTTCGGTGTCCGTTCGAATTTCTACATAATCAATTTACTCACAAACTATAAGTGCTATCAACTTGAAATTTTCTACAGATATTAAATGTGTTGTCCCACACCTGATGATAAACAAATTTCAAATATTTGTTTTTATCTATATTTTAAGAACATAGATAAGGAGATAGTAAAACAAAAGTTTTTTTTAAAGGAATCGAGTTTGGCTTAGAAAAATGGAAGTATTTCAAAAAAATTTTTCATTGAATTTTCGCCTGCTTAGTTTTTGAGTTATTACCAAAAACGAGTGGTTTTTTTTTGTAATTTTTGAAAGCACAGTTTTCGACTTATTTTCAAAAATATAAAATTTTTTTTTGTCTCCCCCTTATCTACGAATATTACAAAACAAAAAATTTTAAAAAATTCACAGGTGTAGGGATTTCGCTAAATCAAAACTGAAAATTTGTTTTTGGTTGTTATAATTTCATGCCATGTGGGGTGTCGTGATCATGCCATATGAAAGGTGATTTTTTTTGTAGTGCAAAATAGTTTTTTTGTAATTTTTGAAAGCACAACTTTCGATTTCAAAAATGTAAATTTTTTTTTGTCCGCGATTATCTACGAACAATACAGAAGAAACATTTTAAAAAAATTCACGGGTAAAATCGATACTAAAATTTGTTTTACTAGTTATAATTTCAAATATGTAAACGTGAAACTATACTAACAAAAACTGTTTTTTTCTCAAATATTATATACACGGAAGTCGGAACCCTGAGCGAGCGAATTTTATTCGCACTTTCCTGACTTTTTCTAATTGTAATTGTTTTTTTCGTTTCAGGTAAATATTTTAAACTACAAGTTGTGCAGAAAGTAATATCTATTTGCGGTAAATATATATAGATCATATATTCTTAAGATAATAAGCAACCAGAAACTCCTGCTTCAACCTCGACAATCTATATCGAGCACATGTCGTTTTCCCATTTTTTATTTACAAAAGTTTATACCTAATATTTGGTTTGACAGCGCTGCTCAACAGCGATTTTCTTGAAAACAATCTGTTTGGTGAATGGTTAGCACTAGACAGTTTTGAGTAATAACAACTAAATAAAAATCAAACGTTCAAATAAATTTAAATTAATAAATATTTTAAGATTTTCAATTCTTGTAATTATTTAATTTTTATGATCCGTTAACTTTTAAAGTATACAAATTTTTTAATTCTTTAACAATTCAACAAACATAAAACATATTAAATCTGATTTTTAGATATAAGAAGGTGAACAAACTTATGATGAACACATATAATAGATGTAAATAAATAATTTAAGCAAAGAATATTTCATGAGTTAGGTTAAAAAAAATGTAATTTATTTTTGAAACACTTTTTAAAAGCAACCAAAAATTAATTAACATTGAAAAATTTGGTTCAACGAACACAGAGATTGAATTCATTTGGAAAATTATAATTAATAATAAAAACAAATAACTTCAATTTAATGCATTTGCTGATAATTTGTATTCCAATATCTTTATTATGTTTTAAATACTACTAACAAATTTTGTTACGGAGAAAGCGTGATATTGTGACCTGTCCCTCCTGGAGAATTGTTTGTTTCGATTTTGTATATTAATATATATGTTTTTTTAAATAAACTTTAAAACTAAATGAACTTTCATGTCAAATAAAATATTTCTTGTGTGACGGGTTTTGTGGTTTTGTTCGAAGCAGAAGCGTTTTTGGTGTAACCATGGTTATCTGGTTTGAGTCCTAAATAAATATACATTATACAGTGAAGCCTTACCTTCATGCATCGAAAATTTACTAACTAAATTCAAAGACTGTAATTTTTGCATTAAAACTGTTTAAACACAATAATAAAATAAAGTTTCGCGTCAGACACATTGTAAAATTATTCCAAAATAAATAAAATGTATTTCATCAATTCAAAAGTAAAATTGTTAATCTAAATTAACTTACGTGACGGAAATTTAAACGATTGTTTCTTATGTTTAAACAGATTTAACGTTAACTTCTTAAAATATTCATTGGCATGAATTGTTTTTTTTTTAAATATTTGAAAACAATTTTAAAGGAAAGTTAAAAGAATTTAAGTTTGCATGTTTCTTACTTTAGTTGAACATTTGTTTTATTGTTAAAAGTAAAACTTTTTTTTAATATTTAATCTTCTTATAATATATTAATGCACCTATTTTTCACAAGTTTTTGTATTATTTGTTCGTATGAGTTTAATTTAACAATATATCAAATTTGATAAAAAAAAGAACAATATTTAGGATATTAAATAGAGAGGTTCAGATTATCTATCCAGAGTATAGCTTCGGCAGTTAAATTGTGAATCCCATTTAATCCTCCATTGAAGCTTCTAAGAGGGCAGAAATTAATTATATGATCAATAGGTTGATCTGAAGCTCCACAGTCACAATTAGGCGGAATTTCAGGTTACCATCTATGAAGAGTTTTTTGACATCTACCACAATTAGTTCTTATTCTATCAAAGCGATGCGGTAGATCGCTGCTCGTGAAAAAATAATAGCGATTACCACTTTGCTTATTTACGCTGAACCTAGTAGACATAACCTCAAAAAAATGATTTGATCTAATGTTGTTTAACATATATGAACTTATGACGAGTTTTGTAACATAAACTCACCTTTAAATTTTAATTTGAAATAGATTTTGTACGGTTTATTGTATTTTTACGGTTTATTTACAAAATTAATTAAAACATATAAAATTTCGAAAACGATTATTGAAAAATGAAATTTCATAAGAATCAAAGCGATTTCCATTAACTGATTTTTTTCTTGGAGCCATCTATTGTAAGTTTAAAATGTAAATAGCTAAGATACTTTTTTTAAAAATAAAAACATTATAATTTAATCTTTTGTAAATAGTAGAAATAAACTAGTTTGCTTTAGAATCAAAGCGATGCGGTAGATCGCTGTTCGTGAAAAAAATAGCGATTACCAATTTTGCTTATTTACGTTGAACCTAGTAGACATAACCTCAAAAAAAGGTTTTGATCTAATGTTGTCCATATAATATAAGCTTATGGCGACTCGTTTAACATAAACTCACCTTTAAATATTAATATGAAATGAATTTAATACACATGACTGTAAACAAAATTTGTTAAAATATAACATTTTGAAAAAAGTTTTGAGTTTTCAGAAACTAATGTTAAAATAATTTTTAAGACGAATAAGTTTCATACTGTCTTTGGATCCATTTATTGAACGCTTTTTACAATAAAAAGAAAAATCAACAAATGTCAATTTTACTCTGATTCAATTTTACTCTGAAAAAAATTAGAAAGGAAACTGTCATAAAAAGTAAAAACTTTGTTATCATTTAATTTTACTCTGATTTTGCATAAAAAAGCTAACGCAAAGTAGCTAAGAGTTAAGACCAATTTTAAAAGGGAATGTATTTGGTTTGTAGTGTGACATAAAAACATTACATATTATAATTTGTTCTTTTAATGCGTATTATTTTTGGACATTTGTAGGGTGAAATATGTGTTTTAAATAAGAGCGGGGTATATTATCTAATGAATTTGTTCCAAATAATTTTTTTTCCTGGATTGCAATATTTTTTTCTAAAATTTTACTCTGATTCTGCGTAAAAGGTTTTAACAAGACAATTTTTTTTTTAAAGAAATGTGTTAAGGTATAGGTGTGTAGCTTGTCATAAAAACATTATTATAATTTGTTTTACTGCGAATGACTGAATATTTCCAAAAAATTTCGGGATTCAATTTAAATTAAATTCGCTTAAAAATCTATACCGTAATGTGCCAATGGTTAGACCCTACAACAAAATATTGGAGTGTATTATTTAGAGCCTTTGTCCCAAACAATAATTCAGAGTATGCAATCACTTTTTCTAGAAATTTTAAATTATAGAAATTATGGTGGGTGTGTTCGTTTTATATTCTTCAAAAATATCATTTAATGAAATTTTACTATGATGATTCTGGTCTTGACTAAGAAACATTAGAAAGAAAGTTGTCATAAAAACATTATTATATAGCTTTTTTCTTAAACATATGTATTTATCGATCTAACTTAAATGAAATTAAAAACTGCACCGTAAAGTGCCAATCACTAGACCCCTACAACAACACCGCGTGTGCTATTTAACGCTTTTGTCCCTAATAATGTTCCCGGGTATGCAAACACTTTTTCTAATGATCAACTTTTATAGATGTCAAAATTTTTTCAAGTGCATTGTTTGTTTTAGTCGATTGCAGAACAATTGCATTGTTTTAGTCGATTTGCAGATACAAATAAACAAAAATTTTCACCGTAACAAGTGGGTTAACGTTTGTTGAATATGAAATATGAAATTACATACTCTGAAAATTATTTTTAATTCAAAAATAGTTTTATTAAAATTAGTTTCTAGTTAAATAAAACAAAAGGGAGACAATATAAATTCAGTATTTGTATACTGAAAAATCACATTGAAATTAATCTTAATATTAAAGAAATTTGAAATTAATATTAAAGCAATGATATACTTGAACTGTTACTTACATTTTTTTATAGTTCTAAGCCATTTTTAATATCGAAAGTTCATCTGAAGGCGATAAACAAATTATTGTAGATTCTGGACCAAATAGCAAACATGACGAGACTTATATTTTGGTTTTACATCATATGCTTAAGCAATTCTAGTATACTCCTCAAAATATTTGGTGCCAATATGCGAGGTTCACCCAGCCAACCCACACCACTAGATAAATCTTTGGCCCAAATTATATATCTTGCGGATTATTGGGTATGTCGTTCTTATGAGCGCAGAAAAATTGTAAATAATTCAATCAATCGTTAAAGTTGGTATACAAATAAATCGATAACAAAAATTCAAATTGCTTAGATCAAAATGAAATAATTACCTATTATTAATTTTATTATTTATTTCATTATAATCCAAGCTCATAAAATTTATTATTTACTACAAAAACTCGTGATATCAGCAACAAAAAACATCAAAAATGTAAATTTTAGTTTGTGAAAAAGGTGCAGTTTAAAGTTTAACATCCAAAACTATCTGTTCAGTACAAAAAGAAGTGATATGCTGTGTCAAGTAGAAACGAGTGTAAAACAAAACATTTCTAAATAATTAGGTGTTCTACATGTTTGAAATACTTACTTTGTCACTCGGATTAGAGATTAGAATTAGAAACAACTTCAACTAACTAGGTATTAAAACAAAAGTTTCTAGTAAAAATAAAAGTACAAAATAATATTTATTTATTTATTTATATTCGAATGCAAATGTGGAATGCGATATTTATACGATCGACTGAATCGAGAGAAGTGCGGAACCATCACGAGACCTCAGGACTAACAGATTATAACTTTAATGAAATTCTGTTCAAATAACATGTTCTTAATCTTAAAACTAGGGTCTGCAATATAAAATACTACTAATAAATTAGCTTGCATTTCTTTTATAGAATTTTCATTTTGTATATAATATTTCACATTAAATAAAAGTCTTAACTGTCACTGAGGTTTCGTGATGGTTCTGCACTTCTCTCGATTCGGTTGATCGTATAAATATCGCATTCCACCTTTGCATTCGAATATAAATAAATAAATAAATATTTTTTTGTACTTCTATTTTTACTAGAAACTTTTGTTTTAATACCTAGTTAGTTGAAGTTGTTTCTAATTCTAATCTCTAATCCGAGTGACAAAGTAAGTATTTCAAACATGTAGAAACCTAATTATTTGAAAATGTTTTGTTTTACACTTGTTTCTACTTGACACAGGATATCACTTCTTTTTGTACTGAACAGATAGTTTTGACTATTAAACTTTAAACTGCCCCTTTTTCACGAACTAAAATTTACATTTTTGATGATTTTTGTAGTATACACCAACGCCGTCTTGTTTCAGAAAAACCTGGGAATTCTTTATATGGTTCCACTATCAGATGTTTATTATAAAAATCAGATGTATTAAAAAGTTGTAGCCATCTTTCGTGGATAGAATAATTATTCAGGTCTCCTATTGTAGAAATTTTTGACCAGAGTAGATGTCTTAATTTAAGTCGGTTAACATCTCTATTATTTAGATCAATATGAATTGAAAACTCAATATTATCTAGAATCTTTTTAACTTCACGTACCAAAGCCATTTCTCTCCTAATTTCAGGTGGTGCAATGTTTGAAAGAATAGGTAACCAATGAAGAGGGGTTGGTTTTAAAGTTACTAATATGATTATCATGGTATTATTTAACTGAACTACAATGAAATGTTTGTGTGAACTATGAGACCATACTGGTGCCTAAAATTCAGCTGAAGAAAAAAACAAGTGATAAAGATGAGGTTCTTAGTGTGGTAGCAGATGCTCCCCAATCCGATTTAGCCAGTTGATGTATAATATTATTTCTAGTTTTTAGCTTATGACTAATATTTAGATAATGATTCCTGAAAGTTGGGGATCCATCAAGAGTAATTCCAGATATTTTGGAGTTGGGTTATAACGAATTGGATGATTTTTAAAATTCACAATAATTTCTCGTAAATTATGTCTGTTAGAAAGATGAAACGAAGAAATTTCGCATTTATTAGAATTTAGGCGTAACCTCCATTTACTACAGTAGTCGTTTAAAACAGCTAAATAAGAAGTTAGCTTATTTTTTGCTTCTATTTCGCCCAATTCATTATATGTATATTGCACAGCAATCGCAAAATCATCTGCATAAATAAATTTTCTTGATGTGGTATCTGGTAAATCTGAGATGTAAACATTAAAAAGTAGAGGAGCAAGAACTGAGCCCTGGGGTAATTTAAGTTTAAGAGTTATTAACTTATTAAGTTTCCAAGATTTACGGTAAATGATCGATTTGAAAGCATTTCTGTGATTAGATTAATTGTGTTTTTATACATTTCAGAATTTGAATCAGTTTATACAATAGTCCATTTTTCCACACTGTATCGTATGCTGCACTGAGATCAATAAGTCCAGATTCAATAAATGTTGTCAACGATAATACTTGGTCGCAACAATTTCGTTTGGGACGGAAACGAGCTTGTTCTACAGAAATATTTGTTTCGATAATAGGAGATATTCTGTTGTATATAATCCTTTCCAATAATTTATATCCGATACAAAGAAGCGTATTGGTCTATAACTTGTTGGGTCATTATTTGGCTTTCCTGGTTTGAGTATTGCTTTAACATTAGATTTTTTCCATATATTAGGTATTTTTCCAGACGAATGGCAGTTAGAGAAAAATTTTGATAGCCATTTTTTTGCTGATATTGAAAGATTCAGGAAGAATTCCGGGTACATTTTGTCGAATCCGCAGGCCTTCCCAATTTTCAAATGTTTTATAGCCGCATCTGTTTCTTCGACTGAAATAGGCTCTCCATAGGGCGAATTTAAAAGTTTTCGCCGTTTATTTTTTAGTTTAGATTTAATTTTTCTAGATATTTCACGAGAGACTGGTACTTTTGAATTTTTTAACAGATGAGAAGCAATTTTATTTGGATGGATCGGACAAATATTATTGGAATTACTATTTTTACTCGATCCACAAAGTTTTCTCAGAAGATTAGCATAATTCTTTCAGTCTGCTCTCTTGAAATTCCATGCGGATTTTGTATTGAATTGATAATTGGAAATCGTACATCAATTTCGATGAAAATGGGACGATGTTGACTTCTTGGAAATATATTACATACTTCTTTTGATGTAGGTAGACAATTGTAATGTTCATCGGATGATACGAAGCATAAATCTGGATTTGTTCTTCGATTCCATCTTCCAGAATGGAATGTTGGCTTTTGCTTAGAATTAAAAACGAGAAGGAGTCTGTTATTGAGACTCCATTCCACAAGATATTCTCCGTTTACATCATCATCATTGTAATTCCATAATGAATGATGGCTGTTAAAATCACCAGCATAAACAGCAGGATGGCGTAGTGATGGAATTGTAGTGTTCCAGTTTACTATTAGTGGCTTGTATATGTTCATTATTGACAATGAATTGATTTGTATTACTAAAATTTCTATATTATTATCTTGTATGTTATATAAAATTGAACATTGTGATACAAACAAGACTATTTTTAGCATATGTAGCGATTCCGCAACAGCGATGGTTAATGCTATCAATGCATGTAAAATCTGTGATAGAGCCAGTTGTCATTAGGCGTGAATAACTATCGATATGTGTTTCTTGGAGGAGTAGCACATCACATTTCTTCTGTCTCATTAATTTACTTAAGTACTCAGATTTGCTTACCGTAAGATCTGCTACATTAATTTGACAAACTTTGATGACTTCTTCGATAGGACGGTACTCCACATAATAATCTGATTCTATAATCTCTTCCTCTTCATCTTCCTGATTATTCAAACCTGAATTCAAATTTGATGTCCTATTTTCACCGGGAGATCCAATGGATAGGTTCAGTATTTCTGATATCGACATTTATATAAATTTCTTCAAGTGGACCACTCTCGAAAGCCGTAGGTTAATTTTATCAAAAAATCGGAAAAAAATTTCGCATTAAAAAATAAATAGAAAATTATATATTTTAAACGAAAAAAAAATCGACCGATTTGTTTGACATTTTAGCCAACTTGATAAAGTAATTACTTCGGTCTGAAAGACCTAAGTATTATATTCATGAGCCAAAAGTAAAATTCATACCCCCACTTTTTTTGGTATTTCTCGGCGTTTTAGGACCTACTGATTCTAAAAAAGAAAAAAAAAAAAAATGTCTGTCTGTCTGTCGGCCGGCCGTCCGTCATTACCTACGCTGCAGGGAAAACCGCTGGAGGGATTTCAAAATTTTATTTTTCTAAAAATAGGTATACTCAAGGGACAGGTCCGAAAGGACGCTGTGTTCGATAACTGTACCGGAAGTATGTCAAAAAATCATTATGTGTGTCAAAAATAGCAAATGTTCATATTTTTGGCTTAAAAAACGTTCATTTTAAGTGATTACGGGTCCAATTTAAGTGATTACCGGTCCATTTTTTAACCAATTTTTTAAAAAAAAAATTAAATTAATTATTTGTATGACATGAAATTTAATCGAACATGAAATTGGACATGAAAATTTTTGATTTTACATATTATAATTTTTGGAATTTTGAAGAAAATTTGTATTTTTAATTTTGTTATAATTTTTGCGATATTTTTAGAATAATTAATAGGAATAATTTTTGGAATATTTTTGCAATATTTTGATTTTATCATAATTTCTGGAATTTGGAAAAAAAATTGTGTTTTGATTTTATTTATAATTTTTGCAATATATTTAGAACTATGGAAAAAGTTTGAATTTGTGAATTTTTGCAATATTTTTGGAATTTTGAAAAAAGTTTCAATTTTTGATTTTGTAAAAATTTTTGGAATTTTTTTAGAATTTTGAAAAAACTTAAATTTTATATTTTACTTTAATTTTTGGAATTTTAAAAAAATTTTGTATTTTTGCAATATTTTTAGGAAAAAGTTTCAATCTTTGATTTGTTATAATTTTTGCAATATTGTTAGAGTTTTGAAAAAAGTTTAAATTTTTGATTTTACTATAATTTTTAGAATATTTTATGGAATATTGAAAGAAATTTGAATTTTTGATTTTGTATTAATGTTTCGTGTTAGTTTTGTAATAAATTTCTAAGCAGAGATAAAAAATACTTGTACTTTAACAAAGAGTTTTATGTTTGATATACATCGCTGCCCAAAACTAAAGACAATGTCCTCATAAAAGTGTTTTGCTGAAAACTACATCAAAATCCTTAACCCAGACTGAAGTCTTGATATCTTAGAGGTGATTTCAGGGGCTCAGATTTCAGCCCCTTCGTATTTTACTGTTACTAAACGGAGCAAATAAAACCAGAATGATCATTCCTACTAAGAATTAAAATACCTAGTGTCGGTACATGGCTGGTTGTTTAACGCTTGTTCTAAAATTAAAAGTCTTATTTTTGAAATAATTTTATTTGATCTATTTGACTTTACTTTGCCATACCCTTGGTATCAATTTACTGATTATTATAACAAAAGCATATTAAATTGACAATCCAAAAAAAGATTACACCGCTCCATTTCAATTTTCAACCAACCATTCATGTCACAGAATTTCTCAAAATAAGTATTTATTTGGAACACAAAAAAGTTGGAAATGAATCACTTTTGCCATAAAAAAACAAATTGTTAACACTATCATGGGTTAGAGCCCCACGTTGGGCGCCATTTTGTAAAGAGATGTTAGGTGAAGATTGAACTTAAAAAGGCTTAGTTCTTTCAAAAACGTCCCAATCTCAACTTAAACTTGCCTTACATATTTATATTATTGTTGTATAGAAATAAATACATAAGTGACAAAGGGTAGTAGGCAACCAGTCGCTACAAACCACTAATTAATTAGCTTTAGTTTCTCAGAAGTTCTGTAAGAGATCCTACCACCTAATTTTTCGAATAAATATTTTAAATATAACTAATATAACTATAAACTAATTCTAATGAAATTAAATCAAAACAAAATTTTTAAAATAAGAAAAAAATGCTAACTAATTAAACTGCAATGCTGTGCTTTCTGCCGTATAAAAACTTATCAAATTCTTTTTGTCAAATATTTTCATCTTACACACATTAAATAAATTTCCGCTGAAGCTGACCGTGATAAAAAATTTTCAGCGATTTTACATAAACTTCTAATCACATATTCATAAGGCAGTACCCAATAGTTTAGTCAATAATTAATATTAAATAAAGACAACGGCTCCTTTGCAAAACAATTTTAATACGTTAAGTAAAATAAAATAATGAACTATTTATATTAATAAAGGTTAGCAATTTTATTTTTATAATAGAAATGCAGAAAAAAGAGAGAGAGGGAGAGCGAAAGATGGATAGAGATACACAGAGACGAGAGAGAGAGAGATGCTTCAACACTTTAAGTAAACGAATAATTCAAATTCAGATAGTCCATTTTTCAAATTATAACCCTATTCGTTTTTTCATAAATTACGTAATTGTTGAGTTACAACAGTTGTTCATTTATCAAAATTATCCCAAAGTAATTCATATAATTTAATTTATAGCGTGTCACAGTTAGCATACAATTTATAAAACAAACATTTATTTATGATTCATATTATCCTTAGGTGAACCATCATTAAGTAAAACGCACCTACTCTTAGGAATATATAAATTAAGAATTTAAAGTTAAGTTTATTTAAAGTAAAATGATACTATGTAAACAAACAATGACGTAACAAGCAAATGCCAAAAAATTACTTAAAAAATAAATTAATTACTGTAGTGTTTTGTTGACAATTAATTTGAACAACTTTTATTATGCCGACTAAGAAAAATAAAAACGTACAGAGTGATTAAATTCTTTTATTTGTGGAAAATAGCTGATCGGCACACCTCTTCTATATAATAAACGTAATTAGCAAAGTTAATTTCTAGAACATTAAATATAGATAACAAACCATAAATTAAAAACTAGCGTAACATGTCTTAAATTACATAAAAACCAAAATCGACACTTAATAAAATCTTCGGTTGAAAAAGTTCAAAACTTCCGTCAACATTTGAAATATTTACTGAATTTTAGAATTACATATCCATATCGTAATGTTACCTATGTACCTACCAATTACGATCAATTGTTTTATTAACATAACAAACAGAACATGCAACTTAACAAATTATTCCCTAACATTAAAAAGTGAAAACGATAAAAAGATTTGTAATTTTGATTTTATTCTTATTCAAGCAAAAACTCAACAAAAAGAAAATTAAGTTAAATAATTATTAATATAGAAATCAAAATAAATAAATAAATGAAAATAAAAAGCAAAATCATGAAAATAATTTCGTTAAATTTTCTTTAGTGAATGCAATTTTTTTTAATTTCGCTTTTAAGATCTAGATCATTGTCGTGTTCTATATTTTTTTTATTTATTTACTTTTAATGTTTTAAAACAAAAAGAAGATTTATAAAGAAATCAAAACGTTTGGTGCTTAAGATCTTGGTAAAAAATTAATTAAGAATAAAGATAAAATGATTTAAATATGTTAAGAGGTTGGTTGTATCATTTACATATATGTTCGGAATTGTATGATACTAATGTAAATATTAATACGACTGAGATGACATTTTCCCCATGTGTTTAATATTATATATGACATATATATAGATGTTATTGCGAAATATAATTTTTAATGCAATATGTGGATGATTAGTTTTGAAAAGTTGTATGGTTTACTTTTGGTTTTTAAGTTGACAGAAAAATAATAATATAATACAAAAACAAAACAAAAATTGGGTTTGTGAATAATCCGGCTATTGTTAAATTCTCCGATCATGCAGGTCCATCTCTCAACTATTGATTTAAGCCATACGATAAAGGCTTCTTTAAAGCTGCCAGATAAGCTCAGGTACAATCCTAGTTTATCCCCCCAAATAGATTTGCGTTTTTTTCAGATAAATAGAAAGATTAGGTCCTCTGCATCCTAATTATGAAAAAAAAATCTGCGGAAATGAGGGGGTCAAAAGTTATAAAGGATCAAACTTTCAATTTTACCTTGGTCCCCCCTTTGGTTTTTTTTTCTTCTTTTTTTTTATTTTTATTTATCAAAAGTTATAAAGGATCAAACTTTCAATTTTACCTTGGTCCCCCCTTTGGTTTTTTAGACTTTGAATTCAATTTTTAAATTTTCTTTTTGACTCAACTCTGCAATCTTGCACAATTTCGATCAGAGATAGCACCGACCCCCCTCCCCTCGCACGTCGCGCCCTCGCGGACTCCCCCCCCGCGTTTTTCCGCGTCCCCTGCGCCGCGGACGCGCGAGGGAGGGGGGCGTGAGGTGGGTCGCGTTGGGGGGGGGGGGGGGGGGGGTCGGTGCTATCTCTGATCGAAATTGTGCAAGATCGCAGAATTGAGTCAAAAAAAAATTTTAAAAATTGAATTCAAATTCTAAAAAACCAAAGGGGGGACCAAGGTAAAATTGAAAGTTTGATCCTTTATAACTTTTGACCCCCTCATTTCCGCAAATTTTTTTTAATAATTAGGATGCAGAGGACCTAATCTTTCTATTTATCTGAAAAAAAACGCAAATCTATTTGGGGGGATAAACTAGGATAATGCCTAAGCTCATTTCCAGGATCAAGGAAATGCGCGTGATCATCAAGTGTACTCCCTATCTAAATTTAGTACACTACCAGTAACCAGTGACTAATTTAAGTTAGTCTGCTATACCGCCCAAGATAACCTTTGGTTAGTGACATCTCACATTTCACTTAAAAAAAAAGTGCAAGCGGCACGTATATCCGCTAGAAATAGGTAGATTTCGAGATCAGACAGTTTTGTGTGCCAGTAGAATCTGATTAGTTTAAACAAAACAAACTAATTTCAAACAGATATCGAACAAATTTTAAAAAGATAATTAGCTACCTACAAGCAAAATTATATCTATCCAATTTTGCAACAAACAAATATCAAATCTACCACAGAACATGTGTGTGACAATTTATGACACAAACCTACTCTATATCATATGTCGTGCAATTACTGCAAAATATCAAAATAGTTTATTTCTAAGAAAAAACAATTAATTTCTTCTATTCAAATCTTTTATTTTTTTGACTGTTATAAGGTTGACATTGACTGTTATAAGGTTTTTGGAAATTGTAGTTGGGGATTGTTGCAAACTTTTTTGTTGAAGCCAACAAGTCAAAAACCTCTAACTGCAGAGGTTTATATTTATAAGAAACGGATTAAAATGTTTCCACAAATTCTAAATTTATGAAGATTTTAAAAATATTAGTATCCAAACGGCCGTTATAACGGATTAAAAAAACTTCTTTTTTTTCTAGTATAAAGCCTATAGTTCCTTAACCATGTGTCAGATTTTTCTGATTTGCGAACTTTTCCAAGATATTATTAAAACACACATTCTTAAGAAAGGTTTTTTGATCTGGCTCCACAAATGCAACCGTGAGAGCGCCGGTTGATTCAAACGCATTTTGTGTTTTACAAGCTTTTTTGTTGGAGCCGCTCACTAAGAAACCTCCAACTGCAGAGGTCTTTTTTATTTTTTATTTTATTTTTAAAAGGTTTCAAAAATTCTAAATTTATGAAGTTTTTAAAAATATTAGAATCCAAACGGCCGTTATAACGGATCTAAAAAACAGAGTTTTTTTATAGTATAAAGCTTCTAGTTTCTTAACCATGTGTTGGATTGGGCTGATTTACGAACTTGTCCAAGATATTAATAAAACGCACATTTTTAGAAAAGGTTTTTTGATCTGGCCTTATAAATGCGACCGTGAGAGTGCCGGTTGTTTTAAAAAAAAAATTTTTTTTGCAAACTTTTTTGTTGGAGCCGCTCACTCAGGAACCTCTTACTGCAGAGGTCTATTTTTAAAACAAATTGATAAAAAAGATTTTAAAGATTCTAAATTTGTTAAATTTTTTGAAATATTAGTATCCAAACGGCCGTTATAACGGTTTTAAAAAATCAATTTTTTTCAGAAAAAAGCCTCTAGTTTCTTAACCACGTGTCGGATTTTGCTGATTCACGAACTTGTCCAAGATATTATTAGAACACATAAGTATAGAAAATTTTTTTGATCTAGCTCAACAAATGCGACCGTGAGAGTGCCGGTCGTTTTCGTTATATCTCATATCGTTTATATATATATATATATATATATATATATATATATATATATATATATATATATATATATATATATATATATATATATATATATATATATATATATATATATATATATATATATATATATATATATATATATATATATATATATATATATATATATATATATATATATATATATATATATATATATATATAAATTTTTTTTTTTTTTGTTTTTTTGTCTCCGCTTATCATATATAGTCGTTTGGCACAAAAAATTTTCCGAAATTCCGAGATGAAGCCCATTGCAATAGGTAGATTTTTATATGAAATCTACCTAACAAGAACTAGCATACCCAAAAATGTCCCACCCGTAGTCCGAATATTGATCTTGTCATGCGTATTTATACATAGATATGGAGAGATTCATAGCAGTAACGTAAGCGAGCTAGCATTAACGTAATAAGAAAACATCCAAAATTGTTATGGCAACCGTTGTTATGAAAAGTTTATCAACTTCCAACAAATATAAAACTTGTGTAGAACAAATATAAACTTTCATACAACTTACATCATTTGCAGACAGCGGTTTTTAAATTATTTCTAATAATGTTTACGATTATCCTAAAAAAAAAATTTGAACAAGCATTTTGATTACTTTATTATGAAACAAAAAAAAACAACCAAAAGTAATACCATGGCAACCAGTTTATTAAAAAGAAGTTAAAAAATCATAACAAATTAATTCACAAACTTTAATGAGTCCTCACCCGCTCTCACCCAAAAAATTATCTAAACCTATTATTTCTAATTTATTTATTAATTACTTCGGTCTGAAAGACCTAATTATTACATTCTCGAGCCAAAAGTGAAATTCTTACCCCCACTTTTTTTGGCATTTCTCAACGTTTCAGGACTTAAGCCGGGCATTCACATACAACAGAAACTGAAACTGAAAACTATTCAAAATTCAAAACTCTATTATCAAAATTTAAAATAATCTTCTTCTTATATATATATATATATATATATATATATATATATATATATATATATATATATATATATATATATATATATATATATATTAATACGCTAGATTAAAACTTTGTGGAGCATTAGGCTTTTTTATTCGAATTTTGATTCATTTGAAATTTTCACTGCTAACTGATATTAGTGTAACCTAGATTTTAAAGATTTTTGGGATTTTTCGGATCATAAATAAAAAAGTTATTATATACGGAAAACTTTTTCTATACATATGCATTATAAGTTTACATACATGCAAAAACAATTTTCTTTTTGCTTTAAAACAATGCTTTAAAATTTTTCTTTTTTATATCGTCGCTTTAATAATGAAACAACGTATGCTATTTATACGTTGTTTTTATATAATAGGTGCGCTGCATTCCCCATAAGGGCATCTTTGAATTGGCGTTTTTAAATTTTCGAATTATTTTATGACTGGGGGTAAGAATTAATAAATTATAAATTAACGTCCATGCAAATGCATGCGCACATCAAACTTTAAACTCAAATATCTCGAAACTATACTTTTGCGTACACGTCATTTCATTATTAAAGCGACGATATATTAGCTATCGAACCGAACAACGAATAACAAAAACGAAAATTTTTATATTTATTTTATATTCATTTCAGTCGTCGTATTTATTTTATATTTTAGTCGTCTTTTATCTTTCAAGAAGTACGGTTTTCGATATTTTTCGATTATTTCGATGCCAAGACTACGTCGTAAACGTTTGGATGTGAGTGGTACATCGAGTCGTCGGAATAAAAGAGATTATATGCGTAATATGCGTAATAATGTTGATTTTATGAATGACGAAATGAATGGTAATAATGATGGAATGAATGCTGAAGCTGATGTTGTTGTGAAGATTTTCGGTTCTGTCAAAGCACTTATATATACCATTGAATTTCAAAAACGTGGTCTTCCGCATGCCCATATTTTGTTAAATTTATCAGATGAAGATAGAATTGATGGAAATGAAATGATTAATAAATTTGTATGTACTGAAATCCCTGATCCCATTCTTTTTCCTAAATTACATGAATATGTGAAACGTCATATGATGCATGGACCATGTGGTGCTCTAAATCCCAATTCTGTTTGTATGAGAGATGGTAAATGTAGTAAGAATTTTCCAAAACCTTTTTCTGAAAATACTAAAGAATCTGTGAATGGTTATCCTTTGTATCGTCGACGTGATAATGGTATGAGTGTTGATGTACGTGGTGCATCTCTTGATAATAGATATGTTGTTCCATATAATCCTTATCTTCTTGCAAAATTCAATTGTCATATTAACGTTGAAATATGTACGACTGTTAAAAGTGTGAAATATGTTTACAAGTATGTATATAAAGGGTATGATTCTGCCAATGTTGAATTGAGAGTGAATGGAGAGAATGCAGTGAATAATGATGATGCGATTGTGGGAAATGAAATTCAAGATTTTTTGAATGGACGGTATGTTGGTTCGACTGAAGCTGCTTGGCGCATATTTGAATTTCCAATGCATTTTCAATCTCATACAATTATTCGACTTGATTGTCATTTGCCTAATAGACAAAATGTTTATATCAGGAATGGTAATGTGGCTGGTGCAGTCGCAAATGTATCAAGAACAAAATTGTTAGCATTTTTCCATTTGAATTCCATTGATAATTTAGCTAATGAGTTTTTGTATACAGAATTACCATTACATTATGTTTGGCATGATCAAAGTAAATCGTGGAAAAGAAGACAACGTGGGGCTGATAAAGTTGTTGCTCGATTATATATGGTTTCTCCAAAAGATATAGAATTGTTTCATATGCGTTTACTTCTGTTGCATGTTCGTGGTCCAAAATCTTTTTCTGATCTACGTATGTATGAAGGTGTTGAGTACCCTACTTTTGTTGCAGCATGTGAAGCTCGAGGTATTGCAACAAATGATAATGAATGGCGTGAATGTTTACTTGAAGCTTCAGAAATTCAATCACCAAAACAGTTTCGTCAATTATTTGCATTTATCTGTGGTTTGAATGTTCCTCCGAATGCTTTAGCTTTATGGATTGAATTTAGAAATAGTATGATTGAAGACTTTTTACGAAATTACGATGAAGATGTGTCAATTAATCGAGCCTTGATTGAAATTAATGAAATTCTTCTTACACATAATACTTCATGTGGTGATCTTGGTCTTCCGATTCCACAATATAACTTACAGATTGGCGATGTAGGTCATTTTGATATTGAAGAAGAAGCTATAGTTTTCGATAGAATGTATGAAAATGCAAATAATGAGCAACGTAGTGTGATTGATATTGTTTTGCGTGAAGCTCAATTCCATGATACTGAAAGTAATGTTTTTTTCTTGACAGCTCATGCAGGTTGTGGCAAAACTTTTGTTCAAACGGCAATCATTCATAAATTTAATTCATTAAATCTTTCGTGTATTGTAACTGCCTTCAGTGGTATTGCATCAACTCTTTTGATTGGGGGGCGAACTTTGCATAATGTTTTCAAATTACCAATTCCATTATTAGAGAATTCAATGCCAAATATAACTCCAAACAGTGTACATGGCACATATATTAATAATGCATCAATCATTATTATAGATGAAATTTCAATGTGTTCTATTCATGCTTTAAAATTAATTGATCGTTTGTTAAGAGATTTGACTCCAAACGAAGAAAATAAAAATAAACTGTTTGCAGGTAAAACTCTTTTACTGAGCGGTGACTTTCGCCAAATTCTTCCAGTTATACCGCATGGCTCACGTTCTATTTTAATTGAAAACTAGGAGGGCCCGGCGTGCTTCGCTACGCTTATAAATAAAGTTTTTGCGTAGACATTTTGTTGACGTAGAAGCAATGATTTCAAAAAGTGGTAATGAGAAATGCTACCATATAATTTTTAATTTTTCTTTTTAAATATATGAATGAAAAATAATCAGAACTCTAGCTGATCAGTTGGGATATATGAAAAATTAGCGATCAAATAAGTTTTCAAGTAAGCTTCGCTAATTTTTCATATATCCGAACTGATCAGCTAGAGTTCTGATTATTTTTCATTCATATATTTAAAAAGAAAAATTAAAAATTATATGGTAGCATTTCTCATTACCACTTTTTGAAATCATTGCTTCTACGTCAACAAAATGTCTACGCAAAAACTTTATTTATAAGCGTAGCGAAGCACGCCGGGCCCTCCTAGTAATTAATATTATGTGACAGTTTCTGGTCAAGTAACAGTTTCTGTAACAGAAACAATTAAATTTTAATTGTTTCTGTGTCAGACAAAACAGACGAATTTTCGGTTTCTGTTTCACTTTCCAAATTCGGTTTCTGTTTCAGTTGCTGTCAAATTTGTATGAAATTCAGTTTCGGTTTCTGTTGTATGTGAATGCACGGCTTTACTGATTCTAAAAAAGCAAAAAAAAAATGTTTGTGTCTGTAGGCCGGCCGGCCGGCCGTCCGTCACAACAGGCGAAATCTAAAAAACCGCTGGAAAGATTTCAAAAAGTTTTGTTTCTAAAAACAGGTTTACTCAATAGTAAGAGCCGAAAGGACGATGTGTTCGATAGTTGTCCCGGAAATGTGTCAAAAAAATCGTCAAGTGTGTCAAAACAAGGAAATTTGCATATTTTTTGCTAAAAAAAGGTTCATACGTTCAAAAGTTCATAGTGATTACGAGTAGGAACATTGAATGTGGAGAAATCTTGATGGTAGGGATTGGTATATGAGATAAAAAACTAGATTATTGCATTAGAAGTTTGTCAAAAAAATGTTGTCAAGTGTGTCAAAAGAAAGATTTTTATTAATTTTTTACCCAATTTTTTGGAAAAAAATAAAATTAATCATTTGTATGACATGAAATTTTATTATTATTATAGAGAATTATGGCATTATAAATTTGTCAAAAAAATAATATCAAGTGTGTCAAAAAATGATTTCATTTATTTTTAGCCAATTTTTTGGAAAAAAAATGTAGCAAAACATTTATGACGTAAATGTAATTGAACATGAATTTGGACATGGAAATTTTTGAATTTGTTATAGTTTTTGAAATATTTTTGGCATTTTGAAAAAAGTTTGTATTTTGATTTTGCAATAAATTTTGCAATATTTTTAGAATTTTGGAAAAAGTTTTGATTTTTGATTTTGTAAGAATTTTTGGAATATGTTTAGAATTTTGGAGAAAGTTTCAATTTTTGATTTTGTTATAATTTTTGCAATATTTTTAAAATTTTGATTTTATTATAATTTTTTGGAATCTTAAAAAAACTTTCAATTTTTGATATTGTTATGATTTTTGCAATACTTTTAGAATTTTTGAAAAAATTTGAATTTTTGATTTTTGGAATATTATTAGAATTTAGAAAAAATTACTTCGGTCTGAAAGACCTAAGTATTACATTCATGTGCTAAAAGTGAAATTCTTACCCCCACTTTTTTGGCATTTCTCGACGTTTTAGGACCTACTGATTCTAAAAAAGAAAAAAAATGTATGTCTGTCTGTCGAGTGTCGGACGTCCGGCCGTCCGTCACAACCTACGAAATCTAGAAAACCGCTGAACGGATTTCAAAAATTTTTTTTTTTTTTAAATAGGTTTACTCAATGGGAAGAGCCGAAAGGACGATGTGTTCGATAACTGTACCGGAAGTGTGTCAAAAAAATCGTCAAGTGTGTCAAAACAAGGAAATTTGCATATTTTTTGCTTATAAAACTTTCATTTTAAGTGATTACGAGTAGGAACATTGAATTTGGAGAAATCTAGATTGTCGGGATTGGTGAGACCAATGTGAGACCAAAACCTAGATTATTGCATTATAAGTTTGTCAAAAAAATGTTGTCAAGTGTGTCAAAAGAAAGATTTTTATTTTTCTTTTTACCCAATTTTTGGTAAAAAAATAAAATTAATTATTTGTATGATATGAATTTATAATTATTATAGAGAATTATGGTTTTATAAGTTTGACAAAAAATGTTGTCAAGTTTGTCAAAAAAAATGTTCAAAAGAAAGATTTTTATTGATTTTTTTACCATTTTTTGGAAAAAAAAAAAATTAATTATTTGTTTGAAATGAAATTTTATTATTATTATTGAGAATTATGGCATTATAAGTTTGTCAAAAAATTTTTGTCAAGTGTGTCAAAAGAAAGATTTTTATTTATTGTTTTACCCAATATTTTGGAACAAAATAAAATTAATTATTTGTATGACATGAAATTTTATTATTATTATTGAGAATTATGGCATTATAAGTTTGTCAAAAAAATGTTGTCAAGTGTCAAAAGAAAGATTTTTATTTATTTTTTACCCAATTTTTGGAAAAATAAAATTAATTATTTGTACAACATGAAATTTTATTATTATTATTGAGAATTATAAGTTAGTCAAAAAAATAATGTCAAGTGTGTCAAAAGAATGATTTTCATTTATTTTTTTTAGAAAAAAATAAAATTAGTTATTTGTATGAAATGAAATGTATAATGAACATGAAATTATTATTATTGAGAATTTTATTGTATTATAAGTTGGTCAAAAAATATTGTCAAGTGTGTCAAAAATATGATTACATTTATTTTTTTAGATAATTTTTTGGAAAAAAAACTTTAGTTGTTTGTTTACGTAAATATAATTGAACATGGAAATTTTTGAATTTGTTATAGTTTTGTTATAGATTTAAATCGTTTTTTTGCATGGTGCGGTGATAACTTACTCCATCTGAATGTGCTTAAGGTGAAAAACACGTGAAATCAGCAAGGTCTGGAAATGAGGTTTTAATTTTGCATATTTAGGTATTGGAATTCGTTGACATCAATAAAAAGAATTTTCTGCATTTTTAGTTTTTTTTTAACCCTGTCTTAAGATACAGGGTGTTGAAATATCAAGAAATTGCTCGACCCTGGTGTATTGAAATGGCTCTACAGTCAAAACTACAGGACTGATTTTAATGTTATATATCTCAAAATGTAGGTATTGTACAGACCTAATCAAAATAATAACTCACATTATATGACCTTGAACATTTTCTTTTAGAAAAATAACGGTAAAAATTCGGATTCGATTTTCTAGAAATGCGTATTTTTTAAATTTTTGATTTTTTAATATGTGAAAGGTACATATGTTACTAACATTTTATAAAAAATTCAGGAGGGGAAAATTTTTTGTTTTTTTTATTAATTTTATTGCAACACGCCTTAAAAATTTTCATCATAAAAAAAAGTGGAGTTAAAAAATTAACAGTTTTTTTTTGGATTTACATATATGTTTTTATAATAAATTTTTAATTTTAACTCAAAATAAATATTTTACACATTTTTTATCATTTTTTTAATTTTACATTACTAGATTCCGTAGAGTTAGAATAATGTCAAGCTAAGATTGATCCATCATTTGTAGGAATGTATGAGTGATATCCTCGTGTTCCAGGAATTGTTTTTAAATTGGCGCATCTATCAGCTAGTTGATCTCGTTTTGCTATGTAACCTGCCTCCGTTACGTAGACAAAATGCATGATATCTTGAAAATTGCCTGGAGCTACTGCCCAGTTATATAACTCCAGAGGTGTTGATATAACTTTGTCGTATTCTTTCTTAAGACTCGCTCTAGCTACTTTTCTTTTTACTGTTCCTCCAATTCCATCACAAGGTCCTTTACCGTGCGATGTTGCATGAAAATGCCACTCACATGCTATTTTGTAGTCATTCAAATGATGCAGGATCGTAGAAAAATTATTTTTATTTTTACATTGTGAAGCAGCGCCATCAGAAATATAAATAATTTTTGAAACTTTTTGAAATTTTGTTTTTAAAAAATCAATTAAGTTATCTATGAAGAGATTCACAGCAACGCTGTCATGAGTAAGGCAATCCGATATTATAATGAAATTGGTATGTTGTAATTTTTCATATGCAGTTTGATAGAGCAGGAAGTACATATTTTAATATTTGTCCACTCATTCTCACTTGTATTGATTAATGGTTTTAAAATTTCTAACTGAATCTAACTGAAGTGGTTTCACATTTAGTAATTTTTTTTGTACATTTCACGTTTGGGAATGGTTTAACACACTATTTGGTTTTAAATCGATTTTCCATTTTTAAATTTGCTTGTAAAAGATAACTTGGTATTGCTTTGAATTATTAAAATAATGTTTTTGTTAAGATTAAATTTTAACTAAATTAGAATCTCTAAAATACTTCCTATTATACTTTTTAAATGATTTGTTTCAATAAAATCTAAGTTAAGGGAGGTTCTGATATAGTTAAGAAAAATAAGATTCTTGTTCAATTTATAGGACGTACATTGACCACCCATTTGGAAAAAAAACATTCTATTAAATTACTAAAAAAAACCTAAAATAAAATCCTCAACCATTAAACGCCTTATAACCTTTTTACCTGTAATGAACATAAACAGTAAAATAATTAAAAAAACAAAACCAATACTTACCTTGACAACAAATAAAAATAAAAACGTAGGATGGTCAGTTTTCAAGACGCAAGTCGTCCTTTAACCGTTTTTAAATTTTGAAGCACATTACAAGAATATTAATTAAAAAAAGACAAAAAATTTTCCCCTCCTGAATATTTTATAAAATATTAGTAACATATGTACCTTTCACATATTAAAAAATAAAAAATTTAAAAAATACGCATTTCTAGAAAATCGAATTTGAATTTTTTATTGTTATTTTTCTAAAAGAAAGTGTTCATAGTCATATAATGTGACTTTTTATTTTGATTAGTTCTGTTCAATACCTGCATTTTGAGCTATATAATATTAAAATCAGTCTGGTAGTTTTGACTGTAGAGCCATTTCAATACACCAGGGTCGAGCAAGTTTTTGATTTTTCATCACCCTGTATCTTAAGACGGTAAAAAAAACTACAAACTCAGAAACTTTTTTTATTGATGTCAATGAATTCCAATACGTAAATATACAAAATTAAAACCTCATATTCAAAATTGCATGTTTTTTGCTGATTTCACGTGTTTTTCACTTTAAATGTTATACGTTAACCTTTCACCTTACAATTACATACAATGACTATTAGCTTAACAGTAGTCTAATATACATCGAGTATTTGCTATTCAAGACCTACCTAGGTGTTTATTTCAAATATAATCTGTCTTTCAGCGATCATATTAACAAAATGATTAAAAGGGCGAGTTGAATGTTGGATTTTAAAATCAGAAATTCAAAAGATGTTCAAGATCCTTATACTGTGCGAAACAAGTACTGTTGCTTCGTGAGATCTATTTTGGAATATGGGTCAGTTATTTGGTCTCCATATTACGACAATCACTCTAAAATAATTGAGTGTGTAAAGAAAAAAGTTTTTACACTACGCTCTTCGTCGTTTGCCGAAGAATAATGCATTACCTCATTATATTCTGCCACCCTGTGAAGGCCGATGCATGCTTTTGGACATTGAAACTCTTGAAGGCGGCGCATAGCCTATGCAATTTTTGCTGGCGATATTTTCACTAGCACCATTGATTGTCCAAATATATAACATTACAACAACTATAAATGTCTATGCTTCTGGACTATCTTTATGCACAATATCGAGTTTTATTAAGCCCCCTTACGGACGAACTAATTTTGGTCAAAGTGATCTATTGTTCAATATAATTCGGAATTTCAATTTCTTTTCGGACGTTTTCGATTTTAATACATTCAGAAGAGTTTTTAAAAACTTGATAAGGTCAAAATTATTGAACATTTGATATACCGTTAATTCATTAGTATTGCTGTGTGCGAACTGACGAAATAATGACAGAACACAATTTTTGGTGAAGGTGAAATTTGTAAAAACAAAATTTTGACATTAGGTGAAAATTTTTTTAATTTTTATGTTTGCTGGTAATAAATATATATAATATATGAGCAATTTCACGCAAGTTCAGCAAATTTTTGGGAAATTTTGACTTGACCCCTTTTAATTTTGGTTATTTTTTGTTTATAGATAGTCTTTGATAAATAAAAAATACAAGTTCTCTTAGAATTTTTTTTTTCGACCAGGGGTCTTCACAGGGTGCCCCTCAATTTTTTGTTATTTTGTGATGTGACTGCATTTTGACGAGCGATTGTAGAAAAACTACTGAATCGATTTTCATAAATGATATGTCGTTGAATAGGTATTAGAATAAAGTTTTTAAAAATGTACACTGTTAATTTTTTGAAATAATTTTTAACGGTGTAACATAAGAAAAAAACAGTGTAATTGAAAAAAAGATGGCATAGCCTCTTTTTTTTTTTTTTTTTTTTTAACTAAATTGAAGCTTATTTTATATCTAACCACTTGTGAAAGTTGAGGACACGTGTTATTTTTTGTTTTAAAGATAAAATTCGTTGTGCATATGACTGTCGGGAATCAGTTTTTTTTGTTCTGAAGGAAAATTATAAAAATGGCGTTATAAACTAGGAGATATTTTTTTTATGTTAAATATCAAATATTTTATTATTAGATGAACTTTTTAAAATATTATAAAAATTATATATGTAGTACAATAAATAAAATAAATACAATTGTTAAAAATGATTTACTTATTTTGCAAACAGAAGTTTCTTTTGAATAGGAAAGCACTTCTGCAATTATTTTCTTTGTATTAGATGGCATAAAAAATGAAATGTTTATTTATCACTTTTAGTAATCACTTGTCACTCTTATAAAAAATAATTTGACAGTCTTGACTGCAAACAAAAAAGCCGTATAAACAACTAAATCTATTTAGGAACTTTTGACTGGAGAAGTATTATGTTCGTATTATGTTATTATGGAATCATAAAGTAAAAGATTGTTTTTCAACATTAAATTACAAATATTTTATTATTGAATAAACTTTTTAAAATATCATACAAAGTATATATGTGAAAATAAATATAGTTATTAAAAATTATTTACTTATTTTACATTCAAAAGTTTCTTTTGAGTTGGAAAACATTTTTGCATTTATTGTCTTAGTATCTACTGGTACAAAAGAATGAAATTTTTGAGTTCCTTTTATAGTAATCGCATTTTTATATCGATTTTGTTATTTTTCTTTTGTTAATTGATATTCATTTTTATCGGCGTATCCAAAGTTCATGGTAGATTCCCATTTTAAAGCCCATTCGAAAAGTTTTTTTGGTGTATCAATAATATTATCTTCGCTCGCCATACTATAACGGTGTGCAGCACGCTTCAGTGTACCACCAATTCCATCACAAGGTCCCTTTCCATGGCTGGTAGCATGAAAATGCCATTCAGCGTCAACCTTAAAGTCTTCTTTATGGTGGCATAAGTTAATTAGTTAATTCTTCTTTATGGTGGCATAAGTTAATTAGTTAATTTAAGGTTGACGCTGAATGGCATTTTCATGCTACCAGCCATGGAAAGGGACCTTGTGATGGAATTGGTGGTACACTGAAGCGTGCTGCACACCGTTATAGTATGGCGAGCGAAGATAATATTATTGATACACCAAAAAAACTTTTCGAATGGGCTTTAAAATGGGAATCTACCATGAACTTTGGATACGCCGATAAAAATGAATATCAATTAACAAAAGAAAAATAACAAAATCGATATAAAAATGGGATTACTATAAGTGGAACTCAAAAATTTCATTCTTTTGTACCAGTAGATACTAAGACAATAAATGCAAAAATGTTTTCCAACTCAAAAGAAACTTTTGAATGTAAAATAAGTAAATAATTTTTAATAACTATATTTATTTTCACATATATACTTTGTATGATATTTTAAAAAGTTTATTCAATAATAAAATATTTGTAATTTAATGTTGAAAAACAATCTTTTACTTTATGATTCCATAATAACATAATACGAACATAATACTTCTCCAGTCAAAAGTTCCTAAATAGATTTAGTTGTTTATACGGCTTTTTTGTTTGCAGTCAAGACTGTCAAATTATTTTTTATAAGAGTGACAAGTGATTACTAAAAGTGATAAATAAACATTTCATTTTCTATGCCATCTAATACAAAGAAAATAATTGCAGAAGTGCTTTCCTATTCAAAAGAAACTTCTGTTTGTAAAATAAGTAAATCATTTTTAACAATTGTATTTATTTTATTTATTGTACTACATATATAATTTTTATAATATTTTAAAAAGTTCATCTAATGATAAAATATTTGATATTTAACATAAAAAAAATATCTCTTAGTTCATAACGCCATTTTTATAATTTTCCTTCAGAACAAAAAAAACTGATTCCCGACAGTCATATGCACAACGAATTTTATCTTCAAAACAAAAAATAACACGTGTCCTCAACTTTCACAAGTGGTTAGATATAAAATAAGCTTCAATTTAGTTAAAAAAAAAAAAAAAAAAAAAGAGGCTATGCCATCATTTTTTCAATTACACTGTTTTTTTCTTATGTTACACCGTTAAAAATTATTTCAAAAAATTAACAGTGTACATTTTTAAAAACTTTGTTCTAATACCTATTCAACGACATATCATTTATGAAAATCGATTCAGTAGTTTTTCTACAATCGCTCGTCAAAATGCAGTCACATCACAAAATAACAAAAAATTGAGGGGCACCCTGTGAAGACCCCTGGTCGAAAAAAAAAATTCTAAGAGAACTTGTATTTTTTATTTATCAAAGACTATCTATAAACAAAAAATAATCAAAATTAAAAGGGGTCAACTCAAAACGTTGTTGAATCTTCGTGAAATTGCTCATATATACTTATATAAATATTACTTTGGCAATTAAAAAAACTTCTGTAATAAATTGATGTTCCTTATGAAATTATTTGTTATGCCTACTGTCACAATTTGATGATGCTAAAAAGCTACATCAAATTTTGACGTTTCGTTATGGTGAATATAAATTCCAAAAGATAAAATTTTGACAGTTAATATTTGTCATCCGTCATTATTTCGTCAGTTCGCACACAGCATATGAAGCTAAATTTATTATACAAAATCCTTTTTTTTCTATGATATAGCATAAGAAAAGTCTATTTTCATCACGCTTAATCCCCTGTGAAAATGGGTTTTTTTTCACTAGCGTAAAAAGAATAACATATTGTGGTTGCTATGGGATCTTAATATAATTTTACAAAATTTTTAAAACAAAGCAACCATGAAAAAACAGAATATCTAATTTGATAATTTGATAAGGCCCATATTTCATGCCAATATTTCATGATAGAAAAAATAAAATAAAATTTTAAAAAATAAAAATAAAATAAAAGGTAAACAGCAAATTAGTTATAACAATTTGCAGGAACAAAACAAAAATGTGGTTGTCCTTGCCAGTAATCCAGATAGTGGCATATGCTTTGATCATCCGACGCACCTCCTTCCTTAATGATTAAAGCCCACACATAGTTATATGGCTCGATTCTTCGAGTAAGCAATAACGTCGCATAATTAAGGATTACTCCATAGCTAAGATTTTCCTTTTTCAACTAAAGTTTCGTGGTTTTTTTGAAATATAAAATTTTTGAAAAAAAAATTTTAGGAAGCAGCGATACAGTTTAGACCGACGAATGTTTTTTTAGTTTAAAAAATAACGAAGCTGTCTGGCATTTTTCTGGCATGAAACTGGCCTTTTCTCTCTAGGGGAAAATAATTTTTACTTAATAAAAAATTTTAGTTGCTATAATATTTTACATCCAAAAAAATAATCAGTTTCTTTCCGTTCAAACCCCTACTATGTGTCCATGTTTGATCTTAATTGTTCTATGTACGAAATTTAAACGAAATTAACAAACCGTCAGTTAGTTTTTCGAATTATTGAAAAAATTACAAAAGCATGATAATCAAAATTAAATATCAAGACTTGGAGATATTAAATTTTAAAATAACCATACTTTTGGTGACCCCGAACTGATTTTATGTAATTTTACAAAGTCTATAAATCAGATCAAAGCAACCACGATTAAGAAGAAAATGAATTTTGAATGTGTGTTGTCGGTTTCTATTTTAATATTTTATAATAAATATCGTTTTTTGTTTACTACCGTAGACAAAATAGCATTTCATACGCGAGATTAAAACGTTTTTCGTTTGCGAAACGTGTTTTCATCTCTTGTTCACACCTTATTACATTTACGAATTACATTTTTTTCACTTCATTCATGTCACATACAGTTTTTTTATTAAAATTGATCCTTAAAAATTCATAAAATAAAAATGAGATATATAATTCCGTCATCCAACTGACTCATATTTACAAAATATTTTCTGTTCCTACAATTTAAAATTTATGACATCCCGTTGTTTAAACTCATATGTGGGATTTCACTTTCACTTCTCTGCATGTTATGACTTATGACGATTGCTCATCATTTGATAAAAAGATAATTTATTTTCATTTTTATGAAGCTCATACAAACAAATAGAATCCATTTATCTACACATAATTATAACTTGCCATTTTATTGGTTTCATTACTGGAAAAGAATGGGTTGATAAGAAGATAGCTTTAACTATCGATTTTTTTTAAACAATTCAATCAAAACTGTCGTTTTCGCTAAAAATTATTGAAGAGAGGAAAGGATTTGAACTACTCTCATCAAACCCATTGATGTTTAATTTTATAGTTTTTAAATACTTTAATTTTTTTTAATTCAACACTTTCGTAGGATTTTAATTTTTTTATATAAAAATCTGATTTGAACCGTAAAAAATTTTAATGTGTTGTATCGTAAAGTAAAACGATTATTAGAATCATAAAAAAAACAAATTATTTATTCGTTTGATGGCTATGTTACTCGAACTTAGCTGTACTATTCGGCCTTTTGGAAACGATGCTTTACTAATATTCAAAAAAAAAATCTACGATCAAATATCTAACAAAGCTAGAAACCAAACCTTGCATTATAACACTAAAATTAATTCTCAACTCTTATCGAAAATAAAACAAAGGAATTTAATCAAAAATGTTTTTTGAAAATCCAGAAAATTGAAACTCCTATACAAACTAAGAAAAATGAAATATTATATTCTTTCATAGATCCTAAACTGTTAGCTACTTTTCAACCCACAACAAATATAGAGACATTTAACAGCATATGGTAATTCTGATGGAATCAGAGAATTTCTTAAAATAAGTTTTTCTAGATTTTCGTTTCGTTTTGATTCCTCAGAAGATGCATACAAAAATGCATTCAAAATGTAACAAAAAATTTTTAAGAAAGAAAAATAAATATTTTCTTAAAATCATAAGAAAAATAAAAATAGATGAAAATTTAAATTTATATTTATTTTACATTTTTCATGAAAACGTCGGATGATTGTTGTGAGACAAAAGGCAAATATGGTTGATATTAACCAAATCCAAAACCATTTCTATTTCTATAAATATTTATTTTGAAAGTCTTGAATTGAATAAAATATTATGTAGAATCTGATGGACATTTAATTATGGTTTTGGTATTAATTAAATTATTTTTATATTGGGGTCGATAATCTTATATTATTTATAATTTATTTTTATATTTGGTCATAATATCTTTATGTTTAATTTACGTGAAATGTTGGTTATTAAATATAATTTAGATACTAATTCACTTTGCATGTTTGTAAAATATTTTATTTTTTTAACGAGTACAATGTTATCTTCATTTTCACTCAAAATTAACGAGAGGTAAGGGAGTTCACATATTTTAGGTGGCATAGAATTTCAATAAATTTAGATTTAATTTTATGACAACTGACATAAAAAATAGTGTATGCTTATGTTGTTTGCTCATATAAACATAAACTATTGATTTATATTTTAACTTACGAATTAAACATATGTTACAGTAACATAAAATAATGTATCACCCTCTAGGGGTTTTCTATGCCGCATTCTTTTTTTTTCTATTTGGCAAATTACTTAATGGGCGAATGTTTAATTTCTTTGATATTTCTAACGCTCATAACAGGAAATACTTATAACCCGAGTTAAGGAAGGAAATAAGTAACAAAATTAAAAATTTAACAATTTTGGCGGGTTCTTACTACAATTAAACTGAGGGGCAAACCATCGATCCCCTGAAATAAATCGGTATGTAAATTTTTAAAAAGAAACCAAAAAGCGTTTAAGGATATGTTTCTCTGAAAAATGGAAGTAGTTGGTCTTAGAATTTCTTAATTTTTACTTGAATCTAATTCTGGTCCGAAGTCAAGTATCACATGAAATGAAAACAACTGTTTCTCACTTTTCACAAATGTTTGTAAAATCAATCTTTTAATTTTTATTATTTGATTTATCAAGCTTGAAAATCAATAAATCGTGAAACATGGTATATCGTAACGTATCATATATCACAAATTATTAATTCAAATATTCATTAATACTCTCAACAATTGCATGCCTATATTTAATTTGTAAACAAATGTTTTGATCGTTATAAGTAATTAGAGATTGATTTCAATAACAACTTAACATAAAAGAATTTATGAATTTTTGAATTTTTTATTAACAACAAAACTAAAGTAAAAGTGTTTAATCGGTTAGATCGAAAGATTAAATTAACGCAAAAAAATAAAAATAGTAGTTCAATTATTTTTTGAGACGTTTAGAGCATCCCAAAGTTAAAAAAAACAATCAATCTTAATTATCTTAATAAGACTGAACATAAAGTAGACTAAAAAAAATTTACAGTTAGCTTACTAATGATGTTTTCCAATTTTTTTTATTTATAGATGGCAATGGGAACATCAATGGATAAGGATATTATTCGAGAAGCTTATGAAGATGTCAGATCAGATTTAACCGACACAGAATGGTAAGATATTATTTCGTGCAACATTTGAGGTTTAATTTTATTGGTAGTGTACCTATCTGGTGTATTTGAATACAAGTACAGCATAGCTAAGACACCAAGTACAATCGACAACCTGGTCTATAACTATATACGGTATTAAGTTTCTACTTCTCCCTCCCACGCCTTACATTACTTCTGATTTTTTAAATAAAAGGATTGTGTAATATGGCTCACTAAGAATTCAACAGAGCTTATTTTATGCAGTTTGAACTATAATCGGTTGACGACCAAGAAAACAAGAATGAGAACTAGTTTGAGGCTTGATCCATAAACATCTTAATAAATTTTCACAAATTGAACATCCTCTTCGCCCTTCAAAGAGGTTGAGTATTCGATCTAAAGAATGTGTAAATAAAATAAAGAAAATAATTTATTTTTCTAAACTTGTTTATTTTATTTTCGTCCACTTTGAAAGTCACATTTAAAATCACAAATTTTATTTAAATTTGGCTCAATAGTGGTAAACGAGAAAATAAAGCACTAAACCTGAGCAAATTGGCAGAGTAAGATGGATCGAGATGCGGTTTTTTGCATTCGATTCAAGAAGCTGTCAGGAAAGTTTGTGAACATAGCCACTTTTCGGCAAAAGCATATTGCACCCGTGCATAAGAAAAAAGCATTTTTTAAAAGTGCAATTAGTGATCTGATTAAAAAAAAATTCATAACTAATTATTGGTCAATGATCACAGAAATGGAACCATTTTTGTTATTCGTGGGTTTTTGGGGCCGCTGAACACGAATATGATGTCGACGATGACCTCCGTAGTACCTAGGGCCCAGAGCGGGTATGTCTAACTCATCTCCTGGAACTTTCCATAAATTCAGCTCGAAACTGATCGAAGCTCGTTACGGGAGGGTTTTGGGGCCGCTGAACACAACTATGATGTCTGCGATGACCTTCGGAGTACCTAGTGGCCAGGGTGGGTTATGTACACCTCATCTCCTGGAACTTTCCATAAATACAGCTCGAAATTGATCGAATCTCGTTACTCGGGGGCTTTCGAGGATTTTTATTCCAGGAATTTTAAGGTCACTGAAGTTCGAGTCCTAGGTGCTCCGGGGGTCATCATCGACATAATATTTGTGTTCAGCTTCCCCAAACAACCCCGAGTAACGAGCTTCGAACAATTTCTTGCTGTATGTATGGAAAGTTCCAGGAGATGAGGTGTACATAACCCGCCCTGGCCCCTAGGTACTCCGAAGGTCATCGCGGACATCATATTCGTGTTCAGCGGCCCCAGAAACCCCCGAGTAAAGAGCTTCGATCAATTTCGAGCTGAATTTATGGAAAGTTCCAGGAGATGAGTGAGACATACTCGCCTTGGGCCCTAGGTACTCCGAGGGCCATCGCAGACATCATATTCGTGTTCAGCGGCCCCAGAAACACCCGAGTAACGAGCTTCGATCAATTTCGAGCTGATATTTATGGACAGTTCCAGGAGATGAGCTAGACATATCCGCCCTAGCCCCTAGGTAATCCGAGGGCCATCACAGACATCATATTCGTGTTTAGCGGCCCCAGAAACCCCCGAGTAACGAGCTTCGATCAATTTCGAACTGAATTAATGGAAAGTTCCAGGAGATGAGTTAGACATACCCGCCCTAGTTCATAGGTACTCCGAGGGTCATCGCCGACATCATATTTGTGTTCAGCGGCCCCAGAAACCCCCGAGTAACGAGCTTCGATCAATTTCGAGCTGAATTAATGGAAAGTTCCAGGATATGAGGTGCATATAACCCGCCCTGGGTCCTAGGTACTCCGGAGGTCATCGCCGACATCATATTCGTGTTCAGCGGCCCCAAAAACCCCCGAATAACAAAAATGATCCTATTTCTGTGATCATTGACCAAGTTATGAATTTTTTTTTAATCAGATCACTAAATGCACTTTTAAAAAATGCATTTTTCTTATGCACGGGTGCAAAATGCATTTGCCGAAATGTGGCTATGTTCACAAACTTTCCTGACGACTTCCTGAATCGAATGCAAAAAACCGCATCTCAATCCATCTTACTCTGCCAATTTGCTTAGGTTTGATCAATATTTAGGGATCCTTCTCTGATATTGTGTATTACAATTTCAAAAATATAGCTATTTTGCTCATTTTTTATTTGGAACTTTTTTGTAAAACTTCCAATTTTTATTCTAAAATCAAAAATTCGTCAATGTAATATCGACAACACTAATTTTATCCTGTTGAGTCTTGTATAGTAAAAAAAAACAAGAATTGTTTTAACTTTTTCACCTTAAACTAATAATTTCCTTGCCGTTTAGTTTTCTAATTTTTGATTAAGCATAATTGAAATCGCGTTATGAACGACGGGTGTAGTGCGCACATAGCATTAACAAAATATTTCAAGCAATAAGTTTTTGTTCAGTAGAACCGTAGTGGTTGGCTAAAGTGGTTCTTTGTACAATATCATCCAACATTCAATCAATTATTAATGGTATTAATACAAGCCATGTGTTAAACTTTCATCGAAATCGGATTAAAACTGTAAAGGATAAACACAACACGGGCCATAACGGCAAGCAGTAAAGACAAACCATAAAAAAAATCGATAATACAATCACATCAAAAAATCAGCGTCTGACGAAGAAAATATAATAATAAAATTCGTAACAGAAGTTAGTTTATACGCATCAAAATATTTATACATTTTCAATAGAGAGCAAAATATTTTATTTCTCTGAAAAAATTATAAATTTTTGGTGAAAAACAAAACGTCGGCGAAAAAAATGCGACCTAAAAAAACAAAGCCAACACACGCTTTCGCTTCAAATTAGAAATAGAATCTAAATTCAACACAACAAAAAAACCGTCACCGTCTGACGTTTTGGTTGTGTTAGCAGCTAGGGTGACCACTTCTCCAGGTTTACGGCGACGTCTGCGGGTTATGCAAGGCGGGCTCGGCGGGCTCTGGACTTAACTACGAAGCCGCCATGGTCGAGAGGGGGCGGCAAAGTTTTATTAATGTCGATGATTCTAAATAGAAAGATGAGACAGACATATCTTTCATTATAAAGCCACAACAACATATATTTTTTTGATTAAATATAAGGCAAATATTATTTGGAGGGTAAAAGTTCAGCAGGAAATGTAGCACATTTTGCGAACATATCCCGGCCATCATGTAGTCCGATTTATTATAAGACCAAATTCATTCCTACAATAAAATGAAATTTTCCATCATCGTTTGCAGAGCATAGCCCATGCTTACTACTAGTGTACTTTTAGTTTACCTTTTTAATGGCCAAAAATAGTGTTTTATTCTTCAAAGAATTTTCTAAATAGCAAGGGAGTGGAGGGGGAACTCATAAAATCGCCGGGTGAAATCTTCGGCAAAGGTGCTGGTAGTCCTAAACTACAGCCTAACGTACAAATTTAAAACAAAGGAAATTAAACCGAACAAATGCCGTGACAAACCAAAATTAGGAAACAAAAATATTGAACACCTTACACCACCACCAAATAATAACACCAACAATTATCAAAATCGCATATCAGGAAACCGTACTTGATCAAACTTCACACAAGAACCAATCAGTTTCTTCTCGTTTAGTTTTATAACTTTTGATAAAGTATAGCTTTTCATTGACGCTATATACTATCTGGCATTCTCAGATACAGAAGTAACCGATCCGGAGGTGTTAATGTAGATATTTTATGTAATATATGGAGAATTTGTTGTTTAGCACTACCTGATATCCATGATTCAACTAAATGCTGCATTGTCTGGCATTTTTTACTATTATCTTCAACAGTTATCGAATCGCTCAATTCATTATCTTTTTCTTAAATTCATCTTAAAATTTAAATAATGGCAGAATCTATCTAATGAAAATTGTGTAAATGAATCTGATGAAATGGTTGAAGTTAAAGATATTGAAGAACTTGAATATTTGACATCATCAATGGTTCTGTTTTCTCGTTATAATTAATTAATAATGTATCTGGATTTCATTTCCATAAATTTATTTTATTAGATTTTGGCTTTAATGTAACAGTAAAACATTTATTATATTATTTAAAATTTAGAATAGTGAAAAATAAAATTTAAAACAAATTTATTTCACAAACATTTTTTTACATCACGAAAATCAAGAACTTGATAAAAACTAATTTGTTTTTTCTAAATTTTAACGATAAAAACATCGTCTACTAAATATTGAAAATTGTTAATTTTAATGTTCGCCAAAAAAGTTTCATCAAAATCATTTAAAAACGAGCCTTGTAGTTTGCCCAATGCATAAACAAACCATGAAAAAATTTACGTTCTATTGTTCGGGAGACCTTTCACAAATATGACCAATACCATTCTAAATCTAGCGGAGATCTTTAATAGGGATGAAAGTCATTTGACAAAGATTCATCTAACCCGGCAGTTGGAATGCAAAACTATTTAAATTTTAAAACCCCTAATATTAGTGCATTGTTAGTTGAGTTTTGGTATCAGGATGGTCATTTTGTTGTGTTTTCTCATTACCAGATATTAACATGAAATGTTAAGATTGTTTGTATAAGTGAATGCAATATATTTTCCTTTATGTGTTAAAATGAACAAACAATATTTTTTACATAAGCGAAAGCAAGACAAAATATTGCGACGCTGAACCCCACCACTTATCCCAATATTGTCCAAAAACTAGTCAATTCTTTGTCAATAAAGTCTTTATCTTTTTTCAAAGTGCCATTAAAATTGATTAATGAATCGGAAAATCGGAATGCTCCCAACAAACTTTAAAAACCAAGTGTGAAAAGTCAGCAGTTGTATGGTAGATCCCCCGCCACTTTGATCAATGTGTCCCAAAAGATGATAATTATCTTCTTACACTAATTGAAACCTTTGCATAAGTTTTATCATAATCACTTCATTATTGTAGGCTGTAGTGTGCATAATGATACTGAAAAAACTGCCAACAATTAAAAAAAATATTTTTTACCGGAAGTAAAAAACCGGAAGTTGGGATGCAGAATTTTTGTAAATCATACTAAATGCTTATGTACAAAGTTTCATCCAATTCGATTATCAGGTACAGATGTTATTGAGCTTAAAAAAAACAGGTGCATGGGACACGCCCCTACACTTTGTTCACTATCGCTCAGAAACTAATCAGTTCTTTGCCATACATGTTTGCATTTTTTTCCAAAGTGTTATCAAAATTGGTTCACGAACGAATGCTGTGTGCTCCCAATAAACATTGAAAAAATGATGACACAGTAAACAGGTGTTCGGGAGACCCGGTACCACTTATCGAAATACTGTCCAAAAACTGATCAGTTCCTTGTCATTTAAGTTTCCATCTTTTTTCAAAGTGTCATTAGAATTGATTAATGACTGAAGTCTGTATGCTCCCAACAAACTTTAAAAACAAAGTGTGAAAAGTCAGCAGTTGTATGGTAGACCCCCCCGCCACTTTGATCAATGTGTCCCAAAACATGATAATTATCTTCTTACACTAATTGGAACCCTATTCCATAAGTTTCATCATAATCACTTCATTATTGTAGGCTGTAGTGTGCATAAAGACACTGAAAAAACTTAAAAAAAGAACAAAAAAATTTTTTTTTTACCGGAAGTGAAAAACCGGAAGTTGGGATGCAGAACTATTTTAAACCGTACTACATACTCATGTACCAAGTTTCATCCAATTCGCTTATCAGGTACAGAAGTTATAGAGCTTTCAAAAAAACAGGTGCTCCAGGGACCCCCCCACCACTTTGTTCGCTATCGCTCAAAAACTAATCAGTTCTTTGCCATACATGTTTGCATCTTTTTCCAAAGTGTCATCAAAATTCGTTCACGAACGAATGCTGTGTGCTCCCAACAAACATTGAAAAAAGTGTGACACATTAAACAGGTATTAGGGAGGACCCCCACCACTTATTCCAATACTATCCAAAAACTAATCAGTTCTTTGTTACTTAGGTCTCCATCTTTTTCTAAAGTTTCATTAAAATAAATTAATGAATGAAGTCTGTATGCTCCCAACAAACTTAAAAAACAAAGTGTGAAAAGTCAGCATTTGTATGGTAGACCCCCACCACCTTGATCAATGTGTCCCAAAACATGATAATAATCTTTTCACACTGATTGGAACCCTATTCCATAAGTTTCATCATAATCACTTCATTATTGTAGGCTGTAGTGTGCATAAAGACACTGAAAAAACTTCAAAAAAGTACAAAAAAAATTTTTTTACCGGAAGTGAAAAACCGGAAGTTGGGATGCAGAACTATTGTAAACCGTACTACATACTCATGTACCAAGTTTCATCCAATTCGCTTATCAGGTACAGAAGTTATAGAGCTTTCAAAAAAACAGGTGCTCCAGGGACCCCCCACCACTTTGTTCACTATCGCTCAAAAACTAATCAGTTCTTTGCCATACATGTTTGCATTTTTTTCCAAAGTTTCATCAAAATTCGTTCACGAACGAATGCTGTGTGCTCCCAACAAACATTGAAAAAAGTGTGACACATTAAACAGGTGTTCGGGAGGACCCCCACCACTTATTCCAATACTATCCAAAAACTAATCAGTTCTTTATTTTTCTAAAGTTTCATTAAAATAAATTAATGAATGAAGTCTGTATGCTCCCAACAAACTTAAAAAACAAAGTGTGAAAAGTCAGCATTTGTATGGTAGACCCCCCACCACCTTGATCAATGTGTCCCAAAACATGATAATAATCTTTTCACACTGATTGGAACCCTATTCCATAAGTTTCATCATATTCACTTCATTATTGTAGGCTGTAGTGTGCATAAAGACACTGAAAAAACTTCAAAAAAGTACAAAAAAAATTTTTTTACCGGAAGTGAAAAACCGGAAGTTGGGATGCAGAACTATTGTAAACTGTACTACATACTCATGTACCAAGTTTCATCCAATTCGCTTATCAGGTACAGAAGTTATAGAGCTTTCAAAAAAACAGGTCCTCCAGGGACCCCCCACCACTTTGTTCACTATCGCTCAAAAACTAATCAGTTCTTTACTATACATGTTTGCATCTTTTTCCAAAGTGTCATCAAAATTCGTTCACGAACGAATGCTGTGTGCTCCCAACAAACATAAATACTTTGTGGAAAAAACCACCTGTTGTATGGTGGACCCCCCAACCCTTTATCCAATGTGCTCCAAAAGCTGATAAAATCTTTCTCATGTTATTTAAAAGCTTTTCGCAACGTTTCATGAAAATCGATCGGTAATTGTAGGCTACAGTAGGGATAAACACCTGAAAAAAAAACTTTTTAACCGGAAGTGACAAACCGGAAGTTGGTATGCAGAAAGATTGGAAACAGTACTAAAACCTTATATACTAAGTTTCAATAAGATCATATCCGGAGATCAGAAGTTATTCAAGATTTAAACTTAGAGGTGTTCGGGAGACCCCCCGCCATTTTGTCCAAATTTGAAATGAATCCAGATCTTCCATTTTCAAGTGAACCTGTATCATTTGCCAAAGTTTCATCAAGATCCTATGCAGAAAACAAAAGAATAAAATGTTATAGAAAAAGTTATAGAAAATGTTATATGAGAAAGCTTAAGCGAATAACTAGAAAGTAAACAAACTTAATTTTTTATAAAATGCTGAGCATTTAAATTTTAGATATTTTTTAGATCAAAGTGCACTGCTATATAAAAGGATGAATAATTATATGTAAATATTAAGTTGAAAAAAGTAATACGAAGCGATAAACCAGTGTCAGTTGACAACAAAAGTCCGCCTATTTGTCTAAGATTTTGACATTTGGAAAGTAAACATCGATTTTCTTTCATAATTTCAAAATTTTTTTCCCTAAAAGGAAAAACTAAACAACAAAAACAAATGGGAGAGAACAGCTTTCACAAAACATTTAGTCAAATTCAAACTAAAATTAGTGGAAATAAAAGTTTTTACAAAAACTACATATCCAAAATGTCAAATCTTCGCAAAATGGGCGAAGTTTAGTTATAGTTTTTAAGTTGATAAATGATAGCCCTGATAAATCGGAATTTCTCCGGAAATGCGAGGCTGTTTCCAAAGCTTTTCGAGTGTAGTAAATATACTGGTATACCGATATCTAGAGGTAATGTCTATGAAATTACAATTGGCGTGCTATCCGTCATAGGTATGAACCGATTGAATTCTCGTTTTAGGATCTAATAATTCCAGAACTTATGCTCATTAATGGATTAAGCTACAAAATTCAGAGACAGTTTCTTGCAGATAATTTTTCATTTTTTAGATTGTCTGAGTTAGTGTGATGTATTTCATTGAAGTTGATATCCAAGTAATCTGTATTATTATTTGTATATCCATGTTACTTTTATTTTATTAAAAACAAATCATTATAAAATAGATATGTTAGTTATAAATTCAAATCAAATTAAAGTTAAACATTGAAATATAAATTGATTGTTTAGTGATTATTGTGTGTGGATGCTCACAAATAAAAGAACTATAAGTCGCCAGATGCGTAGCCTCCCTAGGAGCTCGCTCAGCAACATTAAGCAGATGAGTCAAGGCATTAAAATGAGTGATATCCCAACAGTAAACAGGTATGCAGGTTTACCACCTAACGTTAATTTATCAAAATATGCAAAAACATCGCAAACTAGTTCTCCGTCTGGTGAAAGTTCTAGAAAACCTGTAGGAAAAATTCCTCCAATAATTACAAAATCTTCCTCAACGGAGATTCATAAAACTATGAAGGAACTAAATATTTCAAAATATAATATACAAATCATGTCAATTGGTATAAAAATACTTACATATAGCCTATCAGACTATAACAAAATTTTTACTAAATTAAAAGAACATAACAATGGTATGTTCTCATATACGCTTGAGGAAAATCGTTTTGTTAAATTTGTACTATGTGGGCTCCATGATATGGATACAAATGAAGTTAAGAAAAGCCTCGAGAATAGTGGCCTGAGTCCTGTTAATGTTTGGAAAACTATTCCTAAAAAATATCGTCGAAACAGTGAAGATGCCCTTTATTTTGTTGCTTTCAAAAAGGGATCAATGACTCTGAACCAATTAAAAAATATTAGATTTGTTAATAACACAGTGTGCAGATGGGATATTTGTCGATCCACCAGCAAAGGTCCTCTCCAATGTTATAAATGTAAAATGTATGGTCATGGAGAGAACGCATGCTACATGAAGCTAGGCTTACCACCTTTGAATTTTTCCAAAAGCGTATACATATATATTTTGAAATAAAATAATTAAAAGAATTTTTTTTACTCATATATTTTATTCATTTTATAAGTTAATTGGAAAAAACGATAACAATAAAACAAAATAAATATATTAAAAAAATGTCTTACTTTAGTTGACTAAATAACATATAATAACATAGGGATGCGGTTTTTGTGAACAATTAAGCTTAAGTACATATTGGAAATCACTTAAATTTTGCAATTCGAAATAACTTTTCATTTTCTCTAAAATTCCTTCAGAAAAAATTTTTTGTGTTTCGTGTCAGGATTCGAACTCACATTCATCAGAGACACATGTTCAAATCCTGTGTGTCTTACACAACTTAGCCACAGCGGGCAATGACGAACCATATTTTAATTTTGATGTTCAGGTAATTTCTAAATCGAAACTTAATCATTTTTCATATTTACTTAAGTTGAACTTTTCATCTATGATTACATATTGGAAATTGCTGTTTCCTTGGGATTTTTCGTATTAAATTTTTAGATATTATGATGCATGAATTCATAGGATGAGAGAATATTTCGACAACATCTAAGTCAACATTCTAATCAACATCCCAAGTCACGAGTGCAAAGTCATTATTGATTGTTGTCAATTAATGCGAAACTTAATATCTGACGTAAAGTCAATTTATTGCTATATTTTTGGTTAGGAAATATAGACAATTTTAGGGGAATTTTTTAATTTGGATGGGTTTTTTGTGAACAATTAAGCTTAAGTACATATTGGAAATCACTTGAATTTTGCAATTCGAAATAACTTTTCATTTTCTCTAAAATTCCTTCAGAAAAAATTTTTTGTATTTTGTGTCAGGATTTGAACTCACATTCATCAGAGACACTTGTTCCTATTTCCTAACCAAAAATATAGCAATAAATTGACTTTACGTCATATACTAAGTTTCGCATTGATTGACAACAATCAATAATGACTTTACACTCGTGACTTGGGATGTTGATTAGAATGTTGATTTAGATGTTGACGAAATATTCTCTCATCCTATGAATTCATACATCGTAATATCTAGAAATTTTAAACAAAAAATCCCAAGCAATATAATAACATAGTTAAATTTTTTATATATATGGTAACCAAATAGTATAGGAATGAACCAAATATATAATGTAAAGCTTTAATTTTAAATTTTTTGTTCGATTTTGCTGCTTCGGTCAATTTTTTGTTAGACTTATCTTTTTTCTTAATAAAACTTGCAAATTCAGTGCAACTCAGGTTGATTGGATTGGCTGATTTCTAAATAGGCTAGCTAGGCTGTAGCCTACGGCGGCAAATTCTCGTAGGCGGTAAATTTTTGTGCGGAAAATTTTAAAAATATAAAAATTTTTCAAAATAGAAATCGTTTCGCGGCGGCGAGAGCCGCCCGCCACTATAAACAGAGTATCCAGATTAAATCAATCAAATTCGCAAAATTTCTTATCTCTATATTCGAAACATAGCGCCGGCGTGCTCTACAGTTTTTATTGCATTTTATTTGATTTTAATAAACGTTTGTATTATTTTCGTATTTTGTATTATAATAATTATTTTTGCCAGATTTGCACGTTTTTAATTAAAACCGTAATTTTAAAGTACTTGTAAATAACGTGACCTTAAAATTTCAAAAAAAAATCGCCTGTGGCGCGCTTTTTTTGGTCCCTGCGTTCGTATTTGATAATTTTTTAAAATATATTTGGCGGTAATATAAATTAGCTTATAAGCGGCAAATTTGTAAATCCGCCACTGGACTGCAACTCATCTGTAATTGAAATGCAAAAACAACTCTGATTTCACCATATCGGTATGAAGCCTTTTGATTTGTTAGTCCATATAATTCCCTTCACGCTAAAAATGCATTCAACAAAACAATTAAAATTATTAATTGGCACTGCAAAATCAAATTTGCAAATTTAAAGTAATTCAGGTGCGTTTGTGTTGATTTTAAAATATTCAGTCCACTTTTCTCTGCAATTCATTCGACTTAATAAGGGAAAAACTTCATTTAAGATACGTATTTCTGAAAACAACTGAATTTAACTATTTATAACCAAAAAAGCGTATATTTTTGAATATTTTCAAAAAACGTACGTATAGCGTATTCACAAATATTTTTGATAAAAAAAACGTATTATACGTTTTTGGCAAGCCTACATGAAGCCAAAATGTAATTTCTGTGGTGGAGATGAACATATTGATGATATGGAGTGTCCTTTACAAAACGATATTACTAAACATGTTTGCTGTAATTGTAGTGGAAATCATACATCTAACTCTATAATTTGTCCAGAAAGAGAAAAATACATTCAAATAAAAAATCATCTGAATTTAAAAAATAAGTTGAGTCGACCTTCAAATCAACCAACGTTTTCATTTCAACAACAGGATTTTCCTATTATTCCTTCAATACCTCATCAAAACAACAATAAAAATTTTAATAATAATTATCCTCCTATATATATATATATATATATATATATATATATATATATATATATATATATATATATATATATATATATATATATATATATATATATATATATATATATATATATATATTAATACGCTAGATTAAAACTTTGTGGAGCATTAGGCTTTTTTATTCGCAGATGGATTCATTTGAAATTTTCACAGCTAACTGATATTAGTGTAACCTATAGTCGGATCCGGATTCAAACAAATCGGATCATAAATAAAAAAGTTATTATATACGGAAAACTTTTTCTATACATATGCATTATAAGTTTACATACATGCAAAAACGAAATTAAAAATTTATTTTATTTTTTTATATTTTCTTTTTTTATATTTCCTTTTTTATATATTAGCTATCGAATAACGAACAACGAACAACAAAAACGAAACTTAAAAATTTATTTTCTTTCATTTCAGTCGTCTTTTGTCTTTGAACAAGGACGGTTTTCGATATTATTTCGATTATTTTGTTTATTGATTAAAGATATTTGCGTAATATTTTTGTTTTCTTATTATAGGAGGGCTATTATTTTGAAAACGTACATTTTTTTGTTGATTTTTAAATTTTTGATTTTTAAAAAATCTGAAATTTTGATATTTTGTTGGTATTGACGAAAGGAAAAAAGTTGTTTCTGCTTTTATTTTTTGTGTACTCTCAATCGGCGTTATGCGCGGTTGAATTTTTGAGGCATTTTCACGTAGTTTTGGTAATGGTTTAAAACTTAAAACTTTTTTTTCTTTTTTTATATTTATTTTCTCTTAGTTTATACATTTCCTTTGAAGTTTAGAGAATTTAGTTTATGAATTGATTTAGGGGTCGATAGACGTAATATTTTTCTTTGTTTTTTTATTATAGGAGGGCTATTATTTTGAAAACGTACATTTGTTTGTTGATTTTAAATTTTTGATTTTTAAAAAATCTGAAATTTTGATATTTTGTTGGTATTGACGAAAGGAAAAAAGTTGTTTCTGCTTTTATTTTTTGTGTACTCTGAATCGGAGTTATGCGCGGTTGAATTTTTGAGGCTTTTTCACGTAGTTTTGGTATTGGTGTCAATGTTTTGTGAATAGGTGCCACAAATTTCATCCGACTTAAGTATATTTTTGCAAGTAAAAAGAAAAATAACTGAATAATTGAAACTAGGAGGGCCCGGCGTGCTTCGCTACGCTTATAAATAAAGTTTTTGCGTAGACATTTTGTTGACGTAGAAGCAATGATTTCAAAAAGTGGTAATGAGAAATGCTAGCCTACAATTTTTAATTTTTCTTTTTAAATATATGAATGATAAATAATCAGAACTCTAGCTGATCAGTTCGGATATATGAAAAATTAGCGATCAAATAAGTTAGAGATCAAATAAGCTTACTTGAAAACTTATTTGATCGCTAATTTGTCATATATCCGAACTGATCAGCTTGAGTTCTGATTATTTCTCATTCATATATTTAAAAAGAAAAATTAAAAATTGTAGGCTAGCATTTCTCATTACCACTTTTTGAAATCATTGCTTCTACGTCAACAAAATGTCTACGCAAAAACTTTATTTATAAGCGTAGCGAATCCTCCTATATATTAATACGCTAGATTAAAACTTTGTGGAGCATTAGGCTTTTTTATTCGCAGATGGATTCATTTGAAATTTTCACAGCTAACTGATATTAGTGTAACCTATAGTCGGATCCGGATTCAAACAAATCGGATCATAAATAAAAAAGTTATTATATACGGAAAACTTTTTCTATACATATGCATTATAAGTTTACATACATGCAAAAACGAAATTAAAAATTTATTTTATTTTTTTATATTTTCTTTTTTTATATTTCCTTTTTTATATATTAGCTATCGAATAACGAACAACGAACAACAAAAACGAAACTTAAAAATTTATTTTCTTTCATTTCAGTCGTCTTTTGTCTTTGAACAAGGACGGTTTTCGATATTATTTCGATTATTTTGTTTATTGATTAAAGATATTTGCGTAATATTTTTGTTTTCTTATTATAGGAGGGCTATTATTTTGAAAACGTACATTTTTTTGTTGATTTTTAAATTTTTGATTTTTAAAAAATCTGAAATTTTGATATTTTGTTGGTATTGACGAAAGGAAAAAAGTTGTTTCTGCTTTTATTTTTTGTGTACTCTCAATCGGCGTTATGCGCGGTTGAATTTTTGAGGCATTTTCACGTAGTTTTGGTAATGGTTTAAAACTTAAAACTTTTTTTTCTTTTTTTATATTTATTTTCTCTTAGTTTATACATTTCCTTTGAAGTTTAGAGAATTTAGTTTATGAATTGATTTAGGGGTCGATAGACGTAATATTTTTCTTTGTTTTTTTATTATAGGAGGGCTATTATTTTGAAAACGTACATTTGTTTGTTGATTTTAAATTTTTGATTTTTAAAAAATCTGAAATTTTGATATTTTGTTGGTATTGACGAAAGGAAAAAAGTTGTTTCTGCTTTTATTTTTTGTGTACTCTGAATCGGAGTTATGCGCGGTTGAATTTTTGAGGCTTTTTCACGTAGTTTTGGTATTGGTGTCAATGTTTTGTGAATAGGTGCCACAAATTTCATCCGACTTAAGTATATTTTTGCAAGTAAAAAGAAAAATAACTGAATAATTGAAACTAGGAGGGCCCGGCGTGCTTCGCTACGCTTATAAATAAAGTTTTTGCGTAGACATTTTGTTGACGTAGAAGCAATGATTTCAAAAAGTGGTAATGAGAAATGCTAGCCTATAATTTTTAATTTTTCTTTTTAAATATATGAATGATAAATAATCAGAACTCTAGCTGATCAGTTCGGATATATGAAAAATTAGCGATCAAATAAGTTAGAGATCAAATAAGCTTACTTGAAAACTTATTTGATCGCTAATTTGTCATATATCCGAACTGATCAGCTTGAGTTCTGATTATTTCTCATTCATATATTTAAAAAGAAAAATTAAAAATTGTAGGCTAGCATTTCTCATTACCACTTTTTGAAATCATTGCTTCTACGTCAACAAAATGTCTACGCAAAAACTTTATTTATAAGCGTAGCGAATATATATTAATACGCTAGATTAAAACTTTGTGGAGCATTAGGCTTTTTTATTCGCAGATGGATTCATTTGAAATTTTCACAGCTAACTGATATTAGTGTAACCTATAGTCGGATCCGGATTCAAACAAATCGGATCATAAATAAAAAAGTTATTATATACGGAAAACTTTTTCTATACATATGCATTATAAGTTTACATACATCTTTCTTTTTGCTTTAAAACAATGCTTTAAAATTTTTCTTTTTTATATATTAGCTATCGAACCGAACAACGAATAACAAAAACGAAAATTTTTATATTTATTTTATATTCATTTCAGTCGTCGTATTTATTTTATATTTTAGTCGTCTTTTATCTTTCAAGAAGGACGGTTTTCGATATTTTTCGATTATTTTGTTTTTTATTGATATAAAGATTTTTGAGATATTTTGATATTTGAGTTATTTCATATTTTTGATATATTGATATATTTATTTATTTCGATGCCAAGACTACGTCGTAAACGTTGTTTGGATGTGAGTGGTACATCGAGTCGTCGGAATAAAAGAGATTATATGCGTAATATGCGTAATAATGTTGATTTTATGAATGATGAAATGAATGGTAATAATGATGGAATGAATGCTGAAGCTGATGTTGTTGTGAATGATGAAGTGAATGTTGATGATATGAATGGTGTCATGAACGGTGTCATGAATGGTGTCATGAATGTTGCGAATGATTTAGAATTGAATGTGGTGAATGATGAAATTCCCTTTGTAATTTTGAGAGATTCGTTCAAGTGTGCTTTGAATGTGATTCCAGGTAACTTTGATTCGTATGTTTGTGGTGCTTTGGATATGAGTTGTCATTTTTGTCATGCCAAACATTTTGCAAGAGAAGTTACTTCAAATAATAATGAAGCGTTTTCTTTGTGTTGCCATAAAGGCAAAGTCAATTTACCTCCTCTTTCTGAAAATGCATTTTTCTCTAATATTTTCGAAGGATTGAATTCAAATGATAATGCTATAAAAAAACGTTCTAAAAGTTTTCTTTCAAATATTCGTTCCTATAATTCGGCATTTGCAATGATCAGTTCTGAATGTAATATAGCGGATTCTACTGCACGTGGTATTTATCATTTTAAAATTCATAATATTTTTTATCATCGTACTGGTGCTTTAATTCCTGCTTATGGTCGACCTCCAATGTATGCACAATTATATTTTTATGATGTTGATACTGCTGCTAATATGAGAATGAATAGAAATACCAATGTATGTGAAATTTTTCTTATGCGTGAGATAGGTTTTGAGTTAGATCGTGTGAATCCTTTTGTTCGTTCTTTCAAATCAATGCATGAATTTTGTGAAAGACCTGAGAATGTTACTGCTGATGTGTCAATGGTTATCTTCTATATATTAATACGCTAGATTAAAACTTTGTGGAGCATTAGGCTTTTTTATTCGCAGATGGATTCATTTGAAATTTTCACAGCTAACTGATATTAGTGTAACCTATAGTCGGATCCGGATTCAAACAAATCGGATCATAAATAAAAAAGTTATTATATACGGAAAACTTTTTCTATACATATGCATTATAAGTTTACATACATCTTTCTTTTTGCTTTAAAACAATGCTTTAAAATTTTTCTTTTTTATATATTAGCTATCGAACCGAACAACGAATAACAAAAACGAAAATTTTTATATTTATTTTATATTCATTTCAGTCGTTGTATTTATTTTATATTTAGTCGTCTTTTATCTTTCAAGAAGGACGGTTTTCGATATTTTTCGATTATTTTGTTTTTTATTGATATAAAGATTTTTGAGATATTTTGATATTTGAGTTATTTCATATTTTTGATATATTGATATATTTATTTATTTCGATGCCAAGACTACGTCGTAAACGTCGTTTGGATGTGAGTGGTACATCGAGTCGTCGGAATAAAAGAGACTAGGAGGGCCCGGCGTGCTTCGCTACGCTTATAAATAAAGTTTTTGCGTAGACATTTTGTTGACGTAGAAGCAATGATTTCAAAAAGTGGTAATGAGAAATGCTACCATATAATTTTTAATTTTTCTTTTTAAATATATGAATGAAAAATAATCAGAACTCTAGCTGATCAGTTCGGATATATGAAAAATTAGCGATCAAATAAGTTTTCAAGTAAGCTTCGTATGAAAAATTAGCATATGAAAAATTAGCGATCAAATAAGTTTTCAAGTAAGCTTCGCTAATTTTTCATATATCCGAACTGATCAGCTAGAGTTCTGATTATTTTTCATTCATATATTTAAAAAGAAAAATTAAAAATTATATGGTAGCATTTCTCATTACCACTTTTTGAAATCATTGCTTCTACGTCAACAAAATGTCTACGCAAAAACTTTATTTACAAGCGTAGCGAAGCACGCCGGGCCCTCCTAGTATATATTAATACGCTAGATTAAAACTTTGTGGAGCATTAGGCTTTTTTATTCGCAGATGGATTCATTTGAAATTTTCACAGCTAACTGATATTAGTGTAACCTATAGTCGGATCCGGATTCAAACAAATCGGATCATAAATAAAAAAGTTATTATATACGGAAAACTTTTTCTATACATATGCATTATAAGTTTACATACATCTTTCTTTTTGCTTTAAAACAATGCTTTAAAATTTTTCTTTTTTATATATTAGCTATCGAACCGAACAACGAATAACAAAAACGAAAATTTTTATATTTATTTTATATTCATTTCAGTCGTCGTATTTATTTTATATTTTAGTCGTCTTTTATCTTTCAAGAAGGACGGTTTTCGATATTTTTCGATTATTTTGTTTTTTATTGATATAAAGATTTTTGAGATATTTTGATATTTGAGTTATTTCATATTTTTGATATATTGATATATTTATTTATTTCGATGCCAAGACTACGTCGTAAACGTTGTTTGGATGTGAGTGGTACATCGAGTCGTCGGAATAAAAGAGATTATATGCGTAATATGCGTAATAATGTTGATTTTATGAATGATGAAATGAATGGTAATAATGATGGAATGAATGCTGAAGCTGATGTTGTTGTGAATGATGAAGTGAATGTTGATGATATGAATGGTGTCATGAACGGTGTCATGAATGGTGTCATGAATGTTGCGAATGATTTAGAATTGAATGTGGTGAATGATGAAATTCCCTTTGTAATTTTGAGAGATTCGTTCAAGTGTGCTTTGAATGTGATTCCAGGTAACTTTGATTCGTATGTTTGTGGTGCTTTGGATATGAGTTGTCATTTTTGTCATGCCAAACATTTTGCAAGAGAAGTTACTTCAAATAATAATGAAGCGTTTTCTTTGTGTTGCCATAAAGGCAAAGTCAATTTACCTCCTCTTTCTGAAAATGCATTTTTCTCTAATATTTTCGAAGGATTGAATTCAAATGATAATGCTATAAAAAAACGTTCTAAAAGTTTTCTTTCAAATATTCGTTCCTATAATTCGGCATTTGCAATGATCAGTTCTGAATGTAATATAGCGGATTCTACTGCACGTGGTATTTATCATTTTAAAATTCATAATATTTTTTATCATCGTACTGGTGCTTTAATTCCTGCTTATGGTCGACCTCCAATGTATGCACAATTATATTTTTATGATGTTGATACTGCTGCTAATATGAGAATGAATAGAAATACCAATGTATGTGAAATTTTTCTTATGCGTGAGATAGGTTTTGAGTTAGATCGTGTGAATCCTTTTGTTCGTTCTTTCAAATCAATGCATGAATTTTGTGAAAGACCTGAGAATGTTACTGCTGATGTGTCAATGGTTATCTTCTATATATTAATACGCTAGATTAAAACTTTGTGGAGCATTAGGCTTTTTTATTCGCAGATGGATTCATTTGAAATTTTCACAGCTAACTGATATTAGTGTAACCTATAGTCGGATCCGGATTCAAACAAATCGGATCATAAATAAAAAAGTTATTATATACGGAAAACTTTTTCTATACATATGCATTATAAGTTTACATACATCTTTCTTTTTGCTTTAAAACAATGCTTTAAAATTTTTCTTTTTTATATATTAGCTATCGAACCGAACAACGAATAACAAAAACGAAAATTTTTATATTTATTTTATATTCATTTCAGTCGTTGTATTTATTTTATATTTAGTCGTCTTTTATCTTTCAAGAAGGACGGTTTTCGATATTTTTCGATTATTTTGTTTTTTATTGATATAAAGATTTTTGAGATATTTTGATATTTGAGTTATTTCATATTTTTGATATATTGATATATTTATTTATTTCGATGCCAAGACTACGTCGTAAACGTCGTTTGGATGTGAGTGGTACATCGAGTCGTCGGAATAAAAGAGACTAGGAGGGCCCGGCGTGCTTCGCTACGCTTATAAATAAAGTTTTTGCGTAGACATTTTGTTGACGTAGAAGCAATGATTTCAAAAAGTGGTAATGAGAAATGCTACCATATAATTTTTAATTTTTCTTTTTAAATATATGAATGAAAAATAATCAGAACTCTAGCTGATCAGTTCGGATATATGAAAAATTAGCGATCAAATAAGTTTTCAAGTAAGCTTCGTATGAAAAATTAGCATATGAAAAATTAGCGATCAAATAAGTTTTCAAGTAAGCTTCGCTAATTTTTCATATATCCGAACTGATCAGCTAGAGTTCTGATTATTTTTCATTCATATATTTAAAAAGAAAAATTAAAAATTATATGGTAGCATTTCTCATTACCACTTTTTGAAATCATTGCTTCTACGTCAACAAAATGTCTACGCAAAAACTTTATTTACAAGCGTAGCGAAGCACGCCGGGCCCTCCTAGTAATAATAAATTTGTTAACAAAAAAATGCAGTTCAGTACAGTGGTTCAAACAAATGCAATCAATCATGAAAATTCAATTAATATTAATTCAGATAGCACAAATGATTTGTTTGCACCACATGAATTATTAAAAATTCTCAAAGAACTTGTTTCAGGACTTCGGGGGTGCCATTCCAAGGAAGAACAATTTGATGTTATGGCTAATATTGCTATTAAATATGTCTGTTATCCATAATTCTTTAAAAATTTGTGTGTGGAACGCGTACGGTATAAAAAATAAAAAATTTGAGGTAATTCAGTTTTTAGATAATTTTAATATTGATATATTACTTATTAGTGAAACGAATTTAAAGCCTTCTATTTCATTTTCGATTCCTAATTTTCGATTTTATCGTAATGATAGAGAAAATATTCGCAGGGGTGGTGTTGGTATTCTTATAAAAGATTGCATTAAACATTCGCTTCTGCCTGACCTTAAATTAAATTGTATAGAATCCCTGGGTATTAATATAATAAGTAGTGATAATAATCAACTTAAAATATTTTCTGTATATTGTTCATATTCGAATTCTGAGCATCTCAGAAATGATTTTATAAAAATTTGTAGTGGTAATATTCCTTACCTAATTGGTGGTGATTTAAATTGTAAGCATCCTAACTGGTTTTGTCCTAGAACTAACCGCGGTGGTCGAACTTTATATGATTATTCTATATTAACTCTGATTGTGTTGTTATCGCTCCCCAAGATCCTACCCACTATAGTCCTGCTGGAGTCCCTAGTATTATTGATATATTTTTAACAAACAACCCTCAGTTGATATCCGAAGTTAACACCATTCAAGCACTCTGCTCCGATCATCTGCCAGTCCTCTGTTCAATAGTATTTAATAATCAAGTAGATCATTGCCATCGTAAATACTTTAACTATAAAAATGCTAATTGGAGCAATTATCAGAATCATATTTCATCTGAAATTGAAAATTTCAATTTAAGTTCAATTCATACTATTTCAGATGTCAACGTTGCAGTCGATTTTTTGACAGCATCCATTTCTTCAGCTCGTGAGCTATGCGTACCGCTTGTGCCTGTTCTTCCAACTGATAAATTGTTATTATCTGATCAAGTGTTAAGTTTTATCAGACACCGAAATTCGCTTAGAAGATCTTACCTCAGAAGTCGCCTTGCTCACATTAAAACCTCAATAAACTTGCTAAATAGAATTATTAAATATCATATAAATATTCTTTATAATCAAAAATGGCAAACGAAGCTTGAATGCTTGGATAATGGTTCAAGAAACTTCTGGAAAACAACTAAACATTTTAAAAACCATCGCAAGTCCATTCCACCATTAGTTACTCCCAACACTGGAAATCGAATTTTCTTAAATACAGAAAAAGCACAAGTATTGGCTGATGTCTTCCTTGACGCTCATCAAATTCCAAACTCCAATATTGTAATTGAAGAACAAGTGAATGACTTTTGCACTAATTTCAATAATTTGGATAACAATGCTCCAATTTCTGAAATTCACCCTTCTGAAATTTCTGATATTTTGAAATTCCTTCCAAGGCTCAAAGCTCCAGGTGTAGATAATATTCCATTTATTTTACTTAAAAATCTTGGGCACTCTACAGTTCATCAAATCCATCGTGTAGTCAATCATATTAAATCTAATAGATCTTCGCTAAAATCTACTGGAATGATATTATTAGACCTTGAACGAGCCTTTGATAAAGTTTAGCAAGATGCAGTCTGCTATAAATTATTTATATATGGATTTCCAATATTTTTAATTAAAATCATAAAATCGTTCTTAACTGATAGAACATTTTTTGTCCAGATTTTTGATTCCATGTCCTCTATACTTAGCATTCCAGCTGGGGTTCCTCAAGGTGCCGTATTGAGTCCTTTGCTTTTTTGTTTATTCATCCATGATATTCCAAGAGATAGTGAATGTAAATTATCATTATTTGCTGATGACACTGCAATATTTGTGTCAGATGAGCTGGCGGTATCTATTATCAATAAGCTTCAATTGTACCTCACTAAAATTCTCGAATTTTTTAAAAACTGGAAACTTAGTATTAACATATCAAAATGTGAAGCCATTTATTTTACTAGGTGCAGAGCATCCCGTAAACTTCCACAACAACCCTTTCTGATTCAAAACTCTTCTTTGGAATGGAAACCTTCAACTAAATATTTAGGAATTTATTTGGATAAATCATTAACATTTAAGACACACGTCACTCAAATACAACAAAAATGTAATGCACTGTTCAAAAGTCTATATCCTCTACTCAACAGAAATAGTAAACTGAATAGTCATAATAAGACACTAATTTACAAGTGTGTGATTCTTAATATCATACTTTATGGTGCGCCAATTTGGTGGGATATTGCTTTGTGTCATAAAAAGAAATTTCAAATTATTCAAAACAAATTTCTAAAAACTATATATAAACGCCCTAGACGTTATAGCACTTTAAGACTGCACAACGAATTAAATATAAAGCTTGTCAATGTAGTTGCTAGAGAAGCTAATGATAGATACATAAATAAATTAAATCATATTGAAAATGAATTGATAAACGCAATTAGCTTTTCCACCGCTTAATTTTTGCAACGTAGCTTTTAAGTTTAGATTTAAGTAGGTTAGGTAAATATACGTTTTTTATTAGTTACTAAGCAGACTGAACTGCATTTGAAAATATAAACATTCTTTTTTCATTTATTTTTCGCAATACTCATACTAAATAATTTCATCTGCTGTAAAGCTTACTATTAAAAGCTGATCTCAGTAAACTATTAAATGTATACAAATGTATTATAAAATTTAAAGTCAATAAAGGATTATTATACATGTAAGTGCATATTAGAATAATTTTTTAACCGATTTGAAGCAACATGGGGGGATTCAAACCCCCAGCAACCCCCCCTTTCGTACGCCACTGTTTATACGCATCAAAATATTTATACATTTTCAATAGAGAGCAAAATATTTTATTTCTCTGAAAAAATTACATATAAATTTTTGGTGAAAAACAAAACGTCGGCGAAAAAAATGCGACCTAAAAAAACAAAAACACACGCTGTCGCTTCAAATTAGAAATAGAATCTAAATTCAACACAACAAAAAAAACGTCACCGTCTGCCGTTGTGGCTGTGTTAGCAGCTAGGGTGACCACTTCTCCAGGTTTACGGTGACGTCTGCGGGTTATGTAAGGTAATCGCCGGGCTACGGACTTAACTACGAAGCCGCCATGGTCGAGAGAAGGCGGCAAAGTTTTACTTATGTCGATGATTCTAAATAGAAAGATGAGACAGACATATCTTTCTTTCATTATAAAGCCACAACATATATTTTTATAGTACAAATTCAAAACAAAAGAAATTAAACCGAACAAATGCCATGATAAACCAAAATTAGGATACAAAAATATTGAACACCTTCTTACACCACCACCAAATAATAACACCAATAATTATCGAAATCGCATATCAGGAAACCGCACTTGATCAAACACACAAGAACCAATCAGTTCCTTCTCATTTAGTTTTATAACTTTTGATAAAATTTCATCAAAATCATTTAAAAACGAGCCTTGTAATTTATCCAATGCATAAACCAACCAGGAAAAAATATACGTTCTATTGTTCGGGAGACCTTTCACAAATTTGACCAATACCATTCAAAATCTAGCGGAGATCTTTAATAGGGATGAAAGTCATTTGACAAAGATTCATCTAACCCGGCAGTTGGGATGCAAAACTATTTAAATTTTAAAAGCCCTAATATTTTTGTATTGTTTGTTGAGTTCTGGTATCAGGATGGTCATTTTGTTGTTTTCTCATTACCAGATTAATATCATGAGATGCTAAGTGCTAAGATAACATGAGATGCTAAGTTTGTTTGTATAAGTGAATGCAATATATTTTCCTTTATGTGCCAAAATGGACAAACAATATTTTTACATCAGTGAAAGCAACACAAAAATATAATGCATTCACTTAAACTAACAAACTTAACATCTTATGTTAATATCTCGTAATGAGAAAACAACAAAATAAGGACTTGATGTTATTGAAATTTAAAGTAAACAGAGGTCCCCACTCTTACCACTTCAATAAATGAAGTTTTGTTCGGAATACCACCGCCATTTTCCAATATCGGCCAAAAACTAACGCCCAATCAATAATGGTTAGGTGCTAATTTGTTTTTTTTAAAGGCGCTCCAAAACTGTTGGCAAGGGAAAATGTTAGATGAGAAAGCTTAAGCGAATAACTAGAAAGTAAACAAACTTAATTTTTTATAAAATGCTGAGCATTTAAATTTTAGATATTTTTTAGATCAAAGTGCACTGCTATATAAAAGGATGAATAATTATATGTAAATATTAAGTTGAAAAAAGTAATACGAAGCGATAAACCAGTGTCAGTTGACAACAAAACTCCGCCCATTTGTCTAAGATTTTGACGTTTGGAAAGTAAACATCGATTTTCTTTCATAATTTCAAAATTTTCATCCCCAAGGAAAAACTAAACAACAAAAGCAAATGGGAGAGAACAGCGTTCACAAAACATTTAGTCAAATTCAAACTAAAATTAGTGGAAATAAAAGTTTTTACAAAAACTACATATCCAAAATGTCAAATCTTCGCAAAATGGGCGGAGTTTGGTTGTAGTTTTTAAGTTGATAAATGATAGCCCTGATAAATCGGAATTCCTCCGGAAATGCGAGGCTGTTTCCAAAGCTTTTCGAGTGTAGTAAATATACTGATATACCAATATCTAGAGGAAATGTCTATGAAATAACAATTGGCGTGCTATCCGTCATAGGTATGAACCGATTGAAATCTCGTTTTAGGGTCTAATAATTCCAGAACCTATGCTCATTAATGGATTAAGCTAAAAAATTCAGCAGACAGATTTTTACAGATAATTTTTCATTTTTTAGATTGTATGAGTTAGCGTGATGTATTTCATTGAAGTTGATATCCAATTAATCTGTATTATTATTTGTATATCTAAGCAAGTTATGTTACTTTTATTTTATTAAAAACAAATCATTAGAAAATAGATATTGAATTGTTAAAGACAGAATTATTTAATAAACTGAATATTTCTGAATAATATATTTATTTAATAATCAACAAATGTAAATGAGGATATAACATTAGGCGACGAGGATAAAAATTAGAAAATTAAATACAATGGAAGATAGTAATATTATAGAATTTAATTCAGAAATAATTGAATGGGATACTTACCAAGCAAAAATCGACATTTTTTTTTTTTAATAAAGAAATTAAAGATGATAAAAAAAAAATCATCGTTTTTATTAAACAAATTGTCGACTAATGTATTTAAAACATTAATTGATTTATCATTTCCGGATAAGATTGAACAGAAGAAATATACGGAGATTTGTGAAATAATAAATAATCATTATAGTAAACCAGTTGCGATATATAGAGAAAGAATTGTCTTTTACAAACTAAATCAAATGGAGGGTGAATTGATAAATGATTGGATTGCTAGAATCAAAAGTGCAGTGAAAAATTGTAAATTCAATAATGATCTTCCCAATATATTATGAGGCAAATTTGTATGTGGTTTAAGTGACATAGGGTTATTAGAACGCATAAGGAAGAAGGCGAAACATTGATTTTTGAAAAAGCAGTAAATATTGCAATAAAGAAAGAAATTATGAAGGTAATTAAACGAAATACAAATATTAATTATATGAAAACAAAAACGGAAGAAAATAATTATGATCAAAAGGAAAGGAACGCTATGAGTTACAAAAAAAATGTTGGCAAAAATTTTAAAAATGAAAATTGGACTAAAAGAAAAATGTATTGCAGTATATGTGGAAAAAATAACCATTTGATGAATGAATGTTATTTTAAAAAATATGGAGGGGCTGAAATCTCACAGCTCTGAGATATCAAGACTTCGGTCTGGGTTAAGGATTTTGATATAGTTTTCGGCAAAAAACTTTTATGAGGACATGGTTTTTAGTTTTGGGCAGCGATGTACATCAAACATAACTCTTTGTTAAAGTACAAGTATTTTTTATCCCTGTTTAAAAGTTTATTACAAAACTAACACGAAACATCAACACGTTGCCGGAAAATTATAATCAAAATTCCAAAAATATTGTTAAATTGCAAAAATTATTACAAAATCAAAAATTGAAACTTTTTTCAAAATTCCAAAAATTATTAGAATATCAAAAATTAAAAATTTTTCAAAATTCTAAAAATATTTCAAAAATTCTTACAAAATCAAAAATTAAAACTTTTGCCGAAATTCTAAAAATATTGCAAAAATTATTACAAAATCAAAAATACAAACTTTTTCAAAATTCCAAAAATATTTCAAAAACTATAACAAATTCAAAAATTTCCATGTCCAATCTCATTTTAAATTACATTTACGTCATAAAAACAGCTACATTTTTTTCCCAAAAAATTGGCTAAAAAAATAAATGAAATCATTTTTTGACACTCTTGACATTATTTTTTGACAAACTTATAATGCCATAATTCTCAATAATAATAATAATATATCATGTCATACGAACTATTAATTTTATTTTTTTCTAAAAACATTGGGTAAAAAATAAATAAAAACCTTTCTTTTGACACACTTGACAACATTTTTTGACAAACTTACAATGCCATAATTCTCAATAATAATAATAAAATTCATTTCAAACAAACACTTTTATTTTTTTTGCAAAAAATTAGGTAAATACTAAATAAAAATCTTTTGACACACTTGACAACATTTTTTTGACAAACTTATAATGCCATAATTCTCAATAATAATAATTAAATTTCATTTCAAACAATTTTATTTTTTCCAAAAAATTGGGTAAAAAAATAAATAAAAATCTTTCTTTTGACACACTTGACAACTTTTTATTGACAAACTTATAATGCAATAATCTAGTTTTTGATCTCACATACCAATCCCGACCATCAAGATTTCTACAAATTTAATGTTCCTACTCGTAATCACTTAAAATGAACGTTTTTTAAGCCAAAAATTTGAAAATTTTCTATTTTTGACACACATAATGATTTTTTGACACACTTCCGGTACAGTTATCGAACACAGCGTCCTTTCGGACCTGTCCCTTGAGTATACCTATTTTTAGAAAAAAAAATTTTTGAAATCCCTCCAGCGGTTTTCCCTGCAGCGTAGGTAATGACGGCCGGCCGGCAGACAGACATACATTTTTTTTTTTTGCTTTTTTAGAATCAGGAGGTCCTAAAACGTCGAGAAATGTCAAAAAAAGTGGGGGTAAGAATTTCACTTTGAGCTCATGAATGTAATACTTAGGTCTTTCAGACCGAAGTAATACAACATGTAATATATGTAAAAAGCCTGGGCATATATCGTATGTTTGTAAGATAAAAGAAAAAAGTTTTCACAATTATATTGATCCAGAAAAGAAAGAAATTGAAAATGTATTAGAAGAGGTACCATTTTTTAACATTAGTGATAGACGAATGGATACAATTAAAATTGAAGTTATAGTTAATGGACATTATTTGAATATGGAAATTGATACCGACCGACATACGATCAATTTTTTTTTGATAGAAGAATGGAAAATAGCAATACAATATTTAGAGGTTATTCAGGAACAAATTTTATTCCAATGGGAAAATTAAATAGAAGTATTGTATTCAAAAATATAAAAAGTCCAAGCGGCACGTGTATCCGCTAGAAATAGGTAGATTTCGAGATCAGACAGTTTTGTGTTCCAGTAGAATCTGATGTATCAGATTAGTTTAAACAAAACAAACTAATTTCAAACAGATATCAAACAAATTTTAAAAAGAAAATTAGCTACCTACAAGCAAAATTATATCTATCCAATTTTGCAACAAACAAATATCAAATCAAATCAAATATTCACAGAACATGTGTGTGACAATTTATGACACAAACCTACTCTATATCATATGTCGTGCAATTACTGCAAAATATCAAAATAGTTTATTTCTAAGAAAAAAAAATTAATTTCTTCTATTCAAATCTTTTATTTTTTTGACTGTTATAAGGTTGACATTGACTGTTATAAGGTTTTTGGAAATTGTAGTTGGGGATTGTTGCAAACTTTTTTGTTGAAGCCAACAAGTCAAAAACCTCTAACTGCAGAGGATTATATTTATAAGAAACAGATTAAAATGTTTCCACAGATTCTAAATTTCTGAAGATTTTAAAAATATTAGTATCCAAACGGCCGTTATAACGGATTAAAAAAACCACTTTTTTTTCTAGTATAAAGCCTATAGTTCCTTAACCATGTGTCAGATTTTTCTGATTTACGAACTCGTCCAAGATATTAATAAAACACACATTTTTAAGAAAGGTTTTTTGATCTGGCTCTACAAATGCAACCGTGAGAGCGCCGGTTGATTTAAACGCATTTTGTGTTTTACAAGCTTTTTTGTTGGAGCCGCTCACTCAGAAACCTTAAACTGCAGAGGTCTTTTTTTTGAAAAAAACTGATTAAAACGGTTTCAAAGATTCTAAATTTATGAAGTTTTTCAAAATATTAGAATCCAAACGGCCGTTATAACGGATCTAAAAAATAGAGTTTTTTTCTAGCATAAAGCTTCTAGTTTCTTAACCATGTGTTGGATGGGGCTGATTTACGAACTTGTCCAAGATATTAATAAACGCACATTTTTAAAAAAGGTTTTTTGATCTGGTCTTATAATTGCGACCGTGAGAGTGCCGGTTGTTTAAAAAAAAAACTTTTTTTGCAAACTTTTTTGTTGGAGCCGCTCACTCAGGAACCTCTAACTGCAGAGGTCTATTTTTAAAACAAATTTATAAAAAAGATTCCAAAGATTCTAAATTTGTTAAATTTTTAGAAATATTAGTATCCAAACGGCCGTTATAACGGTTTTAAAAAATCAATTTTTTTCAGAAAAAAGCCCCTAGTTTCTTAACCACGTGTCGGATTTTGCTGATTCACGAACTTGTCCAAGATATTAATAGAACACACAAGTACAGAAAATTTTTTTGATCTACCTCGTTTTCGTTATATCTCACATCGTTTATATATATATATATATATATATATATATATATATATATATATATATATATATATATATATATATATATATATATATATATATATATATATATATATATATATATATATATATATATATATATATATATATATATATATATATATATATATATATATATATATATATATATATATATATATATATATATATATATATATATATATATATATATATATATATATATATATATATATAATATATATATATATATATATATATATATATATATATATATATATATATATATATATATATATATATATATATATATATATATATATATATATATATATATATATATATATATATATATATATATATATAGAAAGAGATAATTAATTTCCTTAACCTCACTATTTGTGATTTTCGAAAGTTAGTAGGTATATTCCATACTATCCTAAGTCACGTGTGCAGTTATTATTGAATGCTGCCAATCAATATGAAATCAATTTTACGACATATATGTCAAGTAAATTAGTGAATCGTATGAATTTTTCAATTCGAAATCAGTTTTTGGGTTTATCTGAATAAACCTTATAGTTGTTTGTTAATAAAAACAAATTTTATCTCTAAACGTGTTTCGGTTCGGATTCGAACTTAGAACCTCATCAGTACCAACTAAGTTTGAATCTTTTGAAAGTTTTTCACTAAGAAAAAAGAAATTACAACATCGTAATTAAAAATGTTTCTAAATGTCGACGCCGAGGGGCAGTTGACAGCGTGTCTACCAAAAGATTCAAACTTAGTTGGTACTGATGAGGTTCTAAGTTCGAATCCGAACCGAAACACGTTCAGAGATAAAATTTGTTTTTATTAACAAACAACTATAAGGTTTATTCAGATAAACCCAAAAACTGATTTCGAATTGAAAAATTCATACGATTCACTAATTTACTTGACATATATGTGCAAAGCTTGTATTAACAAATTGCAGTAACTTTTTTAACTGTGTACAAAAAAAGCCGGCAGAATTAATGCTTAATAGGTCAATGAGAACACGTTTAGATTTAATAATTCCAAATTAGGATATTATAATGAATGAATGTAAATATTCAACAGTAAAAGAAAAATTTGGTATGCAGTAATTTGAGAAGAAAGTATTGTGGTGTATTTCATTGAATTTGATATCCAAGTAATCTGTATTATTATTTGTATATCCAAGCAAGTTATGTTACTTTTATTTTATTAAAAACAAATCATTATAAAATAGATATTGAATTGTTAAAGACAGAATTATTTAATAAACTGAATATTTCTGAATAATATATTTATTTAATAATCAACAAATGCAAATGTGGATATAACAGTTACTTTTTATAATTGGCCAGAGTTGCTTAGTATATACTTAAGCGCACGTGCCCTGTTTTAGCATGAGTGGACTATTTTAAGCTTCAATTATTTTTAGGTACATGTGGTACAGTGTCAGCCTTGTAGTAGAACCTTTAGTATTACCCAAAGTGCACCACGTCGATCTCAATAATACCTTTGCACTAGGGTGGTAAAAAATACTAGAAATACATTCAGTTATTGTTTTTTTTATTTGGATTAAAAGTTTGAAGTATCCTAATGAAAAATTAAAACTTATTTTTATTACATCTTGCGAATCTCTATAATTTCAAGCTTTTAACTTTTTAACTAACGTTTTGTCTCTAATAAAACGAATATTTGAACTGTAATAAAACGAAAAAATAAGAAGTTGCTTTAAATAAATAAAAAGTTGAAAAAATAAGAAGTTGCTAAAACGGTCAAAAAGTACTCAGTGTTACACTCTTTTGCACATTTTTTTTTTGGGACAAATATAACCGAATACTCATACTTTTTAAATTATATAAAATCACGTACGTATGATTAATGAAAAAATATCTCGATTTTATATATTCAAGCATCCACCCACTAATTCTTATTTATTGGTAGAATTTTTGAATATATATCTAAAAATATGGATTAATTAAAATATTCCAATAATTATTTAAACTTTTTTTTCTTTAATTTACAGGGCAGTGTTCAAATTCGATGGTGTACAAATTTATTGTTCCGGCAAAGGACAAGGTTTCGATGAATTTAAACCACATTTCGCAGACAATGAACGCGCCTTTGGATATATTAGGTAAATTGGAGATCTTCTACGTTTTTTAATTACTTTGAAATAACTACCGAAAGTTAATGTTTTACTTGAGCGACTTCTATTAAATAAACTAACTACAAAATTCCACACAAGGGATTTTAACATAATTTTTAAATTTATATCCACGCGTTTATCCTGGTTTATCGTTTTTTAATGTTTGTTTGAAAGTAACAATTTTGGAATAACAAACTACAATTTCACAAATCACATTCAGATCTAATTTGATTTTTCATAATTAAACTCAGAGAATAGAATCAAAATAACATATAATATTCTGATCCTCCACAGCTTTAATTAGTTAATAAAATTTGTTGGTTGTTGTAAATTAATCGTTATAAAAAAATATATTAATCCGTTTTTTATGGTAACATGCTATAATTAATTAGATAAACTTTCAAACTATAAGAATAACATATCAAAGAAAAGTACTTGCGTCTTAAGTAACTTAATTCCTTTAACTGCGTAAAAATAAGATAAAATGTAACATCATAAACCCAAATAAATAAAGATCATTGAACCCCTTCTTCACACCCACCTAATAAGTTTATATTAATTCGTTTTTCATTGTGATTTTTATTAACAATTTCAGAATACAAATGGGTGATGAAATGTCAAAAAGAAGAAAATTTTTATTCCTTACATGGGTTGGCCCAGATGTGGGTGTTATGCAACGTGCAAAAATGTCAACTGACAAATCAATAATAAAAGACGTTATAAATAATTTTGCCGTTGAAATTCAAGCAGAAAATGAAGGTGAATTAGATTTGGATCTTTTCAAAGAGGCATTAAACAAAGCGGGTGGTGCTAACTATGGAACGGGTGTACGAGATTTATAAAAAAAGAGAAAGAACAAAAAATAATAATTAATATTTAATATAATATATAATAATGATAATAAAAATAAAATAATTATTAGAAAAAGAAACAAGAAAAATTACAAAAAATTATCGTATAATTTATTATTGGTTATTATTTTTTTACAAATTTCGCCGTTTTCAAATTTTATTATAGTTTAAACGATGAAAAAGTGAATTTTAACGATTAATTTTCTGGATTTATATAAAAAAAAAATCAAATCCCTTGTCCAGAAATAAGATTTTAAGAAATTTTAAAAATTATTATTATTTTTGTGATGTATGTATGTACAGAAAGTATGAAATTGCCAAGATTTTTTAATTAAATAAAAACAATAAAAAGAAAATCGAATGTTTGTTATCTTTTTTTTTGAAACAAATGTCGACTCGGCAGACTGATCTTGGTTTAAAGTTTCAACACACGATTTTTTAAAGCATTTTTCAAATCCCAATTTAAAAACGCAGTTGATCAGAATAATTGGAATGAGAAACATCATGTTGCAGCTTTAATAGTGGCGCCGAAGGGTGAGTTCAAGCAAAATCGACGAAGCTATAATGAAATTATCAAGGCTTTGGATCGCAAGTATGGTAGTGACCTAAGCGGGAAATAGTCAGAATAGAGTTGAAAGGTCACCACTAAGGAGTAGGGCAAAGTCTTCAAGAGTTCTCGTCTGCAATCGAGCGTCTTGTAGCTGCAATAGCAATGACATGTAAGATGGTACAAAACATCAATAAGACATCGGTAACAGCAAACAAATGGAATGTGGAGAACGATCTCTGAACTCTGCATGCTCTTCTTCTTCGATTGAATTTTTGCGCTCGGAAGCCACTGATCCTTGTTGTTCCTGTTTGTTCCTCCAGCACGCTTGTTCAATGTGACCTGCCTTGTTACATACCCAACATCTGATACCACTTCTTTCTTACCATAACTGACTTCTGCGACTCAGGATTTCTAATTCCGCCAGTGAAGCCATCTATCTTGATTCGATCATGTATTCTGGAAATGTATTTCCATGTGCCATATGTACAAGACGCTCGATTACAGACAAAAACACTTGATGACTTTCTGCTACTCGTTGGTTACCTTTCACCTCATTTTCTGTACATTTACTGCTTGTGGTTACTGCCATACTTGCGATCCAAAACCTTCATAACTTCATTATGTCGATCTTGCTCAGGAACTGCTTGGATTGTTTTTACTGCTTCACCCTTCAGTGCCAAATTTAAAGCTGCAACACGATGTTGCACAAAGAAAAACTAAGAATGAAGTCAGCAATCAAGAGAATGGTTGCGCAACAAGTCCAAGCGATATTCAAAAAAACAACAAGGGATTTGAATAAAGACAACTTGTGCCGCTACACAATACACAGCGGAGAAAAGGATTATCGCCAAAAGTCCCAATATCTTGGGAAGGACCCTATTAGTGGAGTCATATTAGCATTTTATATTAATGTAAAAGCAAAGTTGAATTTTTGTTTGGTTTTATGTTAGGGACATAAAATTAAAGGGGTATGTAATTATTTAGCATATTTGGAGGTCCGGAAGGGCCTCAAAAATGGCAAAAACTGTTTTTTTGGTGTTTTTTGAGTAGGTCGCTTCACTATTTTTGAAATATTTCGGGCTCTAATGATCATAAAAAAAATAAAAATGCAAAATTTTTGTGATTAAATTTCGAATCCATCTAAGGTGGTTAGGTACTTTAAAAGTGTAACCTAACCTCAAAAAACCGAATCGCGTGACTTTTTTTTTTTACTAAATTTATGATAAGGAGCGGAAAAATATTCGAATTTTCATGAAAATTTCAGGGAACATGTATTTTAATAGTCTTGATATGGGTTTTAATTTTATGAAAAATTTTAATTTTTTCGGCCACAATTGGCATTTTTTGTTAAATTTGGCCAGTGGCACCATTTTATGAGAGGTCATCCAAAATTAATTTTTTTTTTTAATCTGTACTTTTTTTTGTATCTACTTTAACCTAAGTATAATTAAAATTATGTTGCCTTAATTTAAATGCCCATTTTTGGGCATGAAAAAAAATTAATTTTTGAATTTTTTTGACATTTTACCATATATAGTATTATTTATGCTAATTATCATGTATTTTGCATAAAAGTGAAATATTCAATTCAAATTAATAAAAAATATTTTTTTAAATTATACATCACCTACAAAACTCTTTTTTTTGCAATGCCCTAAATTGCTTTTGGTAAATAATTAAAATGTTATTACAATTATTGTAAATATTTTATATAAGATTATGAAAAAATGTAATATTCAATTTTTTTCAAACATTTTTTGTTAACCTATAAAATACACAGCATAAATAATTTTACGCCAATTATGTTTTCAATTGAAAACTCTTTATGTGTTATTATGGTTTTCCATATTATTTACTGTTTGTGTGCTTTTGTCACTTTTGAATCAAAATGCAATATTTAAAAATATACTTTTTACTGTTTATTTTTAATTTTATTAATAATAATATAAACTTCCTTATAGTAACAATTTGAATTTGATTTATTTTATTGAATATCGATTTCGACTTACGTCATCCTCAGTTCTTAAATTATTATTACAATTTTTGCTTACACGATTGTCTTATATACTATTTCAACTGCTATGTTTTATTATTACGTCATATATTTTGTTAGTTTTAGTGTTGATTTTATCATTTAAAATGTTGCTATTGTTTTTATGTTTATATATTTCTATTTCTTCCAATCTATCTAGATGTTGTCCTTTTCTTTTTTTATATAATATGGTTATCAACACATGATATTGGTGTATTTGTGTTTTTCTATTTTTAAATGTTGGGCATATCTGGATTTTGGATCGCTCTTATTAATTTCACTGGTGTGTTCAATAAATCTTTTTGTGAAGGACCACCCCGTTTGACCTATATAAACCTGTGTCTAAGGTTTGGGTTTTTTGGTTTTTAGGTAATTCTCTATTTTATTTTTGTTTTTGTAAGCTGCAATATATCCACACTTTTTTAAAGTTTTTTGCATTATTTTTAATGTTGTTTTATTATATGTTACGCCTATGTATTTTTGCTTGCTAAGTTTTCTTCATTCTTCAATGTTGTTAGGGTTTGCTAATTTGTCTTGTTTTTATGTTTTCTATTTAATGTGTCAATTATTTCGTTTTTATATCCGTATATATCGATTTTTTGTACACATAAATTTCTATAATATTTAAAATTTAAAAAAATAAAAATTGTTTTAAGTGTAAATAATAGCTTAACTTATTCGCTATACATTTATTTATTTTTGCTCTAAATTTATTTATTGTTCTTTACTGTAAAATGAAAACTTGTTTTATTTTAAACAAATTTATTTTACTATTATATAGCACGTGTTCCTGAGTACGACAATTATTACTCAATATATACAATTTTATGATTTTTAATTTATTAAAAATATTATTATATCTTATTTTTTATACTTACATCTTTGTTGAAAATGAAAAATTTTAATAAATGCAATGACTTCACTTTTTTTACAACAATTAACTAGTGGCTTACAAAAGATGACTGCCAAGATGAAAAATCAAACTGTTTTGAGGAACAGATGGGGTAACGCTTAAATATAAGGCAAAACCAATAAAACATTTTTTTTCACAAAATATAACATTTTAGCATATCTTAATTGAATTTTTTGAAAAATACATGATAATAAGCATAAATAATAACGTACATATGGTAAAATGTCAAAAAAATGCAAAAATTAATTTTTTTTTCATGCCCAAAAATGGGCATTTAAATTAAGGCAACATAATTTTAATTATACTTAGGTCAAAGTAGATAAAAAAAGTACAGATTAAAAAACAAAATTTAATTTTGGATGACCTCTCATAAAATGGCGCCATTGGCCAAATTTAACGAAAAATGCTAATTGTGGCCGAAAAAATTAAAATCTTTTCATAAAAATTAAAACCCATATTAAGACTATTAAAATACATGTTCTCTGAAATTTTCATGAAAAATCGAATATTTTTCCGCCCTTTATCATAAAATTAGTAAAAAAAAAAGTCACGCGATTGGGTTTTTTGAGTTGGTTTTGGTTACACTTTTTCGGTTTTTTGGTTACACTTTTAAAGTACCTATTCACCCTAGATGGATTCAAAATTTAATCACAAACATTTTCCATTTTTTTTTTATGATCATTAGAGCCCGAAATATTTCAAAAATAGTGAAGCGACCTACTCAAAAAACACCAAAAAACCAGTTTTTACCATTTTTGAGGACCTTCCGGACCTCCAAATTTGCTAAATAATTACAAGCTCCCTTAATTTTATGTTCCTAACATAAAACAAACAAAAAATTCAACTTTGCTCTTACATCAAATACATCACTTTTTTTTTTTACTAATATGACTGACTCTATACCTATATACCAACATAAAAAAAAAAGCAATGTCGTTTATCGAGTAAAGAAAGGGCACCAAGCAAAACAAAAACTATAGTGGATCTAGAAAAGCTAATATTAGCATTCTACTAAGGAGGTGATTTAGATTGTGTTCAGGACGAACAGATTTAAGTGGTGGAGAGTATGACGATTATGGAATACAATGTAATTTAAAAACATTATTCTGGAAAATACTTTTTATAATATAAATATTAAATATTTTAAGATAACAAAATAACACGCAACAGGAAATTGTAGTTTATCTAATACGAAAATAAAATAAAACTAAGAAGTCTATGGTAGAGTAGGTAAATAAACAAATTAGAAAGAATAAATTTCACCACTGTGTTCGAACATTTGATGATTGTGTTATTATGTTTTTGTTGTTTAGGGTCGGTTTGTGTTTTAAAATGTTGTAGAGACTTTGTTATTGTTTCGTCTAGTATAAGAGGCCGCGTTAGGGATTGTCAGTTCAGTTTTAAATTAACAGTGATAGAAGTGAATTCTAAATTAGCGATACACAAGTTAGGTATAATACAAGGTTAATAAAATAATAAGAGATTATTATAAGCGAAGAATCATTGTAAATAAAAAAAAACAGTTAAGAGGATATTAAAGAGAGAACTATTTTGTAATAAGACAAAGTCTTGATGGAATAAAAAATTATAACGTATAGAAAATCCATTGTTTTAACTGCCTGATCTAGAGATCGAACCAAATAGATGTTGGCCGAAACGTTACAATGTGAAAATATTGAAAATAATTAATGCGAAAATTAGTTTTGGTTAAAGTTCCAGAACTGCCTCGCACAAAGAACGATTATATAAGTTTTATATTAAGATAAGTTTTATATTTTATTAGCCCTCATTCATATATTCCAAGTTCGAGCTGATTTCAATCTTACAAACCAACGAACTTCGATTTTAAAACGGCAAATGTAAGCCTAAAATTTAAATAAATCAAATAAATTTCATTCTATTTGACCATCAACGAACTGGACACGTGATCAAATCTTTGAAGTTTGAAGACATAACAATCACACCTTTGGAAAACCAGTCTAAGTTTTCTCATTCGCTTAAAATTTAAAGTGGTTTACGTGATTAGACCAAAAAGAGGTTTCGTCAGTAAACGATCGCAAATTCTTAATAAACTAATAGTAAGCCGCACCAATAGCTCCCGAAAATTTTAGGAGAATCAATATTTCGTAATTTAGCAGTTTTGAAAATAATAGCTTGGCCTTTTGATTCGTTTAAATTCAAAAATTTTGTAAGACCATTTTAGAATGAAAATCACACCTTGTAATCTCTAGAACTTCAACTCTTAAACACTCAATGGAACATTGTCAAACAAATACGGCCAACATCGAACTACATTTGGTGAGTAATCCCATCCGCTACACTTGAAAATAAATGTTTTATACAATCGGCATCTATAATTTATGAGCACAAGTACTCTATGTTATCTCTACAAAATTTGTACAGATATAATCTAACATGTGTAAACATTGTTAAATATAACTTTCAATTTTTTCTGTACGTATCAAAATTATTTATCTACGTTGGTGCATTTAGTATAAGTTGAAAATTTAGATTAGATTAATGATAATATAAATTATGATTTCACACTTGTAATATTTTTTTTTGTAAGCAGCATTAACGAAAGATATAATATATTAACGTTTGTCAACCTAAACGTTAGAATTTTATTTACTTAAAATTGAATTTTAGAGCTAAAATTTGAGAGGATTAGATTGAACGTTTGATGAACTCAGTTTTTGTTGATTTGGAATTTGTTTAATCTACATGTGTAACAACCTCGCGTACATAGTTCGCAGCTATTGGTTAACGTTAGTTAACGTTAGTTGCTATTATGTGATAGGATTTCTTGTTTAGTCACACAAGGCATTTTATATTTTGTAAAAAACCGTAAATTATATCATATGGAGAGCTTTATATTTCTTTTCTTAGCTTGTACAATTTCTAATGTTTTAGTATTGTTTGATCCGTTTGAAGATAAAAATTATCCTATCCTTTTCCATTTAAAAGTATCACTTGGGCTGGTCGTACATCTACAAATCACATCACCGCCAAATAATTCACATATTCACACAACTTCGTTTTTATTAACTTACCACTCATAATTATGAGATCCAATTTAAAAGAATTTACTAAATCTTTAAGGAATTAACAAAACAAAGTAATTTCTAATTATTCATTTAAAGCAATAACTATTCTGGCGCTCTTATCAATTTTGTGTAATAGAACCGAACAATTCATTCGTAATCAGTCAGAAAATTTATATGTGCAATCGAAAGTTAGGTGTTGCAACTAAATTATTTAGTTTGGATTTTTTATGCACAAAACAGGTTTCAATCAATAATAGTTATATTAAAAATAAAATAAAATTTTTCGTTCGTCCCAACTTTACATAATAAAATTTTGATTTGTTCGCACACGAAACACTGGAATATAATGCAAAAATTGTAAATAGAGGTTAGATGTGTAAAACAAAACTCACCTTAAAGTATTAAAAATAACTTAAATCTATATTACTATATAGCATATTTGTAGACAACATAATAAAAATAATATTAAATCAAAAACAGTTTAACATTTTTTTCCTATATACAAACTTTTATAAACTTTATTGAATAAAATGTATCGAACTGCAAGAAAGATAGAGTTCAAGCCATCACATCGTGATTATATCTAAAACAAAATTGATTACCATTTGATCTAATGTAAAGTTATATTTTGAATATTGAACTAAATTAAAAATCACATTGGTTATTACAGAGAAATAACAATGTTAAGCTTCTATTTTAATTGGCGGTAGTAATTTCGGCCAATCAACGAATTCGACACCATATTTAAAAATCCCTGTTGCTGTAACACCAACCATAGAACCCCAAAATAATACAAATAACAAATTTTCTGTATTATACTCTTGTGGGAATACAGACGATGCGAAAAACATGGCAACAGCAAACATCAAAACTGAAGGGAATGTTCCATATTTCCATCCCTTATTTATAACTAGAGGACATGGTATTAAAAGACCTTCACCATCTTTTACAATATAATTGCCAAGGAATAGATCAATTGCATCCTGACGAAACCCATCACAAAAATTATTTTTATAATAACGTGTCAATGAATTGATTCCATCGTTTAGTAGTCCCGCTCTGGTTCGTTTTCCAGTTCTTGTAAAATCTGTTTTTAATGCACCTGTCCCAGAATACTGTATTGATATTATATCTGCATTATCAGCCCACACGTTTTTGAACAACAATTCAAATCCTATTGAAGTTTCAAACTTTTGATTTGGCAATAATATACCAATTTTTCTGAGTACATTAGTCAATGATCGTCTAGCAAGCATACTTTGTACAACATTTGTTCGGTCAAGGCAATCAATACAATTTGTTCGAAATGTACCATCTTGAGTGGCTATCAAAGACCCGTCTCGTCTTAAGTGAAAATATCCAAATTCATCTTGCTCGTGAGCTAATCGATCAATAAGTATCTGCAATCGATCCCACCTCATCTTACGACATTCAGAGTGGAAATCGAAAGCTTCATAGCGTACTGACGGACTCCCTAGTACTTGAACAGCATTCGAAAAAGATTTTTCTAAAATAGCTTCTTTTCCATGTTGATCTATTAAATTGACAGCTACTTGTCTGCCATATTGCATAAGTTGATAGTCAAAATGTTTAGCTAATGCTGATTGGTGATCTTTCCCTAGTTCAATTTCGAAAGGTGGTTTATATTTTAAATTAGGTGTGTGTTTCCAATATAATGGAATACTACCTCGTGTTTGAACATATGATATTTTATCACCATTATATTCGATTATTTGTTCTGTTTCGACAAAGTTCGACACATTTCCCTATATAAAATAAATAATAACAATAAAAAATTTAAATATAATAAGGAAATGAATAAAACTTACATTATTATCAATTCCACGTGAAAACCAACGGGTTCCCGCACGTTGTGTTGAACGTCTTGTTACTAAGATCCACGAAAAACTATGCCCGTTTATTGATACTTGATGTACTGAAACAACTACAACGTGAAAATATTGTTTAAACTTTTTTAAAGAGTATCTACCTACAACATACATTTATTTATTAAACAAAAGTCAAAGACCCTCAGTTCATTTACTTAACAATTAAACGTTCCCATATTTGCTAAGTGATTACCAAATATTTATAATATTTTAATATGTTTTGAAATTAAACATATTATAAAAAATATCAAACCAAATTTAACTTTTATTTAATTATTGCGAAATTCGAATATTAAAATTATAAAATTCAAATTTAAATTATAAAATTACAAAATAATAAAATTATAAAATTAATATATGATTTTTTTGTAGTAACACTAACACCAAAAATAATTCATTTTAAAAATAAAAAATAAACAAAATTGTTTATTAATTTTTATTTAACTACTACGCGTTTCAATTCAATCTGATGCAGATCATCGACAGGTAATATTTTGTAGCTTGATATGCAGTTACAAAATATTATCTGTCGATGATCTGCATCACGTTGAAACGCGTAGTAGTTAAAATTTAAATAAAAATTAGATAAAAGTAAAAAACCAAATTAATTTTGTTAATTTTTTTATAGTGAATTATTTTTGGTGTTAGTGTAACTACAAAAAAATCATATATTAGTTTTATAATTTTAATTTTAATGTTATAATTTTAATTTTGTAATTTTAATTTTGTATTTTAACTTTATAATTTTAATTTAATAATTTTAATATTAATTTTATAATTTTAATTTAAAAAAATGGATAATTCACGTCACTCCGAAAATGTTATTCATATTATAAAATTAAAACTAATATTATAAAATTAAAATAAAATTAACAAAATTATAAATTTATTTAATTATTTAATTAAAATTAAGTTTACAAAAAACAAAATTAAAATTAATATTATGCAATTAAAATTATAAAATTAGTTTGAAATATATAATTAAAATTGTAAAACTAAAATTATAAAATTAAAATCATAAAATTAAAATTAAAATATTAATTTTACAATTTTAAATTTTATTTTATAATTTTAATTTTGTAATTTAAAAATCAATTTTATAATTTTAATTTTATAAATTTAATTTTATAACAAAGTTTAAGTTTATAACTTTAATTTTATAATCTTAATTTTATAATTTCAATTTTATTATTTTAGTTTTAATTTTGTAATTGAAATTTAAATTTTAATTTTATAATTTTAATTTAATTTTATAATTTCAATTTTAATTTTTTCAATTTTAATTTTATAATTTTAATTTTAATTTCGTAATTTTAATTTCAAAACATTAATTCTATAATATGAATTTTATAAATTTAATTTTATAATAAATTTAATTTTAATTTATAATTTTAATTTTATAATTTTAATTTTATAAATTTAATTTTATAAATTTAATTTTATAATTTTAAGTTTAATTTTATAATTTTAATTTTGTAACTTTAATTTTATAATTTTAATTTTATAAATTTAATTTTATAATTATAATTTTAATTATTTTATTTTTTTAAATTTTAAAGTTCAAATTAATATTATAAAATTAACATTAAAATTAGACAATTAAAATTATTTTAATTTCACAATTTTAATTTTATAATTTTAATTTTATAATTTTAATATTATGATTTTGATTTTATAATTTAAACTTTAATTGAAATTGAAATTAAAACTACAAAATTAAAATTATATTATAAATTTCAATTTTAATTTTCAATTTTAAATTTCAATTTTAATTTTAAAATTCAATTTCAATTTTTAATATGAAAAGAATTTTAATTTTAATTTTTAATTTTAAAATTTAATTTTAGTTTTCAATTTTAATTTTATCAATTTTAATTTTCAATTTTAAGTTTCAATTTTAATTTTATATTTTAAATTTCAATTTTAATTTTCAATTTTAAAATTCAATTTTAATTTTCAATTTTAAATTTCAATTTTAATTTTCGATTTTAAATTTTAATTTTAATTTTTAATTTTTAATTTTGAGTTAAAATTGAAATTTAAAATTTAAAACTAAACTTTAAAATTAAAATTGAAATTTAAATTTGAAAATTAAAATTGAAATTTTAAATTGAAAATAAAAATTGAAAATTAAAATTGAAATTTAAAATTGAAAATCAAAATTGAAAATTAAAAGTGAAAATTAAAATTGCAATTTAGAATTGAAAATTAAAATTAACTTGAAAATTTAAAATTGAAATTTAAAATTGATATTTTTGGTGGTGGTCTCGGTGGTGTGTTGACCAGTTCCATGTATGGGTTGTGGTCGTTCTTGTCAATTTTAATTCTCAATTTTAATTTTGAATTTTAATTTTCAAATTCATTTCATTTAATTAAAATTGAAATTTATAATTGAAAATTGAAATTGAAAATAAAAAATGAAATTTAAAATTAAAAATTAAATTAATTTCAATTTTAATTTAAAATTTTCATTTTCTATTTTCATTTTTAAAATTAATTAAATTAATTAATCAATTAAATTAAATTAATTAAATTAATTATTGAAATTTAAAATTGGAAATATAAATTGAAAATTAAAATTGAAAATTAAAATTTAAAATTAAAATTGAAATTTGAAATTGACATTTAAAATTGAAAATTAAAATTGAAATTTAAAATTGAAAATTAAAATTGAAAATTGAAATTTAAAATATAATTTTAATTTTGTAGTTTTAATTTCAATTTCAATTAAAGTTAAAATTATAAAATCAAAATCATAATATTAAAATTATAAAATTAAAATTATAAAATTAAATTTGTAAAATTAAAATAATTTTAATTGTATAATTTTAATATTAATTTTATAATATTAATTTGAATTTGAATTTTAATTTTTAATTTTCAATTTCAATTTTAATTTTCAATTTTATTTAATGCAATGAATTTGAAAATTATAAATTGACAAGACATGGAACTGGTCAACTGGTCAATTGACATGGAACTGGTCAACACACCACCAAGACTAATCCGAAATTGTCTAAATAGATCATACAGTCCGGAAGGGACTGATACCGCCAAGAATCGTACAAAAGACATCTGAAAGGTCTATATAGAATGAAAAACGTGATCTACGCAGGTGAAAAAGTCGAAATTTGAACTTGACCATTTTTGATTTTCCTGAAACTTGACGTGACTTGACATGGACAAAATAAAAGATACAACTTATTTTTTTTAAAGTGCATAGCTTGAGCACAGGGGGCACTCCAACATGCATGAAAAATGAAAATTCTGACAATCCGATGTAACTTTGAAATTAAATTGCTCAAGAACAGCTATACCGATTTCATCAAAAATTTTTTTGTTTGATAGATGATTAGTTAGCCCTTTGAAAAAAAATTAATTTATTGTTTTTATAATTAATTTTTAAATAAAAATATTTAAAAAACTTTTTTAAAGATGGCGCCAATGGTCGAAGATCAATTGGAATTAAATTAATTTTTTTTTTCTGAAAATAGTTCTATCCTTACTCTAAAATATATCAAATTAACTCAGAGGCGTTAAATTTTGTTCTTGAGATATTGAATTTTAAAGATTTTTAGTACGACTGAAATCCGAATTTTTCTTCATTTTTTCAAACAACTTCCATTAACAAAAAATTTTAAAATCAATTAAATTTTAACTTTTTTTTTTAAATATAGCTCTAACCTTACTTTAAAATATATCAAATTTCCAAGGAGGCGTTAATTCGTGTTCTTGAGATATTTAATTCTAAAGATTTTTAGTCCGATTAAAATTCTAATTGTTCATTATTTTCTCGAACTTCAGTGGTTAAAATTTTTTTGATGATATAAATTGTTCAAAAAAATAATGAACAATTAGAATTTTAATCGGACCAAAAATTTTTAAAATTAAATATCTCAAGAACACGAATTAACGCCTCCTTGTAAATTTGATATATTTTAAAGTAAGGTTAGAGCTATATTTAAAAAAAAAAGTTAAAATTTAATTGATTTTAAAATTTTTTGTTAATGGAAGTTGTTTGAAAAAATGAAGAAAAATTCGAATTTCAGTCGTACTAAAAATCTTTAAAATTAAATATCTCAAGAACAAAAATTAACACCTCTGAGTTAATTTGATATATTTTACAGTAAGGAATTAAGGATAGAACTATTTTCAGAAAAAAAATTAATTTAATTCCAATTGATCTTCGACCCTAGCGCCATCTTTAAAAAAGTTTTTTTAATATTTTTATTTAAAAATTAATTATAAAAACAATAATTGAATTTTTTTTCAAAGGGCTAACTAATCATCTATCAAACAAAAAAAACTTTGATGAAATCGGTATAGCCGTTCTTGAGCAATTTAATTTCAAAGTTACATCGGATTGTCAGAATTTTCATTTTTCATGCATGTTGGGGTGCCCCCTGTTTTCAAACTATGCACTTTAAAAAAATTTTAAAATAAGTTGTATTTTTGATTTTGTCCATATTACTTATATGCCAAGTTTCAGAAAAATCAAAAATTGTCAAGTTTTCACAACTCTGTCTAGAACACGTTTTTCATCAATAGCAGTAGCTGATAACTCATTTCTTAGGATTTCAAAGAGAATAGGTTTAGCATGTAAATTTATTGAAATCTCGGTACAGAAATTATAAGTGCAGTTGCCCATAGTTATTAAAAGAATAGTACGCTGTAATCTCACTGGAGATATTTGCCCTCTTAGCGATAAAACGTTTGGGTATCATCGTTGAGGATTTGAATGAACCGAAACCCTCACCAAAAATTTAATAAAAATTTGATCAAAAATTTTTTTTACTTACATCCTAGTACTAATGGAAGGCAATACTTTTTCAATTCAGCTTTTCTAAAATCTTTTAATAAAAATCCATTCCATATAAATCTTGAATCACTTCTTTCATATAAGCCCAAGTGAACAAATTCTGGTGGCATGGAATGTAATCGTTGCAATGTATGACTTAAGTCATATGTATAAGAGAAATAAAAATATGGTGTATCCAGGACTTGTTTTATCATCGAGAGATACGATTCATTTTGTTGTTTCTGAAAGTAAAATATTATGAATATATATTACTATATAAAATATATATTACTATAGCAATGTCTAGATTATTTAAACATACCTGCGCTTGGTCTAAATGGGTTAGTGTTGGAATGTAAGGAATTAAATCGTATCCAGCTAATCGCCATACTATTTGATTATTTATGTAGCCAACAAATAACCGATGTGTAGCTACTACCAGATACCAACCACTAATTAATTTGATTGAACCTAAGATCCCACATACACGTCGAACACCACCAGCAGGGATTTGTTTTAATTTAACTATAACATAAATGATATAATAATTAATACAAATCACACCCTAATCTGAGTATATAATCAAAATTAATAACTGATTTACCTTGAACAGTTGTTTGTTGATTTGATCTATCAATTAATAAAACCTCCTTCTTTCCATTCGGTTCAATTATGAATTGTTCCGGTGTGGTATAACTATATCAATTATCAAACAATCAATAAAATTAGATTTGTTTAAATTAAATTATTTGGTTTTATGACATTTCTAAATACAAAAATAAATAGAAACAAAATTTTGACAGAACGAAACTACAATATAAACACGTCACTCAACTATGATAAATACTGTTATATTTACATAAACAAAACTTTTAAATTTTGTTTAAATGATATTATTCAATTGAAAATAACAAAATTTTCCATAGTACAATTACAATTATAAGTTTTAAGAATTATAATCTTACAAATTCATATCATCATGAACATCCCATGGTGATATCGCCATATTTGCAAATAACTAATTTTTAATTTGTTTTTATAAAAGAGAATTCGAATTTATATTCAGCAGATTCCAATTGGATGCGTAAACCGAATAAACTCTAGTTTCCCGTTGCGATAACTGATACTTTTTATGTTACCTTTAATCAACATTCAACATTTATTAAAAAGTCTTATACCGCATTCTTAATTCAACATTCTGTTATATTTGGCTCATTTAAGCAACCACCCACCGCAACCACTCTTCATTGGACACCACACATTTTAAACAAACTGTAAACTTTGTAAAGATGCCGGGTGTGTAACGTCTAATATATGGAGGGGCTAAAATCTCACAGCTCTGAGATATCAAGTCTTTGGTCTGGGTTAAGGATTTTGATATAGTTTTCGGCAAAAAACTTTTACGATGACATGGTTTTTAGTTTTGGGCAGCGATGTATATCGAACAATAACTCTTTCTTAAAGGACAAGTATTCTTTTATCATTGTTTAGAAATTTATTACAAAACTAACACGAAACATCAATACGTTGCCGGAAAATCATAACAGATCATAAATTAACATAATTTAGTGAAAAGATGATACACTCAGCAAACTATCAAAAACCTCTCCATTTAGCGTTTCGAGAAAACACTACAAAATCACAAATTCATATTTCTTTCAAAATTCCACAAATATTGTAAAAATTAAATAAAATCAAACTTTTTTCAAAATTCCAAAAATATTCCAAAAAATAGAATAAAATCAAATATTTAAACTTTTTCTAAATTCCAATAATATTCCAAAAATTCTTAAAAATTCAAACTTTTCCAAAATTCTAAAAATATTGCACAAGTTATTACAAAATCAAAAATTCAAACTTTTTTCGAAATTCCAAAAACTAGAATAAAATCAATATTTAAACTTTCTCTAAATTACAATAATATTCCAAAAATTCTTAAAAATTCAAACTTTTCCAAAATTCTAAACATATTCCAAAAATTCTTACAAAATCAAAAATTCAAATTTCCAAAATTCTAAAAATATTGCAAAAATTATTACAAAATCAAAAATACAAAACTTTTTTCAAAATTCCAAAAATATTTTCAAAAACTATAACAAATTCAAAAATTTCCAAGTCCAATTTCATTTTCAATTACATTTACGTCATACAAACAGCTACATTTTTTTTCCAAAAAAAATAAATGAAAATCATTTTTTGACATACTTGACAACATTTTTTTGACAAACTGATAATGCAATAGTTCTCAATAATAATAATGAAATTTCATTTCAAACAAATTATTAACTGAATTTTTTTCCAAAAAATTGGGTAAAAAAATAAAAAAAATCTTTCTTTTGACACACTTGACTCAACATTTTTTTGACAAACTTATAATGCCATAATTCTCAATAATAATAATAAAATTTCATATCAAACAAGTAATTAATTTTATTTTTTCCCAAAATATTAGGTAAAAAAAATAAATAAAAATCTTCTTTTGACACACTTGGACAACATTTTTTTTGACAAACTTATAATGGCAAAAATCTAGATTTTGGTCTCACATACCAATCCCGACATCAAGATGTTCTCCAAATTCAATGTTCCTACTCGTAATCACTTAAAATGAAAGTTTTTTAAGCAAAAAATATGAATTTCCATGTTTTGACACACTTGACGATTTTTTTTGACACACTTCGGTACAGTTATCGAACACATCGTCCTTCCATCGTCCTTCGTCCGTCCTGCGGTTTTCTAGAGATCGTAGGTTGTGACGGACGGACGGACCGTCCGGCGGCGGCCGACATACATTTTTTTTGCTTTTCTAGAATCAGTAGGTCCTTAAACGTCGAGAAATGCCAAAAAAAGTGAGGGTAGAAATTTCACTTTGATCTCATTAATGTAATACTTAGGTCTTTCAGACCGAAGTAATTGGAACCTAGAATTATTATTTAAGAATTTTATTCAGCAAAAATAAAGTGCGCTTACATGCTGAATGCTGGATCTTGTTTTCGACTTCGAAAATTGTATGCTACCAAAAAAGAAAGTGACATTTAAAACGTCAAACTTGTTTATTTTAAAATGAACAAAATGAAAACAAGCGAGAAGAAATGGATTTTCATCTAACTGAAATTAAAACTGAAGAAAATTTTGGTATATATAGAACAACAAACAAATTTTATGTATTAACAGGTTATAAATTAACATTATTAGGATTTTCAGATTCTCCTTGTTATTCATCATCACAACAATCGCCCTTCACATCGAACCAAATCTTTTCCAATAACAAATAGAAAGAAAATCGATGAAACGTTATTAAAAGAAATGAAAAAATCTAATGCTTTTATAGAAGATTATATAAATCAATGTACAGAACTACAAAAAGAATTGGTGAAATTGGAAACGGATAGCAATGAAATATTAAAAAGTAGATCGACAAATTATAAAACTAGATTTTGTTTTTTAAATCATATTTAAATTAGATTTAAAAGACGACTGTCTGATAGAAAGATTTTTAATAGAATGAAAAATACAATAAACAATATGTTAAAATATCAAAGGAAAGGCTAACTTGATATTTTAATATAGAAACACAATAATTACTTCAACACTCTCCTCTGATTATTGTATGAGAAGTCCCATCTCGTCACAAATCGCCTTGATACGTCCTCTGGGTAATGCTTTCGTCATGATGTCTGCTAGTTGCTCATCAGTAGATATTTGTTTAATATCCATTACACCTTCTATGACCTTCTCTCGGATGAAAAAATGTTTGATGGCTATGTGTTTTGTTCTACGATGAAACTCTGGATTTTGAGCTAATCTTACAGCTGAGAGTTATCAACTTGTAGAACAGGAATCTGCATCAGCTCTACCAGTTCCGAAAATAATCTGCTTAACCAAATTACTTCCTTTGTAGCTTCGTTCGCTGCAACAATTTCGGCCTCTGTAGTTGATGTAGCCACCATTGCTTGTCTTTGACTAAGCCACGAAATTGCACCGCCTGCGTACTTCACAACCACACCAGAAGTTGATCTACCAGTCTTCATGCAACCACCAAAATCAGCATCACTGAAACACTCCACAACACCTAAGTTTTCGCCAGACTTGAAAACTAAACCAAGATCTAAGGTGCCCTTAATGTACCGGAAAACTCTCTTGACACGAGAAACATCTTCCATTGATGGATTCTCCAGGAATCTAGAAATATACCCAACGCTGTAAGCCAGATCAGGTCTAGTACCAAGCATAAGATACATCAATGCTCCAACAGCTTGTCTATACGGAAATTTGTGAGCCTTACTATCCTTCTCATCAACTATTCCCTTGAGAATTGGTGTTGAAATCGGTTTGCAATCAGAAAAATTAAATCGTTCCATGATTTTCTCGGCATACGACCTTTGACTTATTTTGATATGCGTATCTGCCACCTCGATTTCAAGACCCAAAAAATAGTCAGCTTTCTTCGAGACAATCTTGAACTCAGATTTAAGCTCCTCCATGAAAACTTCTAAATCTGTCAGATTATTTGCTGCTACTAGCCCATCATCAACATAAAGCACCAAAATTAGCTTCTTTCCGTTTTTCTCACGAATATACAAACATGGATCAGCCTTGCTAGCTCTAAATCCTAATTTCGAAAGAAAACATCCAAAACGTTTGTTCCAGCACCTAGGAGCCTGCTTAAGTCCGTACAAACTTCGCTTCAGCTGACAAACTTTATGGCTGCCATCTTCAAATCCTTCTGGTTGCTTCATGTAAATTACCTCATCAAGCTCTCCATACAAAAACGCTGTAGATACATCAAATTGCATGACATGCATCTGCTCACTTGCTGCAATACTTAAAATGGATCGGACAGTTGCCATCTTCGCTACTGGACTAAATGTTTGATTGTAGTCAATGCCTTGTCGTTGACTAAAACCTTTTATGACGAGTCTAGCTTTATACTTATCTATGCTGCCATCAGGATTAGTTTTTAAACGAAAAACCCACTTACATGGAATAGCTTTAGCTCCTTTCGGCAAGAATGTCAGATTCCAAGTTTGGTTTTCATTAAGTGAAGAAATTTCCCTGCACATGGCCTCTTGCCAGCTACTACTTTGCTTGCTGCTAATTGCATCTTGAAAACTTTCAGGATTGTCTATTTCACTGACAAATTCTTCTGCAGAAAAAACATATGAATTAAGACGTTCTGGCATTTTCAACTTAGTACGATCTCTCAGATTTGGCTTTGGCGACTCGCTTTCTAGTTCAGAGTCCAATCCAGTTTCATTGTCATCATCACTTCGGTCATCAGTAAGCGTTGTGTCTTTATCTGGAGTTTCTTCTTCAGGAAACACACTCTCTGGTTCATAGCTTTGAAATGGTAACACAAGTTTGTCTTCACAATCCAGAATTTGCTCGTGGAACTGCACATCTCTCGATAATATGACTTTGTTCTCGGCCTTCACATAAATTCGGTAGCGCTCATCCCCATCGTATCCAACAAGAAAACCTTTCACAGCCTTTTGGTCCATCTTTTTTCGTTTTTGCTTTGGTACGTGAATGTAACAGACAGAACCAATGATGCGCAAATGCTTAATTCTTGGCTTCTTACCCATCCAGGATTCAAAGGGACTAATACCTTCAACTGAAGACTTGGCAGTTCTATTCAGAACATAAATAGCTGAATTGACAAGCTCTGCCCAAATTGCTTCCGGAAATTTAGCTTTTGCATTTGAATACTTAAAAGTTCGAGCCATTTCTACAATAGTGCGGTTGTCTCTCTCACTTCCACCATTTTGCTCAGGAGTATATGGCGCTGTCAGCCTCTGAGTGATTCCATTTTTCTGCAAAATTTCTTTGACATCAGCATTATCGAACTCACCACCATTATCACTCAATAATTCTTTTATGGAGTGACCTTGCATCTTAGCATGAGCTAGCATCTGCTTCAAAACAAGTTTAACATCGGACTTTTCTTTAATAATGAAGCCATATCGAAATTTTGTGTAACTATCTTTGAACACTACTAAATATCGTGCCTTCTTGAATGATTCGGCAAAGGGCCCACAAACATCAGTTGACATTAGTTCTCCAGGACTACATACCTTTTTTCTTGTACCAAAAGGCAGCCTATGGGATTTTCCGTAAATACATGGTTCACAAATACCTCTGTCCAGCTTAACGTTTATGCCTAGTTCAATCTGCAACTTTTCTTTGACATGACGTTTGTCTTGATGACCCCATCTTTCATGATATAGTTGTAATGTCGACTGATCTGCAACAGCTACGTTTACTTCAGAACGTTCGGAATGCATCGGCTTAAAGACTGCCTTGAACAAAGACCCAGAAACTTCTCGGACCCCGTATAACACTGTTTTATCATCAACATCCAGCCAACACTTTGTAGGAGTAGACCTAAATAGGCTCCTAGGATTTCTATCTTGAGCAGCCAGCACAGAAAACAAATTGCGTGAAATATCTGGAACATACCACACATCTTCTAGGGTAAACGTCTCACCGTTCTGATTTATAATCACAATTGAACCTGTTCCAATTGCCTCGAGAGTTTCTCTTCCAGCTGCTTTGATACTACTTGGTTTGTTGAAAACTTGAAAATTCACAAACCAGTCCGGACATTTAGTAATGTGCCTTGTTGCTCCGTTGTCAATCCACCAGTCTGTAGAATTAGACTCAGCCAGATTCACCTCATTGCAAATTGTTACAAGAGACATGTTAGTATCAGTTACATTGCTCTGAACGTTACCTGAAGATATGTTCTTGTTTGGTCTTCCATCAGATATCCATTTCCTGCACTCATTGACCCAATGACCTCTTTTCTTGCAATAATTACAACAGTCATCTTTCTTGGACTTGCTATTATTCTTAGATGTACCCTCTTGCCTCTTTTTCACTGGTCTTACTACTAGCGCCTCTTGAGCTAATTTCTCACTGTCATTTCGTTTGAAGTTTCTTTCGAACGTAGAAAGCTGCATAGTTAACTCATCAAAAGTCGGTTCATTATCTCTTGATAACATCATCCAGCTTGAGCGAAACATTTCATAACTGCTTGGCAAAATGTGCAAGGTCTTGCAGACTAACATAAGATCGGGTAATTCATTCTAATCTTTTGCCTTAAGTCCGCTGTTCAATTCAACCCACAATCTCCTTAAAATAGCAATGTGTGTCGAAACATCCTGACCTGGCACCCAACAAAAAGCAAAGAAATCTGTGCAGATTTTGAAAAGTTGATCCTTTGAAGTGGCTTCAAACTGCTTTTTCAACGCTTCCCAAGTCTCACATGCGGTATCTTTGTCCATTACTTTTTGATAAACCTCGTCAGTAATAGTGGTTGTTATCAAAGACTTCGCATAGCTATTAGCCTTACGGTAGAAATCGGCCTTTTCTTTAAAACCCTTTAATTGTGCTGCCGTAGCATCAGCTCCTAGCGGTTCTGGTTTTTGTAACTTCCCATCTATTACATCTAACGCTCCATCGTGATAGTCAAGCAGGTCCCTAATTTTCCTCTTCCAAATTGGCCAATCTGACTCATCCTTCAATGGTTTGATATGCTTTGCTAAATCCATTTCTTATAGTTTAGCGGCTTAAAAATCTTTCAAAATATTTATTCTAATCTAAACAGTGCACCTACTCGTGCCTGGGCCCATAACCAATTAGATTTAAAAGACGACTGTCTGATAGAAAGATTTTTAATAGAATGAAAAAATACAATAAACAATATGTTAAAATATCAAAGGAAAGGCTAACTTGATATTTTAATATAGAACACAATAATTACTTCAACAATTTATTCATAGACCACTGAGATTTTTTCCGATCATACCAGAAGGGGATGTAGCTCAGTGGTAGAGCGTTCGCTTTGCATGTGAAAGGCCCCGGGTTCGATCCCCGGCATCTCCAGTTTTTTTGGGTCGATAACCGAAAAATATATTTAAGAATTTCTCTTACCCATCGTGTTGTTTGAACTCTGTCCACTCTTAAACGAAAAAAAATTATGTTAAGCAAACCGATTTAAATCTACAATTTATTTTCTAATATTTACAAAATAATTACAACGACGTACACAATTGCATTAATTTATACGGATTTCGTCCACTTAAAAATTTAAGCTCAAGTTCAAATCCTGGTGAAGTATTTTGTATCCATTTCCTGTTGCAGTAATATTCGATACATCTAAGATATTCATTTTCTGTATAACCTTCTACACAAACTGGAATAAATGGAGAGAGGTGTTCAAATCCTACACGTCCGAGCAAATACAATGGTAGCTCTGATGCTTGTCTCTCTTCTGTTAGTGCCATTCGATCGACGGTTAGAATAACAACTCCGTTCGTCCAATCATAGTTCGTTATTTCAATAAAAGGTTGAGTTAGTGTAACTTTTTCTGGAGATACTTTTCCTTTATTTTCTGTCAAAATTCTTGTGTGGGGATAAAAAAATGCATTGTATCCATCAATAGCAACCATAGTTTTACATAAACCATCAGTTGATTGTTTTTTTAATTCAAAAATTAAAGCTTCAACAGTACTAGAAGCAAACTTAACACGAGCGATTCCATGCTCAATTAATTCCACCAACTTCGATCCAGCCGGTGTTGTTTCACGTTTACTCCAGATATAATCTTTTGAAGTTTTTAAATCTAACTTTGCTAAAATTTTCGAATTTTGAGTTTTAAAATGAATTAACCAAGCCGCAGCGTCTAGAGGTAAATCAATAAATCCTTCTTTGAATGTTGAGTTACTGGTTTCTTTTGGTCGTTTAAACCAATTCGGTACCCATGGAACGTGAACCAATACAAAATCTGATTCATATCCGTAATGTAATAAATGTGATAGTATCAATGATTTACCGGCACCATCTCTTCCATACAGTACAAAACGATTAGCTGGTTTTGTGAAATCTGATTTTTTTATATAATTAATAATGTCTAATGCAGGTTCTCTGATCATTAAACTTGTTTCTCCAAATGTTTTGATTTGTTTTTCAAATGTTTTTGGCAAGCCACCATGAGCAAATATTTGTTTTTTAACATCGTTTGGAATATTGTAATATAAACCAAGATTTTGTTTTGTATGATTAACTGGATTATTTTCTAATGCACGAAATCCATCATCGGTTGAATTTGCTGCAGGTTCCACCGCTGCGGATGTTGTGTAAAAATTTACAATTAATCGTTGTAAATAGGCAGGTCGACGAAGAAGCATTTTATTTTACTTATAATAATATTGTAAAACACTTATGTCGGTGTTGTGACATATATATTTTAGGTTATGATTGATGAAAATTACTGGTAATTGTAAAATACTTTAGAGGGTAGTACTTTCGGTAAAATGAAAATATAAAGCGATTTTTAAAGATTTATAAAGCGTTCTAGTGTTCGCGGCAATAGCGTTAGGATGTACATGATACATAATTTAAAAAATTTATCAGTTATTTATTAGAGAATTTCATTGAATTCAATTCAATCAAAAATTTCATTTTGTTTTTTCTTTTTAATCGGTGGAGGGCATTTTACAAAGCCCCCGATATAGAAGCCTTCTTCATTTTTTAGCACAGTAAAAATCGTGAACTTGCAGCGCCATTTTGAAATTAAAATTCAATATAAAAAAAATTCAAAAAATCGCCAAAACTCTCATAACGCCATCTGGAAAAATAAAACTCCATATAAAAAAAATTCAAAACAATTTAATCAAAAACACTAATCCCATTTTTTGCATATGGCAATGTTCATTGTTTATAGCAAATGGCGTGAATGGGTAGGGCAATGATATATCGGGGGTTTTGCATTTTAAGATAATTTTTTATTGTACATTTAACTAGGTTTTGAATTATTATGAATTATAATAATTCACGAAATTATTATTATAATAATTCACGAAAATTATAATTTCTTAAACCTTCGGCAGCTGATATTAATGGAAAAAGTGAAACTTATTTTTAATTTAAAAAAAGGACTTATAAAATCCAATATACAACTAAGGTCAAATTTAACTAATTTAACTAAGTTCACAGTTACAACACAAGGATTGCTAATCAATTGAGACTTTCGCAACCGAGAACGGATAGAAAACTACGAAGCCTAAAATACACAGCCATTAAATATTACAATGAACTACCACCATTTATAAAAGAATCTAATTGTATTCACACGCTGAAAAAGAGATTTAAAAAGTATGTTAGGAACCAATATCTGATGTCAACTGAAAACTAATACTAAAAATATTGAGTCAACAAATATAATAATTAATAAGACTTAAGTCTTAACTTCCATCCATATTGTCTTGTTTTGTTTTTAAATTGAACCATTATTTTGTATTTAATCATAATTTTAACATAAATTAAATCAATATTACATATGTAATTTTGTTTTTGTTATTATTATTTTTTTTTTTGTTAATGTTATTATTAAATTATTCTTCTTTAAATTAATATTAAACAAAAATCAATTCCTTCTTCTCTAATACCAGCCATAGCTGCCTGAGAAGTAGTACACGGATTAATATATTATTATTTTGTATGTTTGAAAATAATTTAGAAATGTAAAATGTAATTAAATAATAAAATAATAATAAATAATAAATAAATAAAGTGATAATCGACGTGTACAGTGCAGTAAGCAGTTCTGATTATCTCTCTCGGTATTTCCAATCATGCCTTCATCTTCGTTGAGCTTTTGCGACATCTCCCCAGTGGCAGCTATCTTGGTCACGATATTGGTAACATTGACCTGAATTTACTCTAGGCCGATTTGCTACCATCTACTTACTACTGCTAATGTTGGTGCTCAAGTTGTTTATCTAAATATTGCCAGCTTCTCTTTGTATAAGAAACATGCGACTCTTAAAAGGCACGTTAGAAGCTCCTCTAGCAACCATGGCTGTTCTATCTTGATGCTCTAAGATAGTTTATTTGTTATTTAAAAGACACTTGTTATTTTTATACATTTATATTTATTATAATTATTAACAAAGAGATCAATATTAATGGTTGTTTGTTTCTCACCATCTTTATAACAAGTATTTTGTGTATGATGGCGTTTTAAGCTGGTCTCTACAACTTAACTAAATATAAAATAATAAAGGTGTGTTTACATGTTCATTACTATACAACACCTCCCTTTTTAATTCAATACTAAGGTACAGTAAGATTTATTATTATTATTATTTATTTACTTATTAAATTTATTTATTTATTAAACTCAAATCATGTTGTAATCTTGAAACCGTATTGGAGGCTTAGAAATTCTTCCTGTTCTTGTTATATATCCCCTTTGTTCATTGTCAATCAAAGATGACTGACTATTTAAATTAATTTCTTCATGATCAGTATTATTCCTATTCTGTTGTCCCTCCGTTTCTTGATCACTGTTCAATGCCATGTCTGTTCTTCTTCTAAACTGAGGTGCATTCAATGACTTTCTTAAGTGTTTCTTATTTCTTCTAAGAATTCTGTTATTTTCATTTTTTATTATGTAAGACCTTGGAGCCTCATGTTTCCTTATTATTTTTGCTGGAATCCATCGTTTATCTTTTTGATATGTTATATTATCCCCAACATCAAAATTTTTTCTAATATGTGCTGTTTTATCATGCAATATTCTCATTTTATCTTGATTTATTTTAAGTTTCCCCTTAATGTCATTTTCCACTCTTGGCATCAATAAAATATTTTTTATAGTTACTTTAGTTCTAGTGATGCGACTCATCAAAATTTGAGCTGGTGAAACATTTAGATTTGCAACAGGATGATTTCGATATTCCAAAAGAGCATAGTTCAAATCTTTATTATCATCCATTGCTTTCTTTATTAAATTTTTCGCTATGTGAACTGCCTTTTCTGATTGTCCATTAGATCTAGCATAGCCTGGGCTAGATGTTTTAAGCTCAAATTGCCATTCTTTACTAAATTGTTCAAACTCTACCGATGAAAATGGTATGTTGTCTGCTATAACTATTTTGAAAGAGGTAAATGTCCGGCATTTGGCTATAGATGTTATAACTATTTTGGGAATACCATGGGTACAAAAAACTTTCTTTAGGTTTTTAATAATCTCTGCTGTTTGTTTATTTTCCAAAGGAAGGATCTCAATCCATTTAGAATAATAGTCTACTACAACTAAGTAGTCCGTATTTCTAACAAACAATATATCGCAACCAATTTTCTCAAATGGCAAATCTGGTATTTCATGTGGAATGAGAGGTTCATTTCTATTTGTTGAAAGATATTTTTCACATATTTGACATCGTGCTACATATTCTTCTATGTCAGCATCCATACCAGGCCAATATAATATGTTCCTTGCCCTTGATTTAATCTTGGTCATGCCAATGTGACTTTCATGAAGCTTTTTGAGCATCTCTTTTCTGAGACTTCGAGGAACCATCACTCGCTCACCCAAGAAAACTAAACCTTCATCCACATAAATATCATTTTTAAATTTCCAATAAAACTTGAGTAAATCAGGAACCTTTCTTTTATCATTTGGCCAGCCTTTCTGATATATATCTATTAACGCACTTAATACATTATCTGCATTTGTCTTTAATTTGAACTGTTCTTTTCTTTCATCAGTCAAATTAACAGAATGGACTACTTCCGTAAATTCCTTAAATTCATCCGCTGGATTTCCTTTAAGATATGATCGTGATAAATGATCAGCTATGTGTAGCTCTTTGCCAGGTACATATTTTACTTTTATTTCATAGTTTATTATTTTTAATTTCATTCTTTTCAAGCGTGATGAATTAACTTTACAAATTTCGTTGTTAATTACTCCCACTAATGGTTTATGGTCTGTATTAACTTCAATCACTCTACCATAAATATAATGGTGGAACTTAATACATCCAAACACAATGGCGAGCATTTCCTTTTCTACCTGTGCATAGTTCGTCTCTGCGTCCGTTAAACTTCTGGACGCAAATGCTACAGGGTTTCGATTTTGTATCAAAACGCAACCAATTCCGTTTTTCGACGCATCTGTTTGAATTACAATTTGTTTATTGACATCAAAAGGTTGTAATATTGGTGTGCTAGTTATTTTGTCTTTCAATTTTTGAAGCGTTTCTGTATGTATGTCCATCCATAAAAAGTCTACATTATGACGCAACAGCTGTCTTAAAGGTTGTGTCATTTCAGCCAAATTAGGTATGAAACTTCTCAAGTAGTTTATCATACCTAAATATCTTTGTAGCTCTTTTTTATTTTTAGGATGTTCCATTTCGGTTATTGCTTTCACTCTCTCTCTATCTGGACTAACTCCATGTTCATTAAAAATGTGACCAAGGAATTTTACTTCTTTCACTCTAAATTGTAATTTATTGATATTAAATTTTACGCCTACTTCTTTTGCTCTCTTAATGAAACTCATCAAGTTCATATCGTGTTCTGATTCAGTTTTACCTGTTATGAGAATATCATCAATGTAGATAAATATACCATTTAAGTCTCCGAAACTTTTTTCATTCCTTTTTTGGAACTCTTCTGGAGCAATATTTAAACCAAATGGAAGTCTTAAAAATTTGTAGCAGCCAAAAGGCGTGCTAAACCCACACAGTTTGGATGACTCTTCTGTCATTTTAATTTGATAAAACCCATCTTTTAGGTCAAAAACTGTGTAAAACTTAATCCCGGATAATTTGGCCATCAAATCATTCAACGATGGAATTAAATAGTGTTCTTTTTTAATTGCCATATTTAAATCTCGTGGATCTAAACATAATCTCACTGTTCCATCGGGTTTTTCCACAACCACAAGATTACTTATCCAATCTATCGGTTCATCTAAAGGTTCTATTATTTCTAAGCTTACTAGTTTATCTAGCTGCTGTTTAACTTCTTCCCTAATTTTAATAGGTATTCTTCTCGGCGGCTTTGTAACAGAAGTCGTGTTATCTTTTAAATGTATTTCTAACTCATGTGGAAATTTACCTAAACCTTCAAAAATTTCTTTATTATTTTGAACAAAAGTTTGTTTCGTTCCAACTATGCTATGCACTCTTTGTATTAACCCCAGTCTATTACATGTTGTAAGTCCTAGTATTGGTGTTAAATTGGCATTAATCAACACAAATTCTACTAAATTAATATTTTTATATTTAATTCTCAACAGAACTTTTCCAACCGGTTTAATTTCTGAACCTCCGTACGCTCTCAAAATTACATCATACTTTAAAATTTCATTATTATTTATCTCTAATTGTCTAAAAAAATTTAAAGGTAAAATATTGACATCAGAACCTGTGTCTAATTTCATATTACAATTCAATTTTTCAATCACTATAGTTTCATACCAACTATTCTGAAATTCTATATTTAAATTTGTATTTACAGTGTCAATGCAATAGTCGTCATGATTGTTCATGTCACATTCAATAACCTTGACATTTTTGCTTTGCAACAACTAGTAAAATGATTTAAAATTTTGCATTTACAACATCTATAGCCAAATGCCGGACATTTACCTCTTTCATGACTACCATTGCATTTTCTGCATAATTTAATTGAACTATTTAAATTTTGTAATTTGGAATTTTGTTCATTCCTATTGTAATTTCTATTTAAATCTCTATTATAATTTGTATATAAATTTTTATTTAAATTTCTATTGTTATTATTTGAATTAACATTTTGTGATTTATTATTTTTAGAAACAAAATTTGAAAAATTATTACCTGAATTTCTTTTAATAAAATTAACTTCATCCCCTTGTACTACCTTCGTTTGACATTTAGTTATTTCAGCTATTCTACACGTGTCTATCGTCTTCTGCATAGATGGATCACCCGCTTTAATCAGGGTTTCTTGAAGCTGAAGATCATTAATTCCAAACACAATACGATCACGTATCAATGCTTCTTCCTGTGTTCCAAATTCGCAAGTTTTGGCTAGCCTACGTACATCACTCAAAAATAGTTCAAATTTCTCTCCATCTTGTTGATGTCTTTTATAAAATATATGTCTTTCATATATGATGTTCTTTTTTGGTGTACAATGCGCCTCAAATGCAGCTACCACATCATCATAATTTTGTTGTTCTTCCTCATCGAGATCAAATGATTCAAACAACTCCAAGGCTTCTTCTCCAATAAGATTTAAAAATATGGCCGCTCTCACATCAGTCTCTTTTTGGTCATTTCCAGTTGCCTTCATATATATTGTGAAGTTATTGTGAAATTTTTTCCAATTATCACTTATGCTACCATTTAATTTTAATATTGGAGGTAGCCTGTATGATACAGCCATTTTGTATTGTGAAAATTATTATCACAATTTTAGATGAATATTTAATATTTTATTAAAGTATCTTTTTTTTCACTCAAACTTCTTATTAAAAGCAGTTTGCTTTGTTTTTATTATATTTTGTTTGTGGTTTATTACCAAATGTTTTTTAACTAAACACGTCGTCACGTTATTTTTCATCAACTTTTAGGTTATGTTTTTGTAATCTGTATATATATTAATAATCCAATTATCTGGTTTCTTAGATCAACTGCGCCATGTTCTATCTTGATGCTCTAAGATAGTTTATTTGTTATTTAAAAGACACTTGTTATTTTTATACATTTATATTTATTATAATTATTAACAAAGAGATCAATATTAATGGTTGTTTGTTTCTCACCATCTTTATAACAAGTATTTTGTGTATGATGGCGTTTTAAGCTGGTCTCTACAACTTAACTAAATATAAAATAATAAAGGTGTGTTTACATGTTCATTACTATACAACAATGGCTTCCTTCTGAAGTATGGTATACCAAAAATCTACGCAATCTAGCCTTCAAGACGTAATATCCGGGCAGATCTGAACCCAATTGGACAACTTCTTTAAAAATTTTACCGATCACCAAAACTCAGTTTGAATTAAACTACTAAATGTTCTATTTTAACGTAGTAATTTATATTGCATAACGTTTTCCCTCTAAACATTAAGAAAAAACGCCATCCTCCTATATACATGTAGGGGATTATGTTAAAAAGCCCCACAAGGATTTATTGGCAATATTAAAACAACAATTAATGAAATTCAATTGCGATTTATGGTTCATTACACTGGTTTAACCTAAACTTTATATTATATTAAATAAACTGAATTAACTGAAATAAACTGAACTAACTGAACTAAAGCAATTAATAATTTAATTTTGTATAATTGCTTTGGCTAAGCCGACCTGTTTTTTCAAAAGTTCGTTGTTGACTATCTATATATAAAGATGGTGTCGTATTACTACTATAATTATTAACTACTATAATTATTATAATTGGTTTCTAATGTAATACTTTTAGTATATATGTTGCATAATTTTTTAGCATACTCTAAATTTATACTTGTAACGTCTTTGTTAACGCAAGTTGGATGTTTTATACCTATAATGTATACATAAGCCTCGGCTTAATTACAGTAATAATAATAATAATAATAATAATAATAATAATAATAATAATAATAATATCGTTCGACAGTGACGTACTAGGGTGCGTTCTCACTCCCACATACATATATCAAAGAGACATGTTATGTTAGCAATTAATTTAATATCATTTTATTCAATTTCAATCATTTTTATCAACATTAAATTTCAACCAATATTTCTTTATAATAAATATTAACATTTTTCCAAAACAAAATAATAAAATAAAATTATTATAAAAAAAACTTCGCTCAGCTAAAAATATATTTCATCCAAAGTTTTATTTTTTATCTCGCGCTAAACTTTTATACGAATTTAATCATTTTATAAGTTCTAAATAGATGGCAGACGTAAATATATACAAAAATAATTTCACGGTCAAAATTTTTTTACATTTGACGTTTAGTTTTTTCGCTTATATTTAAGCTTATAGCTCTGTTCGCTAAAAATTTTGTTGTTACGGAAAAAATAAATTGTTTTGTTTTACGAAATTGAATAGAATTTCATTTATTCATGTCAGACACGGATAAAAAAACTAAAATTCCTTTAAATTTAGAAGAAAAAAGGAACTTAGCAAAATTAGTTAAGGAAAGAGAAGGCATTTGGAAGGTGAACGATAAAAATCATCGGAATCAGTACTATGTAACAGCCCAATGGAAGGAGATTGCTATTGCAATGAATAGACCAGGTACAATAACATCCATTTAGTAAATTAATGAAATAGATTTTTAGTTACACTTTTATTTATTTTTAGTTAAAGAGTGTAAAATGGGTTGGAAATCCCTTAAAGATAGCATGCGTTATCATTCGAAAATAAGAAATGATTATAAATCTGCTGCTGATTGGAAATTTTCAAGCTGTATGGCATTTTTAAATGGTATAAAAGCGGAGAGTCATCAACGGTAAATATATGCTTATCTAATGCTGCGAACTTAATAGTATAATTAGAAATTAAAAATATTTTTTAAGAAATTTTTCATCAAGTCCCGTCGCCTCCTATAACAATGAATCCTGTGATTCTGTAACAAAAGACGATCCATTGAGTATTGACAACGATAGCTCATCGTCTACGCCAAATTATTGCTATGTAAGTTTAATTCAAACAAATCAATTTATATTAGAAACTAATAATTTATTCATATAATGTTAATAATATTGTTAGGAAAATAAAAATAAAAGCGTGGTGCTTGATACGAATCAGAAACTTATCAATAGTCTTGTGGAATTTGTACAGATGCAAAGAGATAAAGAAGCTGCTAAGATGGAAGAACAAAAATTGAAATTTGATCCGATGTACCAAGTGTTAGATAGAAATCTTAAAAAGCTTCCAGAAATAACCGTTGATGCTTTATTTGTAAAATTTCTTACATTGACGCTTGATGAAATAAAGAAAAACAATAAATAAAAAAGTTGATTTGTATTTACTTTGACGATTTTAATTTTTAGTTAAAATTTATAAACCTTCGCCCTTTCCCTTTCATTTTACTTCCAAATTCATATTATGGCTTCTGATTCAATCTAACAACGACGTTGGAAACAGGAATTTACTAAGCCTTTGACGACCAGGAAATCTCCAAACCCTTAAAAAGCCGCACTCTACAATTTAACATAACAATGTTCATGAAATTCGGCGACCATTCAATGCGTTATGTAAAATTAGTAGAAATACAGAATTTCAAACAGACAACTTCATTTAGATTGTATCGTAGCAATTAGTTATCTATATACACAATAGGATTTTCTACCGTCGCTCAGAAATCCTTAAAAAACCTGATGTCAATTGAGAGCTGCTCCGCAGAATTGATCGGCGGATCTCTCCACTAACGATCGGATAGACTTCCACTCTCGAACTCGGACAACGATCTGTTTTGAAATTTCTAAAGAATTGTCGTTGCAACAACTCAAACATGCCATTCATTAACAGAGATGTCGAAATATTACGATAACCGTTAACGTACTTTTTTGGAACGAAAAATATTGCAAAAAAAATTTTGGATCCTATAGGAATAACGACGTTTTTGCGCAATAATTAAGTTAAGTCAGTGAATCAATTATTAGTGAAATAACTATTATAACATTTTATTGGTCCAATTTCTGACAGTAATTTGTAGAGATCGAATTAAATTTCCTACAAAAAGTTTTTCTATTCCCTTTCTTATAACAGCTATTCAATTTTTGCGTAAAAAAGTCGTTTCGTTATGAGAAGCTAATTAAATGGGAAACAACCTCTGTTTGCGTTGTTCACAGGTTTGGTCTAGGAGGCTGATATTATGTGTGATTTTTTGCAGGTCCAACACTTAAAACATGAGCACTTATTCACCCTACCTAATGTGAAGTTTCAGGGGCGCACACAGAAAAAGTTTTAGGGTCCAAAGAATTTTTTTTTTAAAAGTTATTACAATATGTGTTATTACAACACATAGATACCTTTTAAGGGCAAGATTACTTTAACTTAGGCGCGAGTGGATTTTTTTTTATTATTTTTAACGTAAATTAAGAAAATTTAGTAAAAGGGACAGTTTTGATCGTTTATCTTATAAGTATAGTAGAGTTTTTTTGCCAGCGAACACAAAATTTGTTTGTTATGCGCATATTGTTTGCACCTGCGCATGCACATGCGCATATTGTTTGCACATGCAGTGGCTCGATTAAAATATTAAAAAAAACTATTGGGATCCCATTGAAATGGAAAAAAAACGCATAAAATTTAAAAATTACTATTGAAATTCAACCAATTATAATAGAAACCCAAAAACTAGTAGAAATATTAATGATTTTGTAGGAAATATAACAAAATTTTGATAATTAAAAATAATTATAATAAAAATAACGACGCCTATGGAAACAAATATCACAACAAACAAATGGTACGAACTAGAAGTAGAAATTTAATTAATATAATTGTTTTGAAAACAAATTTATCCCAAAATAAATAATACATCTCTGTTTTTCTTTTTGTCTCATCTTTTATCTCTTGCTGCGTCGTAGCTGTCAGAAATTCGCTGGCAAAAAAATTCATAGAAACATAGGAAACATAGGAATACATAGGAAATAAAGCAAAAATAAGTAAAAAATAAAAAATTTTTGTCAAAACCAGTGCAACTTTATATGGATTTTTGTATGGCGCCAAAGTTAAAGTAATATCCCCCTTTTAAGACCTTAACCACAACAACATACGTTCTGAAGTGTTAATGAACGCTTTTTTTTAAACTATTTTGAATTGAACGCTTCCGAGACTATTGATTCGGGAAAATCATTCCAGTTGAATAATGTACGGACGAAGAAAGCCGTCTGCATTTTATCACTATAAGGTCACTAGAAACTGTGACTCCCAATAATCGAACGTTTTCACATTAGTCTATTTGTTCGCCACACATACTAATTGAAATATCGAATTCGAAATCCAAAAAACTTTCCCAAAAATTCTTAATATATCGCAAAAATTATAAGAAAATCAATGATACAAAGTTTTTCCAAAATTTCAAAAATATTCCTAATACTTTTAATAAAATCAAAAATTTAAACTTTTTCAAAACTCTAAAAATATTCCGAAAATTCTTACAAAATCAAAAATTCAAACTTATTTTTAAAATTCCAAAAATATTTGAAAAATTATAACAAATTCAAAAATTTCAATGTCCAATTTCATGTTTGATTACATTTCATGTCATGCAAATAATTAAATGCATTTTTTCCAAAAAATTGAGTAAAAAAATGAAAATCATTCTTTTGACACACTTGACAATATTTTTTTGACAAACTTATAATGCAATATTCTAGTTTTTGGTGTCACATACCAATCCCGACCATCAAGATTTCTCCAAATTTAATGTTCCTACTCGTAATCACTTAAAATGAAAGATTTTTCAGCAAAAAATTTGTTGTGACACACTCACGATTTTTTTCATATACTTCCGGTACAGTTATCAAACAAATCGTCCTTTCGTCTCTTCCCATTGAGTATACCTATTTTAAGAAAAAAAGTTTTTGAAATCCCTCCAACGGTTTTCTAGATTTCGTCGGTTGTGACGTATTTTTTTTTCGCCTAACTCTACTTCTAACTTTTGCCTAACTCTACCCTTTGACAAGGACATCAATTTTAAAAGACGTTTTCGTAATACAATGTAAACGGAAAAACATACACTCATTCAGCAAAGTGGCAGTTCTGATGGATAGACGATTGAAATTGTTTTCGATTTATTGCACATCAGCAACAAAAGAATCACGACAAAAACCAATTTTGAAATCGGATCATTCACTTTAATAAAGTTTTGGTTCAATTTGTATTTAAACTGAGATATTAATGTAGGGGCTGATTTAGTTCTACTAAAGATTTTGGGGCTCGTCGGGAAGAAAATGGTGCTAATGAGCAAACACATTGTCTATCAATGTCACAAAATACACCTCATGCTTTTAACAACAACCTTGACTTCGGATAATAATATACCTTAATTAATATTACACAACTTGTATATCATCCGAAGACCTAAAGCAACATACAACAAATTATTTAATTTGATAAAAATATTGTTGCTCACCTATTTTTGAATACTTTGTAAATATTCATTGCAGACAATATTATTATGTTTAACTACTTAGCGAAACATATGAAAACAAAAAATAAAATTACACATTAAACCAACACAATTGATTTTGTTTTTGTTGTTTCAAGTGAAAAGATAAATGCTCATGTTATAATATATGCAAGTACTTAAGGTAAGCTGCGAGATCATTAAAAGTTGTCATTTTGATGTAACAATAGAATTAAATACATAAGACGTGTTGTATCAATTATGATAAGTTATGCAATAAACCATCAATTGAGTAAATATTTCTGATCACAGACAACAGGTAATTAATTAAGTAAATAAAATACAGCATATTTATTTAATTATAAAAAATTTATTGTATTCACAGTTCATTCATATTTACAGATGCTATAATACACAGTTTTATATTCATTCTTATTAGCTTTGCTGAGTTAAAGATTGAGTATTTGGAAAAATAATACTTTAATAGTTTTGGTTGTTAATGTGATGATAAGGGTGAATGATTATATTCTGAAATATTTTAAACAGTTTTTTTTATGGTTTCGAACGTTTTAGGAGTTGGAAAAGGTTTGTGCATAATAGAGAGAAATTTTTGGTTATGTTCTTAATTAAATATAGTTTACCACCATCCTGATGATTTGGAGCCGGACCATCCACTTGAGCTTCCACCTCCATATCCACCTCCATATCCACCTCCGTATCCACCACCGAGTCCACCGCCACTTGACCATCCACTTCCACCTGATTTGTATAATCCGCCTGATCCACCTCCTAATCCACCACTTGACCATCCTCCATGTCCACCGGAGAGACCACCACCACTATATCCACCACCTAATCCACCACTTGACCAACCACCATGTCCTCCGGAGAGACCACTGCTGTATCCACCACCTAATCCACCAAGTCCACCACCGCTTGACCATCCACTTCCACCTGATTTATATCCACCTCCTAATCCACCACCGGACCATCCTCCATGTCCTCCACCTAATCCACCACTGCTATATCCACCTCCATAACCACCACCTCCATATCCGCCACCACCACCACCGGACCATCCTCCATGTCCGCCACCACCACCACCTCCGGATGGAACAATAACTTTGATTATTTTTACAGTTGATCCACCTATAGCAAATAAACACAAGTTAGAAGTTTATTCTGATAGGTAAGTAAATATTCCAAAAGCAAATGTAGGTATTCTTGGCACTTATTATAATTACGAATTTAAATGTCTCACCTCCATGTCCACCTCCAAATCCACCACCTCCAAATCCACCACCTCCATATCCACCACCACCACTGGACCATCCACCACCACCATGTCCGCCACCACCTCCATAACCACCACCACCTCCATAACCACCACCACCACCGGAGGACCATCCACCACCACCAAGACTACCACCACTCCATCCTCCTAAGCTACTTCCTCCACTACTCCATCCTTTACTGAATGAAGCTGTTGCAACAGCCACGCAAGCTAATAAACAGATGAATACCTGTAACATTATAAGTTTAAGTTATTATAAACTATTTTTATTGAATATTTCAAAATCTATAAATATATTTTGTGAAAAGCGACAGTAAAAAGTTATGAAATTTCACTTTTACTGCCGATGGCTTCAAAGTAATAACAAATTATATGGATATCTTTATGTTCGGTTTAGTCTATAAATACCGTCCTCCTTTCTGTAGGTTAGACTACCCTGGCAAAAATTCTTGTAGGAATTTTTGTTAGGATCTTACATGAACTATAAAAGATCCTATGTAAATCTTGTATGATCTTGTAAACTTCTTGTCCCAATTCTCTATAAGAAATGATCATGATCATGTAAGTTCCTATATAATTTTCCTACAAGAATTATTGCCAGGTTAGTAACATAAACTCAACTTAAAAAGTATCACTTTTAATCCATATAAATAGTATACTTTTGGAAGCCATCGATAAAAACAAAAATTGGTTTCCGCATTTGTTTCCGTTTCACGATTTCGCAAAAATTACGATTTTGTAGCTCAACAAAAATCGATATCTTAAAAAAATTAGTTGAACTGTAAACTGAAATCACTTTATGAAACTATTGGATTAAAGCTATTGTTCTTAAACCGTTGTGTTTTATTAGCCATTTCACTAAGTTCTTAGATCACGATATATTATTGAACACAAATTTTCTATTCAAAATAAATTTTTTCTATCGAAAACTACTCTACACTGAATCACTTTGATTGTCTTTTAATAATTCATATTTTAATTTAATAACTACGGTATGTAAATTAAATTTATATTTATAATTAATTATTCTTTTGTTTTTTAAATTATTCTATCACATTTTTAATTTTTAATGAAACACAATTAAATACCTTCATATTATTTCTAGTTGAGATTTAATGAAACAACTGATGTCCAAACATTCGATGAATCTGGTTTATATACAAAACTGCGTTAAATTTTTTGGTCACTTTTACAATATGGGATGGGATAGGGAAAATTTTAACGTAGATGTATAGATCAAATCAGCCAAACTTACACGAAATTATAAGACAAAATATTTAAAATAAGAAGAGGTAAGAAATAGTATAATATAATTAAATATATATACAAGTATTAATTGCAATATCTACGAGTACATACAGAAGATGAGAATTATGAGCTTTTTTTGGTTTTTGTTTATTGTTTACATTTATATTTGAAAGTGAAACTCCATGGTGGGATCGGTGATGATGATTTTTTCTTACAATTTTAAAGTTGTCTAATTTTCTTCTTTTTTTTTATTTTGTTGGTAAACATCTTCGGTGTTTGACTAAAAATATTTAAGTTCTGCAACTGGTTTTTCATTTATTATTAATTTATTTGTTTATTTTTGGTAAAGTTTTCGAACGATGTAAGCTCAATCTAAAGCTAGAGATTAGAAATTTTGATTGTTTGCTTTAAATTTATTAATTTTGTTAATTGTTTTTTATTATAATAGGCACATGTGTCGGTGAATAAAATTAATTATTGATTAACGTTGTTATAAAAAATTCAAAAATAGAGTAATTAATAAAACTAAACACGAAAAGTTTGGACAAATAATTGTACATAAGTTTTAAATAAATTCATTCTAAAGGGTTTTTATGTACGTACGAACTAGAAAAGTGAAATAATGTAGATATTTGATTCTTTAAATTATTCTCTGAAACGGATATTTAATTTTTACTACTACTGGTTTTAATTTTTTTTTTCAAATTAAATATGAGTTGAGTTTAGAAAATCCCCGGCTATACGGAACTCTTGTCATTGATCATTAGAATCATAACAAATTATATATTCTTATCGTTTAGAATTGGAAAAATAAGATTTTTTTATTTTAAATATTTACTTATCTGTGAATATGATTTTTGTATGGCTTTGGAGTTGGTTATATTTATTTAAAATTTGTAAGCTTAAATATTTACCATAGATCAAATAGTTCATGTTTGCGTGACGAATAAGACAGGGATTCTTAACAATGGGACCGCGAAATGTATTTTTTTAATTTTAATATTTAAATTTTAAATAATTGTTTAAATCAAAATTATTTTATTAGTCTAGGTGAACGAAAGTGTACTCTCATTTGATTATTTTTTGACAAATACTTTAACTTCTGCTTATCATTTTCGGATCATTGTATTTTGAATTTATGCAACATATGCAAAGGCACAAAGCGGCAATTGGGATCCACAAAAAAAAATCTTTAAGGAGACACTCCTCTCAATCACTTTATCCAATTTTGTCCAAAACTTTGTACTATCCGTTCATTAGACCAATGAATGAATTGTGAAAAAGTAATAAACCCAGATACAGATCTTCTGATTTTTCAGTTCGTTCTTTTTCCTATAAAATTCGTGTGATTTGTTAAAATATTATTGATGCTTTGATTCTAAATACTGTTTATTTTTGTATGGTCTTATACATTTATTTGGGGAACTACGTCACAAATAACACATTTATTTCTACACAGAAAAAATCAAATTTATATAAGTTTTAATTTAGGAAGCGCTGCTCGTGGTTTTTGTGTCGTGGTATATTTACATAGTCCATAGAACTATCACTACCCGGGTAAGAAAAAGCTAAAGGACCAAACTTGGTCCAAGCCCACGCCACAGCTTTTGGGGTTTGGGCCAGGCTTAACATAATCAAACGGCCCAAGCTTGCACCAACTTCGGATGTCCTGGAGCCAGGTCTACCAAACCAATTTTTTCCCAGACCTTCTTTAAATGTGTGGAAAGGTGGAATGAGTAACATAAATAAAAATAAAGAAAAACATAATATGGCTTGCACATGTTTACAATGCATTAGACTAGTGAATAACGCATAATATAATAAACTGAATTTAGGTACAGTCTAGGCATTTACAACCAGCCCAGACTGAAACCGAAGCTAACTAGCCAAGGCTTGACTCGCCAGGACTAACCCAAGTTTGGCTCGTTGTTTAATATTGGCAGCTCCTACCCGGGTATCATTATTTTCACACATGGTTATTCTTTTGAAAATGTAAATTTATTGGTCGATTTTTTTTAAAAATCTTAAATTTTTTTATGTTATTGTAAGACGAATGAAAAAAAAATAATTCAGGATTTTTTATTTTATTGCTCTGAAATGGTGTGAATGTTTAGAATAGTCATTTTTAACAGTTTTATGGTAAAGAATCGGAATTTTGCCAATAACTCTCAAAAGTTTCATTGAATTGATATATAAGTGAGTGAAGAAATAAATATTTTATCGAAAAATGTTAGTTGACAATTTATAATTTATTGGATTTCTATTATGTGCACCCCTTTCTACAGGGTGCACCCTTTTACTGAAAAGCTTATATCTCAAAATATCACTATTATTTGTTGATTTTTTTTTCAAAATTTTACAGATAATACATTCAGCTATCAATTTCTGAAGAATTTAAGGATCCATATTTTGATTTTTTAATATTTAAAATATTCAAACATGAAGTAATCTTTTAAAATTTGTAAAAATCAATCTATATGTGAATCTTTTGATGTTTTTTAGTATTAGCTCCGAAAAATGATTACTTTTGAAATTGTTTAGAGTCCACAAACTTCTATTTTAGCGGCCTAGTACTTAAAGTCGTAATGACAACACTTTAGCGGATTCAAAATTTGTTTATTCGGAAATCTGACAATTGAATGAATTTTAAAACTATTCATTTATTGATTCATTTTATATTATAACAATCTTAGGTACGCAAGTATACAGATTAAGCAATAAATTAGAAAAAAATCCTAAGAGCTAATACAAAAAAATGTTGTATGCAACACGTACGCAAATGGCTTTAGCAGACTCATCTTCATATTACGGACTCGGCTAGCGCCTCGTCCGGAAACATTAGGATTCGTCCGCTAAAACCATATTTAGCGTACTTATTACATAAACTACTATTATTGAAGTTGAAAAATGCACGCTTTTTTATAAGAAATGTGAAAAAAATAACAAATAAAAGTGCTATTTTGAGATATATAAGCTTTTCAATAAAAGAATCCCAGTGAAAATTTCGATAAAACAACTATTTCTATACTCACTTGCAAAAATGTATATCAATTTAATGAAATTTGTGACGTTATTTGTAAAACAACGACATCAAAAACCTTAAAATATGACCAAAATTGCATAACTTCATTTCATAGAACCAAAAAAATTCTGAATTTAGTTTTTTCCTCTCGTCAATACCAATTTCGTAAGGGTGCTTTTATGTTGGAGCTTCGATAATAGCGTCGACGATCGATGTGATTCAAGCGAAGAAAATGAATACATGCTTTCAAATAGGAGCGTTTATGTTGAAGCATCGATAAAAGAGTCAAGCATCGAGTCAAGTGTCGATAAACGATTTGTTCTTTTTCGACGCTACTACGCCTTTTTCCCTACTACGCTCTGATCGATGCTCATTTTATTTATTGTATAAAAAAATACATAAAAATATTAGTTTTAATTAATTTAAATTTTTGAAGTTTATGGAAAATTGATTATTATATTAATTTTAAGTTTATTGTATATAGTTTTGTAAATTTTATTAAAACTAGGAATCGCCCAGTGGCTGAAATTCGGCCATTGTAAATGGAATTTGTAAACAGACTTCCCAACAAAATAGCTACAACATATTATTTCAGAGTTCGATTAATTGATATAATTGATTTTGAATTGTGAAACAACTAACTTGAAAAAAAAAAAACAAAATATTGAAAAAAAATCATAAAACACACCTTCATATTTCTCCCCTTTTTTCTCAAAAAATCATCCAAGTTCCAAAAATATAAATAATTTTTTGGCACATCTACTACTCAATACCTTTCCTACGATATACATATTGCCACACTTTTGATGGAGCAAATATTTTAAAATTGTACCGCAAAAATATTGCTTACGTATTTGGGTAGTTCTACACACGAAGGAAGAAAATGGAGCTAATTACGGCACGACATGTTTTTTGCGTATAAGTTCTGGCAACTAGTTTTAGTTAAAGTTGATGACGTTCTTTCAACTTTTCTGAATGTGGCCAGTCAAAAAAAAAAAAAAAAAATAACAAAAAAAAAAACAAAAAAATACAAGAGTCAAAAATAAAAAATATCCTTCTTAATCCTAAATTAACTCAAAATTATCTCAATATTATCTCAAAATACGAAATAAACATTTATCTAAGTCTGCCTGCTTTTAAATCTTCCAGGGGACTGAGAACAGGGGACTGATAATTTATCAGTATTTCGCTTAAAAATAACAAAATTACGTCTAAAAAAAAAAATAAACGGATTCTATACCAAGGCAATACATATTCACGACGTATAAAATTACAAAATTACCTGTAATTAAAATACTTTTTACGAAAATACTTGCCAGGGGACTGATAATTTGACTGGACAACACACGATCTTGCTACTAATGATGACTGTTTTGAATGATAAAACCTCGGACTAAGTAAAACACTTGCAATATTATATTTATTGAACTTTAATTAATTCCTGTGACGAGCGATAACTTGATAGAAATATGAATTTCCAATATTTTCAATGTGTTTTGATTGGGCAGGAGAATAATAACAAATTGGTGGGACAAACTTTAATAGGATATATCTAATATGAAATATAGAGTAATGTTATGATTATTTACACATTATTAAAGCATCATTATTCAAAATTATTACTACAGAGTAAATTTGTCTCTACACACTTAGAATCATTGATTATTTAGTTTACCAGCTTTGAATTTCAAGGTGGGACACGCCAGGGGACTGATAATTTGATGTTTTGAATAATTTTTTTTCTAAGACATATATTTCGAAACGGGTTTAATTTGGGTGACCAGCTAGACATAGTTAAGATTTACAAATTTCATGTGAAGAAACAAATTTTTTTTTCATATTAATATACGAAATAAGCAGAGCCGTCCAAAATTCCTATGTTTGTAGAACTACCCGTTTATATGTAGATTCTCGAAGCTCCAACATAAACACTGTAAAGTAGCGCTATTTCACGCTTTTATCACTGCTTGACTCGATGCTTGACTCGTTTATCGAAGCTTCAACATAAACAGACCCTAATAATATGATAGGGTATTATCAGTATTATCGGTACGTATTATCAGTAAGACTTGTGAAAAAAGTAAAAAAAATGCTATTTTGAAAAATTAATTCTTTTCAGTAAAAGGGTGCCAGTGCGTCACACATCAAACATGCGATGAATAATTAATTTTAAGCTAACATTTTCCGATAAACCAACTTTTTGTACATTCACTTGCAAAAATGCATATCAATTCAATGAAATTTGTGAGAGTTATTAGTAAAATCCCGATACTGTACCGAAAAACTGTGAAAAATGACCAAAAATTAAAAATGACCATACCATACCCGCATAACTCCATTCAGAGCAATAATAAAAAAAAGTAAGACAAGTGCGAATAAAATTCGCTCGCCAAGGGTTTCGTGAATGTAAAAGAACACAATATCAAAAATTATTGACAAAAAATTGTGTTGTAATGTAATGTCTTTATATTTCCAGACCATACACGCATTACAAAATAAATGTTAAATCGTAAATGTCAATAGCAAATTACAATCAAATCTACATTGATCAAAAATGACTCAAAAAATATTACTTAAGTTTAAATCTCATCCATAGATGTTTATGGTAACTCAAGAAAGATTCAATTACACCAGCTTGTAAATGGTTTAAACTTGATTATTTTTTCGGTCAATCAAGGTTGAAATTTAGGGGGGTGGAGAGGCTACATACCTACTAAAAATATTTTTTTTTTTTAAATAACACATTAACTGTGCATTGCAAAATTCTAAAAAAAATTGTAAAGTTTCTTAACTTAGGTGCTCCTTCATATGACACTCATTTGGGTAAAAAATGGTATTTTTACTCTCCACACACCCATCCCCTAAACACACAGATATATAATTATTTGAGACTTCGCTATGATTTTCATTCAAAATTTACCAATCTTCCTGTCTCTGTGAATTTTTTCAAATTTTTCTGTCAATCACCGTCGAAACGTAGGGGGCGGAACGGTCTGAATTTTGCACTTTTTTGACAATAACTCAAAAAGTGGGCACCGGGAAAATTCTAAAAAAAATTGCAACGAATTCTAAATTAGGTGTTCTTTCAAATAACATCCCACTCGCTTGGGTCAAAAAAGGTTTTTTTTAACCTCTCTACCCCGGTCCCCTAAACACACAGAAATATAATTATCTGAGACTTCGGTATAGTTTTCATACAAAATTTACCAAAGCTCCTAACTCTGCGAGTTTTTACAAATTTTTCGGTCAATCAGTGTCGAAACGAAGGGGGAAAAGGTCTGAAAGTCACACTTTTTTGATAATGACTCAAAAATTGTGCATCGCAAAATTCTAAAAAAATTCTATGTTTTCTAAATTAGGTGCTCTTTTAAATGACACCCCACTTGACCACATTTTAAATAGTGTTTTTACCCCTTCTCATTTCCACCCCTTAATAAGTCTAATTATGAGTATATGACACTTTTATATATTTTTTATTAAAACTTACTAATTTTTCTATCATTTCAAATAAATTTGAATAAATTTGTCTTCTGGTGTTGTTTCATTGAAGCAATTGCCGCAAAGTTCTGCAAAGTCCCTTCATTTGTTAAAAATAATTTTAAATTTAGTACCATCTCTGCATTGTTTAAGCATCAAGAAAGTAGTTTTAATTAAAGCGCCACCCTGCCATTTAAATCCGCAGCACTTCTTATTGCATTATTTAGAATACGGGCTGCGAATCCAATACCCAATACATTCTGGTTCAAATTCGAGTTTAGCTTGCTTTTAAATTTTCACCCCTTGACGTGACACCACTAAAATTGGTGTTCGTGTTATCAGCGTAAATTGCAACTAGCTTTTTGTCAATGTTAAATAACAACAAGAAAACAAAATAACAACAAAACTTGTTTAAGCTACTGGAGCTGGCGGCTTGTAGCAACGCTTTTTTATGTTTATCTGTATCTATATGTCTTTTAATATCATAATGTCCACTGTTAATTTGCAAATTCACTCCGACTGGTAATACAATAAACTTTTGCGTCGTTATATTTTGATTTCTTTATTGAAAAAAAAAATTAGAAATTAGAAAGTAATAATTTTACTTTTGAGCTACCTAGTTAAAGTGTGTTTTAAACAGAGTTTGAAACGCTACTTATATCACTCCTTTACTTTGTTCTTATAGAGTGCGTAGCTTAAAAAAAATATAACACTCCCACATGCAGGAGTGAAAATAATAAAATATCATTCTTGCTACTAAATTGACATAAATATTTTCTTTCAAATGCTCAAAACTTTTATTTTTGCTTCAAATTTGATGCTTTCCAACGTAAAATGCTTCGAATGATTCGTTCAATTATTCATGTATTGTTAGAAAAATGAATATAAAGGATGACCAATTTTGTTCTTTTGCAAATCGAATGAAAGAACAGGAAAATGTAATCTGCTCCAAAGGAGTAAAATCAAAAAACAAAAATTTTACTCTTACGAGTAAGAACGATATTCAAATTATGAACATTTTAATTTTTGAATATTATTTCAAAGGATTGAAATGAGTGCTCGAATAAAGTAAAATTGTAAACTCTGGTTTGAAAATTTAAATGTTTATGAATTTATACGGAAACTGCGTCTTTTTAAGTAAAATATTTTGTATTTTATTTTTCATAATATACTTTCGATCAATCGTATATACACCGGGGAGATGTTTCTATAAACAAAGAAACCTTTTCGCTGAGGTAGATGTGTTAGACATCAAAAGATATTTGCAAAATAAAATGTAAATTATTGAAGTGAAAAAAACTGAGTTTAGTATCTCTATGAAAATTATAGTTAAAACACTATTTAGTAAAAAAAATATTGCACTGGTTTGTTCTCTCAATATAGTTAAATCAACATATACATAACATCATACAAACTACAAGAAAAAACTATGAAGCCATTGCTTTGACTAAGATATTGCGCAAACTGTACGTAGGTAGATATAAGGTTTTTTGATTATTTCGATAATGCGGGCAAATGTGGTGGAAATATTTGTTTCGTGGGACGCTTCGTTGGACAAATTTCTTCGTGGGACAACGCAACGAAATGTGGGACATTTCCACGCAGCGTGGGACGTCTGGGCAGTTTACTATCCATAAATGTGCGTAAATTTTTCATTTGATTCAAAATTGTAGAATTATTGCAAGCTTCTTTTAAATCTATAAGAAAAACCTACCACAAAAAAATAATAGTTTCTCCCTCCTTGTGACTGTATAAAAAAAATGAGCAAAGATTGACGTTTAGGATACGTTTTAGATTTTATTATAACCAACCAAACATATAATTTTTACTATTTTATGAATTAAAAATTATAGTCCATATTGCGAAAAGAATTTGTCAGCAAGTTTTCATAACATATTTTGAAAATATTTACATAACTTAATTTGTTCGTGTCGTTAGAAAATATTGCTTGTCCATTATAAAACATTCACTATTATAAAATCACTGGAAATAACACAAAAAATTTAAATTACTCCCGTAATTATTTTCATTCATTTTATAAAAATTAGCACAACTATCAAGAAAATTTTACATATGTTATAGGATTTTACATTTAGAATTGTTTTTAATTTATGGTTTTTAAAAAAGTTGTAAAGTTTGTGCAATATGATGTAGATAAAAAACAGGGCCAAACAGTCAGGGTTCTCAAAATAAGTGGGGCATGGAGGGATCAGTTTTTATTGTTTTAAAATTTTATTTTTATTTTTGATCTACGGGTGTGACAACCCCGCGTACTCCAGTCCCTGCTATTGACATATGAGTTAACGTGAGATATCACATACCACTGGCAATAGCAGTGAGATATCACAAGCCAAGGTGACATCTTAGGGGTGGTGGCGGATGAACTGTATTCAGACAACGGTAGCACCCTCAATCTTAGCTGTGAAATAATCCTTGATGATGAGACGCTATTGCTTCCTTGAAGAAACGAGCCTTCATATAACTATGTGTGGGCTTTAATCATTAAGAAAGATGGTGCGTCACAGGATCAAAGAATAGGCAACCGGCTGGATTATTGGCAACTACATTTTTGTTTTGTTTCAGCAAATTTTTGTCAAACTTTGCTATTTACTTTTTAATTTACTTTTATTTTCTCTATTCTATCATAAAATATTGGCCTATGTCATATTTTCTCAGTGACAGGATTTTTTGTTTAGTTATCCATTCTTTAACAACAAATATAAAAAAACAAAAAAAAGGAAGATTTACGTCCATCAACACCTTCGAACGTATGTTGTTGTGGGACCTTGGTCTTAAAAGGTTTTTAAGTGTTATTGTGACACATATTGTAATTCCTACTACACAACACATTTTATTAAAAAAAAATAGTTAGGTTGTGTTCTCCTGCATGTACTTACTTTTAAGTTTATATAAATTACCAATGGCCAATAACAATTGAAATTTGAATGTTAAATACTGCACTATGAACTCTCGAGGAGCCCTATACTAATGAAATATTTTGTTTCCTCTGGCTCAGACACGAATATCTTATAAAAACACAATCGTTCTTCTAAAAGCGGTAATGCCGCGCACCTTATAGTACGATAGAATTTTGTCAAAATACGCACCCACGGCGTTTTTGGAAGAACGATTAGAAGCAATACGACCGCCTTTCATATCGGCGGCGCTCTAGTCCTTGATACAAAAAACGATAACGGTTTGAATATTGCGGTGAACTGTACTTTAGTCGGGCCAAAATAATATGTAACGTAATAATTATATTATCAGATATATTTCAATTAATAGTATGCGATAAAATTGGTATATTAGTTAAGTAAATCTTGCATCGAAGTAAAGTAAATCGTGCATTGAAATTTTTATAGTGTACAATTCTACCACGATTGGATGGTTTTATTGAATCGATGTATTGAATTATTGATAGTACCAGATTCTTGGGGGAGGCCGATGCCCACCCCAGGCTCTACCCAATTGACGCCCCTGTAATTATGATGTATAATTATAATTATAATGGAAAATTCCTCAATAACTGAATAATTGCGGAAGAATTCCTGTGTTAATTTAACTTGATCCAGTTTTTCTGGATCTGTTAAATTCTGCAATGAACTTCTTTAGATTTTGAAAATATTTAAATGTGTTGGATATAAGGCCGTGATTTAAAACTTTTAATTTGGCTTCGAGTGCTCGGCTTAAATTAAAAATAGAAATTAAAGTCTTGTTAATACCTTGCAGTTTAGCATTTAATTTATTTAAAGGTGCATAAAAGCAACTAAAGAACATTAATTTCAAAAGCCATTTGACATCCATTAATTGACTTTATTTTTCAATGATTTTCTATTTATCCAAAAAAAGTGTAACTTCGTTTATACGCTCTACAAAAATCTTTGTCAAACTTTACCATGGCCTAACAATCAGACATTGTTGTACATGAGTAATCCACTGTAAACTGAGGTTTACCTCATTTAACAATTCTAAAGAACTTCGTTTATTTAAAGACCAAACAGATATAAACTTGACTATTTTTGTGACAAGGTTCATAATATTTACCAGCGATTTAAAACTCCCCTTCGCACATAAAATATGCTGGTGTATAATGCAATGGAACCCCAGAATTGGATTTTCAACACGCTGGGAAAATTGAGTAACAAAGCCATTTTCTAAAACTGTTGTACTACATGCACCATCATTTCTCTGAGGGCATAATCCGATCGCGTGCATCTACGAACGTAAACGCTGCACTAGCAAATTTTCACGTGCCGCAGCAAATTTTTCATACGTACCACTTCTGGCACGCGTGCCATAGGTTCGCCACTACTGGATAGGTAATATAATCATTAATAAAAAATTATAAGGGGCCTTGAGAATAATTTTGTATTTTAAGAGGGCCACGACTGCTAAAAGGTTAAGAGCTGGAATAAGAAATATACGAAAAATATTAAGAGTTTTTCAGCGCTGAACATTTGTAGGTAATAAGTTAGAGCAAACTTGTTTATCTGAATGTTGAAGAACATAAAATAGCTTACAAGAATTGTTCGTGTATATATAGAGTAGTGCAATGCACATATTATGCGGTATTACATTGTTGTGAAATATTAGTTCATACATCACTTTAAAAATATTTAATAAAAGATTGACCTATGTTAGTCATAATAACTCATTTAGAAAAAATTAGCCCCCAGCAACCAGTTGGAACATTTTTTTACAATAACAGAACAACGTCTGGGCTACACACATCCAGCAATTTACATATCATATTTGAAATACATTTTTTGGGTGTAATCCATTGGTATAATCCCAATTGCATTATTAGGAAATCAAACTTAGTGGCTTCGTTCTTTCGAGCATGCTTTCAGCAGCGGGAACATTCATTACCTGACGATTTTAAGCATTTTCATGTTGGCGACGATGAGTGGTGTATTTAATTGCATTTAATTTTTTTTTATTTCATCATTGATGAACTCTATCTTTGGGTCTCTATAAATGTCTCCGTTTCTGATCTTTTGAAACGACTGTATAATTTTGTATAATTTTTTAAAACACGATCAAACAAAACAATGCTACAATAACCAAAGCAGATAAAGGGAATACATTAGTCATCTTAAAAACTACAGACTACAACAATAAGATAGATGAATACATCACTAATAACAACATCGAAAAATTATGTAAAGATCCAACGAATGAATTCAATGCACAAATAAAAACTATCATCAACAAATCTATCAACATATTCAGTGATAAGAATATAAGGTATAACAAAATCATAAAACCAACAGCACCAAGTATAAGAGGATTATCAAAAATACACAAACCAGATACACCGATAAGGCCATTAATTAATTTCACCACAGCACCAACATACAGAATAGCGAAGTACATAAACAAACTATTGAAATACCACATAAAATTTGATTACAGTTATTCAGTCAAAAATAACACAGAATTAATCAGTAGAATAGAACCAATAATAATACCTCACAACGCAAAATTAGCATCGTTTGATATAACCAACATGTATTCCAACATACCAATAAAAGATACAATAAATATAACAAAAAATATGTTAATAAAAAATGGTTTAAGCCCAACAGATACACAAGAAATAATAAATATAATAACCGAAATAACAAAACAAAACTATTTCACACATAACAATGAGTATTATCAACAAACAGAAGGATTACCTATGGGAAGCCCACTATCTGGAACATTAGCCGAAATATATCTCAACGATTTTGAAACAAAATATATACATAATAACTCAAATCCACACAAAGAAAAAATCATTTATTGGTATCGCTACGTTGATGATATAATTTTATTATTCAAAGAAACGAATAGACAGCTTAATCTATTACACCAATACATAAACAACATAGAACCTTCCATTAAATTCACGTTAGAAAATGAAGAAAATAACACCATAAACTTTTTGGATTTATCAATCAAAAATGTAGATTCAAAACACACATTCAAAATATTCCGAAAACCAACCCAAACGGATCAAACAATAAATATCAAATCACATCATCCATACCAACATACCAACATACCTGCCTACAACCACATGATCAATAGATTGAACACTATACCAATGAATGCTGAGAATTATCAAGACGAGCTAAACAACATAAAATACATAGCCAGTAAAAACGGATCTAAAAATGAAATGATTGACACATTAAATAGAAAATATAAAAACAAGAAAAATTTGCGAACCCTAACAACGTTGAAGAATGAAGAAAACTTAGCAGGTAATAAATACGTAGGCGTAACATACAATAAAACAACATTCAAAATAATGCAAAAAACTTTAAAAAAATATGGATATATTGCTGCTTACAAAAACAAAAATAAAATAGAAAACTACCTAAAAACTATAAAAAAACCCAAATCTTAGACACAGGTGTATATAAGCTTACCTGTGATGACTGCAGTAAATTTTATATAGACCAGACGGGGAGGTCCTTCAAAAAAAGATTTATCGAGCACACCAATGAAATTAACAGAAGCGATCCAAAATCCAGATATGCCCAACATTTAAAAATAGAAAAACACAAATACACCAATATCAACACAAATTTAACCATATTACATAAAAAAGAAGAGGACAACATCTAGATAGATTGGAAGAAATAGAAATATATAAACATAAAAAAAATAACAACATTTTAAATGATAAAATCAACACTAAAACTAACAAAATATATGACATAATAATAAAAAACAGCAGTTGAAATAGTATATAAGTAATAGTTTAAGCAAAAATTGTAATGATAATTTAAGAACTGAGGATGACGTAAGTCGAAATCGATATTCTGTAAAATAAAAAATAAAATCAAATTGTTACTATAAGGAAGGTTATATTATTATCAATAAAATAAAATTAAAAATAAACAGTAAAAAGTATATTTTTAAATATTGCATTTTAATTCAAAAGTGACAAAAGCACACAAACAGTGAATAATATGGAAAACCATAATAACACATATAGTGTATAATTTTCGCGTTAGTTTTGAATAGGTAGTACTGAGTTTCCTTCAAGTAAGCTGTATATCTTTCTGAATTTTATGAATTTTAAATTCGGTTCTTTCTTTTTCTTCTTCACATGTTCCTTTTACCTCAGTTATCATACTTCACTGTGTTCGTATAAGCAACTTGTGCTGAGTTAATTTTTAGAGATATTTGGCTTAGTTTTTGATTAGTGAATTTAACCTGGGTGGATTTTGTTTCATTTAACTTAACTCTCCAAGAAAATGCAGCTTCAGTTTCTAACCCGACAAGTGCATCTGTTCTGTTCTGTCTAACAGCAATATGATCAGGTATTCGTTTACGTTGGATATGAAACTGTTTGATCATCTCAATTATAGTTGAGGGCATTCGAGTAACATTTTTGACGTGATTGTAACTGCATCCTCTGCTTCCAATGCTACCTGTCTGTCTACATAGATGTTAATATCTTGTACATTATATCAGCCATTATTATATTATATCAAACAGACGAAGGTTTCATTCATCTGTTTGTAGTATGTTAAGTGGTCTAGAAATGAAACATAAAGGTTCATATTTAACTATTCTGGAAATAATTCAACTCTGTTTTTGAGTTTGGAGTCATCCATAACGGTTTTAATTGTCACCTCCCTCATCAAACCTTCGTGCACCAATTTTCCAGAACCTGTTTAGTCCTAGTCTGAAAGGAGTGTAAAATTGTTCCCCTTAGTGGCCTATATGAGGTCCTTGCTTCGATATTCTATCCACGATTTTCTTTATTGTCTAATATTTTGTTTACCATTACAGTTACGATTAAGTTCCGTATACACATAGAATGATGTCGTGGTATTTCGCCTGTTTGAAAAGTATCAAGGTATCTTCATTTAAGGTCATAGGGCCAATATAAAGGTTCTTGAGCTTCCTTGTGAAAAGAGTGCATTTTATTTTAACCAGATTTACTCCTAGTCCACACCTTTTGCTAATTCGATGTTGTTGATAGTGCAATTTACCCGATACAAAAATTACAACATGTTTGACCTAAGCCGTTACCTCAAAACCTTCAGCCACCACGTTCTTTCATGTTTTACAGATTTTCAGGTTTTACAGAAGCAATCATGGGACAGCCCCTGTAATGTGAAAAAACTCGTTTTACTCTCACCAAAGTGTTCCGTATAAAAAACGGAAACCTAAAAACTAACAAATGAATAGAAAATTAATCAATTTATTTATGGTTTAAACATAGACAACGCACAGTGAAATCTATCCAACAGAATAGTACTATCTACTTGCAACGTTCATACTCGTGAGATATAAATTTGATTATGTACTCGTTATACAATATAATTTTTCTACTTAAATCTTATTTTACCGTACATTTTGGGCCCTTTAAAGAAATTAACTATAGAAACCAACCTCTTAAGATAGATAAAATCAAATTAATTAAAATTCAAAGATCAAATGTGTACCAACTTTAAAAAACAAGAACAACTACTCTATCTTCTGCCAATGATTGCATAATGAATATTCACACGATCATATGAAAATACAATGAATCATTGTTTGTTTATTTTTTTTTTTATAAATTTAATTTATAAAAAAACAAATTATCATTTGGTACTTTAAAAAATAACAAATGTTGAAGAATAAACATGTAGCTAACAGAGCTTTCAATGTAAGGCTTCCTATTAAAACTCAATGAAATGGAGTTTTTTTTTTGTTATTTAAATTTAATTCGTAATGGCAAATTTTTAATAAAAAGTAAAAGTCTGCGCTAATTTGAAATAACTTAGGTAATTAGAATGATTTTCGCGTCGAAATAAGTATAATAAACTTAGTTTTTTTAAGGTGAGCTTATGTTTTGCGGTGAGTCATCACTTTATTGATTTGATTTAGAAAATTTGAATAAAAACCATAAAAGTGTAAATTATGCAATTAATCATAATCAAAAACCAGGGAAATTTGACTTTAAAGAGGATTATTATTCTCTTGAGCCGAACGCAATCGTTTGTTGTCAGTTTGTTGACATGATATGGCATTTATGATTAATTAAATCTCAAAGATAATTGATGAGAGTTAAAGTTACGAGATTATAATGTATCAATTCTAAAAACGAAAAGCTAAAGTTTATGGAAGCAAAAATATTTTAAGGATTTTAGTACCTTCGTCAGAAACAAAAATTTGACTAAAGCTTGAGTTGGTAAAAGTTGTCAAAAACTTATCGCCCTCACAACGACGAAAATATTTTAACCGAAAATATTATGTATGAATATATAAATTTTTTAACGGTTTTTATTAACATAATATTTTCTGCAAATTTTTCCATTCAAATCAAATCGGCTGTGCAATTTGTGTATCTCAAAATGAATTTTTCCGCTAGCCTGTGGAATAAGATAACAAATACCAGAATAAAACTCAACGGCATTGTTGTATAATGACCAAATAAATACTACTAGTAGTTTGACGCTCCACTAAAGAGATAATAGTCATAGACGAGACACAAAAGCTATATAAACACAATACAAGCGGGTAGGACGAGCAAGGCAACACAACGAAACAGGAGCGCACACAGAAAAAGATTCATGGGGAGGCCGAAAGAACTAAAACATTCTACTCAAACAAAATTAGTATTGAAAAATGATCTTTTAGGGACGGTCGGACGGCGAGAAGCTCCCCTCCCCTTGTGCGCCTGCAACAAAACACAACAAAAGTGTATACACTCTTTGAAAATAAGACATTTTTATTGGGTTATTTTTTATTTTCACTAACACCTGCATTTGTTTAAATAATGCAAACACGTCAACTGGTCAGATTGATAGAAAAAAATTTATATCGTTAAACATTATATAAACAAAAAAAATGCAATGATGGCGGCATCTTATGACAGTTAGATTCAAATTCAGACCCGATGTTATATTGTTTTATGCGTCTCATAAAGTTTGGAAGGTACAAGATATGTATATTTTTCAGGGCAACAGGGATGCGGAGTAGATACTTGTCCAGTATGAACCAGGTCACCATACATACAGATAAAGTGAAATACCGTCTGATTATCATTTTGAGTGGTTCTAAAAAGGAACTTTAGTATAAATCGAATTATATATTGAAGCCTCTCGAGACTATTGATGTCTGTAAACCGTTTCACTTATATAGGGAATGCAAAGGAGTTCCTCTGCATTCTGTCATTATAAATAACACAGTACAGCAAAGAATAACATATAATAACATAACACAACACAACACAACATAACATAACATAACATAACATAACATAACATAACATAACATAACATAACACAACATAACATAACATAACATAACATAACATAACATAACATAACATAACATAACATAACATAACATAACATAACATAACATAACATAACATAACATAACATAACATAACATAACATAACATAACATAATATAACATAACATAACATAACATAACATAACATAACATAACATAACATAACATAACATAACATAACATAACATAACAAAACATAACATAACATAACATAACATAACATAACATAACATAACATAACATAACATAACATAACATAACATAACATAACATAACATAACATAACATAACATAACATAACATAACATAACATAACATAACATAACATAACATAACATAACATAACATAACATAACATAACATAACATAACATAACATAACATAACATAACATAACATAACATAACATAACATAACATAACATAACATAACATAACATAACATAACATAACATAACATAACATAACATAACATAACATAACATAACATAACATAACATAACATAACATAACATAACATAACATAACATAACATAACATAACATAACATAACATAACATAACATAACATAACATAACATAACATAACATAACATAACATAACATAACATAACATAACATAACATAACATAACATAACATAACATAACATAACATAACATAACATAACATAACATAACATAACATAACATAACATAACATAACATAACATAACATAACATAACATAACATAACATAACATAACATAACATAACATAACATAACATAACATAACATAACATAACATAACATAACATAACATAACATAACATAACATAACATAACATAACATAACATAACATAACATAACATAACATAACATAACATAACATAACATAACATAACATAACATAACATAACATAACATAACATAACATAACATAACATAACATAACATAACATAACATAACATAACATAACATAACATAACATAACATAGCATAGCATAGCATTACATAACATAACATAACATAACTTTACATAACATAGCATAACATAACATAACATAACAACATAACATAACATAACATAACATAACATAACATAACATAACATAACATAACATAACATAACATAACATAACATAACATAACATAACATAACATAACATAACATAACATAACATAACATAACATAACATAACATAACATAACATAACATAACATAACATAACATAACATAACATAACATAACATAACATAACATAACATAACATAACATAACATAACATAACATAACATAACATAACATAACATAACATAACATAACATAACATAACATAACATAACATAACATAACATAACATAACATAACATAACATAACATAACATAACATAACATAACATAACATAACATAACATAACATAACATAACATAACATAACATAACATAACATAACATAACATAACATAACATAACATAACATAACATAACATAACATAACATAACATAACATAACATAACATAACATAACATAACATAACATAACATAACATAACATAACATAACATAACATAACATAACAACACTTAGAGCAATTTTAATATTAAATAAACATTTTTTTGGATGTCAATCTACATGAATTATGTTCGTAAACATAAAAATATATTTTTTTACAAAAGCCCACCAAACCCTTTTAAATAAATAATTTATTTAAAATTTCAAAAAAATATCAAAATATTATGAATTTCAAGATTAGTTATATTATTATTACGAATGCATACTAATAAATAATATTTAATAATCAATTAATAAGTTACAAATTGAAATCTTAATAAATTATAAAGTAAAGAACTTTGACTTAACAGTAAAAAAAATCATAATTATTGATCGTGTCATTATTTATAATAATAAATTCAAAAATGTTTCATGCAATAGTTATTTATGTTTAAATCAATTTAGTGTCAGGTATTGTTCGTACTTCTTATATTCGCAATGAATACAAATTGAATTAAATGTTTTGTCCTTCGGTTTAGAAAGATGGCAATAAATTGATCCATTTCAGGTCGATGTAATCTTTTGAAAAGATTAAAATATAAAACAATTACAGTAAATATAAATTATAGTAAATAATAATAGTAACAGTTGATGTATGATTATTACCGCAATTGTGGTGATGATTGTTTGGCTTATGGATTACAAAATTCATACATTTAAGATTTAAAATAAACCAAATTTAGATCACACAGATAATTAATTTAATGTTTTACTTGCAATTGTGTAACACAGATAATTATCTATAAAATGTTAAAAAATTTCACGAGGACACAATGCCGCTATACCAAAAATGATTCACATAAACGCATAATTTTTCGAGGTGAACGACCTTTAACGAATAACATATAAAAACCGTTTTAAACATTGTTATATTAATTCTCAGTTGGTATGATGAAAATACAAAAACGCCAACTAACCTTTACTTAGTGGTTCTTTGGTGAAAGTCAATTTTGGTTCAAAACTTTTAACAATAAATAATTTCGTTATCTAATTCTAATTGAGTTAAGTTCTTTTAATTTTAAATGAATGGAATTAAATAATTTGGTGAACTCCGGTAAAAGTCCGATTATCAGGCATTCAATCTATCGGAACACGAACACGTTAACTGACTTTTTAATGTTTAGAAGGAAAATCTCTTTCACAAGAAAAATTTTTTTTCTGGATCACAGCCACCTGTTAATTAATGATGAAACTTCTCGTTGTATCTGTAAAACCTTAAGACTGGTCTTTGGTTGACGAAACGTCGAACTTGATACAATTTTGAAATCAGAAATTTTTAAGGAGCTCCAGCGTTAATTTTAACTCTAATATAACCTTTGTCGTTTGTTTGTTTAAAACGTAGAAGAATCGATAACCTTTTTTTTTATTTTAAGAAATGTTTGAAATAATTTGGTCTTCTCGGTTGATTTATTTGGATTTACCGGTTTTACCTGGCGTTAACACAGCGATAATATACAAAGCAACAAGGGAATAAATTTTGAAAACACAGTTCTAAAAGATTTTAATTTTGAACGTCGGTTTCGGTGAACTGATAGGAGTTTAAGGAAGAACACAGGATATTACAAAAACTGATACACATTTTTGTTTGTAAAACGATTAGCTATTAGTATTTAGCACTTCATGACATAAAATATTTAGAACTAAACTATTTTGACTACAATTGAGGTTAAATTTTTATAAAGTCTGTAATGTTATTAAGCTTTTTACAAACCATATAGAGCTGTCTTAGAGCTGTCATGTTTATTCTTTAGTTTCTCTACCTTCTTTTGACACAAAGTTAATAGATAGTTAATTATTTCATTGATTCGTTCGTTCGTAAATCGCCGCCGATAGTGACACCTTCTTAGAGCGATACCTTAAGAATTTGTAAAATAATATTAAAAGAACCAAGAGCAGAAACAACGTTAAACATAACTGGATTGATCAATTTTAACAGAAAACTTAAACAATTCACCAAAAAATGAATATCTATACCATCCTTACTTGTCATGTACAAAATTATTGTTCCATTCAATAATAAAATAAATAGAATATATATAATAGCGTTATGACTTTTTCATGAACTCATATGCGTGTGCGTAAAATTATGAACTTTTATCTACACTTCAAGAAAAAAATAATTTTGTTTTTAAATTTTTAAAAAACATCACCTCTTTATTTCTTTATTTAAATTCATAATTATAATATAAATTTATAATTATATCAATACAATAATTATATCAATATCAATACAATTCATAATTATATCAATATCAATTTTTTGTTTACTCAAGGTTAGGCATGTTTAGATTTAATTATAAAATTTTATAAATTAACGTTTCTGAATAGCCGGAGATACCATGCAAGGATTAACATTATAACATACATACTATGGTAGTATTATTGCTCACAATGTGTGTTTATGTGAATAAATATTGTAAATTTTTGCATTTTTCATACAAATCTGGCAAATGATTTTTATTGCGCGTTCAGCATTCTGATTGCTTCTTTGTGTATTAATTACTGAAGGCAAGAGAGCCCAGTTACTTTTGAAACTTAGCAAAGCTTTTTATATGGATGTAATATTTCAGATATTCTGTTGAAATCATTCTTGTTATATATTTGATTTAAAAACCACAAATCAGACCATTCATACGATATTAATGAAAAAATTCCATCTAAACTGACTCGGGAGCTAGGTATCAGCATAAATGCAAAAATCGCCAAGATGGTCCATGAATTCCATCTAGCTTAGCAATACTTGAAATTTTTTGAAAATTAATAAAAGAATAAATTTTTTTTTCTTATAAAATCTGAAAACATGTGTAAGGTGGAAAGAAATTTAATGTCTTCTCTCTATCCAGAGTTTTCACTAATTTTCACTTCACCATTCACAAAACGTTCTTTCAATTTGTTGTTATTTTTAATTAGATCTGAAACAAACAGATATTCAATTTTCGGGAATTTTGCGCTACCTGAAAGCCTTTTATCCATTACCAATTGAAGAACTCTATCCAAAACATTATGCTGGCAACTAACAAAAGGTGGCACATCAAGTCCTTTTCCTTTAAATATTTGTTGTAACTTACTCCAACTCCGTTTCGTGGTCTAGTGTTAACAATGGTAGTATCGGCTACAATCATTTTTATTGCTTCCGATATACCAAATTTATAAAGTGTATTATCTTTTAATCGTACAATATCCAATTTGATCTCTTTTCTCTCATTTTTTTAAACAACTTGATATTCAGTCTGTTCTATAAATGCTTGTAATCAAAATGGAGACACCACTCTTCGAATTTTAGGTAGATTTTAAATTTGTTCTTAAACATTGTTGCTTCTCTGTAAACACCCGGTTGACTGACTTGAAATTGGATTAGTTACACCCTTATTCGACAACATCTTGCACAAACTTGAAGCTTTCTTTGTCAAAATTCACCAAAATTCTCCGATTGAACCTTAACTTCACAACACATAGAGGTCAGTAATTAGGAATTCTCATGTTACATCAAAATAGGTGACAATGAAACCAATTTAATTTTAATTTCATTAAAAATATTTTAATTTATGTTTCATTAGGTTGGATTGTTAATAACTTAAATTCAGGGATTTTTTTGAAAATTTTAAAAAAATTTGCATTTTCCATCTCGGGGTGTGGTTTTTTTATTTTTTTGTCTTTTTATTAAAATATTCATAGCAAGTACATAGAATTTCATCGAATTTTGATACAGGAAATAAACTATTAATTCAGTAAATTATTTGTGATATAACATCACCCGAAATAAACAGTGTAGATTAAAAAAGTTAAAAAATCATAACCCTAATATATAATCTATTTTATTGTTTTTATTATATAATAACATATGTATCAATGCGTGTGCTAAATATATATTATAAGATTCAATGCGTGTGCTAAATATATATTATAAGATTAGCCGTAACAAAATTTAGCCAGTATATGTTCGTTAGTCTTTCAAAAAGCTTCGCGAAACAAAAATGAGCAACTTTATAGCAAACTGCATTAAAACAGTGTTTATAATCTGCATTGGTTTAAGGTATAATACATTTTTATAACTACTGACTGATAATATTATATTCGTACATGTTTTTTCAAAAAAAGAACAACGAGTGGAACTGTTTCAAAAGGTAGTCCAAATATAGAAATTGGAATTGATAATGTTAGTGTGAGAAAATTTCCGGATGCGTTTAGTAGCAACATCAGCATATCAAATTGAAGGTGGATGGGATTCTTATGGTAATTTGTGTTTTGTTATAACTAGCATTGTAAATGTAGATTTAATAAAATTTAATTTAAATGTAACAGTCACATTCATTTACATTCAATTCAATTATCAATAGTTTTTTGTGAAATTATTTTATGCCACATTCTACTACGTGAAAAGTAAACTTATTGTGTTTGTAATGAATACAAAGTGATTTTACTACAAAATAATAAAAAAAATTTTAATAAAAAGGTAAGGGACCAAGTATATGGGATACTTTTACCCATCAGTCTCCGGAATATATTGCTGATCGTTCAACTGCCGATGTCGCATCGAATTCATACAATTTATACAAAGAAGATGTGGCTGCCGTTAAAAGCATAAATGTGAGTTTGTCATAACTTGACATTTTTTTTAAAATAAATTTTTTTCTCCATAATTATAATTCACTAGACTGAAATTTTAAATAGATTTGCATTTTTCTGTGCGATTATGAAAAACTCTCCCTAATTGTGTTTCGTGCTTGGATGGATAGAAAATATTATTTTTATTTAGAATACTTTTTTTCTTTTTGATTTCACCTTTAATTTAATTTCAGGCTCATTTTTACAGATTTTCCATCAGTTGGCCTCGAATTTTTCCAACAGGAGACATATCCTCGAAAAATCAAGCTGGAGTGGAATACTATCATCGGTTAATCGATGAACTTGTAAAAAATAAAATAGAACCAATTCCAACAATGTACCATTGGGATTTACCACAGTATTTACAAGATTTGGGTGGATGGACTAATCCTTTGATTATAGACTATTTTGAGCAGTTTGCAAATTTTTTATTCTCTGAATATGGTTCCAAAATCAAGACATGGGTAACAATAAATGAACCATTAGAATTTTGTTCCAGAGGATATGGAGTAGGAATTTGGCCACCAAATGTAAAAGCGTATGGAGTAGGAGACTACCTTTGTGTTCACCACGCAATACTATCGCATGCTCGTTGCTATCATTTATACAAAAAGACATATTTTGCAAAACAGAAAGGCAGATTGGGAATATCGTTAGTCATTTCAAATGCTTTTCCGAATGATACTTCTGACGAAGAGGATCGAAAAGCGGTGGAAAGATATCGTCAGTTTGGTGTTAGTATTAATTATATTTGCAATTCCTATAAACGTTTTTTTATCGTTTTATCTTTACTCCAGTTTGGTTTGTTGGCAAATCCTTTATTCACATCAAAAGGGGATTACCCCGAAATTGTACGAGAAATCGTTGATAAAAATAGTTTCGAAGAAGGACGATTGTCGTCAAGACTGCCGAAATTCACACCGAAAATGATTGAGTACGTTAAAGGAACATCAGACTTCTTGGGATTGAACTTTTATTCAACCTATTTTATTACATCAGAGAACCCAGACAGTTTTCCAAATCCATCCAGAGAACGTGATTCACATTTCAGTACCAATTATGTTAAAGCTGTATCGAACTGGTTTTCTTCACCTCCAAATGGTTTATACGCAATACTACAGTGGATTCGTGATACATATCAAAATATTGATGTGTTTATCACAGAAAATGGATGGTCAGATTATGGTGAAATCGATGATGTGAATAGAATCAAATATTTAAATGTAAAAATTTTAATTTTATGACAATTTTTGTGTAGTGTTTGAAAATAATTTTTTATTTCAGCGCCATATGAATGAGGTTTTGAATGCTATTGATTCTGGATGTAATGTAACTGGTTACACTTCATGGAGTTTGCTCGATAATTTTGAATGGACAGAAGGTTATACGTAAGATTCGTATAAAATTGGTTCTTATCTAGATCAATACATTAAAAGGATTTTTTTTTATTTTAGAGAAAATTTTGGACTGTTTTCAGTGAATAAGACTAACACCAATTTTACGAGAGTTGAAAAAAGCTCTGCACGTTATTTGAGAAATGTATTTAAAACGCGAAGTATCGAAGTTTAATGTGAATTTAATTTAGTTTATAGCAGATCAAATGTTATCTTAATAAACAAAATAAATAATTAGATTAAACAAAATAAATGCCTAAATACAGCAGTCTAATAACTGTAATGTCTAGTAATATCTGGTACTTACTAATCGAACATAGTAAATTTATAAAGTGTATTATCTTTTAATCGTACAATATCCAATTTGATCTCTTTTTTCTCATTTTTTTAAACAACTTGATATTCAGTCTGTTCTATAAATGCTTGTAATCAAAATGGAGACACCACTCTTCGAATTTTAGGTAGATTTTAAATTTGTTCTTAAACATTGTTGCTTCTCTGTAAACACCCGGTTGACTGACTTGAAATTGGATTAGTTACACCCTTATTCGACAACATCTTGCACAAACTTGAAGCTTTCATTGTCAAAATTCACCAAAATTCTCCGATTGAACCTTAACTTCACAACACATAGAGGTCAGTAATTAGGAATTCTCATGTTACATCAAAATAGGTGACAATGAAACCAATTTAATTTTGATTTCATTAAAAATATTTTAATTTATGTTTCATTAGGTTGGATTGTTAATAACTGAAATTCAGGGATTTTTTTGAAAATTTTAAAAAAATTTGCATTTTCCATCTCGGGGTGTGGTTTTTTTATTTTTTTGTCTTTTTATTAAAATATTCATAGCAAGTACATAGAATTTCATCGAATTTTGATACAGGAAATAAACTATTAATTCAGTAAATTATTTGTGATATAACATCACCCGAAATAAACAGTGTAGATTAAAAAAGTTAAAAAATCATAACCCTAATATATAATCTATTTTATTGTTTTTATTATATAATAAAATATGTATCAATGCGTGTGCTAAATATATATTATAAGATTCAATGCGTGTGCTAAATATATATTATAAGATTAGCCGTATCAAAATTTAGCCAGTATGTGTTCGTTAGTCTTTCAAAAAGCTTCGCGAAACAAAAATGAGCAACTTTATAGCAAACTGCATTAAAACAGTGTTTATAATCTGCATTGGTTTAAGGTATAATACATTTTTATAACTACTGACTGATAATATTATATTCGTACATGTTTTTTCAAAAAAAGAACAACGAGTGGAACTGTTTCAAAAGGTAGTCCAAATATAGAAATTGGAATTGATAATGTTAGAGTGAGAAAATTTCCGGGTGCGTTTAAACTGGGAGTAGCAACATCAGCATATCAAATTGAAGGTGGATGGGATTCTGATGGTAATTTGTGTTTTGTTATAACTAGCATTGTAAATGTAGATTTAATAAAATTTAATTTAAATGTAACAGTCACATTCATTTACATTCAATTCAATTATCAATAGTTTTTTGTGAAATTATTTTATGCCACATTCTACTACGTGAAAAGTAAACTTATTGTGTTTGTAATGAATACAAAGTGATTTTACTACAAAATAATAAAAAAAATTTTAATAAAAAGGTAAGGGACCAAGTATATGGGATACTTTTACCCATCAGTCTCCGGAATATATTGCTGATCGTTCAACTGCCGATGTCGCATCGAATTCATACAATTTATACAAAGAAGATGTGGCTGCCGTTAAAAGCATAAATGTGAGTTTGTCATAACTTGACATTTTTTTTAAAATAAATTTTTTTCTCCATAATTATAATTCACTAGACTGAAATTTTAAATAGATTTGCATTTTTCTGTGCGATTATGAAAAACTCTCCCTAATTGTGTTTCGTGCTTGGATGGATAGAAAATATTATTTTTATTTAGAATACTTTTTTTCTTTTTGATTTCACCTTTAATTTAATTTCAGGCTCATTTTTACAGATTTTCCATCAGTTGGCCTCGAATTTTTCCAACAGGAGACATATCCTCGAAAAATCAAGCTGGAGTGGAATACTATCATCGGTTAATCGATGAACTTGTAAAAAATAAAATAGAACCAATTCCAACAATGTACCATTGGGATTTACCACAGTATTTACAAGATTTGGGTGGATGGACTAATCCTTTGATTATAGACTATTTTGAGCAGTTTGCAAATTTTTTATTCTCTGAATATGGTTCCAAAATCAAGACATGGGTAACAATAAATGAACCATTAGAATTTTGTTCCAGAGGATATGGAGTAGGAATTTGGCCACCAAATGTAAAAGCGTATGGAGTAGGAGACTACCTTTGTGTTCACCACGCAATACTATCGCATGCTCGTTGCTATCATTTATACAAAAAGACATATTTTGCAAAACAGAAAGGCAGATTGGGAATATCGTTAGTCATTTCAAATGCTTTTCCGAATGATACTTCTGACGAAGAGGATCGAAAAGCGGTGGAAAGATATCGTCAGTTTGGTGTTAGTATTAATTATATTTGCAATTCCTATAAACGTTTTTTTATCGTTTTATCTTTACTCCAGTTTGGTTTGTTGGCAAATCCTTTATTCACATCAAAAGGGGATTACCCCGAAATTGTACGAGAAATCGTTGATAAAAATAGTTTCGAAGAAGGACGATTGTCGTCAAGACTGCCGAAATTCACACCGAAAATGATTGAGTACGTTAAAGGAACATCAGACTTCTTGGGATTGAACTTTTATTCAACCTATTTTATTACATCAGAGAACCCAGACAGTTTTCCAAATCCATCCAGAGAACGTGATTCACATTTCAGTACCAATTATGTTAAAGCTGTATCGAACTGGTTTTCTTCACCTCCAAATGGTTTATACGCAATACTACAGTGGATTCGTGATACATATCAAAATATTGATGTGTTTATCACAGAAAATGGATGGTCAGATTATGGTGAAATCGATGATGTGAATAGAATCAAATATTTAAATGTAAAAATTTTAATTTTATGACAATTTTTGTGTAGTGTTTGAAAATAATTTTTTATTTCAGCGCCATATGAATGAGGTTTTGAATGCTATTGATTCTGGATGTAATGTAACTGGTTACACTTCATGGAGTTTGCTCGATAATTTTGAATGGACAGAAGGTTATACGTAAGATTCGTATAAAATTGGTTCTTATCTAGATCAATACATTAAAAGGATTTTTTTTTATTTTAGAGAAAATTTTGGACTGTTTTCAGTGAATAAGACTAACACCAATTTTACGAGAGTTGAAAAAAGCTCTGCACGTTATTTGAGAAATGTATTTAAAACGCGAAGTATCGAAGTTTAATGTGAATTTAATTTAGTTTATAGCAGATCAAATGTTATCTTAATAAACAAAATAAATAATTAGATTAAACAAAATAAATGCCTAAATACAGCAGTCTAATAACAGTAATGTCTAGTAATATCTGGTACTTACTAATCGAACATAGTGAATTCTGTTTTATTATTCTTAACAGTGGTATAAATTCAATCTAGATTCAAAGTCATAATAAACATTTAGTAGTTTAAAGAAACGTATTGTAATGTTATATAATCATAACAGCATCATTGGTAATGCTTACTATAAAGGAGTAATACTACGTAGCTTTGCTCGAATATGCAACTTCCGAACTAGTTTAAGATTTTAAAATTTATTACAAAGAAATAAAAGTTATGAGTATGCTATGCTATGCTTGTCCTAAATTTTCTTGTAGATATAAAGAAAGTGTTTTGTAAATTACTAAGTGTACCATATAGAAGACGTATAACTCGTTTAAGACAAAAGGAAATGAAATGCGTTCTAAGGATGACGCTCTTTTTAAACTGATTAAAAGTGGATTGAAGCCACATGAGACGGATTCCTTAAAATCGTTTCATTTTTCACTGTTTGGTTGTCACACTAACTGATGAGTAAAATGGAGTAAATAATATGTTTGAGGCATGATGCATTGTATTTTATCTAAGCACTAGCATACTATTTTAAACGAAATCAGAAATGTTGCGGTGGTGGTGTGCGGAATAAAAATTTAAGGTTAAATTTCAATCACCATCAAATCTGATAGCATGCTGTTTAATAGGAAGACTCAGAAGACTCAACCACCCTAACCTTGACAAATTACTAAACACTGGGTCGAATATTTGGTTATATATGTGAAGCAATTGATGTGGAGTGACCTACTTTTCACATCTATTGAGAATATAAAAAACCCCAGTTCTGCACTATGTAAACTACGGCATAAGAAATTTGCGTGTGGTAATAATATTTATATTGAGGATTTTTAGAACTGCTTTATCCTATGCTGTACGCAGAACCAAAAATTCAAATACCAATAAAACTTTTCTATTAGATGAAGTCGTAAAAGCCCTCAAAAAGGAAAAAAATGACAAGGCACAAGGAGAGACCGAATTTGTTATGAATTTTTGAAAAACGCACAACAAATACTATTAGATAAAATATATAGTAGATACATTCAATTAGATATATGAAAATGCTAATGCGCCCAATGCTTTAAAGAAAAGTATAATTTTCCCACATTTTAAGGAACGCGATATAAACAAACCTGCCAACTACCGCGGTGTGTTCTTTATGACCGTCATTCTCACTCAACATAGGATTGTATATTTTCCTTAGTCAGCATTATTAAAATTCAAACAGTTAAAAAGAAACAAAAGTCTACTCGTTTTTTGTTGATTTTAGAGCGGCATTTGATAATGTGAGGGCCCAGATTCATGTAAAAGAATTGTCGTTCAGATAAAATAACATTCGCTCTGATTCATTGATGGGGCGGTAACAATTTTTTATCATACAACAATATTTTTGACTGGACGACAAAAAAATATCTTAAACATTGCTCTTTTTTTGGGGAAGATATAGAAACTAACCTAGAAAATTTTGCTTGTAATAATTGAAAGGGAATTTTAAAAGTGATGGTTACAGTTAAATTTATTTGATTTTATTGCCATTTGACCAAATTTTTATTTTTTTATTGGAATTATCACCTAAATCTATAGGTATGTATTATTAATCCCAGTAGTTAAATAATAAAATTAATTTAAATGTAAATCATCGCTAAATCGATTTATCATAGATTTTAAATTTCATTTTTCTAACATCGCCCAATAGGCGAAGAAATAAAGCACAAAAAGAGGCCAAACCTAAGCAAATTGGCAGAGTAAGATGGATCGAGATGCAGGTTTTTGCATTCGATTCAGGAAACTGTCAGGAAATTTTGTGAACATCCCGAGTTGAAATTTAACTACTCTTTAAAACCTACAATTTCTACTATTTAGAATTTAGAGTATTTAAGTATCACTTATTTTCAATACAAAAATAACATCTACATAACTCCTACAAGGGCTACTTACCGGAAAAAAGCCCATTTAAGGTGTTAAATAGACGTTAAAAAAAATTTCTTTCGGTCTTTTCCGTAATATTAAAAAACGAAAAGAAAAAAAATTGTTTGATGCGATAATAAAAATAAACAAAAGAAAAGAAAGAACAAGAAATATAAGAATATAGAAAAATAAAACGTATTTTTATATATTCTAACATGGCTTGTTTTATTTAACATTTTAGGAAATAATTTATATGCATTTAATTGAATTGAATATTTTAATGTTATATAAAATTATGTGCGAAAGAAATTTTTCAGTTAATTTAATATAAATAATCTCGTTAAACAATTAGGCCCTCTTAATAATTAATTTTAGTGATTTAAAAAAAATATAATATTTTTTTAATATTTTTTATTTGTCTTGTTTCATATCGATTTATCGATATTTTAATTTAATTTTTCATAATACTGAGAAATTTATGGAAAATTAGTATTATTTTCTACCCATAATTCAAATATTTAAATTTTTTGATTTCTGAATTTTGGTCTTTTAAATTTTATCATTAAAAAAATGGCGAAAAAATGGACGCATCCTTTACAAACAAAATAGCACTCATACATTTCCAATTTAGAACCTAAATATACGAGCGCTATCTTCATGTATAAAAATGTTTGTCGGGTTTGATGTGAAATAAGATCGGAATCGTAAATAGTTTTTGAAGATTCAAATAAGATGTAATTTTGTACATTGATAGAATTGATAGGACTTTTTAAGTTCTTAGGATATGATTAGTACTTAGTAAGGTGTTGAAAAACACGATTATTTAGGTGTAAAGTAGTATTTTAATGTCGCGTTCTTTGGCTTGGTGGAAAAAATATTGATTTTTTTACTTGCCAACGAACAGTATAAAATAAATCAATCTACTTTTGTAAATGTAATAGTAAATTGTTTTAACTTTTTGTTCTGTCACTTGATATGTTTGGTTATGTTTACATTTGAAAATGATAGATTTTACGTTTTATCATTTTATTTGTAATAACTTTATTATTAATTAGTAATTTAAATAATTTAAATAATAATAAATTATTTTTAAACAAAATAATAATAATAATTAAAATGGCGGTTTTTTTACATAAATTTGACAATTAAAAATAATATTTCAATGTATTTGTAAAATCTACCAAAAAATCTAGATTTTTAAAACTTGATCTAGATCAAAATAAAAATCAATCTTTTTTTGCCAAAGAACACAAACTGACAGCTAATTTGATCTGACAGCTAATTTTTTCGATCTCAGATCAATTTTTTTTTGCAAAATAGCACGACATAAGAATAAGTAGACTGTAAATAGTTTTTGGAGATTCTAAGGACTAGAATAGGTTCATTTGAGAATGTCGACTACCTAAATCGTAGTTAAAGTTCGACTCAGGCATAGCCACTTTTCGGCAAAAAACCTCTGGAGTACCTAGGGGCCAGGGCGGGTTAAAAACACCTCATCTCCTTGAACTTTCCATAAATTCAGCTCGAAATTGATCGAAGCTCGTTACTCGGGGGTTTATGGGGTCGGTGAATACGAATATGATGTCGGCGATGACCCTCGGAGTACCTAGGGCCCAAGGCGAGTATGTTTATCTCATCTCCTGGAACTTTCCAATAATTCAGCTCGAAATTGATCGAAGCTCGTTACTGGGGGGTTTTGGGGCCGCTGAACACGAATATTATGTCTGCGATGACCTTCGGAGTACCTAAGGGCCAGGACGGGTTATAAACACCTCATCTCCTGGAACTTTGCATAAATACAGCTCGAAATTGATCGAAGCTCGTTACTCGGGGGTTTTTGGGGCCGCTGAATACGAATATGATGTCCGCGATGACCTTCGGAGTACCTAGGGCCCAGGCCGGGTATGTCTAACTCATCTCCTGGAACTTTTTATAATTAATAAGATTGTAATAAACAGATGGAAACTCATTACTCCAGGATTTTTAAGGTCACTGAAGTTCGAGTCTTAGGTACTCCGGGGGTCATCATCGACATAATAATTGTGTTTAGCGGCCCCAAGACCCACCGAACAACGAGCTTCAATCAATTTCTTGCTGTAATTATGTAAAGTTCCAGGAGATGAGGTGTATATAGCCCGCCCTGACCCCTAGGTACTCCGAAGGTCATCGTCGACATAATATTCATGTTCAGCGACCCCAAAAACCCCGAGTAACGAGCTTCGATCAATTTCGAGCTGTATTTATGGAAAGTTCCAGGAGATGAGGTGTATATAACCCGCCCTGGCCCTTAGGTACTCCGAAGGGTATCGCAGACATCATATTCGTGTTCGGTGGCCCCAAACTGGGGGGAGTAACGAGCTTCGATCAATTTCGAGCTGAATTAATGGAAAGTTCCAGGAGATGATTTAAACACACCCGTCCTTGGCCCTAGGTACTCCGAGGGTCATCGCCGACATCATATTCGTGTTCACCGACCCATAAACCCCCGAGTAATGAGCTTCGATCAATTTCGAGCTGTATTTATGGAAAGTTCCAGGAGATGAGGTGTATATAACCCGCTCTGGCCCCTAGGTACTCCAGAGGTTTTTTGCCAAAAAGTGGCTATGTTCACAAACTTTTCTGACGGCTTCCTGAATCGAATGCAAAAAACCGCATCGCGATCCATCTTACTCTGCCAATTTGCTTAGGTTTAGTGCTTTATTTCCTCGTCTACAATCCAAAGTTGCGGATGTGACATTTACACGAACTAAATTTCCCATCAGCTTAAATATTTTAGAGCAATGGTTTTAATTTTTATGGATTTTAATGTAGATCTTATATATACATTTAATACAATTCTGCAGGTTGCACAATATTTTATTTATTTTTTAAAAAATTAATATCTATCAGTTGCGGGTGTGACATAAAAAGGACATGCATTTTCCTCTTTCAATACAAAAACTCAAAACTCTGTGAATTATAACAACTTTGTGAACTGGTTATTTTTTATGTTGGATTTTTTTTTTATTCAAAGTTAGGCATGTTTAGTGTTAATTATAATTTATTATAAATTAACGTCTCTGAATATCCGAAGATACCATGCCAACTAGGGACAAGAATGGAATGCAAATTAAGATTCTCTGAGAAATTTATGAACGTTAACTTTAAAGCCTTGAGGATTAAATTCATCAGGGAAAACCCAGGAAGGTAAGGCATTCCAAAGATGAGACACTCTGTTGAAAAAGTCACGTTGGAAGGCTACAGTTCTACACCTAATTATTTGAACTGTAAAGGGATGCGCTGCTACGTTTGCTCTGGTGTGACGCGAAAGGTTTGCTGGTTTAGGTAAAATCGATTTGATCTCTTCAGAAGCTCGTTCATCCATAATATATTTATAAAATATAGTCAAATCAGAAGAAATGTTTCTGTGCTGCAAGGAATCAAGACCGTTAGTAAGACTTGGGTTACCAATGAGTTTAATAGCTCTACGCTGTACAGAATCAAGGCAGTTGAGACTACTCAAGTAAGCTCCACCCCATATATGAGAACAGTATTCCATGCAGGGACGTATAAAAGATTTATAAACTAAAAGAAGTTGTTCGCTATCGAAAAACTTACGACATCGCCCCAAAAATCCTAACTTTTCCAGAATTCCAGAGAATTCCACTTCATATTATTTTCAATCTCAACTTCTAGAAGTCTGACAGACTCATTCTCTAAAAGATTTTTGGGGCCAAACGTTAATGGAAAAGGATTGGGTGTCGTTATCCTAGAAAAATGACAACCCTGTGTTTTGCTTGTATTGAATTCAACACTGTTAGCAATACCCCAATCCATAATTGTTTTAAGATCAGTGTTAAGGGAATCTATCAATTTTGACCTACACTCACTAAGCGCTAAGGGTGTATATAATTTAGGTGCTTCATGAGACGCATGAAGCGTGCTATCATCAGCAAAACTATGTATAGGATGAACCGTTGAGTCCAACAAATCATTAATATAGATAAGAAAAAGATTTGGTGACAAAGCGGAACCCTGAGGAACTCCTGCATTAGTTGAAAAAGTATTCGATGATACACCGTCAACATTGACCCGAAATTTTCGATCAGATATAAAGCTCTGTGTCCAAGATATAAGCTGCTCGTCTAAACCATAGGACCTCAATTTGCATATAAGGTTGTTATGCCAAACTTTGTCAAATGCCTTGGTAATATCAAGAGCAACACCGAATGTTTCTCCAAAGTTTTCAAGCGACTTGTTCCAGATATGAGTGACAAAAGACAGCAAATCTCCCGTCGCTCTTCCTTTTCGAAATCCATATTGTCTCTCATTAATTAATTTGGAAGACTCTAAGAAGCTCATTAAATTAAAATTGACATATTTCTCAAAAATTTTAGCAACTACCGATAAAATTGAAATGGGTCTGTAATTCGTAGGATCAGTCTTACTGCCCTTTTTTTAAACTGGCTGGAGACTAGCCATTTTCCAAATTTCAGGAAAAATTCCTTTCTTATATGACAAATAGAAGATTTTAGTGAGGATTGGTGCTAGCTCCCTAGCAAATGTTTTAAGTATAATTGGAGGAATAAAATCAGGGCCTGTTGCCTTGTTAGTATTGATTTTCAAAAGCATTTTTCGAACAATGTTTTTCCGAAAAATTATCCGCCTCATTTTATAAGAAACTTTAGAAATAGGTTTAGGTTGGAAATTAGGTTCTTTTAAAGTAGAATTTAAAGAGAAATAATGCCCAAGCAAATTAGCTTTCTCTTTTGGATCAATGATAGGGACATCTCTATTAACAAGAGGCGGTAGGAAAGATTTACAAAAGTTGCTTTGGACAGCCTTTGCGGCTTTATAGAAATTGCGTGAACCAGTCGGATGTTCTGCGAATTTAGATGCTTTTTTCCTATTAAATAGATGTTTCTCTTCATCTATTAACTTACGACATAAATTTCTCTCTTTACGGTACTGTCTAAGGTTTTCATCGGTTTTGTTTTGATTAAACTTTCGAAAAGCCTTTTTTTTAACTTTTATAGCTTTTTTGCATTAACTAGAAAACCATAGATCAGTTTTCGGAATGATCAATTTATTAGGAATAAATCTGCGCATACCATCAATTACAGTTTCAGAAAAATTTGATGCAGCTATGTCTGGGTCTTGGCCGGTAAGGCAATAGCGTTTCCAAGGAAAATATCTAAAAAAACTTTTAAGTCCTTGCCAATCCGCAGCTTTGTAATCCCAAACATTGCGAGGATTCGCTTTAAATTGTTTTGGAATTTGTATATTTAGTTGTGTGGAGATTAAATTATGATCTGAACCACCCAATGGTTCTGATATTTTAAATTGAACCAGATATGGATCGTTTGTCAAAAATAAATCAAGTAAATTACTACTTTGACCAGGAATGTCAGGAACTCTGGTTGGATGGTCTATTATTTGAGTAAAGTTGTGATAAAGAGCAAACAACTCAGCCTGTCTACCAACCTCGTCAGTTTTAGAGCTGTGTGTAAGCCATTCTTTATTGTGGACATTAAAATCTCCAAAAACTATAAACTTTGCATTAGGATACTCAACCAACCTATCTATCTTCTCAGATAAGTCATGAAATAAATTTAAGTTCTGAGGTGAATTAGGTGAACGGTAAAGTCCAAAGACAAACAGCGTTTGATTTGGGCAACTAATTTTTAGTGACACCATATTGTTAAACAATTAATCAACAACTAATTTTTAGTAATACCAGTAATAGTTAAACAATTAATCTATGAGAAAATTAAATTACTAACTCAATTCTTGCTTGTGTAGGAAATATTCAAAATTTTCGTTGCGGGTGTGACATGTACGACCAGTGAAATAGAACTTACAAAACAGATTATTTTTAATTAACATACTATAAAAAGTTAATTAACAAATTATTAAATTGAATTAATAATATCAGATCAATCAAATAAATTTCATCTGTAATCTGGAATTAATAATTTCCGGTGGCAACAGCTTTTTTATAAGAATATTCTGTTTCTCCCAGGATACATCTGGCTGATCTGGCCAAATATATACATTATCCGAGAATTTTTTCAGAAAATCTATTTGGATATCCTCACTATCCATTTGTTTTATAGATTTTTTGTTGTTTTCAAAATATTGATTTTTTTTTCGTGTTAAATAAATTAACGATAACTTAAACAAAAAATGAAAATAGTTAGTGCTGCACACATGCTTTCCAGCATGCTATTCTTACATAAATTTACATAAAATTTGTTTATATTACATTTGTGTGCAATTGCAAAAGATGTTGCGGGTGTGACTTTAATTAAATGTCACGCCCGCAACAGGGAGACGTCACGCCCGCAACACGAACATGTCACACCCGCAACACATTAAAACTATAATTTAAATTTGATTTATCTGTGGAATTCAAGGTACCTTAATGAACTATTTTTGAAAATAAAGTTTCATAACTTACAGTCAAAGTACTTTTTTCTGTGGACATATAAATAAAACTTCTTGTTGCGGGTGTGACACAAAAAATTAAGAGTAATTAAATTTGCTTACCTTTTGCCATAGACAAATAATAATATAAGACAAATGAAGTAGAACAAAATATTCTCTCACTATTTTTATTTTGTTTCAGGATATTAACTATCTAGTGACACCTGTACTTAAGTAGATGATTCGTAATATTTAAAATTAGTGTTATATGAGTATAAAGTTTAACGTTTTTGTTTGTTGGTTTCTATTTATTCTTATATCTTTATCATTATTATTGTTTTTCTAAATGTATTTGTGTAGAACGTTTATAAAAAAAAACATTTTTTTTAACCATATTTTTTTTCGAAAGGACAAGTGTAAGGGAAATTGTGTAAGGGAAATTGAGGTTGAATACAATTTTGTTTTGTATTTCATTGCGATTATGTAGTAGTAGTTAGTACACCACCCAGTTTTTTGTACAATTTTTACCAATAGCGTTATTGTTTTTGGTAAAATACGTAGTTAGTACAGTAGTTAGTAGAGGGTTTCTCGAGTTTTCTTTGTACAGAGTTTTTTGGATTTATCTAGAATATTTAAAAAACTAAGCAGAATCATATAGATGAAATGCCCCTTTGTAGAACGGGAAGTAGTTTATATTAGCCTGCGATAATGTGAAGTTATAATTTATCTTAGATTGCGGGAGTATAAATAGATTAAGTGGAATGTGATTATGTTAACTAAAAATTAATTGTAAACGAAACGCTGTATCGTGAACATAAAACCGTATAAATAAAAGTAAATGTAGTTTTTAATTGTGAATAGAGTTTTAAGTGTTTGTGTATTATTTTTAGAGCATATTTAAAGCACTCAAAACGCTTTTTATAGTGGATATTTTTGATTGCCCTATATCATTCGAATTAAAAAATTGTGATTTGGAAGCTGGTTTTTTGTGTTCGAAAACACATTTGTTTTGATTGCGGCACAAGCCGGAATCCTAAGCCGCATATTTATAACGAAGCAGAAATCAGTGATTTATATCGAATTTTACGTTTTTTAGGTTTTTGATGTAGAGCCAGATTTGAATTGAGAACTTTACCGCATTTCAAACAAAAATCGGTTCGACCAATTTCTAAGACGTTTTTAAAATTTATCGTTATCATTTATATGCGGCTTATTCCAATTGGCCGAAACATTATTTAGTGCAAATGCAGACGTTATTTTCGTTTTTATTTTAACTCCATCAATAAACCACTAGGCTTGCGGCTTATTCCAATTGGCCGAAACATTATTTAGTGCAAATGCAGACGTTATTTTCGTTTTTATTTTAACTCCATCAATAAACCACTAGGAATAGCATCGCTTTTTTCTTCACTAAAAGTACATAGATACAATATTGAAGGTTTTTAATACTGATAGAAAATTTTAATGCTGTCCCAAAACAATAGAAATTGGTTTCTAAAATTCTGTGTCAAGCAGATGACTCGTTTCTTGAATTAGTTATTAGAGAATGCCAGGTAGCTGATAAAAAGAAGCTAAAACTTCTTATACAAATTCTAAGAAGTTTTCGGTTATTTTAAAAGGTCGCCACGTTTGCCGGCTTTCAATACCGGTTTTGAAATTTTGGCTTAGTGTCGAATGTCTCATTTGTAGCTTGGTTTTCTGCAAGAGGTATTACAAAATTAATCTGAAAAAATTCTTATTATATAATCATTAACAGTAACTTCCTCATAATTGATCTCTTTACGTTAAATTTTAGAAAATTATTACGTTTCAAATATTGTGCGTGTGCTGAACAGAATTTTGAAATTATTTTTATTGATAGTAATTATAAGAGAATAAGTTTAAAGTTGCTTAGCTTTAAAAAAATCGTGCGCTCATTCTTTTTAGCATTAAAACTTATGTGTTACATAAATGTCTATTGAAGTTTATATAATTTAAAGCTATACACGCCCCTGTTAGTAAAAATAAACATAAATTCTAATGTACACGGAATAGTAATTTAAGAAAAAAATATAATGTTTTTTTTGTCTTTATGTTTTCACTTTCATCTTTAACTATTATATTTTGTTTAGACTAAAACTTTAAATAAACAAGAATAAAAAAGAATTAAAATATCTTATTTAACAATAAACCGTAAAATTTATTAAATTTGAGTTGTACAAGTTTATTATTTTTATGCTTCTACTTTTTATATACAATACAATGGTAAGATCATAAGTAGGTAGCCCAATCAGTGAAAATTTGGTTTCAGTTTTGATTAATAATATTTTTCTACGATAGCAGATGAAAAGTTTATTTTCTGTGAAACTCCTGAAACCCTGTGAAAATGGGGTTTTCCTCTAGTGTAAAATCATTTTCGCTAAATAACAAATTGAAGTAGAACGCGATGAAAACGTTTTAACTTCTCTTGCAGCTAAATGTACTATTTTCTCGAACTTCAAAAATTTATATGGAAATCAAAAGTGGATAGAGATGAATGGTTTTTTTTATAAAAAGTGTTGTGTAGTAGGAATTACAAAATGTGTCACAACAACACATACATACCTTTTAAAACCTAGATCCCACAACAACATGCGTTCTGAGGTGATGGTAGACGCTTTTTTGAAATGTTTGTGGATTGAAGGCACTCGAGACTATTGATTCAGGCAAAGCATTCCATTTGCACGATGTACGCACAAAGAAGTCCTTTTGCATTTTGTTACTATGACAGTGAGTAATCTCGACAGTTTGACTATTTGCATAAACCGATTGACGAAAAAAAACGGGGAAAAGAAAATGTTTGAGGCATGATCTGATTTCATACGAGCACTGCTGGTGGCGATATTTATAAAAAACAACAAGATCAGCAACAGTGCGACGATGTTTTAGGGAATCAAAATTTAATGTTGAACGATCACCAACAATTCGTATAGCCCGCTTTTGAAGAGTCCAAAAGAGCCAGAATGGTAACCTGGTAACCTTTTAACCAGGATGGTAACCTTTTTCAGCGCCCCAAACTTGACAACAATACTCCATGCAGGGACGAATATAGGACTTGTAAATGTGGAGTAATTGATACGGAGTAAAATATTTTTTACATCTATTGAGGAGGACGAGTTTTCTTGACGCGGCCATGGCCATTATATGATCGTTCCAGAGTAAGTGAGCAGAAATTATGACTCCCAATAAACGAATGCTTCCATGTTTGTCTACTTGGTTAACCATAGCTACTGAGTCTCAGCGTTTTCGAGTTCAACTCACGGTTAGAGCGAAAACTATTTTTTTTTGTTTTGTTTTTTTCTCTTCTTGCAAGGACAAGTCTGATATTTGAATAGTAACAAGTTACAACTTTGTTAATAGTCCAGAAGAGGAAGCTTTTATGTGAACTAAAATTAAACGCTTTTCTTCTGTGCGTTTTGCGGGCACTACCTTTCCAAAATTTCCCATAATTTTCTCATTCGTTACAATAATTTGGGTAATCTTATCACCAGCTTTTCAGTCTTTTTTCAGTACTTTTTCAATACATTTCCAGTCTTTTTCAGTACTTTTTTATTACTTTTCCAGTCTTTTTCAGTCCTTTTTCAGTCTTTTTTCAGTCATTTTTCTTTACTTTTTCATTGCTTTTTCATTACTTTTTCAGTCTTTTTTATTACTTTACCAGTCTTTTTCAGTCCTTTTTCAGTATTTTTTCAGTAGTTTTTCATTACTTTTCTAGTAACTTTTCAGCCCTTTTCATTATTTTTTCAGTCCTTTTTCATTACTTTTCCAGTCTTTTGTCAGTCTTTTTCCTTTCTTTTTTCAGTCATTTTTCAGTCTTTTTCAGTAACTTTCATTACTTTTTCAGTCATTTTTCATTCTTTTTACATTTCCAGTCGTTTTGCAGTACCTTTTAATTACTTTTTCATTACATTTTCAGTCTTTTTTCAGTATTGTTTCAGTACTTTTTCAATAACTTTCCAGTCTTTTTTCAGTCCTTTTCAGTTCTTTTTCAGTATTTTTTCATTACTTTTTCATTGCTTTTTCATTACTTTTTCAGTTTTTTTATTATTCTACTAGTCTTTTTTCAGTCATTTTTCAGTACTTTTCATTACTTTTTCAGTCTTTTTTCAGTCTTTTTTCAGTCATTTTTCATTACTTTTTCTTATCTTTGTTCAGTCTTTTTCAGTTCTTTTCAGTCCGTTTTCACTACTCTTTCATTACTTTTCCAGTCTTTTTTCAGTCCTTTTTCAGGTTTTTTCAGTCTTTTTTCAATACTTTTTCATTACATTTTCATTACTTTTTCAGTTTTTTTAGTCCTCTTTCATTACTTTTTCAGTCTTTTTACAGTACTTTTTCATTACTTTTTCAGTTTTTTTCAGTCTTTATTCAGTACTTTTTCCTTGTTTGTTCATTACTTCAGTCTCTTTTTATTACTTAACAAGTCTTTTTTCAGTCTTATTTCAGTCTTTTTACAGTCCTTTTTCAGTCTTTTCTCAGTCCCTTTTCATTACTTTTCCAATCTTTTTCAGTCTTTTTTCAATACTTTTTAATTACTTTTTCATTACTTTTTCAGTCTTTTTTTCAATCCCTTTTCAGTCTTTTTTCATTCATTTTTCAGTCCTTTTTAGTCCTTTGGTCCTGCTATTTCATTGCTTTGCACTACTTTTTCATTACTTTCCCAGTCTTTTTGCAGTCTTTTTTCAGTACTTTTTCATTACTTTTCCAGTCTTTTTTCAGTCCTTTTTCAGTCTTTTTTAGTAGTTTTTCATTGCTTTTCAAGTCTTTTTTCAGTCTTTTATCAGTCCGTTTTCAGTCTTTTTTCAGTCCTTTTTCAGTCTATTTTCAGTCTTGGTTCAGTTTTTTTCAGCCCTTTTTCAGTCATTTTTCAGTACTTTTTCATCGCTTTTCCAGTCTTTTTCAAGTTCTTTTTCAGTACTTTTCATTACTTTTCCAATCTTTATTTCAGCCTTTTTTCAGCCTTTTTCTGTCTTTTTCATTACTTTTTCAGTCTTTTTTCAGTCCATTTTCAGTCTTTTTTCATCCAAATAATCTCTTGGATAAGCTCGTGAACTGACCATATCCGGGTATCATTTTTATATCTAGAGAAATTCGAACTAAAGGTGACAGCTAAATTTCTATGTATTTATTGCACTTTAAAAGCATAGAAAATACCAAACTGTAATATTGATAACTTTATTGTTTATTTAATTATTGTGTCCGTTTTTGACATACTACGCCTTTTCGGTGTTTTTTCATTTCAATGTTTTTTCTATCAAGAGTGAAGATAAGCATGAATTTTTTTTACTCTATTAACCATTGAGCCGTCGGACTCAACTTTCTTAATCTACGTATAACCATGGGATTGAGAGTTACATAGTTCAAATACCATAACCATACTGCCAACTCTAAAATATCAAAAGAATTGATTGATATACCGATCGAGATAATTTTTTTTTCATTAAATTTTTACTTCTCAGCATATCTATGTAATGCTGCATAACTTATCTTAAAAAAAACTGAACGATAAAAATTAAAAAAAAAAATAAAGCTAATTTTTAGTTTATTGTTATAATTATTTTTTCCTTTTAATATTGAAAGTTTAATTTTACAACTTTTTTTGAATGAATCTTTATGTTGTAATAATTGCGAAGCATTTCCGTTTTTTTCTTGATTATTTTTAACAATTGCAAGTAGTCAAATCAGATTGACCAACATTATATGACGAAATTTTAATTAACTGTATTTATGGTTTAATATTATAATATCATGCTTACAGCGGTTAATAACCTTGTTGTTAATTAAAATTTTTTGAATTAGTAATTTAAAAAGTTCACACAAACATTGAAATAAAACGGCATACAAATTTCAGCATTTCACTATATTATATTATTTTAATTAATCAGATGTTAAATTTAATTCGGATATTAAGGTAGTGCCGGAGACCACATCTTTGTTAAATAACGAATAGGACAAACAGGCAAAAATAATTATGCGTGGTAAATGCAATTTCGATGCATTTTGTAATAATTAGACCTCTTTTAACCTTTCTTTGATATCCTAAAGCAATTAATGATTTTTTTTTTCTTAAATGACATTGTACCTAATTAATATGCTATTCGATTAGCTTACTAATTATGCCTTCAAGCATTATGTTATATGTCAACTCTAATTTATTAAATTCTATTTATATTTGGTTATATCGAAATGAATAGAGTAAAGGAGCAATATTTAACATTCACCATGACGCAATCATTAGATCAAATCCAAACAAATATTTAATTTTCTAAATTAAAATCTCGAATCATCAAGTGTTTGTTTACTGAAAATCATAACAATTAAATTACATTTTTTTTAACTAATTTACGTTAAAGTAAGAGGTAAAATTTTTGAAGTTGCAAATTGCAAAAAGAAAAAAATTTTATAATAATCCATTTTTTTTTGTTTATTTCTGTGCGATGTTATTATTATAATTACGTTGGCGAAGTTTAATCTAATAAATCAGATTTTTGTTTTCGATTAAACTTACTTTTACATTAAATTAAGAAAATAAAAGCATTAACTTTATTGCAGCTTTTTTGCTGAAGATAATAATGTAATATGTATCAAAGAGATTGTAAGAAAATATATACTTATTCTGATTGAAATAGGATCTGTTGGCAACATATGATTATTTCTTCAAATCCCGCATTTCTTGGTATATCCAAATATTATATAATTAAAAACCTCTCCATTTAGCGTTTCGAGAAAATATTACAAAATCACAAATTCATATTTCTTTCAATATTCCAAAAATGATAATAAAATCAAATATTAAAGCTTTTTCCAAAAATTCTAAAAATATTGCAAAAATTATAACAAATTCAAAAATTTGCATGTCCAATTTCATGTTCAATTACATTTACCTCATACAAACAACTGAATTTTTTTTTAAAAAAAATTGGCTAAAAAAATAAATGAAATCATTTTTTGACACACTTGACAATATTTTTTTGACAAACTTATAATGCAATAAAATTCTCAATAATAATAATTTCATGTTCATTACATTTCATTTCATACAAATTACTAATTTTATTATTTTCTAATAAAATAAATAAAAATCTTTCTTTTGACACACTTGACAACATTTTTGTGACAAACTTCTAATGCAATAATCTAGTTTTTGATCTTACATACCAATCACGACCATCAAGATTTTTTCACATTCTTTGTTCCTACTCATTATCACTTAAACAACCAAACATATGCATATTTCCTTGTTTTGATACACCTAACGATTTTTTTGACACACTTCCGGTACAGTTATCGAACACATCGTAATTTTGGCTCTTACCATTGAGTATACCTATTTTTAGAAACCGAAATTTTTAAAATCCCTTCCGCGCTTTTCTAGATTTCGTCGGTTGTGGCGGCCGGCTGACAAACATACATTTTTTTTTTGCTTTTTTGGAATCGTCATTACCTAAAACGTCGAGAAATGCCAAAAAAGTGGGGGTAAGAATTTCACTTTTAGCTCATGAATGTAATACTAAGGTCTCTCAGACCGAAGTAAAGAGTAATTTTTGATAAAAAAAATTGATTAAATGGTTTAATTATATGATAAAAATGTCCATCGACGAGATCAGAAACAGTGCGAAGATGTTGTAGGGATTTAATATCACGATTTAATGTTAAATTAACAATTCGTTTAGCACGCTTTTGAACAGAATCCAAAAGAGCCAATATAGTATCAGATGCATCACATCAAACTTGATAACAATACTCGGCATAATGCGGACTGTTTACGCTTTGCCAAATTATAATAAGCCTTTGATGGTAAAAAGGTTCCCCATCCCTGGTCACTAGTATATTCATATTCATGTAAAAAAACAATATTCTATTTTGTTACACTACGTTTCGAAATATTTAATTTCATCATTTCACTAATGCGTAATAAATATATCAAGTTACTGTTGCCTAGGTGATTTTATCATTTTATCGTAAGTGACAATTTCTAGTTTGGTGGTAGAAAACTATTTTTATAATAAAAGAGCCAAATGAAGAGAAAAGGATTGTAGCGGACGTTCAAAATTAAGATAATAGAAAATAAATTAGAAGCAGGACCAAGAAATTGTTATAATCAACTCAAAAAATAAGTTGTGATATAATATCACTTCGATGGAAAATATAATATTTAAAATATTTATATATCTATTCAAAAATTTCATTCTAATGAAATATAATAGTAAACATTTGTTAGAAAAAATTTTTTTTCTATGATCGTATACGAGACAACAATATAGAATTTTATAAAAAAATAAACCTTGCAGTTGTTGATGTTTAAAACCAGCAGCTGTTGATCAGCAGTGGATCTTTGACAACTATAATCAATTTACCTCAGACTTTGAAACAAAGATTCATCAAAATTACTATACATAAATGAAGGTTTACTGTCATGTAAATGGAGACTGAAAACGATCAGTCGCCTAAACCACGAATGTTAATGTCTGTATATATATATGTGACAGAAACATTCCGTTGGCAATAAGGACCATATTTTTTCAGGGTATAAATATAAAGCCATTTCTGAATCTGTAATCCAAAATTTACAGGCAGAGAAGTATGAAACGTGATATGTTGGCTTTTTTGTGTTTAATTAGACTTCATGAATTGCTGCTTTTGGTTGATGGCAAGGTAATATGTTTTTTGCACGGTCAGGCGATTTCGCATGTTTACTGATTCGTAAATAAACATAGTAAGTTATAGTAAGTTTCGTTTTTCTACTCCTATCACAGTAAATTATAAATTACATCACACTATCCATGACATTGTCGCGTTCTTTTTCTTAACATTTTCTAACATTGTTAAAATGTCATAAAATTGTGTTGAAACGTTATGTTAAGTTTTGTCGACAATATGGGTTTATAATTTAAGAACGACAAAATATTAGACTTTTGATCTGTCAAAAATAAAATTGTTCTATTTGAGCACATAAATTAAATATATTAAAATTATTTAATTTATATATAATAAAACTTAATTGCGAAACACAAAAACAAGAAATTGTAGTTACGAATCTCTTAATCATAAACATTTTGACAGATAAATAGATCACAACATACCATTTGACATAACAACATTCTATAATTTATGTGTAGGAGGTGAGTTGAAAATTGTTACAAAATGTTAACTTTTGACAGTTTAACATTGAATTTAGGAACGACATCATGACGTCGTTGTTAAAATTATTAAATTAAAGAACGACGAAAGTTAACAATTGTTAACAATAGTCAACATTGTCAAGAAAAAGAACGCGACACATGTAAATTGATTATTTCAAAAAGTGTGCGGTAAGTAAAAAAAAGCGTGCGGTAATGAATTTTCATATATATATTACGACACACTTTTAATAAAAAGAAAAATGTTTATTTAAAGAAAAATTTGATTTTTAAAAATTAAATATTTAAATTCATTTTGACACAGAATAATGCAAAGCCTACCACAATTTGTAAACTATTTGCATTTAATTTATAATTAGTAGTTCATTTTTCAAGTAATTATATTAAGCTTGCCAGATTTTTTTTGGAGGCATTCCGGGCCGGAAAATCCGGGCGGTTTTTTTATAAATCCGGGCAAAATCCGGGCGACAAGTGTCAAAATTTTCATTTGAAAAGCCGGGCGAAATCCGGGCGAAATACAAAATTTTTAAAAATCGCACAGAAAAGAAGAAAACAAAAAGACTATGTTTTTTCATAAATAACCTTTGAAAACTCTTTATTGCTTCGAAATGTTGAAATATATTTTGTTAATAATATTTTTAATTCTGTTTATTACAGAAAGAGTTCTATGCTTAAATTGTCAACATTGTATTCAATCAATCTCCATCGAAGTCGATGACTCTCCACTCTCTTGAGTACCAAACAAACTACCAGCTCTCATTTTGTATTTTTCACTTCCAGCAACTTTTTGGAGAAAACCAGCATCTTCTTTTATTTTTGTATAAAACTCTGGACATGTCTCCTTCCAGTTGAATTTTACCATCAATTGTGCCCGAACGTTTTCCAGTGTCAATTTGCCTTTTTCTTTTGTCCAAATGTCATTGATGTGAGAAAATACGCGCTCAGTTGTCATATTGGCCGCCGCTGGGATAACTAAACCAAACTCCATGATTTGCAGCAAACGATTGAACGAACGAGAGCACAATATATAAATTATAAAACGTTGCAATGATGTCAATTGTTTATATATTTTCATATGAAACATTGAAAATAACACGATTTAACATGTGAAACATATTTGAATAAGAAAGATACAGATTATTAAAATTTTGACTATAAAACGAATTAAAATTATACATATATTTTTTTTTTCAATGAACAAATGTTGGAAAAATCCGGGCGATTTCCGGATTTTGTTTAGAAATCCGGGCGTCCGAACCGGGCGATTTTTCAGCAAAGTTTTACCAAAAAAAGCCGGGCGAGTCCGGCTTTAGCCGGGCGATCTGGCAAGCTTAAATTATATGCGTTTGGGCATTAGTACAAAGTCGTAGAAAAAGTATATAACAAACCTCGAGCTGCAAACCATTTTCCATGCTCGTGAAGGCACTGCACTCGCCGCTACGCGTCTCGTGCGCAATATTTTCAATCGCATGTAAAATGCTATTTACAGCGCTAGGTATGTAATATACTATTACAAATCATAGGTCGGTAAGTAATTACTTACCGACCATGCAGGCGGTAAGTAATTACTTACCGGTAAGGGAGACCCCAGGGTGTGAATTAAAACGATTTTTGTTTAAACAATTATGTAGGTCAATTTACTAGCTTCAACGTTAAATAACATTCTTTGAAAAATTTTGCAATTAATAGATTTAAAAGCAATTTATTTTGAAAAAATATTCAACGAAAGTAAGTTTTGCAACAAAAAAACGTAAAGAATTATGATGCAACGCAAGGCTTACTATTTTGACTTGAAATTTTAAGAAATTGTCTTTAAAACATTAACTTAAAACTGAATTTCATTATTTAAATAATTTTAATTTAATTTTTATTGATCGTGCAAAAAATATAATAAGTATTTTGGGCATTAAGAGTATAACCGATTTCGGATATATTAGAGATCTCGACTTTGTCTCGATCTCAAAACATATATCCTCAATCGGTAAAACACTCTTACTGCCCTTAATACTTAAATAACTATTTTGCTAAATTAACAATTTATTGCTGTTGTGACAGCAAGTTTTTTACTGAAAATGTTGGTTACTGACTGCATTTTGGACTAAAACATTTTTCAATTCTTTTGAAGAATTAAACCATAATATGGGCGCTTAAATTCACTCACGAGTGAAGGTTAGTTCTTTTAATATTTTAGTTCTTTTATACAATTATGTATAAAATCAATATTACTCACGTGACTAAGAGTTAATTTAGAGACCTTGATGCGAAAGTTAAAATTAAGATTACATTTTCTGTTCAAATAGCCCTGAAGAAAAAAGTTTAACAGTGTCAACTCACAATAACTAACCGACCATTTTACATCAGCGTTTCTAAATAATTAGTTCGGTTGTCCAATAAACGGTTTCTAAGCCTGGCATTCTGCTGAAATTTAATAAGTAAAGGGAATAAAATATTTTGCTAGTTAATAGTATATTTGCTAGAAGAGATAAAATAGCTAGAAAAATTCGTGCCTCTTACGAACGGTAACCGCCATTGGCCTTTGGTCTCGTGCGGTAGTTTCTTCGTTCGAGAAATAATCTCCAATTTTACAACCTTTACGTATAATATATTATTACAAATTACAAAAAAATTTAATTATTTTTTGTACGAGTAAACCGTAAAATGCACTTTTGGGATTCAAAAATTATTCGTAAAGCAGGCGTTTTTTTCCTATTGAAAAAACAATGCCTAAAGTTATTATTTCGAAAAACTACTTGGATAAAATAATTTTTTAAAAAAATATTTTACTATTTTGTGTAAATATATGCATTTTTATTTATGCAAATAGTACAGAATCTTACTCGTACAAAAAATCTTGTGTGCAACTCAGGCATAAAGTATCTTTTTTGCTTTCGAGTGATTGTTTCACGAATTGTTGAACGCCTCGAGCCACTTTCACTCTCAAGGGGAAAAGACATACTTTATGCCTTTAATACATACATAGCTATTGTTTAGCATAACTTAAGGTAAATAAAAGATTTTAGAGTTAGGAACTTTTGGATGAGGAACATATAAAGTTAATAAATGCCTAGAAAGTAATTAGTGTTACACATGTCAAAGTTATTTACTATGTTAACAAAATGACAAAGCGTTTTTAGACTGTTAGAGTATAACCAGTTATAACAGAATATTCTTGCTTTTCTTCAGTATATAAACACTTATTGTTTACTTGCATAAAAGTGTTTAACGCCACAAAATAAATGAAAGTGAATCTGAACTAGAAATCTAGAAACCATAAATATTATTTTATTTTAATAAAAAATTACGCCAACATTTACAATTACTAATTATTACACAAAATAATTAATAATTTCCAAATTTTTTTTAAATACATTAACCGAAAACCATCATAAAAGCAATCTAAATAAATTTTCAAGATTTATTACGAAATTTTTGTTAATAAACTTAATTTAGTATCATAAATTCATAAACATATGCAATTTCATTAATAGCTCAAATTACAGTAATTAAATTTATTTTGCAATTACTTTTATTTTCATCAGGCACAACAAGATTTTAAAGAGTAAGAACTCAATTAGTAAGTTGTCATTAAATATAATGAATGCGCTTTAAACTAATAAATTTATGTAGTTTCAGAAACGTAAAATCAATTACTTTAAATGCCGATAACTAGGGAGAGTTGGCAAAAACAAGGTAGAAGTAGATCTTCGTTGTCGTTTTTTTAACCAAAATTTTATTTCTTGAAAATAAGCTTTTACGTGCAATGAAGAGAATTTTTGACAAGTTGTTTGAATGATTTTATTTTCAACTGTTTCCAACAATAGGATTTTCAGGTATTAGATAGAATTTTCAGGTAGATTAAGAAAAAAATATTTCATTTCAAAAATGCAAATAACCCTTTAAAAAACAAAACATATATCTAAAATTTTAGTTTTTAACACAGTGTCACATGTATCGATAACAAAAATAAATGGGATTTTCTGGGTATTTGCATTTAAAATTTACCGCTATTTTTGAAAATTACAGATTCTAGCATTATTACCTTAGGAAGTTTCGGAACTTGCAATTATGCAGATTCCGAAACTTGCAATAACATTGCAATTATTTCTCTGTCATTTGAGCTTTGTAAGGACTTTTATCACTAAGTTAAAAATAAAATTTATACTACCAAAAATAAACACCCGGAATAACAGATTATCCCCAAAGATAACCTTGGAATTATGAATCTCTTTCTTATATGATTTATCCTAACATATTACTTTAAGTATCCAAAAAAAAAGGAAACAAACAAAAAAATAGTCCAATAGTAATCTATTAAATAAAAATAAACTTATCTTATACTGTGAAGTTGATTGATGTCTTCTAAATCCTGTGACAGTATTCATTCAACTGTTCGTTTAAATAACAGCTGTCATATCCATATCAAATGTTTAGAGAGCGAAACGATCTGAATTTTGCACTTTTTTGACAATAACTTAAAAATTGGGCACCGCAAAATTCTAAAAAAAATTGCAATGATTTCTAAATTAGGTGCTCTTTCATATGACACCCCACTCGCTTGGTCAAAAAAAGGTTTTTTTTACCCTCTCTACCTCCGTCCCCTAAACACACGGAAATATAATTATTTGAGACTTCGCTATAGTTTTCATACAAAATTTACCGAATTTCCTAGCTCTGTGAATTTTTATAAATTTTTCTGTCAATCAGTGTCGAAACGTAGGGGGGGGGATGGTTTGGATATTGTACTTTTTTGTCCATAACTCAAAAACTGTGTACCGCAAAATTCTAAAAATACTTGCAACGAATTCAAAATTAGGTGCTATTTCAAATGACACCCCACTCGCTTGGGTCAAATGAGGTTTTTTTTACCCTCTTTACCCCGGTCCCCCAAAAACACAGAAATATTATTATTTGAGACTTCGCTATAATTTTCATACAAAATTTACCAAATTTCCCAGCTCTGTGATTTGTTACAAATTTTTCTGTCAATCAGTGTCGAAACGTAGGGGGGGTCTAAATTTTGCACTTTTTTGTCCATAACTCAAAAACTGTGTACCGCAAAATTCTTAAAAAAATTGCAACAAATTCTAAATTAGGTGCTCTTTCAAATGACACCCCACTCGCTTGGGTCAAAAAAGGTTTCTTTCCGGTCCGTTAAACACACAGAAATATAATTATTTGAGACTTCGCTATAATTTTCCTACAAAATTTACTGAATTTCCTAACTCTGTGAATTTTCACAAATGTTTCTGCCAATCAGTGTCGAAACGTATGAGGGGGGGTGGAACGGTCTGAAAGTTGCACTTTTTTGACAATAACTCAAAAACTGTGCATCGCAAAATCCTAAAAAAAATTGCTATGTTTTCTAAATAAAGTGTTCTTTCAGATGATGCCCCACTTGATCACATTTTAAATAGTGTTTTTACCTCTCCTCATTTCCACCCCCTTAATAAATCTAATTATGAGAAAATGACACTTTTATATATTTTTTATTAAAAACGTAATAATTTTTCTATCATTCCAAATACATTTGAAAATTTTCGATCAGTTAGGTTCGGAGCTAATCGAGGTAAGAAAACACGAAAAAAACGTCATTATTCAAAATTATACAAAAAATGGTGAGGTGTAAAATTCCAAAATAAATTTTTAAGGAATACTGAAATGAAGCCCTTTCATATGATACCCTACTTGAATCTATAAAAAAATATATTTTCTCAAAGGCCTCACATCGTACCCCTGTAAACCAAACGAAAACCACTTTAGTTTTATTTGTATCCGTCATTTCATGTGGACAGATTAGTTTTATGCGCACCTTAAATTTCAAGTCCATAGCATTTATAGTTTACGATATAATCGATATAATGTGAAAAACTCGTTTTACTCTCACCCAAAGAATTAAGAGAATAGAGGAAGTGAAATTGATTTTAAAAGTTGAAGCAATTTTTGCACACCAATAAATTGTTACTAACACACTTGCGTTTCAGTAGAGGCGCCGTAAATATTTCTATTATTGCATTGAATTCCAAATTTAATCGTATTTTTGCCCCCAAAATTAATATAAAAAAAAGAGACGCCATTACATAGAAAAGAAAAACAACAAATAGAAAAACAACATAAAAAAAATTTTGACAACGTAGACCCGAAGCATTCTATTATTGTTTACGTTGATTTTAGATTACATTTTTTTCTCGAAAATGTTTAAAAAACTTAACACTTATTAATCGAAAAGTAAATTATAATATTAATATTATTACTTATGATAAGAAATCCCATCCTGTATGTGTTTTTGGTAATTTTTACACGTCATTATCACAATCTTCATATTTAATGTTTCATTCAAAATTTTCACTTAATATATTTAATTTTTCTGTAAAATTATTTTTAAATTATAATAAAATCACTAGTATTTCTTATATTTATTATAAATTCGTCAAAATATCACCACGATAAATATTAAAAACAATTTTATTAAAACCAAATTATAACCAAGCTAAGTAATGTTTACAAATTTTGTTTTTGACAACTTAGACCAACTTATTGAAGATAAAAAAGAGAGGAGAAAAGAGAAAAACGGCTTAAAATATTTTTGTGTATATATACAGTAGTTTCATTTCCTTAGTCTCTTAATTCTTTGCTCTCACCGTATAAAAAACAGAACCCTAAAAGTGCAAGAAAATGGCCTTCAAATCTCTTTATATCTTTTACGTTTTATTACATCACTTGTAAAATTTTTATAACTAGTTGACAATGTTTTTACTATTTCATGTTACACAACAGTAGATTGTATTACTAGTGCGAATGCGTTTTCCAAACAAGAATTAGTTAATAACTCGCGTTTGGAAAACGCATTCGCACTAGTAATACACACTATTTTTTGTAACAAGTGCATAAAATTTATAAATATTTATTTAATTGTTTATTTAATCATTTATTTAACTAAGTTATAAACAAATTTAAGATTTTTAAATAATTAAAGTGCGCCATCTTTGTTGTTATAGTTGTAAATAATAAGAATAAAACTACCTTTAAAAAAAAACCAAAAGAATTCAACTAAAAAAAAATATAGTAATCCAACTAACCTATCAAAATTGTAAACTTTGAAAACCCAAATAAATTGTTTTTTCTGGCAATTCAAATGACGCAATGTGTTTAAGTTGTTTTTACTATATGGTAAGTTATTTAAATTCTTATTTAGATATTTTAGTGCTATAAAAATATTATATATAGGATAGATTTCAGACTAATTTAACTACAAATCTCACATGCAGGCGGCGTGCCAGGCTTACAAAATATTTTGTAGTCATATGTGCGGAAAAGTAGTTTTTTCTTTTATTCTATTCTAGTACAAAATTGAATATTTTTTATGCATGTGTTACAAAAAATATATAATTGAATTATTTTCTTGACAATAAATTGTGATTTTATTTTCCCTTACTTGCTTTTTTTTCCTTTTTTATGAAAATATGAACTTGGTTTTAAAGTTAATAATTAATCTTTTTTTTTTAAGTAAAACGTAATCTCGTTTTTAGCAACAAACTTGGAATGAATTGTTAGTGTAAATTTGATTTACATCAGCACATTTTTTTGAAAATGAAAAGGTAGGACTGTCACATTTAATTTTGTTTCTGTTTCGTTATTTTAGGAAATTAAAAGAGGGTTTGCATGGGCGAGACAATTTGTTCATTGTTGTTGCTTACTGTTTGAGTAATATGAGTTTGAGTCTGATTCTGAGTCAGAGTTTTAGCCTGAGTCTGAATCTGAGTCTGAGAATGAGTTTTAGTCTGAGTCTGAGTCTAAGTCTGAATTTGAGTCTGAGTCTGCGTCTGAGTCTTTGTCTGAGTCTAAGTCTGAGACTTTGTCTGAGTGTTAGTCTAAGTCTGAGTATAAAACTAAGTCTTAACCATCGTCTTCATTTTCGTTTTCGTCTTCGTTTTAGTTTGAGTCTGAGTTCGAGTCTGAGTCTTTGTCTGAGTCTGAGTTTGAATTTGAATCTGGCTCTGACTCTCAGTCTGAGCTCGAGTCTCAGTCAGTATCTGAGTTTGGGTCTAAATCTGAGTCTAAGACAAAGTCAGAGTCTGAATTTTCATTTTTGTTTGAGTTTGAGTGGGAGTCTGAGACTGACACTGAGTTTGTGTCTGAGCCTAAGTCTGACTCTGAGCCTCAGTTTGATCTTGAGTTTGAGCCTTAGTGAAAGTTAGTGTTTGAGAGTGAGTATGAGTTTAATTGTCAGAGAAAAAAATTAAGAGGGAGAGTGATAGATAGACAGAGAAAGAGAAAAAGAACGGAATAATAAGAATAATAATAGAAGAGAAAGAAGAAAAGGATAAAGATAGAAAGAATAACAGAGAGAGAGAGAAGAAAGATAAGAACAATGATAGAGTTAAAAGGACAAATAAGAGAGTAAAAAACTAGAAAGACCTATTTTTAAAATTTGTTAGATTGGGAGACATATTGAGATCATTCAGTCATTTTGTAACGAAAGTTTAATTAACATAAAAATCATTTCACACAGTAATGAATAAAAACATCATGAAAAAACATAAACCGACGACGCTATCGAGTTCGACAAGCCAAATATACCAAAATGTCAACTGTCTAACTTGACAAAAACAGACATATTTTTGTCGGACAAGGTTACCCTCGTGTTCTAAAACAAATTTCCACCCCCCATAGTTAATAATAAAATTGTGGTAGCAAATTTACCAGATCCCAGGCAATCGGCAATTTTCGGAGCTTGTCGGAGCTTGAACAACTTTTCGTACTCGTCAAGGACAGACGCCGCATGAAGTATAAAATATGTGTTAATCATCAAATGAAATCGGCGAGGGCTCAGGACTGCTATATTTTTTATTTTTTAACACATAATAGTTATTTATGTATCAAGGTAATTATAAGGGTGTTAATTACCGAGGGGAAACGTTTACTACCCGAGGGCCTCTAGCTCGAGAGTTAGTAAGTTTCACAAGGTAATTGACATCTAATAATTCACGTGATACATAGATAATTTTATTTTTTACTGAAACCAAACTAAAACATTGATCAAGTTAGTTATTTTTCACTTCAGATTGTATTGCTAGGGTATAGTCCAGTAATTTTAGCGATCAACCTCGGAATGAGAGATAATAAGCTGAATTTTCGTTTATACCTTCATTTTGACGTTCTTAAAGTTGCCTCAAAAGTCTCATAAAATCCCGTGTCTGTATCGTAAGTTATTCAAGGTCAAAAGTAACAAAAAACAGTTTTTCGCGATTATCTCGGTTTCTATTGCTCCAATGACGTTAACATACAAGACACAAATTGTAGAGCATAAAATTTACAACAAATTTTACTGAAACATTTTCTCATGTGCTCAGCCGTTTTTGCGATAGAGGGCGGTAAAGTGGTTTTCTTTTTTCTTGACTCTAATGCTGCATCAGCTCTTTGGCCACAAAATAAACACATATTTTTTAAATCAAACCCTTCAATCCTTTTTTTACGAGGTTTTCTGGTTGATGATAAAGGTTGATCTTCTTCTAAGTGCCATTTCGACGCCGCTATGGCATTTTTACTGATGTACACTTTTCGACACTCAACATGCACATTCACAGAAGTTAAAATATTTAAGAAGTTTATGTGACCATCATTTCAATCGATATTTGCATTTTTTTTTCAGTTTTCAAGCCACGCATCACATTAAAAAAATCACCTTATGCAAGTGGTTTCTAACAAATAAAACACTAAATAAACCATAATTTTCAAAATTTAACATCCGTCGTTGTCGAGATCGAACACGAGAATAAACGACAATTATTCAAGTATCAAGGGAATACTCACAACTCACGGTTGACCTTTCATTACAGTATTTATGGCTTAGCGCTGTGCGTTTCCTGCCTTTTATCGCGAAAACGGCTGAACGCATGAAAAAATGTTTCGAATAAAATTGGTCGCAAATTTTATGCTCTACAATTTGTGTATTGTGTGTTAACGTCATTGGAGCAATAGAAACCGAGATAATCGCGAAAAACTGTTTTTGGTTATCTTTGACCTTGAATTTGACGACGTAGACACGAGATTTTATGAGACTTTTGAGGCAACTTTTAGAACGTCAAAGTTAAGGTATATACGAAAATGCAGCTTATTATCTCTCATTCCGAGGTTGACCTTTTTTATGCTAAAATGACTGGACTAATATTGTTATTCGTTACTCTAGCTTTATGTAATTATTGTTTATAAATAAACAATTCTTTATAACAAAAATTTATAATAAAACTTAGGTCTATTATGAATCCATAACTCCCTCTCTTGGGAATTATGAATGTGATTATTATTTCGGTAACTAAGGTCTAAACGACTTATAAGAAATCAGTAAAAAATAAAAACCTTTTAAGACCTAGGTCCACAACAACAAGCGTTCTGAGGTGTTGATGACCGTCAATTTTTTTTGTTTTTAAAAAGATCCTATCACATAATCAAATATAAATGAAATAAAATAAGAAGTAAAACGCAATTTTGTTTAAAAAAACAAAACTAAAATTGGATTGGAAATAATTCAGGTAATAGCATATTCCTTGATCATGTAATGCACTGTCTTCCTTAATGATTAAAGCCCACATATAGAGTAAAACGAAGGCTCGTTTCTTCGACCATAGCAATAGCGTGCCATCATCAAGGAATATTCCATAAATAGATTGTGGGTGCCAACGGTGTGGTTTATGATATCTTACGTTAACTCATATGTCAATAGCAAGGGGTGAACTACGTTGGGTTGTCACATCTATAGATTAATAATTAGAAAAAAATACAAATCAACAAAAATTGGTCATGAATTTGTATTTAAAAGTATTTACAATTTCAGCAAGTTTTCTACTCATCCATCCAATAATGTCAATCTTATACTTCATTAATGTAAAATATATACATATGTTTACATCATACACCTAAACCTAAAATAATTTTTTGGGATTAATTGTTATTTTAGAAAAAGCTCAAATAACTAATTTTCAGAGCTGTCGATTATGTTACCAACCAACGCATCTACATTCTACAACGAAACTTTAAACTATAACGAGATCGTGTTTACTGTGATATTGGTTTATAATCTGTGTCAACAGTTACCGAAAATATATCAGTTTTTTTTAAACAAATAACACTTTCATTTAAATTTTACTTTTAATCACGTGGTTTAATTTTCCGTATAAGAAGTACAAGATATAAATTATATTTCTCAATTATCAATCTCAATAAATAAATATACTATAGTAAATTCGTGATACTACTTTTAAAAAATCTGAAAATTATTTTTGCCATAATTATAGTAAAACTATAACGGTAATAAATACCTAATCATTACAATAATCACTTTTACATCAAAAATGAATTTATAATGCACTTCAATTTAATAGTTTTTCGATTATAATTGTTTCGACATTTTCATAGATTTTATCAAGGATTTTCTTGTTTACTTTAAGGCTTTTTTGTTTTGTTGATTTTGGTGAGAAAATTATTGATAAATGAGTTATCGTTTAAAGTTACGTTAAATGTCAATACTAAATCGGATTTCGTGTTTTGATTAATTATTTTTGAATGTTAATAATTAAATTTAAGAAATATTACTACTTTACATACCTATTACGTATTACAATCGACCAGATAACCTCTCTAATCTGAAAATTAAAAAAAAAAGGTTTTTTAATCTTAATTGCGAAATCGTTATCTAGCTAGGCTGCCGATGTTTTAAAAAGTAAAAAGAAAAATTATTTCGATGCTTAAAGTCCAGATATTGAGTTAAACGAAGACTCGTTTGTTCGAGCAAGCAAAAGTGTGCCATCATTAAAGAATATTCCATAACAAAGGTTAAGGGTGCTACCGTTGAATGAATACAGTTCATCCTCTACTATTGGTAGTGGTATGTGATATCTTACGTTAGCTTGTATGTAAACAGCAGAGACTTGAGTATGTGGGATTGACACACCGGAAGTCCAAAAAAAATTGCAAACAAACAAAAACTGATCCCTCCACTCGGGACCCCTCCATCAACCAGCGTAAAATTTTCTTTAAAAAATTATAATTTATAGGAGTGAGTGCAGTAAAAGGCTATACCGTATCACTCGTCAAAATGGATTAATGTTAACGATCCCCCTCCCTACAAACACTCATCGCTATATGCTGGTGCTGTAATTTTCTTACTTGCTGGGAGTAACTGCCATTTCGGCATATCATATACTATTTCCTAACTATCAAAATAAAGTTTAATTTAAATTTTAATTCTTTTCATATTATGTCATAACTCACACCTAATAATTATATTTTTAATTAATTGTAAAGGAATGTTAAATAATTCTTTAATTTGTTTATTTAAAGAAAATAATTGAGAATATGATAAAAAATTAAAATAATATTATTTTAAAAACGCGTCGCATCGTCGGGCAATAATAAATTTGTAATAAACAAATTTATTGCAGTCACATATTATGTTCGAAAACGTATAACATTTGAATCAATGCTGTTTAAAAACCAAAAATTAATTGGTTTTACTTTCTTTATCATGAAAAAAAATGATTTACGTTTTTTTAATACATCTTAACCTTAAGCTTTTTACCATTTCCTGTTATAATGTTTTAATTAAATAATAATTGCATAAACTAATTTAATAAATTGTAGATAGAAACGAAATAGATCAATTTTTAGTAAATATTTAGAGAAAATATTGATAGTAGAATAAAAACCTTAATAGGTCTGAGACAACAAGCTTTTCCTATGCATTGCACATCAGACAATTTACGCTCTTATTTTATTTTCTGTTTTAAATACTGTAATAAAATTATTTATTGAAACAAATAAAAACACGAATAATATCGAATGCTTTGCATATATAATATAATATTGTATAGACAAAATTTAAAAATAAATTTAAGATTTATTTGATCTTTTGTGGTGAGAAAAAAAGTGTAATTATAGATTTAAACTTGAGAGTTTGAAACTTTTTAAAACAATTAATTTTTACTTTCTTTTAGTGTTACAACTAATGTTATTCAAAAAATAATAAAATTTATAATTAAATGATGACATGGAGACTGGGCTAACATTCAAGGAGAAAATGATTATGTTTTTATCAAAACGATATTTGAAATGTTGAACGATGACATAAAAAAAATCAAATATTAAACTTTATAACATTGACCGAAAAAATTAGCATAATGTCAATGGTGATGGCTACAGCACAATAGTATTAAAGGTTTGTCTACCTGAAATTTCTTTTTTCACAATAGCTTATACCGGTCCCCAAACAAACATAATCCCAATTTATTTAATCTCTTGACTAATGTTTTCGATTAGAGCACAATCTCAAAATTGTGAGGTTATCGTTACCGGTGACTTCAACGTCCACAACAAATCGGGGTTAGAATTTTCCAAAATGACCGACGACGACAACAATGGAAGGCAGGCAGAAATATTTGTTGCATCGCACGACTTGACGCAGATTGTAAAAAGCCCAACTTTCACTCCTCGTAATGGCGGTAATAAAAATTTTCTCTTAGACCTCTATCTCACATCTATGCCAGATATTACGAGTGTCGATGTCAATAAGGGTAGTATTCGAAATTCTGACCATTAATAATCACATCAGTTATCAAAACTGATTTGCTACAAACTAGAGTTCCCAAACCCCGTAAAATATTTCACTTTTCAAAAATGGACACCAATGGTCTCCGAAGTTTTTCAAGGTTTCCCTATTGATCGTCATTGTTTTTATACTGACGATGTAAATTTTTCTGCTCAAAACATTACTGAAACCATTCAATTTGGCATTAACATATTGGTTCCCTTTTCATTAATGAAACCCCAACAAAAATATTTGTTTTCGAAGATAACCGTAGAAACAAACGTAGATTATTTAATACTTGGATTCATAAAAAGAACTCTGTTAATCGATCCCAATATTTAAAAGCCAATAAAATATCAAACCAGATAATTGAAAACGAAAAGAGAGATTGACAGAGCGCAAGCGGTAAAAATTTCGAGTATGTCAATTTCTGACAAAAGTTTTTACAGTGCCATTAATTCTTTAAATTCTGGTACGAAATCTTCTATCCCTCCTATCATTGATGGTGACTCAATCGTTACTGACCCTGCAAGGAAAGCTATATTGTTCGCGGAACGCTTTGCTTCAAATTCAACAGTTTTAGAAACTCCTAAAGAAATACCCCAAATCCAGTGGTGGTATGATTGAATAAAAATCCGACTCGGAAATATTGGGTGGAGTGAATAAAAACTAAGCAAATGCTAGAAGAATAAAGAATGAGCAAAATCATTTGCTAGAAGTATGATCTTGGTCTAAAAGCATATTCTTAAAATATTGTGAATAATCAAATGCTTTTACTTCGACCTTTTGCTATAAAATTTAAGAATTTCCCTTTAAAGTACCCGAGCAGAAATTTGTCAGGGCTCAAGTAAGGTCCTGATCAGGTTTGCCATAGTCCGGATCAGACATTGGTAGGGCAGCCTGATTGGGCCCTGATCATTGGGATTATCGGATCAGACCCTAATTAGGATAATCGGATCAGTCTCTGATTAGGATATCCGGACCAGACCCTGATATATATTTATATATTATATACATAAATTAATCAAATTAAAATAAAAACCATGAAGCGATAACTAAAACACACATGAAACGATTTTAACTATATATTTCTAAAATGGATAATACTCTAGTGAATTTTAAACAATTGGAATTTCAGCTAGGGGTCATATACGAAAAACCTTATCAGGACCGGATATATTCAAACAAGGTTAACCCTAATAGGGTATTCTTTATCAGGCCCGGAACAGGCGCACATCAGATTGCCCAAATAGGGATTGCCCTTGTAGGACTGACTGGGCCCTGATCACGCCCTGACCGTATTCAGGTTTTCCTTAACTAATTTCTGCTCGGGTATATTCTAATTACCTAGAATAATCTAGTAGCATTTGCTTTTATGTGGCAACTAACGTTGAATTTTGAAGTTTTTGTTTGTTTTTTTTTTGTTGCAAATCTTTTGCTATATTATGTAGTACAAAGCAAATCATTATTGGTTTTTGTACTTTCTCTAATGACGTTCGAACACCGTATTTAAGAATGTAACACTTTTCTATTGTATTGTAACACTTTTCTGTATTAGTTTTTGGGTTTTTAAATGAAGTCATTAACCGAGGCCGTATTCCATACCCAGAGTCACCAAGAATAATGTACGATGGTTCACCTGTTGCAAGACAAACTTGCAATGGCGAGGTTTTTAAAACCCGGCTATCGTGTTATAAACCCGGCCATTTAGCGTCAATACTTGTGAAGATTTCTTTTGCATCGCAGGTACCGTGTACATTTAGACTCGTGAAACCCCATTCTATTAACGTATTCATCGCCATGCTTTTTTGGCTTGGGAATCGCGACATATGTACAGTTTAAAGTTTCAATAACACCCGGAAAATTGAATTTAGCATTCCATTCGGAGTTTGCGACCCTTATGTCCTCTGCTGTTTTTGGGATCTTAATAAACTTCTCAATCTTCATCATTATTTTGTCCGGTGTACCCCAATATCCTCTTCTATACCAATTTGAAATTCAGGATCTGCCATGTACCTCAAACATATTTTCATTCTTTGTTTTGATGTTAATGCTCCACCTCTGGTTTCAACGCTTGTGTTCAAAAACAGCTTGGATAATTTTTCAACATTCGCCTCGGTAAATCGGTGCAACTTTTTGCAGTCGTTAACATTATTTTCCCGTCTTTCACAATATAATTTGCTTTTACGTATTCTGATCAATTCTGCCATTTCTTTACTTTCTTAGGTTATGTAGAATTTAAGATGCTTCAGATCATACTTAAAAAATGTTCAGAATGTTCTTGAAAAATGAAGTACATTCTAGATTTTATTCACAAAAATTTAAGAACCTTCTAGGGAAATTTCAATCAAGCAGCAAATGCTGAAATAAATTTTAGTACTCAAACAAAAGCAAATACTTAAAAAATTGTTCACACATTTTGTCAAACATGTTCTAAAATGCTAGTTAGACTGCGTGGATGCTAATTGGATGCTAAATTGTACTAAAAGTACTAATTCAATTTAGTCAACTTTTTATTTGACTAAATTAGAATTTTGTTTCTAAATGATTGTAAAGAAATTGATGTTTTTATCAATTTCGGACAACTTAATAACATAAATTTAAATTAAAATGGGACGATTTTGTTAAATCAAATTTAGATTTAGCAGTTTAGTACAATTTAGCAGCTAATTGGAACGCAGTCTAAAAGCATTTGCTTAATTTTTATTCACTCCACCCATTATAACTATTCGGAAATTAAAATGGCATATGATTGAAAGTATTTTTCGAACATTTCTGTCGGAAAAATTTTCGAATCCATTTTGCTTGTCGGAAATTTATATTTGACGTTTTGTTGTAAATTATATTAAGTTATACGTTATGTTTTTTTTATATATCATATTTACATTCTAATATGTACAATTATTCTAATATACCCGTTTCCGATACCATCAAAATTTTGGAAGATAATTTTAAAAATACAGGAACTTTAAATGATTATAAAATTCTTGAGCTGATATCATTAATAAAAATTATTTTAAATCAAAAATATGGAGGGGCTGAAATCTCACAGCTCTGAGATATCAAGACTTCGGTCTGGGTTAAGGATTTTTATATAGTTTTCGGCAAAAAACTTTTATGAGGACATGGTTCTTAGTTTTGGGCAGCGATGTATATCAAACATAACTTTTTGTTAAAGTACATGTATGTACACGTTCTACGTATGTACACATGTATGTACACATGTAAAGTACACGTTGTTGGAAAATTATAACAGATCATTAATTAACATAATTTAGCAAAAAGATTATACAATCAGCAAACTACTCAAAACCTCTCCATGTAGCGTTTCAAGAAAATATTTCAAAATCACAAATTCATATTTCTTTCGAAATTTCAAAAATATTGTAAAAATTAAATAAAATCAAAAATTCAAACAAAATTCTAAAAATATTTCAAAAATTATTACAAAATCAAAGATTAAAACTTTTTCAAAAACTCTAAATATATTGCATAAATTATAACAAAATCAAAAATTGAAATTTTTTCCAAAGTTATAAAAATTATAATATAATCAAAAATTTAAAATATTTTCAAAATTCTAAAAATATTCAAAAAATTCTTACAAAATCAAAAATTGAAACTTTTTTCAAAATTCTAAAAATATATATAAAAAAATTCATAAATGCAATTTTTTTCTAAAAATATTCCAAAAATTAAAATAAAATCAAATATTTAAACTTTTTCTAAATTTTAATAATATTCCAAAAATTCAAAAATTTAGACTTTTTCCAAAATTCTAAAAATATTGCAAAAATTATTACAAAATCAAAAATACAAACTTTTTTCAAAATTCCAAAAATATTTCAAAAACTATAACAAATTCAAAAATGTCCATGTCCAAATTCATGTTCAATTACATTTACGTCATAAACAACATTTTTTTGACAAACTTATAATGCAATAATCTAGTTTTTGATCTCACATTCCAATCCCTACCATCAAGATTTCTCCAAATTCAATGTTCCTACTCGTAATCACTTAAAATGAACGTATTTTAAGCCAAAAAAAATGAAAATTTGCTGTTTTTGACACACTTAATGATTTTTTTGACACACTTCCGGTACAGTTATCGAACACAGCGTCCTTTCGGACCTGTTCCTTGAGTATAGCTATTTTTAGAAAAACAAAATTTTGAAATCCCTCCAGCGGTTTTCCTTGCAGCATAGGTAATGACGACAGACATAGATTTTTTTTTTTTGCATTTTTAGCAGGTCTTAAAACGTCGAGAAATGCCAAAAAAAAGTGGGGGTAAGAATTTCACTTTTGGCTCATGAATGTAATACTTAGGTCTTTCAGACCGAAGTAATTATTTTACTTTCAACAAACAATTATTTATTCAAGAAGAAGGACTTGCGATGGGTTCGCAATTAAGTGGATTATTAGCTAATATATACCTTGACTATTTTGAAAATAAATTTATTCTTTGTAAAATAAATATCAAAATTTGGTTATTTCATATTCAAGATATGTTGATGACATATTTTTATTATTTAATGGATCTTTTCGGCAAATTGAAATTTTCAAAAATTATTTGAACAAAATTAACAAAAAGATACAATTTACTCTTGAAATTGAAAAAGACAATATGTTAAATTTTTTGAATTTGACCATATCAAAGAATAATAACAATTTTGAGTTTAAAATTTATAGAAAACCTTCTACAACTGATATTATCTAACTCGCACCATCCATTTTTCTAACTCGCACCATCCATATTCTCAAAAAACGTTATCAGCTTATAATAATAAGCTGATGACATTTAATTATAATTCATTTGTAAATAGATTACTTACTATTCCAATGAATCATTTAAATTTCCAGAATGAAAGAAACACAATTAAATTCTATAGCTATTAAAAATGGATTCAACCTAAATATTATCGATAAAATATTAATTCGAAATTCAAAAAGAATAAACAATCATAGGTCTATAAACAGATTGAACACTAATACAGATTTAAAATATATATTTCTATAAATTACACCAATTCACTTCCCAACATAATAGTTAATCAATTTAAAAAATACAAATTTAAAATTTCTTTCAAAACAATTAGCAATCTATATAGAAATTTGAAATTCAAAGAAAAATCTAAACTAGAAGATTGCTCTTGTGTATATCAAATAAACTGTGATTCCTGTGATAAATTTTATATTGGCCAAACAGGTAGAAAATTTATCAAAAGATTTTCAGAACATTTACCTAGAAGAAAAAACATTCTTAATATAAAATCAATTTTTGCTCAACATCTAATCAACGAAAATCATACATATAGAAGTTTTGAAAATAATTTTGAAGTTTTACATTTTTGTAACAAAGGTCCTCTCATGGATTCAATGGAAGAGTTTCAAATATATAATAATAGCTTTAGAAGCTATAGGAGACACCATTTTTAATTTTTAATGAACAACTTTCATTTAGTTCTAATATTTTATAGAATTTAATTGTAAATTAATACCTTTCTTTATTATTTTTTGTTCTTGCCATATTTTATAGTTTTAAATTTTTTCATTTTTGTTTTGGTTTTTTATGTTTAATCTAGTATACATATTTTTGGAAACAAACAATAGTTATTTATTTATCTAGAACTAAAAGTGAAACTTTAAAGTACGAGATAGTTGTTTACTAGTGTGAAATTACTAGTGAGTACCTTTAAAAACACTTTTCGTTTGAGGTGAATACAAAATTTTATTTCATACTGGAAATTTATTAAAATAAAAAGAAATGAGTTTTAAATTTTGCTCAAATTATTCGTAATAATAAAGTAAACGGTAACCAACCTAATATTTAGTAAACAAACAAAATAACATATAGCAACCAAAAAGACCCGTCAATTGTTTTTGAATAATTTGTTATTTTTGATAAATTTGTTTTCAATTATTTGTGTTAAAATGGATGCAAATGAGATTCGTCGTAAAGAAGAGTTTGCTGTCAAATAAATCACGGAATCAATACGAAAAGGAATACGAGTTGTTTTGTGAGTGGAGAAAGGAAAAACGCATTCTGATTGTAAATGAAGATGTCCTTTTAGCTTATTTTTCTAATAAGATAAGTACCTAATTTTGAATAGTAGAAAAATAACATTTAACATTAACAAAAAATTATAATAATTATGGTCAAAAAAGTTGAAATCTTCCTCATTGTGGTCAAAATTTTCTATGCTGAAATCAACACTACGTGCTAAGGATGATGTAGACATTGTAAATTAAAGACGTTTTTAAAACGAGCAATGGAAAATGTTTTATCCACGACTACGAATATATACTTTCCATGCGTATATCTTTCATTGTAATTGTATTCATTCCTTTTTTATTACACACTTTTTACACACTTTTATTTAACTTGACTCTTGAGAGCTTTGATGGGTGGAATTTTGTGATTCATTTTTCAGTAACTTCCCATTATGTTATTAATCCCAAATTGAAAAGACAAGTTTGTTGAAGCAGTCAGTACGTATTTCTAAAACTTTTAAAGCAAAAAACACTTTATAAATCTGAAGAAAAAAAATTCAAATTTTTTTTCATTCTGAAAGACCTTAAAGAATTGCACTGAAATCCTCATCCTCTGGTTGACTCATTTTGAGCGAAGGAATTTTGGTAATACTGTGTATATCATTATAATAATAGACATCATACATGTTTGTGTCATTTCATATGGATAAAGAGCCTTACATTATAAATAATGAACACAAAAAAAAATAAAAGTATGACATTTCGTTCTAATTTCAAAGCTTATAGACCTTTTTTCTTAAAGTTCAAATCGTTATTTTGGTGTATTTGACAGATTACATACAGCAATGATAATTAAAAATCAGTTATTATGTATGAAAATATGAAAATCCATAAGATCTGAATGCCCATTTACCGCGCTGAAATTTTGCTCATACTGAGTATCTCATTATAATAGAGGACATATTACACATTTATGTCATTTTTATATGAAAAAATGGCCTTAAATTGTAAATAATGAGTGATTTGTATTTCGAAAATTTTAAATAATTGTTATTTCTTCTAAATCCAGATTGTTTTGTGTTCTCGTTAAGTTTTTTATTATAGTTGCATAATTATTATTTTTTCAATACATTTTAATACATAATTAATGATTTCTAATTATCATTGCTGTATGTAATCTGTCAATTACATACAGTAATATAACGATTCGAATTTTAAGGAAAAAGCTCTATAATTCAGACCTTTTTTCCGAAAAAACTTGACATTTGGGCGAACTTATATATTCAATAATTTATGTACAACTTAAAATTAATACAACGACAAAGAAACGTACTAAAATTTTACACTGGATGTTTAAATAACATACTTACAATTGTTATAGTGCAATTAACCCTATTAAAATTACTTAAAATTTCAAAGAATATTAAATTTTCGGTAAGTGATTTAATTGCTAGTTTTACTTATGGTGTATTTTCTGTGAAATAATGTGGTTAACTTATTTGTAGGTAAAATTATATAACTAAAAACTCTAAAATAAAAAAATAAATAAAAAAAATTTAAAAAACACACTTTTTGAAAAACGAACTAAAAAGTAGAAAATAAATTTTGCATTAACACCAGCGTTATGTCTTTTATAATTATATTTCCTTTGAAATTGTTAGAAGAAAAAATATTTAAATGGTATTTAACACATCTTAGCATAGATGTAAATATTAAATTTTTGACTAATTTAAAATGCTAATTTTCGATTGACAAACAGTTTTCCGTTCCCATTTGTTACATAAAATAAAAGTGGGTGGCGCATTCAGAAAGGAAAGGGAATAAACGTTGGTAGTCTCTCTTGTTAGAGATTAACATAGAATACATTTGTTCCTTTTCTATATTAATGTATGCGTCACCCACTTTTATTTTATGTAACAAATGGGAACGGAAAACTGTTTGTCAATCGAAAATTAGCATTTTAAATTAGTCAAAAATTTAATATTTGCATCTATGCTAAGATGTGTTAAATACCATTTAAATATTTTTTCTTCTAACAATTTCAAAGGAAATGTAATTATAAAAGACATAACGCTGGTGTTAATGCAAAATTTATTTTCTACTTTTTAGTTCGTTTTTCAAAAAGTGTGTTTTTTAAATTTTTTTTATTTATTTTTTTTTTCTATATCGGAGAAATCGGAGCGATAAAATAAAATTTGTATCAGATATATCGTATAATTTTTTCCTAGGATAATTAACTGTCAGATATAAAATATGTATATTCCCTGAGTTCTTTTCGCCAAAAAAAATAAAAAAAAATTTATTAAATAAATAAATTAATTTTATTAAAAAATTTATTTTTATTTGTTTTTAATTAAAACTTCACCTACAATTTTTTAAATTTATACTTTAAACGATGACTGCCAGTCGGTAAAAAAAAATATCTGTAATATCTGTAAAAGTTTTTAGAGAAAATATATGCACTATTTTCATTATTCATATTGTCAAATTTATCTACTAAAAACTTACAAAACGACATATCTAAATTTGACTGTGTAAAAAATAAATAATTATATATCGCATTTTTACCAGTGTAAATTAATGTTATTATTGTGTTCGCCTACAAATGGAATAATAACAGGCAATAACATTATTTTACATCGGTAAAAATGCGATATATAATTTTATTTTTTACACAGTCAAATTTAGATATGTCGTTTTGTAAGTTTTTAGTAGATGAATTTGTAAATATTATCATTTATATTCACAAACGTAGAACAAATAACGTTTTCTACGCGTGGTAAAAACGTTTTTGCGTTCCTGAACTTATTCCATTCGACGCTATCGCGTCTCGTGGACAAACCGTTCAGTCACGCAAAAAGTGACGTTTTCACCACTTGTATAAAAATCTACTATTTGTTTAAACGGAAGAGGCTTTCTTCTTTATTTTGCTACTCATCCTCTTTGCAAAAAGTTTTAAATATCCTTCGCAACTTTTTAGACGAATTGGTCTTAGATTTAGGGGGATTTTTGCTTGTCAATAAGGATGTGGTTCTTGACCTATTAACGAGGCATTTTTATTATTATTTTTAACTGAGATATTTAATATTTTTGCAAGTGACCGATTGAACGAAGACCGATGTTTTTGAATCGGTCAGTGCAATTGAACGATCCGGTCTGAACTGATCGCTAATTTAGCTGAGGTTACCCATCACTATAATACAATGAATTTGTAAAATAACATTAAGGACACGATTTAAAAAAAAAACTTTTACACATTCGAAGGATTCTTGCATTTACATTTTTGTCGTTTTTGAAAATCAAATTGTTGACATTTGTCATTGCCGACTTGGAAATTTAAAATTTTGAATTTCAATAGTAATTCATTTTTATCAACTGTCGACGAATTGACATGGTATGGTTGACACAAACATCTATTGGGATCGTGTCAAGGTGAATGCGTCAACAACCATCGATGATTGTAATAAGTTGGAACAAAACTAGCAATTAAATAACAGTAATAAGCCGACTTAAACAACAGTAAAGTAAAACAACCGAATCTATCATTAAAATTAACTATCCACAATATAACTGCTGATGGCTAAAACAAACATCTATATAAAAGCCATTGACAAAGAAAAATACATAACTAGAAAAAATAGATTCAATGCCAATAATCGTATCATCAATCAATCAAAGTTTCGATCATATTGACATTGAATGTGGACGGTAATAATAACATCAACAAAAAATTTAATGTTATACAACTTTTAAAAATCAATTCATTTGTTCTGCAAATTGGTATTTAATCGATCTATTTGTATAAAGGGTGATACCAATATGTTAATAATTACATATTTCAGATTTTGGAATGGCACATTAGGTGTATAAAGTGTTACTAAATATTCCTCCCTCAAGGGTTTGTATAATTGTATAAAACAAAATACAACTTCAGTAATATTTAAAATCAATTTTTTATAAATATTGTAGATTTCACATACAATATGTTGCCATTAGGAACGTATAATTAAATTAAATCCTAAACTAATTTAATTATTAAGTAAACATCTCATAGTTTTAAAATTTATTACGGATAAGTAAACATTAATTACTACCTAGCAATAATAGTTTAAATATTATCTTTATTAAGTTTATTATTTCATCCGTGAAGACGCTCATCACAATTCCTTTCACTTAACGTTAGATTAGCTTTTAATTTAAAAGCACAATTTAAAAATCCAGTTTGAATTATTTATTTAAAGATTTGAAGTTTATGAGCAAGTGAATGGATTTCCTTGAACAAAACGTAGCCATTACTAACTCTATTGTTGTAATTGTTTGCTTATATTTTATTTTGACAATTAAATTTACAACAATTTCTTTAGTTAAGTAGGAAAAAACCAAATCGAATACTTCCTCTTACATTTGTCAATTAATTGTCGATATAATATTTTGTACTTCCAACCAAAAGAAAATATGTTAAGGTAATAAATCAATATCAATGTTTGAATATGATGGACCGTTTAAGACTGGATTGTTGGCTGGCTGCGTAAAGGAATGGAAGGACACGTAAGAAAAAATACATTCATAAAATCTTAATTTGGTTTATATTTTTTGGATTATTGAACCATCCCATAGCGTAGCCATTTAAAAAAACAACATAACCTTACATCACACTTTTTTTATCAAATCTTCAGCGAGCAGCTGTAACCTTCACTGTGTGAAGATTTAAGTAAGGTTCAAGTATAATCTTTTTTTTTACACATAATTTGATTACCATTTGAATAGTTAAAATTAAAGCTTTAATACATACAAATACATTAAATTTGTAATTGATTGATCGTTCATCGTACATCGGAACAAAAAATTTGAATGCTTGAAAACTTATATTTCTGCTGCTATTTTATTTTGTTTTGCTTAAAACTTTACGCAATAATCCGTTTATTTTATTGATACTTTTTGAATTGTAATTTTTCAATTATTGACATATTATGTGACAATCAATTAATAGTTTGGCTATTCTTGTCGTTTTAAAAATAATAAATTTATTTTTTAAGAATAAAACGAAAAGTCAAAGAAAATCGACCATTACGAAAATGCATCTCTCGCTGGGAGAAAAAAAGCTTATAATTCAAGTAAATTGTATGTTCAGTACTTATGGGTTGTATGTCATTATGTTTGCTGAAAATGTTAAGGAAGGATAGCCAGGAGCGGCTATTGTCTTTCAGGACTAGTGGTTAAAAGTTCATTTGTAATTGTCCTATCCATTAATATAACAAAAAATCTAAATCCATCTATAATATATCCTTAACATTCAATTCGAATCTGGTATCTCAAATTAGTGAGCAGAGACATCAAACTCAACCGGCTTAAAACTAATTATTATTTGACTCGTAATCAAAATCTAATGAAAGATATAAATGAAACATCAGCCAGGAACAAGAATTTTTTTGAAGAGCTTTGCCATAGTCCAGTTCAAACTGTTCAACCCAATAATATGTATATATCTTCAAAAATTTAAGTCCCAAGAATACATTTCTATACACTTTGCAAATTGTATTCAAAATTCGTCCCGGACAGTTTTCGTTGATTTGAATTTTTTTTTATTTTTGTTTTAAGGTGTGACAACCCCGTACTGCAGCCCCTGGTATTGATATACGAGTTAAACTGAGATATCAAATTACTAGTCAAAGTGATATCTCAAAAGTGTTAGCGGAGAAACTGTATTCAGTCAACGTTAGTAGCCTCAAATATTTGATATGGAACATTCTTGGCACACTATTGCTTGCTCGAAAAACCAATACTTATATCCCAAACTGGGTTTGCTGGACCCTGAAATATGCCTAAGCACTGGTCATTTAATGGTAAACAGTACATGGTTATTGTCATTGGGCCATTACTGTAATCATAAATCGGTCGATTTATGTCATTTGGTTAAAATTCACTACAATAATATCCATTTTAGAAATATGTATATAGTTGACAAAATTTCACCTATAGTTTAATTATCGCTTCTCAGCTGAAAGACTATAATTGATAAGGTTGGTATAAGTTTTATTTTTTTTATATTTTATTTTTATTGTATTTTAAATTATTTTTTATTTAATTTATTTAAATTTACATATTGTGGCGATAAGGGAGTGCGGAAGAATACAACACGATAGAACATCTTTCGAGAAAACATTATTTATAGAAAATAGTTCCACTAAAAGAATATAAAAACACCTAAATCAACAAAAATAAATATAACGCATCCAAAGTAAATACGTAATAAGAAAGTTTTAGTTTATCATTATCCTATAAGAAAGTAAACGCAGTCTATATAGAGAATAGGTAAATTAACAAATTAAAAAGAATAGATCTCACACCTATGTGTCAACGTTTGTTATTATGTTTTTGTTGATAAACGAAGGAAAAAGGCTGTGTTCTAGAATTTAGTAGAAATATCGGTATTGTTTCGTTTAGTATGTATAAGAGGTTGTGTTAGAGGATAGATTCAGTTAAAATTGCCAACGATAGATGAGGTATAAATTTAGCAGTAATATAAGCGAGTTAAAATTATAGGTGATACAAGTTCGTCAAAATAAATTGTAAGAGATTATTATAAATGTAATAGATTATTATAAGTGTAAAATTGTTAAGAGTTAAAGGAAATACTAGTAAAGATTAAGGGGAATCCTAGTAGGAGAAATACTGTTATAAGAAATAAAATCTTGAACGAATAAAAATTATAAAGTATAAAAAATTCATTGTTTCAATTTCCTGATATAGTGATCGAACCAAATAGTAAATCGTTTTTAATGACCCAGTCTTGGTTACTGGTACCCGGCTTTGTTGTAATAGATGCCCACCATTATTGATACATTACTTTTCCAAAGTTATCACCCAGAAAAATTATATTAATGACCCAGATATGCTCAGTACTAGACCATTGTTGCGTTACTAGTCGTCTGTAATGGATCATTCTTGGACCAGTTGTACAACCGTGTATGGGATCTAGGCTTTAGTCATTGAGCAAGACAGTGGGTCATATTATCAAAAAATAAGTCACCAACTGGATTATTGGCAACCTAATTTTAGTTTCATTCCAGCAAATGCACTTTTTACTTGTTATTTTATTTTTATTTTCTTTATCCTATCACAAAAAATTTACCAATGTCATATTAGAATTGGAATAATTCCTACTACACAACACATGTTATTAAAAAAATTACTAGTTCTAACACATCATTCAATAAGTCCCGGGAGAAACTAAGAAAACAATATTTGTTTCGCAAAATTCTTTTTTATTCATCAACATAATCACCTTCAAGTGCGATACAATTATTCCAACGCTTTTCTAACTTTTCGATACCATGCTTGTAGAAAGATTTGTCCTTGGCCTCAAAATAAGCTTCAGTTGCAGCGATTACTTCGTCATTCGAGCCAAGTCTTTTTCCCTGGAGCATCTTTTTGAGATCAGCAAAGATCCATAGTCCATTTTTTTCTTCTTCATGTGTGGTCGTTTTTTTGCGATTTCGACCTTCAAACGCAGCAATAACTCAATGCAATAGTCACCATTGATGGTTTTTGTAAATTACGATGTAAATTACTCCGTGCGCGTCCCAAAAAACTGACGCCATGACTTTGCCAGCTGACTGTTGCGTTTTTGGACACTTTGGACGGCTTTCATCGACGGCTGCACGCCCCTCCGCTGACTGCTGATTCGACTCCGGAGTAAAATGGTGAATCCATGTTTCGTTCATTGTCATATACCGACGCAAGAAATCCCGTTTATTGCGTGTAAACCGTGCCAAACAGCTCTCCGAATGGTCAATTCGATGCTGCTTTTGTTCCATTTTGAGCAAACGCAGCACCCATTTGGAAAAGACCTTTTTCATGCCCAACTTTTCGTTTAAAAAATCATAAACGCACTTCCAGTTGCTATGTTTACGATCTCAGCAATCTCACGAACTTTCATTTTGCGGTTGTCCATCACGATTTTCAAAACTTGCTTAATATTTTCCGGAGTTGCTGCTTCATTTGGCCTACCCGAACGTTCCGCATCATTTGTATCAGTGCGACCATGTTTGAAATCAGCATACCACTGGCAAATCGTTGTTTTCGATGGGGCAGACTCTGGATAACATTTGTCAAGTCATTGCTGAGCTTGCACGGTATTTTTTCCCATTAAATAGAAATATTTTATCAACACACGATATTCGTTTTTTTCTTCATTTTTTAAGCAAATGCAAAAGAAGCGCCACTTTCACCACAAAAACTTTGTTGTTTATGGTCCGATTGACGTTAAAATTTGACACATGTCATTTAAAGGTCGGAACTTTCGAAAAATGAATTGGATTTGACATTATTAACGCCATCTTTGGGTTAGTTCCGGGACTTATTGAATGATGTAATATCTCTTTGATTGGAATTCATTGATAACATTGCAGAAAGCATTCGTCATTATCAGTTTAGGACAGCGAAACTCGCATATATAGCTTCACCCAAACATTTTTCTATATATCGCTACGTTGGAAGAATACTGGTACAACTCAAAATAGAAATTTTGAGAAAATGAAAATCAAAAACTTTAATCAAATTGTAATTTAATTATGAAGCCCTGAAAAAGCGAGTGAGGTTAAATTGTGACACTTTACCACATAAAAATTTGACGATATTACAATCATTTTATGCAGAAAAGTCAATTATTTAATGCATTTTATGCAGAAAAGTCAATATTCATAATTTTTGAGCTATGCCGGTATTCTTCCAACGTAGCGATATACTCTAATTATACGCCAAAACAGAATCTAACGCAATATTTTCTAAATGTTGTATAGATCATACAGGCGTCGCGGTCGTGTGTAAATTTAGAGCAATCCGTTGGAAGTTGATTCTCATCCAGGATTGGGCATTTAACTAAAGATAACTGTTTTCTTTAAGTCGTAGCTACAATACTTCAAATAACAACTTTTGCTAGCGTATTATTTGGATAATTTAACTGAGTACGAAATTATTGTTATTTTCTAGACACTAATTTGAGATCCTGGTTTTAAAACCGGCATACTGTGTTTGTTCTATTCTAAAAGCCGCAAAACCGGTATTAAAATTTTGATTTGGTCGACTTCTGAGTATTCGTTATATAGCATCTAGAGTAAATAATAACCCTCCACGGCGTTAGCAGAACGTAATTGCTGTTGATGGGTAGATTAACGGGTTTCTATGTCGTTGTTTTCACTTTTAGTTCTCGATGTACTGAAAAATAATAACCGCAAATGACTACTCTTTAAGAAACAAAAATTAACTACTGATTCGCACGACTGTCTGCCGACTTTGCCGACCACATTATACAATTACACAAACACTTAAAAAAGACACATTGTGATCTACATACAAATAAAAGGCATTAATAGTTATAAATATAACTGCATCAGACATAATAATCTGGTTTCTTATAACCGTTATGACAAAGCTTTTCGGCACGACGGTAAAACTTCCTTTAAAAAATCATTAACAATGCAATCACTGTTGTGGTACACATATGCACTTCCCCAATCTTTTCCCTCTCTCTGTTCAACTTACTTGATATAAAAGACAATAAACAAAAAATAATAGTCCCTGGGCCCACGCCGATTTCATTTGATGATTAAGATCACCTCATATTTTATACTTTGTGAGGGGCCTGTCCTTGACGAGTCCGAAAACTTTCGTTCTACCATTTTCCTCTATTCGGCTGCTTTTTCGTTCGGCAAGCTTCGAAAAATGCCGATTGTCCGGGATTTTGTAAATTTCACAACAAACACCGCGTGCGTCATGGAATTGCCATGGCGTGCTAACGCTTTATGCCGTCAGTATACGCTCATTGTGCTGGTAACTTGTACCGTCACTAACGTCATGCATCTACCACCGCATACTCGTCGTCCCGTCACAGTGCGCTTATGATCCTGCCTGCCGTGCGAGAAAATTTGCAAGATTGTAGCACACACTATACCTTCAAAACGCTGTCATTTTGAATGCAGTGGTTTAAACTAAAATATTAAAACGGCGTCATTTTGAGATCATTTTTCCATTCGTTTTTTTTCGTGGTGACAGAAAGCTCGATCCAAACATATTTTTTCATTCATAATCTGCAGAATTTATACATATACTCCTTTTGGTAATAGCACGTTATTCATTTCGCATGGTGGCATAATAGCCACAATACAAAGATTATAATGCGTTCATTTTGCCGCCAAACCGTGTCGTTCCTCTATGATGGTACTATGAAAGCACACTTTGATAACCACATGCGGCTGCCCTTAGACGTCCAAGTGAGAACAAACCATGAAGCTGGTGACCACATTGTGCTTCCACAGAAGCACGGATTTTTGGTAACGCCATTGCGACAAATGATTGCGGTTATATTTTGAAGTTGTAAAAAAACTGAAATTGCATGTTTGTGATTTTTAAATGAGGCGTCCATTTTTTCGCCATTTTTTTAATGATACAATTTAAATGAAAAATAAATCAGAATTCAAAAAATTTAAATATTTGACTCACATATGAAAAATAATATTAATTTCCCGCAGTTTTCTTAATATTATATAAAAATAAATTTAAATATCAGTAAACCGATATGAAAAATGACAAACAAAAAATATCAAATAAATATAATAATTTTTTTGAATTACTAAAATTAATTATTCAAAGAACCTCTTTGTTTTTTGTGTATTTTTTCATTACCTACACAAAAAACCTTCACTTCGTTTTTTATTATTTCTTTTGGTAAGAGCAAGCATTGCATTTCGCATGGTGCCACAATGACCACAAAATAAAAAGCAAATGCGTACATTTTGCCGCCACACCGTGCCGTCACGCTATGATGGCATTATGATTACCATATGCGAATGTGTTTGGACGTCCAAGTGACAACATACAATGACGCGTGTGATCGAATTGCGCTAGCATTGTGCCGCCACAGTGTTTGTTGGGTTGCTACCACAATTTTTTTTTTAACTGGAGGGTGGCAGTTTGTTTTAGAACGCGAGGGTAGCCTTGTCCGACAAAAATTTGTCTGCTATTGTTGAGTCCGACAACCCAAACACGCCAAAATGTCAATTGTCGGACTCGGCAATAGCAGACACATTTTTGTCGGACAAGGTTACCCTCGTGTTCTAAAACAAATTTAAAAACAAACAAATCCCGGGTGAGATCGGGGAAAAACCGGCCGAATTGAGGAAACTAGCAGAACAAAAGTTTTCGGAATCGTCAGACGCCTCGCCTCACGAAGTATATAAAATATGTAGTAATCATCAAATGAAATCGGCGTGGGCCTAGGGACTATAAATAAACGTTAAAATGACGTTAACGTTAAATAATCGCGGTTTTATTCTTTATGATTGATGCAACCGTTTTTTTTATTGTGATTCACATTGTCTTATGTATAACTTGCAATAACTTATAAAAAAAGTGAATGTTATATGTACATATATTTAAAATAGATTTTTTTATTACTTTTGTAGCTTTGATTGATGGCAGTATGATTTAACAAAATCGTTTGAAATAGATTTGATATACCACGAAGCTAATGTACACATTAATATTTTTTAATTGTAATATGACATTGAATTTTATATTTAATTTAAAATTAATTAAGATGAGCTAGGAAAAGTTGAGATGTGCTAACTATAATTTTTTATCCAGTATCATATGGTATATCTTATTTTTAAAAAGCAGATATATATTTCCGAAAGCATTGATTTAACGTCAAGTTTTTAACGTTGTAAGAATTTTATATATTTTCATATCTTTAAGGTCCGGGATATAAATTTTTGGTTGAGAATTTGAATTATTTGTATTTGTATAGTCAGGTAAAAATTTATTGTTCTAAAAAGTAAAAAACATGTTTCCACTAAATCAGAAATTGAAGTAAAATAGCCGTTAACACACTCGACTATTCATATTAAAGGGTTTAGGACAGAAATCTTTTTAAGCTCACGGCTTAAACTTAAGTAAACAAGCAATACAAACTATAAAAATTGTCACTTTATATTCCTGTAGCTAGATTCTGGTTGTATGGAATTATTTCGTGGAATGAAATTTTGTACTAAATGAGATTTTTGCATTCCGGTGCAGTCGAATGAGAAAATAAATTCCGCATTTGTGGGATGAACTGTCAAATTATCTCGTCAACAAATTTGTATTTGAAATGAGATTATTTTTTTTTTTTTTTTTAATAAAATGTGATGTGTAGTAGGCATTACATTATGTGTCACAACAACACATAAAAACCTTTTAAGACCAAGGTCCCACAACAACATGCGTTCTAAGGATGTTAATGGACGCAAATCTGTTTTTTTTGTTTTTTTTTTAATATTTTTTTGTTAAGTAATGGATAACTAAACCATAAATCCTATCATATATAAAATATGACATAGGCCAATATTTCGTGATAGGATAGGGAAAATAAAAATAAAATAAGAGATAAAAAGCAAATTTGTTTTACAAATTTGCAGGAACAAAACTAAAATTGGTTTGCCAATAGTCCAGCCAATGGCATAATCCCTGAATATGGGACGCAGTATATTTTTCAATGATTAAAGCTCAGATATGTAGTTATATGAAGGCTCGTTTCATCGAGCAAGCTACAGCGTTCCAGCATCAAGGAATATTCATTAGCTAAGATTGAGAGTGCTACCGTTGACTGAATACAGTTCATCCGCCAGCACCCCTAAGATATCACCTTGGCTAGTGATATCTCACTGCTATTGCCAGTGGTATGTGATATCTCACGTTAACTCATATGCCAATAGCATGGACTGGAGTGCGCGGGGTTGTCACAACTCACACCCGTGGATCAAAAAAATAGAAAAAAATTAACAAATTAATAAAAACTGATCCCTCCATGCGTTTAATTTAAAATTTGCTTTGAAATTTTGTGGATTTGTGGCGATTTTTGCACATGTTTCCCGAAACACATTTTTGCTTTTAAGTTTGTATAAAGAAGTCATTACTTAGATTATGTCAGTAGCAGGATTAGTTTAAATTAAAATTATAGTTATCTTTTAAATACATAATTAAATAATTACAGTAAATGTATTTATCAATAAATGTTGTCTACTATTAATTAAATAGCCTGTCAAGTTCAAGAATGTAGAGATACTACTACGTCTACCTATCCGAATCAAAACACATATAATAAGTTATAAAGGAATTCCCGTGACGTAATTTCTTTTTATCAAAACAAAATAATAATAATTTAGTAAACAACATTTCATATGTTTACAATTATAAGTAAGCAAAATTTTATGAACTTTATGAATTATACATTACTCAAAGTGTGTCATCATATATCATGTTTCAAAACATTGAAACTAATTTTAAATAATTTTAAATAAAAACAAAAAGTAAATAATTATGATGATACAGATTTTATTAAGGGGAAAATAATAAGTAATTAAATTGACATATATATTATATGTACATTTTGCTAGAATTGCATTTTTTATATAATTAATTTGAAATAAATATATTGATTGATTTAAGTGGGGATTAGGAAAATGAAAATGCAAATCCAAAAATTGTATAAAAGAAAGTTTTCGAACAAATAAAAATCAGAATCAGTTTGAATTTAAATCGTGTTTTACTTTCTCTGATCCTCCCGACGACCTAAGTTGACGCACGTCAAACGGGTCTAACGGTTCTTTCCTTGGTGCAAAGTTGTTTCGGCAAACTGTATCATTGAAAAGCCGGACAGTTCTGGACTTACGGACGTATAGACGGGCAGTGTTTAAATATCTCTTGTGGTATATTTTACCACCAATAAAAGTTAAAGTTAAAGTTAGTCAATAAAAGTTTAAAGTAAAAAAAAGTAATAAATACGCAGTCAGATCAGGGTAGTGCACAAATGTCGTTTACTCACGATATAGAGAACGATCATAAGGTGTACACCCACCACATGGCGAACTTGCCATTCACGAACTAAAACTGGAATCTTGCCCAAAGAATCGCAACAATAGATGACAATTATTGAAGTTATAATTTGATGAAGAAGTAAATACCGATTATTAAATTTATTTTGGATTACATCAAGTACGAAAAATCAACTATACAAATTGGAATTGACAATAACAGAAGGAGTTAAATTATACAAATTTAGATCAACACATTCAAAACATTACAGTGAAATTATACAAATTTAAATCAACACATTCAAAACGTTACTTGAAAAATGGGAAACTCAACTCAAAAGCAAAAGGAAGAAGAAGTGTTCATTACAAATGGACCTAATTCGTCAACGAACATATCAGAAAACACGTCACCAATAAACAAATACGAAATTATCATATTTGTAACGATAGTAGTCTTGATAATTATATATATAATCTTTAAATTAAAGGGTTATTTTGAAAAACCGTGCGTAAAGAGATAACCAAAACGACAATTTCAACAGTTTAAACAAAAAATTTTTATTATTAAACCTTTGTAATAGGGCTATTATTTTGAAAACGTACATTTTTTTGTTGATTTTTAAATTTTTGATTTTTAAAAAATCTGAAATTTTGATATATTGTTGGCATTGACGAAAGGAAAAAAGTAATTTCTGCTTTTATTTTTTGTGTACTCTGAATCGGAGTTATGCGCGGTTGAATTTTGAGGCTTTTTCACGTAGTTTTTGGTAATGGTGGCAATGTTTTATGAATAGGTGCCACAAATTTCATCCGACTTACGTATATTTTTGCAAGTAAAAAGGAAAATAATTGAATAATTGAAATAAGTAAGTTTAAAATTAATAACTTTTCTCTTTTCCGCTAGGCGGCGCGTAAAACCTTGGTTTACTTCAAAGCTCATATCTCAAAAAGTAGGCTTTTTTTTTTTTTGTTTTTCACAAATTTTAAAGTAAACATATGCAGCTATGAAATTAAGAAATAAAAAGTCAGCAATTCAATATGGATTTTTTCTTACGATTTTTTAAAGTTTGGTATATGAAAAATTCACATGTGTTTTTTTATTAAGTTAATAATCCTGTACTAAATGTGGATCTAATAAATTAAACATTTCATATTTTAACACCTGCAATAAATTTGAACCATTTTCTGTGCGGTTAAATGGTTAAAAACTTATTAAAAATTAATTTAAGTTAAGTGGTAAAATAAAGGAATTTAAATTATTAAAAGGGTGTGTAAAATGTTTATTCATTTTAAAAAATGTCTATTCAGCCCCTTTTTACTAATTAAAATCTCATTAGAGGCTTATAATTTTAACATTTAAAATTTCTAATGACGCCCACAAACGGTTTTTGACCAAATTATACTTGCATCCAATCAAAATATATTAAATTGTACCTACCTAATTTTACCTGATTCTACCTATGTCAAAACTATTTCAAGGGTATATATATATTGATTGGATTGCCTTATAATCAATTATATTCCAAAATATTTAGAATACATAACGTTTAGAAAAGATAATAATAGAAATGCCTTTCAAATTGTGCTGTAACTTGTACGGTCTCAAAAATCATCAGCGGACATCAAAAAATGTGAAACTGGTCACACCAGCTGTTATTCAAAAAGCTGCGACCCTAAATTTTACTTTGCGTGATGACCAGTTTATATGTGAAACATGTCGCACTTATATCTATAAAAATAAGGTAAATTGAATTGTTTTATTCAAATGAATAAAAATTCATATGCAACTAATATTTTCTATACAGCAGCTTTCATGTTCGGAAACTATCGATAGTGAAATTATTTCTATAAATCAGAATTCCAACGAACGAAAATATTCAAATACCTCCAGCATCTTTAGATCCATCACCAGTTTCGGTTGATACTATATCTCCACCAGTTCCTGAACTACTAAATGGCATTTTAGAAGATATTAACAATGTTCTTGGAAGGTTAGCCGAATCTCCTATCAAACAAAATCATATTACAACAGGAAGTTATAAAAAAATTGCAAGTGTCACATCGGCAATAAGTCAAAGAATATTTCAAGTAGATTCAGTTAAAGTGTTATCACCAAACGAGGAATGTGAATATACATCATGGCTTATGAACCTTAAAAAAGAGTTTAAAGATGCCAGCTGTAAATCAAAACAAGTGTTTTTGTTGACAACTCTACCACGTAAATTTTGGTCAAATCAACGTATCCAGGATGAATTTAATGCATCAAGACGACTGGTAGAATTCGCCATGGATCTGTTGGAAACAGTAGGTCCTTACAGTTGGCCTCAAAGCAAACAAGTGCACAGTTTGTCACAAAATATAGTAAAACAAATTCAAACATACTTCTTATCAGAGGAAATTAGTAGAACAATGCCTGGCCTTAAAGATGTTGTTACTATTACAGAAGGATCGACAAAAATTAAGAAATCAAAGCGGTTGGTGTTATGGACCCTCACCGACATCTACGAAATGTTCTTGGAAGAAAACAAAGAACTCAAAGATCCCACTGTTTTTTACCGGATAACACTACACCCGATAAAATAATTGCCAAAATGTTTTCTTTTTCTGATGATCATAAATATTTCAATTTAAAGGCAAAAAAAAATATATAAATTAATTTTTTAATGTATTTATTTATAATATTGATTAAATTATAATGTTTATAGGAAAAATATTTTTTTAATGTTTTTTTCTAATGTTAGTGTTGGTGATGTTGAAATTATAACGAAATCTTCGATCATTGGGATCTCCGATTCTTATTCTGAATAAAAACCTGTTTCTCAATCAGAAATACACAAAAAATGGTTCAAATTTATTGCAGGTGTTAAAATTTGAAATGTTTAATTTATTAGATCCACATTTAGTACAGGATTATTAACTTAATAAAAAAACACATGTGAATTTTTCATATACCAAACTTTAAAAAATCGTAAGAAAAAATCCATATTGAATTGCTGACTTTTTATTTCTTAATTTCATAGCTGCATATGTTTACTTTAAAATTTGTGAAAAACAAAAAAAAAAAAGCCTACTTTTTGAGATATGAGCTTTGAAGTAAAACAAGGTTTTACGCGCCGCCTAGCGGAAAAGAGAAAAGTTATTAATTTTAAACTTACTTATTTCAATTATTCAATTATTTTCCTTTTTACTTGCAAAAATATACGTAAGTCGGATGAAATTTGTGGCACCTATTCATAAAACATTGCCACCATTACCAAAAACTACGTGAAAAAGCCTCAAAATTCAACCGCGCATAACTCCGATTCAGAGTACACAAAAAATAAAAGCAGAAATTACTTTTTTCCTTTCGTCAATACCAACAAAATATCAAAATTTCAGATTTTTAAAAAATAGTTGTTTTTTTTTCGATGTACGTTTTCAAAATAATAGCCCAATAGTTAAGATACTTTTCAAATAAATAAAGAAAATTTTAATTTTTATTAAGTAAGACAATATATAAGATATTTTTAATAAATTAATTAATAAATTTTAAATAATAATAAATGAAATTTCTAGAATCATAGCTAATTATGAATGGATAATTTAAAAAAAAAAAAAATAATATATAAAAAAATTTCAGTTTAAATGAACAAATTACATTTAAGTTAATTTTTCTCTTTTTATATAATAAATTAATAAAATTTCTTTTTAATAAAAATAAAAATTAACATATGATATTTTTTTTAATAATAAAGAATGATAAACAAAAAATTTTTTATGATAATAAAAATTTAAACAAAAAATTTCCGTTTGACTAAAATTTTTTTTCAATTATTATAAAATTTTAAAAAAAAAATTAATAATTTTTATAAAAACCATTATAATGGTACGCTCAAAAATAATGAATGGAATTGTAGCCATAGCTACAATAATTATAATAATAATAATAATTGTAATGATAATAATAAATTACATAATAGAAATTTTAATAGAAGTGTTTATTAAAATAAAGAAAAATTTTTGTAAGAAAGAATTTCCAGATTGGAATATTGAACAATCGGAAAACTGGGAAGGGGTCTCCGAAAACCAGTTATCGAGAGACTCCCAAATTTTAGAAACCCAATACAAATATTTTATGTAAATCCTAGCACACAAACACATTGACGGGGAGTTAGTGTTGGTGTCTAGCTTATGAAAATAAGTCTAGGGATCGATTGCTGGCGATCGATCACACAAACACATTTTTTTTAGAATTAGAATTAGCACATTGTCACGAGAGCTATAAAGCGAAGAGATTCAGAATATAGAGACGAATGACACAACAGAATTGAATAAGGGTGGTCAACCTTATGCATGGCACTGTACATCGATCTCAGAGATAAAAAATTTAAGAAAATTAAAGTTTAAAAATAATAAAAGTTTGCACAATGAGGAAGAAGTTGTAATGACATCCAGCGATAATCCGCCTATGAACTTAGCAGGAGAAACTGAGATGGAAAACAGATGATAGAATAATTAAAAGTTCAGCGCATAAGAATAAATATAATATTGATATCAATGACGAAGAAGTCGTAGTAGAAATCAGCGATAATCCACATATGAACTTAGGTTTTATGCTGGAGAAACTGTTAAGGGTAATGAAAAATGAGAATATTGAAAAACTAGCGCTTGAAATTAACGATATAATATTTACACGTGTTAAGATAAATGAATTCAAGAGAATATTCACCGAACTGCAGTCGGGATTAAATAAAGATATTAAGCAAACTAATCTAAAAATAATAATTTATGAAGCTCCATTAAGAATAATTGACAATGATAGAATGTTAGAAATAATTAAACAATTTCATGATAGTCCACACTCTGGAGGACACTCAGGTGTGAGAAGGACAGCTAACAAAATTAAGCAACGTTACATCTTCAAAAATGTAAGTTAACTGGTAAAAAGTTATGTAAGTAAGTGTGAATCGTGCGCTAGGAATAAGAAGAATAAACATGTAAAAGAACGAAATAAGCATGTAAATAGAATTAATTTTAATATAAGTAAAAATAATTTAATCAATAAAGTACATAATAATATATTAAAAAGATATGTTCTCAAAGAGAAACAAAATTTCAAAATTCGTTAAATATTATAGATATGGTTAAAAGCAGGTGATCGAAAAAATTAGATCCACCTTATATAGGACCCTATGAGGTCATAGGTATAAATAAAACAAATGTTAGAATAAGGAACGGTAACTTAATTAAGGAAGTACATAAAAATAGACTAAAAAATTATGTTCCCAAATAAAATCCCAATAAAAATTTGCTAAATATTAAATGTTATGGATACTAAATATTTTTAAAATCGAAATTTATTTCATAAATTACGCAAAAATTTGTTTTCTTACCTTTAAAAACAAATTTTTGTTAAAAAAGGAAGGGAAGTGTAGAGATAGTACTACGTCTACCTATCCGAATCAAAACACATATAATAAGTTATAAAGGAATTCCCGTGACGTAATTTCTTTTTATCAAAACAAAATAATAATAATTTAGTAAACAACATTTCATATGTTTACAATTATAAGTAAGCAAAATTTTATGAACTTTATGAATTATACATTACTCAAAGTGTGTCATCATATATCATGTTTCAAAACATTGAAACTAATTTTAAATAATTTTAAATAAAAACAAAAAGTAAATAATTATGATGATACAGATTTTATTAAGGGGAAAATAATAAGTAATTAAATTGACATATATATTATATGTACATTTTGCTAGAATTGCATTTTTTATATAATTAATTTGAAATAAATATATTGATTGATTTAAGTGGGGATTAGGAAAATGAAAATGCAAATCCAAAAATTGTATAAAAGAAAGTTTTCGAACAAATAAAAATCAGAATCAGTTTGAATTTAAATCGTGTTTTACTTTCTCTGATCCTCCCGACGACCTAAGTTGACGCACGTCAAACGGGTCTAACGGTTCTTTCCTTGGTGCAAAGTTGTTTCGGCAAACTGTATCATTGAAAAGCCGGACAGTTCTGGACTTACGGACGTATAGACGGGCAGTGTTTAAATATCTCTTGTGGTATATTTTACCACCAATAAAAGTTAAAGTTAAAGTTAGTCAATAAAAGTTTAAAGTAAAAAAATGTAATAAATACGCAGTCAGATCAGGGTAGTGCACAAATGTCGTTTACTCACGATATAGAGAACGATCATAAGGTGTACACCCACCACAAGAAGTACAATATTCTGTAACAGTTCGTTTATGGTTTTGGAAGGTTTATCATTAAAAATTGAAATGGTTGAATGTTCCATCAACATAGTTCCATCAACGTTCCATGTTCCATAGACATTAAAAATCTAAATAATTTTTATATACTCTATTGTTCTAATCGTTATAAGGATTTCTTCAACAACAGTTTCATCAAACGTACAATACATGAAACACACTAAAGTACTTTCACGATGTGTTTCTTTTTAACATCAATTCTCTACACAATAAAGAATAATTAAAGAATAATTTTACAGTTAAACTAACTAACGAGAGAAACACAAATAAAAAACAGTAAATAAACTGACAGATTAATTCCATTTTTAAAAATTTGTACTAGTTTAGAACTTGTACTAAAAACGATATCTCGAAAAGAGAACGAGAATACCATTTAGTGGAATGGAATTATTTAGTGAGAAATCAAAATTCGAGAAAAAAAATAATTCCATTCCACTTCATTTTTTCTCACAGAACCAGAATCGAGGTACTGATCCGGTTTTTGTTAATTAATTTAAGACGTTTCAAATTCTGATTTATAATAAAAAAAAGTCATCTATATGTGAAATGAATAGTAGGTAGTCTTCGTACTAGTGCGAAATGATTATTTTGACCAATGCAATTATCTAAATATAAAAAACGTGTACACTCAATGGCTTATGATTGAAAACGCACGGAAAACGCATCACGCGGTTAAGATTATTCACTTCACCTAATGTAGCTATGATTGAAAACGCGTGATAAAAAGCTAGTTCGAATTTTTTTCGAAATTAAGGAACTGTCAGAATCGTCAAAATAATTTTTTGTTAATTGTCAAATCTAATATTGATTGTTAAAAAAATATAATTGTGTTAAGTTTTAAGTGTAAAAAATTGAATTGTTTGGATAAAATAAAAATAATAATTAGCTATATCAGGATTAACTTTCTAATTCGTTTACTAGCTTTCATTTGTTATTTTTCTCCTAAAATTAATGGGGCTTATGATTGAAAACGCATCACGCGGTTAAGATTATTCACCTTCAACTAATGTAGGTATGATTGAAAACGCGTGATAAAATGTTAGTTCGAATTTTTTTTCGAAATTAAAAAATTGTCAGATTGTCAAAATAATTTGTTGTTAATTGTCAGATCTAATTGTTTGTTAAAAAAAGCATCATTGTGTTCAGTGCTAAGCTTAAAAAATTCAAATATTTGGATAAAATAAAAATAATAATTAGTTACATCAGGACTATCTTTCATTCTTCTTACTAATTCCTAATACAATACTACTTTTGATTTGTTATTTTTCCCCTATAATAATCTTTCTCCTAAAATTTTAAAATAATAAATGTGCTTAAAATTTAAAACTGTTCAATTTCCACTCGAAATTAATAAATAAAAAGATAAACTTACATTTTTAAGTTTTAAAATTATTCTAAACGCAAGCCTAATCTAACGTTTCAATTTTGTACAAGAAACGGAAATCACGCGTTTTCAATCATACAAAAAAATAAGTTCCAAATAAAACGTTTGTCACGCGTTTTCAATCATACCAATAGACTACGTTTCACGTTTCATCGACGTTAACGTTTTCCACGCGTTTTCAATCATAAGGCCCCAATGTGCTTAAAATTTAAAGCGTTTTCCATATTTTCACTCGAAATTAAAAATAAAATTAAATTAAAAATTTAATAAATTTACATTTTTCAGTTTTAAAATTATTCTAAACGCAAGCCTAACCTTACGTTTCAATTTTGTAGAAGAAAGTGATGCCGCGCGTTTTCAATCATACCAAAAAATGAGTTCGAAATAAAACGTTTGTCACGCGTTTTCAATCATACCAATAGACTACGTTTCACGTTTCATCGACGTTTACGTTTTCCACGCGTTTTCAATCATAAGCCCCATTATAATATTGTTTCTTGATTTTTAGAAACACAACATTAACAGCCGATTTTTGGACTAAGTAGCCTATTGTTGGAGCAGCATATTTGATAAAGGTTATGAACCAGCAATATAACCAGTAGTTGAAAAAGTTTTCAAATCCTAGGTAGTGAAATTTCACAAACAGGGGAAAAGGCAGGCCAATCAGGCCTTGAGATACACATGGCATGATATGCATCTGTTATCTTAAACAAGGAAAAACAATGTGTCTGAAATATTATGCTGGCTTATTGAATGACGAAGTTAAGAAAAACCGTCCGTAACATCTCACATCAAATTTGACAACAGTAAAATTAAATAAATTCCGATACCAAATTACTCCACATCTAGCATGTAATCTCACTTTAGTTCCTGGTCACTTTTTTCTTTCAAATCTAAAATAATCGTATTCGGGGATTTTACCAAATGAAACGGTTCGGATTCGGATTACAGAAGGATTACAGAAGCTGAAGAATATTTCGAAGTCTTGAAAAATCTCAAGGAAAATCAAGTTTAAAGTTAAAGAAAAACTTTTCGAACATAGTCATTTTACTAAGACTAAAACTAATTAGACTTTTACGACTACAAACGACCAAGATAGTCTGCATAAGTCAAGCTGTGTTACTTGGGACGTTCCATGCCTCTTATGAGACATGAAAACTTCGATCTAATGGTTGAATGCTAAAAATTAAAATGACTTTAAAAGAGTTCTGGGCGTATATGTTGAAAACGTAAAGTAAAACAGAAAAAAAATTGTGATATCTAGAATGATTTTGTAACATTTTCAATAAGTCATTTATTAATACATCCCCGCATGGTTTTCTGTTTTCATTTTTGATATATAAATCCGAACTTAAAATTAGAAAGTGCCAAGTTCAACGATAACACTTTCAGTTTCACTTACTTTCATTGTTAGAAGACTACTCCATCTTTAAATCATTAATCGACGAAAATAAATCAATCGATTAAATCAAACTTTTGAACTTCAAATTTTATTTCATTATGTGAATTTAAATTTGAAAATAATCGAACATAATTATGTATTCGATACAAGAATACAGACATTTTCTTAATTTATTTAAAACAATATTCAGTTTAACTAGTCGAATTTAATTTTGTTTTATTTAAAAAAAAATTATTTCATAAATATTTAAATTCAACAACATATTAAAATAAAATCTGTCAAAATTGAGCGAAATAATAAAGATAGGTAAGAGTTTTCTAAAGAACAAGACTGGCGAAAATTTTATTGGCATAGATTGATAAGAATTGGATAAGAATTAATAGTACACAAAAGGATAAGAATTAATAGTATTGTACGAAAAAAAATTTGAAATCAGATAAGTTTTTCTTACAATTTTAATATTTATTTTTTTTGTAAATCTTTATGTCGTTGTTAATTTTATTTTAGTTTCTGTTCTTTCACGGTCTTCTTTTCATCAAATTTTGTTGTTTGGCTTGGTTTAATCTTTTTGCTTCAAACTTTTATGTCTTACCATTAATTATTTATCCTTTGTTTGGATTGACGATTTTGACAGTTAAACTTAGACTTAGTATCAAGTTGTCCAGCTGTTAAAGTTGTCAATTCAGATATCAACTTTGATCTTTTATTTGGTTGTTTGTTGGAATTTTTTTTTTTTTTTTTTTTTTTTGAGGATTGTTTTTCAGATTTATTTTTAGATTTAATTGTAATTTTAAATGGCGAAACTATCTATCAGTTTTGCTAATATAAGAGGATTGAACGTCAATCTTAATGCGGTGCACCTTTATCTTGAGAATCTTAAGCCTGATATTCTTTTTTTAACGGAAACGATTATCAGCGCGAGAGCTGTATCGTTGGACAAAACTAAATATATTTGTCCTAACTATGAGCTTGAATCTTCATTCTACTTTAAGCATGGTGTTTGTGCGTTCATTAGAAATTCTGTACCATATGTGAGAATAAATAATTTTGAATTAAATTCAAAATTTCACAATATGGTTTCTCTTAAGATTACCTGCTCTAATCAAACTCTGTTTGTCTTTGGATTGTATCGCTCACCCAACTCACCGGAGAACATAAATTTATTTCATGACCTATCTGAAAAGATAGATAGGTTGACTATATATCCTAACGCTAAAATTATAATTCTTGGTGATTTCAATGTTCATAATAAAGAATGGCTTACACACAGCTCTAAAACTGATGAATTAGGTAAAGAAGCTGAACTTTTTGCTCTTTATCATAATTTCACTCAGATAATAGATCAGCCTACCAGGGTTCCTGATATTCCTGGCCAAAGTGGTAACTTGCTCGATTTGTTTTTGATAAATGAACCTTCGTTGGTTCAATTTAAAGTATCAGAGCCTTTGGGTGGATCAGATCATAATTTGATCTCCACACATTTAAATATACAAGTACCTAAACAGTTTAAAGCTAATCCTCGTCTTGTTTGGGATTATAAAGCTGCAAATTGGCAGGGACTTAGAGATTTTTTTAAATGGTTTCCCTGGAAACGCAACTGTCTTTTCAGCCAAGATCCAAACATCGTTGCTTCCAATTTTTCAGAAATAATACACATGGGTATGCGCAGGTTTATTCCAAATAGTTTGATTGTTCCGAAGGTTGATCGATGGTTTTCAAGTAAATGTAAAAAAGCAATTAAAATTAAAAAAAAGGCTTTTCAAAAGTTTATTCAAAACAAATCTGATGAAAACCTCAGATTATACCGAATAGAAAGAAATTTATGTAGAAAATTAATAGATGCAGAGAAACATCTATTTATTAGGAAAAAAGCTAATAAATTTGCTGAGCACCCTACTGGTTCACGAAATTTTTATAAAGCCGTCAAGGCTGTTCAAGGAAATTTTTGTAAGTCTTCTATACCTCCTCTTATTGATAACGATATGCCTGTTATTGACCCTAAAGAAAAAGCTAATTTATTGGGTAACTGTTTCTCGTTAAATTCTACATTAGTAGCACCCAATTTCCTACCTAGACCAATTCCTAGAATTTCTAACAAAATGGGGCGGATAATTTTTCGTAAAAATGTCATTCGGAAAATGCTCTTACAAATCAATACTAATAAGGCATCTGGACCTGATAGTATTCCTCCAATTATCCTTAAAACTTTTGCTAAGGAGTTAGCACCAATCCTAACTAAAATTTTCTATCTGTCATATAAGAAAGGAATTTTTCCTGATATATGGAAAATGGCTAGTGTACAACCAGTTCCAAAGAAAGGTGCTAAAACGGATCCAAGAAACTATAGACCTATATCAATTTTGTCGGTTGTTTCTAAAGTATTTGAGAAATATGTTAATTTTAATATTATGAGCTTCTTAGAGTCGTCAAAATTACTTAAAGAAAGACAATACGGATTCCGTAAAGGAAGAGCGACGGGAGATTTACTTTCTTATGTCACGCATATCTGGAACAAGTCGCTTGAAAACCATGGTGAGACTTTTGGCGTTGCTCTTGATATTACCAAAGCATTTGATAAAGTATGGCACAATAATCTTATTTGCAAATTGAGATGCTACGGCTTAGATGAACAACTTATTTCTTGGTTACAAAGCTTTATTTCCGAGCGCAAATTTCGGGTCAATGTTGATGGTGTTTCATCGAATATCTTTTCAATTAATGCTGGTGTTCCTCAAGGTTCCGCTTTATCACCTACTCTTTTTCTTCTCTATATTAATGACTTGCTAGATGCAACAGTTAATCCCATCCATAGTTTTGCTGATGATAGCACACTTCATGCGTCACATGAAATGCCAAATTTGTATGCACCATCAAATCTTAATGTCGCTAGATCAAACTTGATAGAGTCATTAAATATTGATTTAAAAACCATCTTAGATTGGGGAGTTGCTAACAGTGTTGAATTCAACACAAGTAAAACTCAAGTTTGTCATTTTTCTAGGTTATCAACACCTAATCCGTTTTTATTAAAGTTTGATTCAAATGATCTTCAAGAGAAAGAATCTATTAAACTTCTAGGAGTTGAGATTGAAAATAATATGAAATGGAATTCTCATATTTTTAACCTAGCTAAGAACGCTGTTCAAAAATTAGGATTCTTGGGTCGTTGTCGTAAGGTTTTTAATAGCGAACAGCTTCTTTTAATATATAAATCATTTATTCGTCCCTGCATGGAGTATTGCTCTCACATATGGGGTGGAGCCTACATAAGTAGCTTAAAATGTCTTGATTCTATACAACGGAGAGCTGTTAAATTGATCGGCAACTCGACTCTTACTAACGAGCTTGATTCCTTGCAACATAGAAGAGACGTCGCTGATTTGACGGTATTTTACAAGTATATTATGGACGAACGGGCGTCTACGGAGATCAAATCGATTTTGCCTGAACCAGCAAACTTTGCGCGTTTCACCAGAGCATCAATAGCAGCCCATCCTTTTACGGTTCAAGTGACAAGGTGTAGAACTGTCGCTTTTCAACGCGATTTTTTTAACAGAGTTTCTCATCTCTGGAATGCCTTACCGGCGTGGGTCTTTCCTGATAATTTTAATCCTCAAAACTTTAAGATCAACGTTAATAAATTCCTGAAAGAAAATTAAATAATACTTTCGAACCCTAGTTCCCTAGTTAGCATGGTATCTTTGGATATTCAGAGACGTTGATCTATATTGGTTAACACTAAACATGCCTAACATTGAATAAAAAAAAAAAAAAAAAAAAAAAAATATGGGGTATTGTTATTGACTTGACCCATCACTAATTAATTCGAAAGGTAAATTAAAAAAAAGTTTTATTTAAATTTTATAAAATCTAATCGCAAACACAATAAAAGTCATAGTTTTTCTGTTATTTGTAATCAAAACAATAATTGTTTTAACAAATATTAAGTCTTTATAATACACACATGTTCGGTCCAGTCTCACTATTTTTTTTAGATGGGTCGGTCAGTTTTTATAAGACTTTAATTGAATGTTCGACAAGTTCCAAAAATTCACAATAGATAATAATTAATACATCCAATTTAAAAGTTAAAACAAACAAGTTTCTATTAAAAGCGGCACCAGAATACGTTATAAATGCCTATTAATTATATCGAAAAACTTAAAATACTATTGAAAGTTTCATGACCTACCCCACAATTTTCAGTTTCTTTTAACACTTTTTAAAATATGAAACAATTCATGTTATGAAAGTTGAATTTTATCATCTTATTTACACAATAAAATATAATAAGAAATGTATTGTAGTTGTTAGACGATTTGGAAGCTGGAGAAAGAGCTATTAAATAATTTTTTTTATTTCCTATTGGAAAAAATTAGTCATTTTTCTTTAACATTTCTATTGATTTATAAAATTTAGAGATAAATTCTCAGATTTTACGAAATGACCAGACCTACTCATTTTACAAGTATTTAGGGATAAATAGATTTTGTACTTCTTGCGAAGTTTTTTACTTTTTTGGGCGCCATGTTGATAACCAAGATTTTTAACCAGGTCACATTTGGTTATCGTGAAGTAAAGACGTGGCAAATTTATTATTGTAACAACAATTTGTTAGAATCAGTCATCAACTATTTTTTTAAGTGTATATGAAGAATCCTTCAATCTTAGAACACTATTAAATGATAAAATGTCCATAACTTGTTCTGCAATCTCCATCAAAGCTTTTCTCTTTAGTTCTGTTGCTTTGAAAATTTTTAAAGAAACTTTGGACGTTTTAATTTTAAATCATTTTTTTCTTTAACTTACCCAATCGAAAATAAGATTATACCGCAAACTATCATACAATTTTCCTTGGGAAACCCATAATGCACCTACAGAAGAACAATGGTTAGTCTATACTTGCCTATTCTTTTGTTTGCGAACAAGCTTTTCATATTCCCATAGCAGATCTCAATTCCGTAAACTTTCAAAAACTGTTGAAAATTGATTATAAATAACCTGATACAAACAAATGATTTTCGAATTAATCAAGTTCCACATAAAAATCTACATCTCAGAAAAAAAATTTACCAAAACCGCCATAAATATTAATTTACAACCAGATTTCACTATATGAAACCTTGTGATCAAATTACATGTCAAAATATGTTTCCACAAGTTTTTTATAGTGAAAGCCCTAATTTCTTCAAAACCAAAAATTATAAAGATTTGTCGGTTTTTAAAAATCAATAAATTTTTTTGTGGTCAATAATGAATCAAAAGAATATTTCGGATATAATTGTTTGAATGATTATATATGAGCTTTCAAAATAAAAACGAGTAGCTCAATCTGCCATATATCGCCACCTATGAGATTGATTGTTTAGGAATTTTCATATTCCATGTAACAATTTTTAATATTTTCTTAATTTGGTTGAAATTAACTATCACTAATTTAGATGCGCTTTTAGTTTGATAGTTGAAATTAACTTATTTTATGAAAAATTAAAATTAATTCATTCAACCTTCAATTTGTTGTATTTTGATTTAATTTGATTAACAAATAAAAGAAAACATCTGGTGATTATCACATGAATGATGAGAAATCAATTTACAGATTTGTTTAAAGGTGCAGTATGCTACATATATGAACATATGTTTTAAGATAAGATCAAATGAAACAAAATAAAATGCATTGACACTATTTGCCAGCTTTTAACCAAAACAGTAAACAATCACGTCAAGTTCTTTTAACCGAAACTATAACAATATAAACATATAGAAATATAATCGGCTGTAAAATTTCAGGTGGTCCAACACAATAATAACAATAGTACATTATGATGCTAGGACGTAAAGCTAAAGATTTTGGACGGATGTGGAGTTTGCAAATCGAGGCGCTAGCCGAGATTTGCACCCACATTAAGTCCAAAATAGCTTACGTCCGTGCATCATATACTATTTTTTATTCGCCGCAAGCAAAATATTTTAAGAAAAGTTGTTTATTCTAAATTAAAATTACAAATTTTCATAAATTTTAAAATCAAAATATGTGGAACAAGTAACCTTTGAAAAAATATTTATTATTTTTTCCAAATTCTATGACAACAAATGATAACAACTATTTTAATTGGATAATGAAATTTTGAATTTGCGGGTTGCTTTGATAAAAAAAATTTATTTTTCATAGAATTTAAACAAATACAAATGCTTTTTACTTTTTTGGACGTAGCTATGACGACAAAATAAATAGCTGAAAAGTGATACTTTAAAGCCGCAAATCACAGTAATAAAGTAACACTTTAATATATAGGCGAATAAAAATTAAATTGATTAGCTAAATCCAATCAGAAAAATAGAAGAAGTCCTTGTTTTAGTATTATTTTGTTTCATCAAAACATTTTGTAACGTAATCATAAAAGGCGAATTTCATAAATTAGATTTTTATTGTCGGGTAGAGTGAGGTTTCGTAACAGCAATAAAAAAAACTATAACCGTCGTAATATTGATTAATTTCGTTCATGTGTATACGTTAACCTCACGGGGTAATATAGCAAATATTTGTTTACCTCTCGATAAGATTGACCGGTTAGTGCGATTGCTTTAGACGTCACCTTCGAATTTCTCAAAAAATTTAGCACATTATGACTATATGTTATGTATGTATATGATAAAATCGATATATCAAGTTCACAACATTTTAACAATCATTTGGATTAACAATTATAAATTTGTATAGGTATATTTTTATCAATATTTAAAAAAAGAAACCTGCAGCGATTTTTCACTTCTAACAAATTCTAACTTAGCAAACATTTTCGAATTATTTTATTCAAACTTACACCGTATTGAAGACAAACTTTTTATTAATATTCTGTCAAAAAAGCAGCTTTCTAAGTCAAGAGGTTCCAAATCTAAAAGTTATAACAAAATTTGCTACATATTTTATACCTCATTACGCTTTTCCACTACTAATAAAGTTCTAAATAAAGAAAGAAAAGCCTGCAAATTTCGATTTAATTGAACAAACCTGCAAAGCTCTTGGTTCCAACTCTGCTCTTGTGTTTTATGATAAATTTATTTAGTGTTATTTTGTTAAAGTTCAGTTAATATGAAATAAACCTCCCTAACAACCCCTTTTCGTGAAAATTACTTCGGTCTGAAAGACTTAAGTATTACATTCATGAGCCAAAAGTGAAATTCTTACCCCCACTTTTTTTTGGCATTTATCGACGTTTTAGGACGTTCTTTATTCTAAAAAATCAAAAAAAAAATGTACGTCTGTCTGCCGGCCGGCCGGCCGTCATTACCTAACTTGCAGGGAAAACCGCTAGACGGATTTCAAAAATTTTTTTTTCTAAAAATAGGTATACTTAAGGGACAGGTCTTAAACGACGTTGTGTTCGAGTACTGTACCGGAAGTTTGTTCATTTTTTTGGCTTAAAAAACGTTCATTTTAAGTGATTACGAGTAGGAACATTGAATTTGGAGAAATCTTGATGGTTGGGATTGGTATGTGAGATCAAAAAGCAGACTATTGCATTATAAGTTTGTCAAAAAAATGTTGTCAAGTGTGTCAAAAGAAAGATTTTTATTTATTTTTTTACCCAATTTTTTGGAAAAAAATAAAATTAATTACTTGTTTGAAATGAAATTTTATTATTATTATTGAGAAATATGGCATTATAAGCTTGTCAAAAAATGTTGTCAAGTGTGTCAAAAGAGATTTTTATTTAGTTTTTTACCCAGTTTTTTGGAAAGAAATAAAATTAATTATTTGTTTGAAATGAAATTTTATTATTATTATTGAGAATTATGGCATTATAAGTTTGTCAAAAAAATGTTGTCAAGTGTGTCAAAAGAGATTTTTATTTACTTTTTTACCCAATTTTTTGGAAAAAAATAAAATTAATAATTTCTATGACATGAAATTTTATTATTATTATAGAGAATTATGGCATTAAGTTTGTAAGAGAATTATGGCATAAGTTTGTCAAAAAAAATAATGTCAAGTGTGTCAAAAAATGATTTGATTTATTTTTTTTCCACAAAATTGGCTATTTTGTGGAAAAAAATTTAGCTGTTTTTATGGCGTAAATGTAATTGAAAATGAAATTGGACATGGACATTTTTGAATTTGTTATAGTTTTTGAAATATTTTTGGAGTTTTGAAAAAAGTTTGTACTATTGATTTTGTAATAATTTTTGCAATATTTTTAGAATTTTGGAAAAGTTTGAATTCTTAAGAATTTTTGGAATATTATTGGAATTTAGAAATAGTTTAAATATTTGATTTTATTCTAATTTTTGGAATATTTTTGGAATTTTGAATGTTAGATTTTGTAATATTTTCTCGAAACGCTAAATGGAGAGGTTTTTGAGTAGTTTGCTGAGTGTATCATCTTTTCACTAAATTATGTTAATTTATGATCTGTTATAATTTTCCAGCATCGTATTGATGTTTCGTGTTAGTTTTCTAATAAATTTCTAAAGAGATAAAAAAATACTTGTACTTTAACAAAGAGTTATGTTTGATATACATCGCTGCCCAAAACTAAAAACCATGTCCTCATAAAAGTTTTTTGCCGAAAACTATATCAAAATCCTTAACCCAGACCGAAGTCTTGTTATTTTTACTTTACATTTTATTTGAACAATTTTACGAAATAATTGTGTAATTCTAAACAATTAATTCTTTTACCGGTTATAGATATGAACTTTTTTTTATTTCAATGCATGTCCCATGCAAAAATCCTCCCCACCCATGTAGAGCATCCCATCAATGTAATCCAAACTGGGCAATATCTGCTTTGCAAAACAGAGTTTATCCTTTAAACTGATATATTATTGGCGATAGTTAAACTGCAGGTTTGAGCAACGGAAAGATGAATTGAAAGCTTAACAAATTATGTTTAAATTGATAGGCGTTGGTTTGTACCTGAATTTCACTAAATCTCTCATCATAGGCATATTTGGGGAAAAAATTTATATCAATTATGCTTTATGGGGATGATGAACTTAGAACTTAGGGTTTCTAAATCCTAAATTTTAATATAAGTGTAGTGTATTATAACGACGTACATGAAAGAAATAGATATTTACTGGCTTAGAATTATAATTCACTAGACTAAAATTAAATTTATCTTTTAATTAATTCGGATTTTTACTGAAAATTTTAAACTTTAATTACACGTACTCAGATTACAGTTACTCACGTTACAGTTACTCACATTACAGTTACTCACATTAATTACAGTTACTCACATTAAAAAATATCTTATTAGTGTCACGGTAAGTAAACGACGAATTTAATTTTTTTTCTGTTATTAGAAATTGAATTTATTTTCAAATCCAATCACAGAAAAAATTAAAGTCGCATTTTCATCTACAATTTAAAGTAGATATGAGTTGAAAATGTATGATTCATACAGTTTTCTAAAATTTTACTAAAATATTTAAATGTTTCAAATATTTAGTTTCGTTAAAACTTATAATTAAAATTAGATGACACATCATCTTGTCCATCCATAACCATCTGCTCTTAAGCCTCTAACATTGCATCTTTTGCTTCACAGACCGAATAACGATTCAGTCAAAAAGGGTGTTTGTTTGTCAAAAAGGGTGTTTCCCCCCACAAGCGAAAGCTACAGTATGTCTGTCGTGTTTTTAATTTTATCATTTTATCAAGAATTCATAATTTTACAGGAATTCTAAGGATGGTAACATAGAATGTCACCTAACTTAGCACCGCCATTTCGGAAAAAAATTTTATAACACTAAAATCATTTTTTTGAGTAAAAGTTAGCCCCGCCATTTTGGAAAAAAAGAAAAACAAAGGGTGTGCTATACAGTGTACGGTGTTAGAGTTGTGCTAGTTGTGCTACTCAAAAACAAATTTGTACCACCAGCAGAATAATTTAAACACGCTAAAACGATTTTTCGAGTTGAAGTTAGCCCCACCATTTTGAAAAAAAATTAAAAGCAAAGGTTGTGCTGTATTGTGCTAGGGTTGTGCTGGTTGTGCCACTCAGAAATAGTTCCATATTATCAATGAAAAAAAGTTGGCACGCACGCTAAAACGACTTTTCGAGTTGAAGTTAGCCCCGCCATTTTGAAAAAAATGAAAAGCAACGGTTTTGCTGTATTGTGCTCGAGTTGTGCTGGTTGTGCTACTTAGACAAAAATTTCATAACCCTAACAGAAATTTTTTATAAAGTTAGCATCGTTTTTTCCGAATAGAAGTTAGTCCCGCCATTTTGGAAAAAATCAAAAACAAAAGAAGTGCTGTATTGTGTTAAAGTTGTACTGGTTGTGCTACTGAAAAAAATATCATATCACCAACAGAATAACTAAAACCACGCTAAAACCATTTTTCGAATGAAAGTTAGCCCCGCCATTTTTCAAAAAACAAAGAAGAAAGGTTGTGTTGTATTGTGCTACAGTTGTGCTGGATGTGCCACTCAAAAAGAATCCCATATCAACAATGAATAAAAGTTGGCACGCTAAAACGATTTTTCGAGCAGAAGGATATTTTCGAGCAGAAAACTTTCGAGCAGAAGGTTAAGCAGAAGCTAGCCTCGCCATTTTGGAAAAAAGAAAAACAAAGGTTGTTATGTATTGTACTCTAGTTGTGCTGGCTGTGCTACTCAGAAAGAATTGCATATAAGCAATGAATAAAAGTTGGTAAACTAAACCTATTTTTCGAGCAGAAGTTAGCCCCACCACTTTGAAGAAAAAAATAAAAAACAAAGATTGTACTGTATTGTGCTTGAGTTGTCCTGGTTTCGTATTCCTAACAGAAAAATTTTATAACGCTAACATCATTTCTTCAAATAGAAGTTAGTCCCGCCATTTTGGAAAAAAAGAAAAAGAAATTGAGTGCTGTATTGTATTAAAGTTGTGCGGGTTGTGCTACTCCAAAACAAATCCGTACCCACCAACGGAAAAATTTAAACACGCTAAAACGATTTTTCGAGTAGAAGTTAGCTCCACCATTTAACAAAACATAAAAAAGAAGGTTGTGCTGTATTGTATCATAGTTGTGCTGAATGTGCTACTCAAGAAAAATTCCATATCACCAATAAATAACTGTTGACAGGAAAACGATTTTTTCGAGCCCCGACATTTTGAAAAAAAAAAAAAAATATGTAAACAGAGGTTGTGCTGTATTGTGCTCGAGTTGTGCTTCTTAGAAAAAATTTCATATCACCCATGGAAAAATTGTGTTAAGCTATCATCATTTTTTCGATTAGAAGTTGGCTCCGCCATGTACGAAAAAATAAAAAACAAATGTTTTTACACACTTTTATTTAACTTGAGTTTTGACAGTTGTGTTGGTTACTCTTTTGTAATCAATTTTTCAGTAACTTCCCATTGTGTGATTAGTCTCAAATTTAAAAGACAAGTTTGTTGAAGCAGTCAGTACGTGTTTCTAAAAGTTTTAAGGCAAAAAACTTTATAAAACTGAAAAAAAAATACAAATTTTTCTTCATTCCAAAAGACTTTAAACAATTGCACTAAAATCCTCATAATTTAGTTGACCCATTTTGAGGGTAGGAATTTTGGTAATAATGTGTATATCATTATAATCAAGGACATCATACATGTTTGTATCATTTTTATATGGATTAAAAGCTTTACATTAAAAATAATGAATATAAAAAAATCAAAGTGTGACATGTGATTTCCACATGATTTCTATGTGATTTCCAAGCTTATATAGACCCTTTTTCTTAAACTTCAAATCGTTATATTGGTGTATGTATTTACGTACAGCAATGATAATTAGAAATCATTAATTACATATGTATTAATATTTATTGCAAAAATATTAATAGAGCAGCTGTAGTAAAAACAATTTTGATTTTAAAGAAATAACAATTATTTTAAGTTTTCGAAATACAAATCAGATGATCACAACTGTCGTGTTTTTATTCGAAAAAAAAGTCTATCGCAGCAAGTCAAACGAAAATTTGTATTGTATTTTTCAAAACCCTCATTATGCTAAGCCTGATTGCTTTTTAGCACAGAAAAATCGTGAACCATAAACAATATACAATATTAAACAAATTTAGAGGTTCAGTTCAGCATATAGAAGGTTCATTGTATTCAGTGGCGGATTATGCCTTTAAGGGGCCTGAGGCGGAACAAAATTTTGGGGCCTTAGATTTTACCAAAAATTTTGCAAATGAGTTTGATTAAGACTATTTCTTAAATAATTTTTTATCCGCTTCAGAACGGAGAAAGATCGTTCCCCACTTGCGTTGCATATCGGCAATGTAAGAAATATTTTTAAAATAGTTTCCACATTGGGAAATGAAGATTGCAGGCCATCAATGATTACCTTGTACATCTTAAATGGACAAGTGATGTTCTCTTCTTTTATATATTTTAAAAAATGATGTACTTCGTCTTTAAAATATTGTACTTCTATATCCCTCGCATATGTATTTGACAATTCTAAAATATACTTGTCAACTTCATCACTGGATATATTTTGATCAAAAAATAATTTAAAATAATTTAAAATTATTTAAAACAGTTTCATATATGGACGTTCTGGTAGACATTTCAGTGGCAAGTCTATCACAGATCATATTGTGAGTACTTATAATAAACAATTCTCGTCCTACTAGCTGTGTATCATTTGTAGATGATGCATCATACATAATTTTGCGTTTTCTTTTTCGTCCTTCTTTGTAGCTAATATTGTCTGTTAATAAGTTTGCTTGCTTTTCAATGCTCTCAAAATCATTCCGAACATCCCTTATAAATTGTGACAAAGAATTAAACAGTTTTACTCCTTGTAATAAGTTTGTTTGAATATTTTGAAATGATTTTCTAGTACTATTGATTCTTTGCAATAATATATCCCATAGAACGGTTAATAAGGCAATTCATATTCATCGAAAGAGCTAGCTAATTTTTTAACCTCAACTTTAGTAATCGATTTTTCGTCTTCATTTTCGCTAATTTGGATAAGAACGCTTTTAATATTTTTGAAATTAAACCGCAAGGCGGATACTGCATCAGTTCTTGCAGACCATCTTGTCACTTGTGTCACTTAATTTTTTAATATGTTTGGAATTAGGATCGGAAAAATTATCAATAAGCAACTTCCATCTGTGAGTAGATGAAGAAAAGAATACATATATATTTTGGATAAAGTTAAAATAATACACCGCAGTAGAATAGGCATCTGCAGCATAATTTCCAATTAAATTAAGCGTATGACTTGTACAAGGAATAAAAATGGCGGTCTCACTTTGAGTTTTAATTCTGGCTTGTAAACCATTATATTTTCCGGCCATATATGTTTGACCGCGACAATTTTTAATATCCAAAGACAAATTGTTTAAAGTTTTCAATATAAGTTGTGCTAGATATTCTGAATTGTGTTTTTCAATTTGTAAAAATCCAAAAATCGTTCTCTCGCATCGCCCACTTTATCAATGTACCTTAATATAAAACTTAGTTGGTCAGTGTGGTTCACGTCTGGCGTAGAATCAACGATAATTGAATAATATAAAGAGTCCTGAATTTCTTGAATTAGGTGTTCTTTTACTTCAGTTCCCATTAAATTTATAAATTCATCGCATGTGGTATGTGATAAATAACTTACATTACCTTTTCCTGGATGGCTCTACCTCTCCAAATGATTTTTAAGAAAATCATCAAATTGGGATATGTACTCAATGCATGTCATAAAATTTCCTTTTCTGTTCGAATCAATACCTTCTCGATGACCACGAAATGCTAAACCCAAAGTAGCTAATAGCTTTACTGTAACTGCAACTCTTTTTAAAACTTCCCGCCAGCATTTTTGTTGTACTTCAATTTCACGAGCTATTTGAGTATCAATACGTCCAGTTGCAAACAATCTTTTTTTCAAATTTTTCAGACAAATTTTTTAGACAATCTTTTTTTCAATCAACATTAACAAAACGAAATAACAACTAAAGCTAAAACACCTATACTATATCAATCATATCATATGGAAACCCTTTTCAAACGTTAATCGAAATGATGCATGTATTGTATAAAAAATACATGGATTTTAAGCATACAATAATAGATTTCAATTCTACACGTTAAAAAGTTTTCATTTTATTTTATTTTATTTTTATTTTATTAATAGAAGATGTAACAACAGGATAAACCCAAAAATAGTAACATCATTTTTTTTAAAAGTAATTTACAAAATATTGATTAAAGATTTGAAGTCTGATTGTGTTTTTTTTTTTTTTTTTTTTTTTTTTTTGTTTTTTATAATTTTAATTATTCTATAATTTATTTGTTTCAATTTATTTTGATTTGTTATAGTTTGTTTTGATTTGTTCATTCAATTCACTATTTATTTTATATTTACAATATTATTTATTTACACCACCAATCTATCAGTCCCAACAACCTTTTGAATGATAGTAGTGAAATGTTACCAAAGACATCAAAAAAATTACACTTCTTATTAAAACATCTTACCATTCTGTTTACCGTTGAAAAATTTAAAAAATTTGTTCTTCCAAACCTTACATACAATAAATTTCGCGACCTCGTTGACTTTACAGGAACGTACAAACTAAAAAGTGACAACACATCTGGCGAATAAATTAAATTATTAAAAATCTTGAAAATAAAAAGTAAGTCAGAGATATTTCGTCTCACTTCAATTAACTCCAGGTTTAAAAATTTTAGGAAAACTAAATATGAATTCGAAAAGTCGCTCCTATTCATAAAACTAAAAAATCCTCTCCTAAACTCCTAAACAAGTAATATACAAACTTTTTTTGAATTTTTTCTAAAAGTATTTTATATGTTGATTGATGAGGATACCAAACGATTGACATGTATTCAATATGAGATCTTACTAACGCCGCCGTAAATAAGGTTATCATAGGACGCAGTTTATTGAAATCATTACATGTTCTCATAACAAAACCCAACATGCGATAGGATTTACTGAATGTATTGTTTATATGGGTAGAAAACGATAAATTTGATTCAAAGGTGACACCTAGGTCCTTTACAGTCGACACGTTAGTAATAACAGTATTATTGAGAAAGTATTTAGAATCATAGTTCTTTTTCTTTTTTCCGACAAATGAGAGCTTATGACATTTTTTGACATTGAGATTTAAGTTATTATGAACACAGTAATCCTCAAAACGAGAAATATCTTCCTGGAATAAGGTTTGATCATGAATATTATTCACAACCTTATACATTTTTAAATCATCGGCATATAGTAAAAAGGAACTATTTTGCAAGCAAGAGGAGACATCATTCAAAAAAATTATAAAAAGCAATGGACCTAGGTGTGATCCTTGCGGAACACCAGAGGAAACAGCAAAAGATTTTGAAAAAAAATTATCAATAACAACAGTCTGAGTGCGATTTAATAGATATGATGTTATCCAATTTAATAAACTGCCATGAATACCAATATTTTGTAGTTTCTGGATTAAGGTGTTATGGCAGACTTGATCGAACGCTTTTCTAAAGTCGGTATATAAAACATCGACTTGTTGTTTTTTATCTAAATTTTCTCTGAGAAACTCAGTTAGAATTAAGAGATTGGTTTCTGCCGATCTACCCTTTATAAAACCATGTTGTTCATCTATCAAGACACTCACAATTTGAAACTTCAATTTATTGGTAATTATTTGCTCGAATAGTTTTGGAATTGGGGATATTATACTAATGGGGCGATAGTTTTCAATTTTTGATTTGTCACCCTCTTTGTGAATTGGGGTGACAAATGATGTTTTCCATATCGTGGGAAAAGAACCTAAACTAAGCGATGCGTTAAATAGTAAGGAAAGTGGGTAAGCCAGATAAACAGCACATTTTTTTAAGAATACAATAGGAATTCTATCAGGGCCAGCATTTTTATACATGTTTAAGTCGTTCAAAGAATTGAAAACTTCAGCAGCAGAAATTTTCAGTGAAGAAATATTTAAATTATTCAAATTATTCCCTTTTACGATGTTTGGATGGCACCTTTGTGGTTTTGAAAAACTTTGTTGAAAAAAATCAGCGAATAGATTTGTAATTGCAGTTGTGGTACTGGCTTCAACATTGTTATATTCCATATTGGATGGGTATTGAGAAATGACTTTTTTTTTGTTTTTTACGTGTTTCCAAAAATATTTAGGATTATTCGTAATATTTGACTGAACCGTTTTTAAGTAGGTTTCATAGTCCAGTTCAGTTTGCACTTTTAGTTGAGCTCTTAATTTTTTGAAGATAAGTAAATCACAGAAATTGCGAAATTTTTTGTATTTTTTGTGGTACCTTAATTTATCGTGGTAAATATTTATCGATGATTTGGAGTACCAAAACGGAAAGCGTCTATTTACATTCCCTGATGTCTTTGGAACATGTTCATCTAGAATAGAAAAAATAAATGTATACAAGTTATCAATTGCAAGGTCAATATTAATTATTTCATTTGTGTCATCCACAACACCAAGCATTGAAGACCAATTTGTGTGTTCAAACCTATTAAAAATATCTTGAAAATCAACTGATTTAAAATTGTAAGAAAATGAATCAGATTTAGATTTAGTTTTTACATTATTATTGTTATGCAATGAGCAGTAGAAGTTCAAATTAAGGTCAATGCTTAGTGTTGGATGATGTTTGTCCTCAGATACAAGAGAGTTATAAGATTTTGACACATTAACATTGAAATTACTTATCACTAAATCTAATATGCGGGACGAATCATTCTCGATGTAATTAAATTGTTGAAAACAGCAAAAGTTGAACATTTCCAAAAATAAATCATCACGAGTACACTGTGATGGACACGTTTCACCGTTGTTATCGAAAAGACGTGGTAGATTGTAGTCACCAATGACAATGACGTCGTCAGAATTGTTTAAATTTACCACATGTTCAATTTGTCGGAGGTGTGATTCAAAGTTCTGAAGTTTAGTTGAGGCAGCTTGAGAACGATTTGCATTATGATCTAAGTAAGACACACATAAATGAAATTTTGTGTTCTTGGTGTATAGTGTTAGCCAAATGTCTTCTGCATCAGTTTGCCATTCACTTTTAAAAGAAATTTTACTAAATGATGTTGTTTTCACAGCAATCAAAACTCCACCACCATTTATCATATTTAAATTTTTGTAATCACGATCTCTTCTGAAGGTAACATAACGTTGATCAAACAATTCAGAATCAAAAATCGATTCATTGAGCCATGTTTCAGATAAGCAAATAACATCAAAATCTTGATTCACAACATTTAAATAAAATTGTTTTGTCTTGCTACGCAATCCTCTTACGTTTTGATAATACAGTTTAATATTACGGAAGGCCATGTTTTGATTTAATTGTTGATATGTATGTGTTGCTGCTAAATTTTTGCTTAATTAACAGTATCGATGTTAAAAAATTTATATAAATCGTTTGTATGAGTGATTTGATATATTTTGGAATTTGCTTCTTTTCGTGTAAGGATAGAACCGTTGTTTGTCCAAATATATTTGATATCGTTACGTAGACAAATTTTTTTACTATCAATCAATAACTTTTTAGAGGATGGTGTCAGATGCTCGTTAACATATATATTATTTATGGATGAAGACGATGAAGCGAATCCAAGTGTATCAAAATTTAGATGACCGTTTTTTTGTTTATATAATTTATAAGACTGCAAAAAGTTGTTCCGTATAGTAATTGTATTGAATCTAATTATTATATTTTTTGGAATTTTCTCGTTTTGTGTATTTCTGAAAGTTTTGATACGAGTACAAGTTTCAATACAATTATCGTTTAATGGACAATTAAGAACGCAGGATATCGATTTGACAACGTTAATTATGTTTTCGTTTTCTACTTCAGGAACTCCACAAATTTCAATATTTCTGGATCGCGTGAAAAATTCTAGCTCATTTATCCGATTTTCAAGTTGAGGTACACTAGGCTTATATATCGAATTTTGTGAAGCAATTAAGTTGTTGATGCTAGAGAAATGTGTGAACAAATTTTTTATATTTTTGGCGAGCTCAGATATTTGAATTTTTAAGGCGTCAATATCAGACCTGAGTGTTGCAATGGGATCTGAACATTGAGTTTGATTTAATTCAGGATCCTGTGACAAACGGTTTAAATGAGTTTGCTCAATAGAATTAAGTTCTGTATTAGAGTCGTTGTTTTCTTCAAGGTTATTTTTCGAATCAAATACCTTTAGTGGAATAACAATTGATTTTCTTGATTTTTTTTTACAAAAAGCACAACACCAGTTTAAACTACCTTGACTTATTCGTTCCAAAAGTTCATTAGACAAAGTCACACATTTACTATGAAAAAATTTCTTACAATTACCACTACATTGAAGTCCTGGAGCTCTAACCGATGTAATATTAATAGAGCAAATAGCACATTTATGAGGCATTACAAACTTTACAGAATTACAAACGGATAATTAATTTTAACTAATTTATAATTTCTTACACAAAAACCACATAATTTATTTATAAATTTAAATATTCAAAATTTTTTGTTTTAAATAAAAAGTCAATACTCAGTTTGTATTATTGTCTTTTGGTAGTTTTAGTTCTAGTTTGCTTGTATTGTAATTCTGAATTTTCACCTTATAAAAATCATAGTTTTATGAAAATTCACTAGGACATATGGTTTTGCACGGTAATTTCACTCACAAACAAATTAAATTGAAATACAGTTATTCTTATTTTCTTTTGTATTAAAATTTATCATTGATAACCAAAAATTGTATACGTCTGTTCTCGTTGAGATACAAATTATTATATCTAGTTATATATGAAATTAATCTAAATATGTACAATTATATGCTTAACATTGAGGTTTTCAGTTTAATGCTTTCAATAAATTGTAGGTCTTAAAAGAAATCCAAAATCATTGATGAAAACATAAAATTTAAATATACTTCAAATATCCAAAAAATACTTATCTGGATTTTGTTTTTATCAATAATTTTGCGATTAATATAATAACAGCCCAATGCAAATAAAGTTTTAGTATTAATATTCATTCGTAACAGTGGAACTTTTCAAAACAAAATGTTTTTTTACTATACAAATTGGAAAACGAATTTGTACATTAAAAAATTATAAAACTATCAAATTAGAATTGTTAAAATAAATACATACATGAAAAAAAGTAATACAAATTGACAACCTAACACTTTTACATGTGGGATAATATTAAAAAATCTTTAGGTTTAAAAACTTTGGTTGCATGAACGCAGTCATCTGATATTTGAATACCTATAAAATATCAATGCTTTTTGTAGCGAGGGGGCCCCTGTGCATGTGGGGCCCGAGGCGGCCGCCTCTTCCGCCTCTATGGTAATCCGCCACTGATTGTATTTGTATTATATTGTATTATATGAAGTCAACAATTAGGCCTATACACTTGAGCTAAACTATGCGAACTACGCGAACTATGTTTTTAAAAAAATAATGTTTTAACGCGAATAATATTTTTTAAACAAAATGTAATGAATGTAATGTTTCCTTTTTTATTTTCTTTTTTTAAATGTTTTGTTTCCGTAATATTTTTTTGTATAATTACGTTGTATACAAAAAACATAGTTCGCATAGTTCACATAGTTTAGCCCAAGTGTATAGCGGGCCTTAGGCTTGAGAGTTTTGAATTTTTTTAAAAAGAATTTAATGTTCCAGTTTACTTTTCCATCGCAAATTTTCGGAACTTCAACAAATGTTAGCAAACATTTGTTTTTAGAAAATGTTTGTTTGATGGAGTCTGATAACTTCTGCTAGAAAAAACGTTTTAGCATGTCAACTTTTTTACATTGGTAGTATGGTCTTCTTTTTGAGTAGCACAACAAGCACAACAATAGAACAATACAGCTCAACCTTTGTTTTTGTTTGTTTGCAAAATGGTGTTGCTAATTTTTGCTTTTTTTTTTTCAAAATGGTGGGGCTAACTTCAACTCGAAAAATCGTTTTAGCGTGTTTAAATTATTCTGCTGGTGGTACAAATTTGTTTTTGAGTAGCACAACCAGCTCAACTCTAACACCGTACAGCACACCCTTTGTTTTTCTTTTTTTTCCAAAATGGCAGGGCTAACTTTTACTTTCAACCAGCACAACTCGAACACAATACAGGACAACCTTTGTTTTTCATTTTTTTCAAAACGGCGGGCTAACTTCTGCTCGAAAATTTGTTTCAGTGTGCCAACTTTTTTTCATTGGTGATTCATTCATTCTGAGTAGCACATTCATCTGTGATTCATTCTGAGTAGCACATTCAGCACAACTGTAGCACAATACAGCACAACTGTAGCACAATACAGCACAATCTTTGTTTTTCATTTTTTCCCAAATGGCGGGGCTAAGTTAGGTGAAGTTAATATAGATTGGTAAATTTTGAATTATCGTTGTCTGTTTTATTTTTAAGAAAAAATTTCAATAAAAATAAATTTTAAAAATTACGAGTAAATTACGGCATAATTAATACTTAAAAAATTTTATTCTTTCGCAAAATACTAAAATAGTCGTAAGGTTCATTTCTAAAATAAAAAATTTCATCAGATAAATTTTATCAGATGCAATGTTAGGCGCGTTCAATTTAATTTAAATAGTGAAAACAAATTAAACAGTGCGAAGAAAATGCAAAGAAAGTGCAAGAAAAAATTCAAAACATATTTGACAACAAAAATAAATTATAAAACTTTGCACATTTAGGGCCGATTGTAAGAACAAACATGGATAGAAAAAATCTGTGAATAAAGTTTTATCTTCATCTGAGGATTTTATTTTTCGTCAATTGTATGAACACGGATAGATTTTTTTTATTGCAGTTTACAGCAGTAAATTTTATAAGTGGCAATACTTTTTCTTTTACTTTTCTATTAAATAAATTTAATTATAAATTAAAAAACATTATTTCAAAACTTAAATTGAATATATTGAAATTATATTAAAAATATTATTCATTTTAGAAACGTTCAAATTTAAATTAAAAAATAACCACAAATTCAAAACAAAATTATCCTGCTATGTGCATGTCAAGAAAAAAAAACAAATTGTTTTATCCTTTGTTTTATACAAGAAAAAGAAAAAATAGAATTATTCTCGGATTAATTTGTTGTTCTATCCTGATTCATACAATACAAACGATGATTTATCCGAAGATTTATCTTCTATCTGCATTCATACAATCGGCCCTTAATTTTAAATGGTTATTCTTAGTTACGGGTAGCGAAGATCCGTAATTCTACGTCCACGCCATGCTACCTTGGTAACGCTAATAGAATTAGGTTGGTGTAGCTAAGAGGGGCAGAGTAAATACTGCTGCACCATAGCGAGTCATTGGCGCGACATAACCAATGCAATTCACGCGTCTGTTCTCCATGTTAGGGGCGGCTTGGAGCGGGCGTCTGTCTTGGATCAAGCGGCTCGCTATATAAACGTGTAGCAAGCGTCTGTTCTCCATGTTAAGGACGGTTTGTAGCGGGCGTCTGTCTTGGATCAAGCGGCTCGCTATATAAACATGTAAAAAGGTTGTTTCTGGTGACCTTAAGATGCAGAACGAACCCTGAATTTGGGTTGAAAATTTGGGTTGGGCGAAGGGCTAACACCCCATTTCCGTAAAAAATTATTTGTCATGATTTCTGTACACTGGCCTCGGATTATCTCGAACTCATTTCAAGAACGACCTCGGAAACTGTACCCGGACTACGATTTAAAAATGGGAACCGGGAATGTGCTAAGTCTTAGAAGGCCAGAAGACCTACTAAAACTTACAAACCAAATTGATAGCTACACACTGGATATAGTGGCATTGCAAGAACTAAGATGACCAGGGAGTGGAATCCACGAAACAGCCAAGGGATACACTCTCTACTATTGCGGTCATCAAAACGGAGGAGAATTTGGAGTTGGCTTTCTCATACATCGTCGCATGAATCAACATGTTATCGACTTTTGGCCTATTAATATGCGGATATGCTCAATGAGAATCCGCACGCAAAAATTTATTGCAACGATCATCAATGTTCATGCACCTACTGAAAACAAAGCAGATGACATTAAAGACCTGTTCTTTATAGAACTCGAAGAAAACATCAATCAAGGCACGATATAAAAATCGTGGTAGGTGACTTCAATGCGCAAATTGGTAGAAGTACAGAACTTAAAACACATGTCGGTCCTAACAGCTTGCATCATACTAGTAACAATAACGGCTTTCGCACAGCTGAACTGGCTATGATGTATGATCTAGTAATTTCTAGCACTTTCCTCATAAGAGAATCCACAAAGCAACGTGGAAATCAAACGATGGAAGAACTGAAAATCAAATCGATCATGTCATGATTTCTAAGAAACATTCTACAAGTGTAACTGAGGTTCGATCATATACAGGTGCTCATATGGACACCGATCATATGCTTGTCATCCTTAAGTACAAGTGCAAGTTGTCATCTACATTTAATAGGCAAGCAAAAAAACCGTACGCGGGAATGTCGAAGCATTTAAACATCCGGAAACGCTGAATAGATATCAAGAAATAGTGACGCAAAGCATAGAAGAGCATAACATCCCGTCTGAAATGCCATTAAACATACAAGAAGAATGGCAAACGCTTCAATCAACCATCATATCCGCAGCACAAACTACAATCGGAAAACGACCACCGAAATCACGTAATAAATGGTTTGATGACGAGTGCCGCGAAAGCGTTGAACATAAACACAAACTGCGAGAAAAATGGTCAACAAGGAACACCCGAAGCTCCCGCAAACTGATTATCTATGCGCCATAAACGCCTCAGCAAAACTCGTACGGAAAAAGAAAAGCGAACACATGAAGAGCTGCAACGAAAACATCACCCACCATGCGGCTAATGGAAATTCGAAAGGGTGCTTTGCCAATGCGCGGAATCTGACAAAAGATTTCCACCCAAGATCTACAGCCATCAAAAATGGAACAACGAGCTTACAACAAACGAACGTGATGTGCTGGCAGTAAGGCGATCCCAGTAATTTCAAGACCATACTGAATAGGACGAATGAAGTTCAACCTATTAGAGCAATTGTTCCGTCAAGTGAGGAGATTTATGTCCCTTACCCAACAATAGAAGAAGTGGAAGCTGCCATCAAAAAATTAAAAAATGGTCAATCACCAGGTATCGATGGAATCCCTGCAGAACTATTTAATAATGGAGGAGCATCTCTGGTCTCACGTATATATGATCTGATTCTTGCAATCTGGGACCAAGAAGAACTACCTCCTGAATGGAAAACAGCTCTCATTGTTCCGCTGCATAAAAAATGTGACCGCCTTAAGTGTTCGAATTTTCGTGGAATCGCACTGTTGAACACTGCATATAAAATACTAGCTAATGTCGTACTCGCTCAGCTCATCCCGTTCGCCGAATCTATCATCGGCGACTATCAGTGTGATTTTCGTCCCAACCGGTCAACCACAGATTAATGTTTTACCTTAAGGATGATTCTGGAAAAATGTTGGGAGCACAACATCAGCATTCACCCTACGTTCATTTCAAGCAAGCATATGATAGCATCATCCGCGACAACCTCTGGTGTGCACTCATATGCCTTGGTATCCAGCGAAACTTGTTTCTCTGCCGCAGGAGGGATCGATTTTGATCGATTATGATCAATGTTGATCTACGGGTCTGACTACCCTGCGTACTCCAGTCCCTGCCATTGACATATGAGTTAGCGTGAGATATCACATACCACTGGCAATGACAGGAGATGTCATTAGCCAATATGATATCTTAGGGTGCTGGCGGACGAACTTTAATTAGTCAACGGCAGCACTTCCAGTCTTAGCTGGGCAGCGTTCCGTAGCGGTACCGCTCATTAGCTCTTCCGAGGAATCGAACCAACACGTAGTTATGTGTGGGCTTTGTGCCTCGATTAAGGTGGTGGGCGGTGCGTCTGGGGTTCGCTGCATCAGCTGGATTATTGGCATTTAGTTTTGTTTTGTTTTCTGCAAATTTCTCACAATTTGTTTTTCACTTATTATTTTGTTATTATTTCTTCATCTTATCATGAAATATTGGCATATGTCATATTTTGTAGTATGATAGGATTTTTTACTTAGTTATGCATTTTAAAATAAAACACAAAAAAATAAAATAAACATTTTGATATATATATATATGGCAGTACAACCGAAAAAAAATAAGTCTGCAAGTGGTAAAGCAAATTGGCGCAATCCACCCGCCCATAAAGCGGCATGTCCACGGAATTTGCAGGGACAAAACATATATGAATCAATAAAAAATTTTAAAATACATGTTCAAAACATCTGCGGATTGAACGCTAACCATGACCACGTGCAACATCATCTTGAGCACGACAAACCGAACATTCTATTCCTTACAGAAACACAAGTTTCTGAAAATTTTCTCTTTATAGAATCGCTTAATTCCAAATATAGGCTCGAATCAGCTTTCAAACTCCATCAGGGCGTATGCGCATTCATTCATGAGAGTGTTGCGTACACGCGCTTTCCAAATTTTGAACTGCACGGTGACGGCTTCAATACAATGGTTTTAAAGATTTGTCTTCCAGAAATGACTTTTTTTACAATAGCTTTATACCGGTCCCCCAACAAACGTAACCCAAACTTTTTTAATATACTGACAAAAATTATGGACGAGATTAGAGCAAAGTCCCCTAATTGTGAAGTTATCGTTACCGGTGACTTCAACGTCCACAACAAATCATGGTTGGAATTCTCCAAATCGACCGACGATGTTGACAATAGTGGAAAACTGGCAGAAATTTTTGCCGCGTCTCAGGGCCTATTCCAAATTGTTAAAAGCCCGACTTTCACTCCCCGTAATGGTGGTGATAATAGTTTTCTACTAGATCTCTATCTTACCACAATGCCAGATATTACGAGTGTCGATGTTGCGAAAGGTAGTATTGGAAATTCTGATCATTATTTAATCTCATCAGTTATCAAAACTGATTTACTTAAAACTACAGCTCCCAAACCCCGTAAAATATTTCACTACTCAAAAATGGATAAGAGTGGTCTTCAAAATTTTTTCCATGGTTTCCCTTTCGACCGTCATTGTTTTTACACTGACAATGTAAATGTTTCTGCTCAAAACTTTACAGAAACCATCCAATTTGCTATCAATAAATTTGTCCCTTTCTCCATTGTAAAACCCAAACAAAAATACTTGTATTCGAAAGCTGCCAAAACGGCACTTAGAAACAAACGTAGATCATTTAATATTTGGATTCATAACAAAACTCCCACTAATCGATCCCAATATCTAAAGGCCAACAAAATATCTAATCAGATTATCTCAAACGAAAAGTCCGAAATTGACAGAGCGAAAGCCTCAAAACTTACGTCTATGTCTGTTTCTGACAAGAGTTTCTACAGTGCCATTAATTCTTTAAATTCTGGTACAAAATTTTCTATTCCCCCTATTATTGATGGTGATTTAATCGTCAATGATCCCGCAAGAAAAGCTAACTTGTTCGCTGAACGCTTTGCTCTGAACTCCACTGTTTTGGAAACTCCTAAAGAAATACCCCAAATCCAGTCTTCAGGAGTTAATATGAATGAACTTCACTTCAAACCCAAAATAGTCGCTAAACTTTTAAAGGGGTTAAACATCAACAAAGCATCAGGAATGGACAATATTCCACCCATTATTTTAAAAACCTTTTCCAAAGAACTTGCACCAACTTTAACTAAAATATTCTACCAATCCTACAAATCTGGTATATTTCCCTCGTGCTGGAAGTTGGCAAATGTCCAGCCCGTCCCCAAAAAGGGACCAAAATCCGATATCTCAAATTATAGGCCAATAGCTTTACTATCGGTCCTATCCAAAGTCTATGAGCATTATATTAATACACATATTTCAAAATTTCTGGAAGAAAATCATTTAATATCCGACAGCCAATACGGTTTTCGAAACAAAAGATCAACTACCGATCTATTAAACTATGTAGCGCATTGTTGGAACAGCATACTTGATAAAGGTGGTGAAACATACGTTATCGCTTTAGACATCTCCAAGGCATTCGATCGAGTCTGGCATGCCAACTTAATCAACAAGCTCGTTGCGTACGGTTTTCATCCCAATGTTGTGAAGCTGATTCAAAATTTTCTATCCGACCGATACATTTCGGTAACCTTAGACGGATATTCTTCTGAGTCTAAACTAATTAACGCTTGTGTACCCCAAGGCTCAGTATTGTCCCCAACCCTATTTTTGATTTATATCAACGAATTGTTGAAAATCACCAGCAACCCAATAAATAGTTTTGCAGATGATAGTACTCTGCACAAGTCGTTCGAGCCCCTTCCTTCAAAAGGTAAAATGCACGAACGAATTAATCCTGCCCGGAGAGACGCTGCCATAAACGTGAACAAAGACCTGAATAAAGTCGCCGACTGGGGTGACCAAAACCTTGTCAATTTCAACTCCACCAAAACACAGCTGTTGATTGTTTCCAGATTAAAGACCGAGTTCCCCAAAGATATTTTATTTAGTATGTGTGATGAACCAATAGGTGAATGTAAAAACATTCGTTTATTGGGTGTCACAGTTTCAAATGACCTACTCTGGAACGATCATGTAATGGCGATGGCAAAAAGCGCGTCTAAAAAACTCGGCCTCCTAAATAGATGCAAAAAATTTTTCACTCCATACCAATTGCTCCATGTTTATAAGTCTTATATTCGTCCCTGTATGGAGTACTGCTGTCAAGTTTGGGGTGCTGCCTCTGTTTCCATCTTGGCCCTCTTGGACTCTGTTCAAAAGCGAGCTATACGAATTGTAGGTGATCGAACTTTGACATCAAAACTTGATTCCCTACAACATCGTCGCACTGTTGCTGACCTCGTTGTTTTTTACAAATATCGTCATCAGCAGTGCTCAGATGAAATCAGCGGCATTATGCCTCAAACTTATTCTTACCCCCGTTCCACTCGGCAATCGGCTGCCGCAACCAGTGAAACGGTAAAGATCCCGCGCTGTCATACTGGCAGATCGCAGAGAGACTTCTTTGTCCGAACTGCGTACAAATGGAATAGTTTGCCGGAACACTTAGTCTCAGGTGGCTTCAACCCACAGATGTTTAAAAAAAGCGTTAATCTACACCTCAGAACGCCAGTTGTTGTGGGACCCAGGTCTAGACCTAGGTCTTAAAAGGTATTTATGTGTTGTTGTGACACATATTCTAAACCCTATTACACAACACATTTTATTAAAAAAAAAAAAAAAAAAAAAAACTCACAACATCGGGATCAAACTGTAGAATAGTAATCGAAGGGTCTGTTTCTGACTCTTTTGATATAACATCAGGTGTTCGACAAGGTGATGCACTCGCGCCCGTACTATTTAATTTGGCGCTTGAGTACGCGATAAGAAAAAGCCGAACTGAGACACAAACTAGCATATTTAACAAATCTACCTAGTCAAATTCTAGCCTATGCAGATGATATTGCGCTTCTCGGACGTAGAGCAAGCGATATTAAGGATAGTCTTTCTCAGCTCGAAAGAAATGCTAAACGACTTGGATTATGCATTAACACCGGCAAGACTAAACTTTTAACAACATCCAGGAACATACCTCCCGCCTCCCGAAAATCTGAATACTGGCGACTATGAAGTAGAACCTGTAGAAAACTTCAAATACATCGGGGGTCTGTAATAACATCGTCAAATGACATGCAGGCAGATATTAAAGCCCGTGTCTCTGCCGCATATAGAGTTTTCTACTCAAAACTTTTGCGATCCAAACATCTTTCGCAGTCGTGCAAACTCACACTTTACAAAGCATTAATCCGACCTGTGCTTACATTTGGAAGTGAAAGTTGGATACTGACTTCCTCTGATTGTAGAATTCTATCAATATTCGAGAGGAAGGTCATACCAACAATTTATGGTCCATGTAAAGTTGCTGAAAATCAGTATAGAATCCGAATGAATCATGAAATCAGACAGCTTCTTGGAGGCTGCGATGTAATCGGATTCATTAGATCCAACCGGATTAGATGGTTTGGTCATGTAGAAAGGGCTCCATTAGATAGAATGATAAAAAGCGTCCCAACAACAACCAGCTGGTGTTCGTCGAAGAGGAAGACCTAGACAACGCTGGCGTGATGACATCATCCAAGACCTTCGTAATGCAGGATGTCGAAACTGGGGTCAACTGGTCATGGAACGAGATGATTGGAAGCTGATTGCACAGACGGCAAAATCCCTCCATGGGATGTAAACGCCAGAGAGCTGTATATTCATTTTTAAATATTACACTGTAGACTTTTGCAAATATGTGTTTTATTCATTTTTTAAGCTTTAATTTCAGTCTTCATTTTAAATTTAATTGATTAAATTTTAAAATGACATTGTTTTGGATAATAACTTTTTACGCCAATATTAATCTTACAACAATTGAATTTTAACTGTGTTAACATAACTTTAATTTCAATTTTCTAAAAGCAATAATAATATATAGTTTGAAATTTGAATATAATTTATAGTTTTTTTTTAATTTGAAATTATCTTCACTATGAATTAATTGTTTAATTCATAATTTAGTAACAATTACATGTCTTCGCAATGTATTTATATGGCCATGAATTAAAATTGAAATTTGTTGTACAGTTTTGTTTTTTGAATTAATTTACAATTACAATTTACATAAAAATATTAATCATATTAATGTTATTAATAATAATGAAGTAAGCTATCATAAATACGTATCTTGGTTAGGGATTGTCCATAGTAATGACCCGAAGAGACCTTGTTTTTTATATTTGAGGAAATTTTCAAATAATTTTTAGGAATCTAAAAACTATTTGAAATGGAACTAATAAAACGATTCAACTGTACATCTTGTGTAGCCACTACAAGCTATGCAACTTTACCGTCCAATTTCAAGCTATAACTTAACGAATTAACAGGAATGGCGTGCATTGTTTTGGATATTTAATAGTGACTAAAAATGTGATACTGCAAAAACATAATTATGGCGAAGTCGAATGTTACAGAACCGGTTAAAGATGCGATATTTTTTCGTGTGTGATTCTAGAATGTGATATTTTTTCGCGTGTGATTTTAGGATGTGATATTTTTTCGTGTGTGAGTTTAGGATATGAAATTTTTGTGATGTAATATTTTCGTATAGTGTGATTTTTTCTCTGTAATATTTATGACGTGATATTCTTTCGTGTGATATTTTATTATAGAACCAAACAAATAACTCATTTCCGTTTATATGTTTCCTTAATTAATATCTCTTAGATTTAAATATCAACCGTATCTAACGGGATTCGTTAAAAGCCGAATGTTATAGAACCGGTGTACATAATGTATAAAGCATAATTAATTTAAATGTTTCAATCCCGATAAAACAGATGCATCCTATAGTCTCCAATATGACACATAAATCACTAATTTATTTAAATAATTCATATACATATTCTAAATCAAATTTCAATCACATTCAAATATAAATACTCATATTTTTTTTTAAATTAAGAGTGGGAAATTCCATCTCGGAAGTTGGAAGTTACATATACAAAATTTACCTGCAATTAACAAAAAAAACATACTCTTCATCTATTCTGTTTAAATTAATAGATTCTCATGTTGTACAAAGAACCGCAATTATAATTTATCACATGTTGTGCTTTTAAATTTTTTTTATAATAATAAAAAACGATTGTGTTTGATTATGGATATTATGCACGCCACCAGATACATATGTTATAAAGCACAAAAGAGAATAAAAAAATCATCAAGAAAGTGAAACCAAAACGAAACCGAAAACCATGATGTAACTTTTTAATGTTTAAATTTATTTCCTGACCTTGGTTATCTTATTTTATGTTAGTTTTATTAAAATAACGAAATCTTTTTACTTTAATTAAAATTACTTAAGAAGCATAAATCGATTTGTCACGGTAATAATTCGTATACATACAATTAATTTGAAGCGATAAGATAATAGCAAACAAATTGTCACTTAAATAATTATTTGTTTGACATGTTTAGCAAATAGGAAAGATAAAGAATTTAATTGTAATTTCATGGTGAGGGGATTTTAAGAATTCATAAATCCTATTTGATATTGTGTAAATTTTATTTATAACATACGTAGATCGGTGAAAATTGTAAAAAATTGTAACAATTCCAATATTCAAAGCAGGGTTGTTAATATACACGTATAAAACGTTTTATACGTTACACGTATAATACGTGACGTATAAAACGTATAAAACGTATATAACGTATAAAACGTATAACATGTTTTCGTTTTTGAAATTCATTCATAAAAAATTAAAAGTAGTTCTTACTTCAGATATTAATTATATTTTTAATTTTTATACTCAGTAAAAATATAATTAGGTAGTTATAAATTATTTATATATTTTATAATTTATAAAAAAAAACTATTTGTTTGGAATTTTCTTTTCTAATTCTTTCGAATAGGTCCTTTGATACCTCTATATTAAAATAATAAAAATAAACAATTAATGTTTTATACAAATTCTTAAAAAGCAAACAAAAATGGTAGTCTGTGTACTGACCGGCCTGCCAACCAACCGTAACAACCGATGAAAACTACTAGTGCGATTTTAAAATTTTTTGTTTAGAAAATAGCTTTCATCAATGATAAGAACCGCAGGGACAATATATTCGATGTTTTGGAAAATCGTAAAAAAATGGGATATTTATTTTGCTTAAAAACGTTTAAATGATGAGCAGTAAGATTGAATGTAGAGAAATTTTGTAAGTTGGCATTTGAATGTAAAACCAGGAGCTTGATTATTATAAGTGTGTCAAAAGAATGATGAATGAAATAAATTAATTTTGGTTCCAAATTTTTTTGACAAACATTTACTTAATGGGAAACATTTTGGATTAGAAACGATTGGCCTATAATAGGTATTAAGGGCATAAAGTATGTCTTTTCCGCTTGAGAGTGAAATTGTTGCTCGAGGCGTTAGCCGAGAGAAACAATCACTCGAAAGCAAAAAAGATATTTTATGACTGACAAGATTTTTTGTACGAGTAAGATTCTGTACTATTTGCATAAATAACAATGCATATATTTACACAAAATAGTAAAATATTTATTTAGAAAATTATTTTATCCAACCAGTTTTTCGAAATAACAACTTTAGGTATTGTTATTTCAATTTAAGGCATTGTTATTTCAATTTTGGCATTGTTATTTCAATAGAAAAAAAGGCCTGTTTTACGAACACTTTTTAAATCCCAAAAGTGCAGTTTACTCGTACAAAAAATTAATTATTTGGTATCATGAAATGTTATTGAATTTATGAAATATGGTTCAATCCAGCTTCAACTACTCTCTATCTAATAAGGCTTTTAAAATATTATGTTGTTGCAGAATAAAAGTCGTTTTTTCCATAGCAATTAGGGAAATTATCATGGATTTTTAGAGATGTTTTAAAGAAATTTTATTGTGTGAATCCGGGTTGAACCACATCTAACTAATAGGTACAGTTTGAAAATATCACGTTGTTGCAGCAAATATTGTTTTTATACAAAAGTTGTAATAGTTAAAATATGTAGTTACGTCAAACGGAAAAGTATAGTGAGAAGTTTATTGAGTGAATTCAATTTTGTTCATTGATGTAATATAGGTACGGTTGGAAATGTAAAATTGTTGCAGACAAAATTTTTTATATTATATTTTGAAAATATGGAAAGTTTTCTGAACTAACAGGAATATTGGGTAAGAAACTATCATGACGACGTTATATTTTCTAAAGCAACTATTCCTATTTGTCCAGAAAACTAAGGTGTATAAATATTAAATATCACGAGTACGATGAATAATACGCCCGCGATAATTTTATATAAATGTATTTTTATCGACTAAGGATTTTACTTTTATACGGTATAAAACGTATATAATTGTGTGTTTTATACTATACGTTTTATACGTACGTATAATACGTGTTTTATACGTTACCGTATTATACGTTACAACCCTGATTCAAAGCTTCGCTCCTTTTACAATCATAATCAAATGAGACATGCCTCCAAATATCAAGCCATTTTATGAATCAGCAGTTGACCTTCGTCTTGGAGACGCCTTCGGTAAAATAATTTTTATTCAGTTTTATTGTAACAACTTTTTATAAAATTTTTACTAAAATAATACCGAAAAACTAACTATGAATTGAAATTAATTATTTAATGGATATTATAAGCACATAGTGAAGTCAGGCAGCGCACGAAAGTTGCCTTGCTTTCAAGTATTTCCAGTGAAAATATAAATAGTAAAGTTATAGTAAGCGAAGAATATTTGCTATTAATAAGATCTGCTATGTAGTGGGTGGTTAACCCTGGGTGGTTATTTTGTAGTGTTATCTCACTAGGTGAGATAAATAGTGAGATAAAGATATTATGTTTAAATGATTTCTTTTATCTAATATAATCGATCAAAGACAAAAATTTTATCTCACTTTTTATCTCACCTAATGAGATAACACTACAAAATAACCACCCAGATGTATTTTATTTAAAAATCAGTGTAACATTCTTATCACCATTCCGAGCATCATAACAAGACAAAGCAACAGCAACGCTTCATTTTTAAGTGATTGTGATTGTTTAGTGATTGTGGAATTGATACAATTACAATAGTCCAGTCGATGAGTATTTTCCTGTATAATTCTTACAAGCAGCACCGATTTGCACAAAAATTTGAATTTAGGTTATGCTTGCCCTCTACTTCAAAGTTGACCCTGTGCCGATGGGTGCTTTTACCCTTGGGGGCGAATGGCACCCCTTCTCGGGGGTGAAAAATATTACATTAAAAATAAGTACAGGGATAGACAGATTGACTAATTTTAAGCAACTTTTGTCCTAGAAATATTTTTCGGAAAGTCGGTACTTTTCGAATTATTCGCGACTGGAAGTTTTTCATAAAAACGTTTTCAGAATTCAGACGGTTTTTCATGAATAACTCAAAAAGTAAGTATTTATCGTAAAAATGATTTTAGATTACAATGTAGATTATAAAAAACAAAAAATCCTTTGTTTATGGTGTCTGTAGACCCATTACAAACGGAGCAATAGCTTGTTGAAGGTAAATTCATATTCGCCAAACGCAAAAATTGTTTCGACGTGAATAAACAAAAAACAATCATTTGTCGGGTAAATTTGATATAATATTATTTAAATGCAATTAATTCAGTAAATTATTTGTGATATAACATCACCCCGATGGAAAATCTCCCATCAAGAATAATATAAGAACTGAATCTAAAAAATTATGGTGCAAATTATGAAACTTTTTGCAATCCATACAATTTTAGGGCGATCTAGTTTCGAACCAATGAGAAAATTTTAAACTTTAAAAAAGTTTATCATTCTCATCAGGGCTAGCCGACTAGATAAACTCTACCAAAAAATGTCAACATAGACACAAGTGAAGACTAGTCATCTTCTTCTCACCGATACAAGTTTGTTATTCAATACTAGAATGACTAGAGTATAACAAAACAGTGATCACCAGAGAAATTAATTGACTAAACCTGAATTTATTAAATATATGTTTATGTAAATTTTTTGTTTTTACACTTCGCTAGAGTTGAGATTTTTTGGTAGAGTTTATCTAGTCGGCTAGCCCTGATGAGAATGATAAACTTTTTTAAAGTTTAAAATTTTCTCATTGGTTCGAAACTAGATCGCTCTAAAATTGTATGGATTGCAAAAAGTTTCATAATTTGCACCATAATTTTTTAGATTCAGTTCTTATATTTAAAATGCATTAAAATCCTTCATTTGTGTTTTTATAAAAGTCCCTAGCGTCAATACTAGGCGTATTACGACGAAAACAAAGTTGGCCTTTATTTTTTCGGCGACAAAAAAAGTGAAAACCAACCCCTAATTACAATCCTAATTAAAAGTAATTGGTACCACTTAACAATTCACTTTATGAATGTACTTGTAATATGCTCTAGAAAGTTGTAATATGCTCTAGAAAGTGGAAGTGAAAAGAGATTTTTGAACTTTTGCAAAAAATTACCTTTTAACTAAATTAACTAAATTAACTAAAAAACTATTCATGATACGTAAAATTTGAGTACTACACAATTGTAGATTATGCTTTTCTAAAAAATTTGGTCCCCTTTGTGTTTCTTCAGGATAAAAATTAAGTATGATATGGCCGTTTACAGTTTGCATATGTTCGTAAACAGTAACTGCAACCCAAACCCTTTTAAAACTAAGGACTGAAAGAATAGTAGATAGTATCCCTACGGTCGTGCGGCAAACTAACTCTTGTTTGGAAAACGCACTCGCATTAGTAATACACACTATTTTTTGTAACAAATGCATAAAATTTATAAATATTTATTTAATCATTTATTTAACAAAGTTATAAACAAATTTGAGATATTTAAATAATTAAAGTGCGCCATCTTCGTTGTAATAGTTGTAAATTATAAGAATCCAACTACCGGTAAGAAATAACATTAGAATCCAACTACCGGTCTTATGAAAAAAAAAAACATTCAGTCCGTAAAACATTCAAAAACATTTCAGTCCGTAAAATGCTTAATTTTCGGACTGAATATTTTAGTATAAAATTCAAGGCTTTCTTTTCCATTCGATTAATAATTATTATGGTTTCGAATATTTCGCTCGTATCTAATGGATTCGGTACTCTGGAAAATTTTGGAGAACTATTACAAAAAAATATTGTTTGCATCACGTATAGTAGAATTTTTTTGCCAGCGAATTTCTGACAGCTACGACGCAGCAAGAGATAAAAGATGAGACAAAAAGTAAAACAGAGATGTATTATTTATTTTGGGATAAATTTGTTTTCAAAACAATTATATTAGTTAAATTTCTACTTCTAGTTCGTACCATTTGTTTGTTGTGATATTTGTTTCCATAGGCGTCGTTATTTTTATTATAATTATCTTTAATTATCAAAATTTTGTTATATTTCCTACAAAATCATTAATATTTCTACTAGTTTTTGGGTTTCTATTATAATTGGTTGAATTTCAATATAGTAATTTATAAATTTTATGCGTTTTTTTTGTCCATTTCAATGGGACCCCAATAGTTTTTTTTAATATTTTAATCGAGACACTGAATGTGCAAACAATATGCGCATGTGCATGCGCATGTGCAAACAATGTGCGCATAACAAACAAATTTTGTGTTCGCTGGCAAAAAAATTCTACTATACCTAAATAAGGTTTTTTAGGTTTCTGATACAAAAATAGCTATTATATGACTTACAGCTATTAAAAATACCTACAAAATGTTTTTTTTTTAATTACTTGATAACATAAAAACTAAGGGAGTTATGGGTAAAAAACTCATCAATACTTATGCAGAAATGAGAACACATTTATTTATTTATTTAAGCATTGACGAATACATACTATACCTATATTTTAGGCCAGTGTTGTGCACCGTGTATGAACTTACACAAAATCATAAAATTATTAAACAGTGTTCATTAATATTACAAAAAATAAATCAGTACGTAAATAATTAAAATTTAAATATTATGTTTCTAAATTTTTTGATATTTGATCTATATTAGACCAGTGCAGATTCCTTTTAAAAAGGCAACAAATGGTAAAAATTAGTAACAGCATGAAAACTGTTGGATTTGGAAGAAAATATTGCGCAATTGATTGGAAAATTAAATTAAATGTGATCTGAGCTACGAGGGTGAGCTTTTTAGGGGTGGGAAATAGTTTTTCACAATTTTCACCGAAACTAGACCTTCTATCGAAAAAAGTTTAAAGTAAAAGTTGTAGGTAATAAAAAATTTTCATAACTTTTGTATAAGCCATTTTTTCACATAACGGTTTTTTCGTTTTTAATTTTTATTTCCCACAAAAATTTTTTTTTCACACAATTTGGTGGAAACTTACCTTATTATATCCCTAATACGCTGTAATAAATATTTTGATTCCAAAAAATTACAGCGTTAGGTACATAATAAGGTAAGTTTCCACGAAATTGTACGTAAAAAAATTTTTTTGTGGGAGATAAAAATTAAAAACGAAAACTCATTTTTTTCTCGGTTTTTCTATTTTTCACATAGAAAATTTTAGATTATTTGAAAACATGGCTTAGACCAAGGTTATAGACCGTTTTATGACCTACAACTTGTACCTTAAACTTTTTTCGATAGAAGGTCTAGTTTCAGTGAGGTTTAGCCATGTTGTTACTAATTTTTTCCTTAGGGAAAAAAATCGTTGATATATTAGAAAAACGGCGTAAGAGAAACATAAGGACGTAAGAGAAAAAGCGCAGATTATCACAATTATCTTGCAACCACAGAGGAGATTTTTCAAACTGGTCAGTAGTGTACTGTAATGTTGTACGGACTGCCAAAGGACACGCAATTAACCAATTTGAAAAAGGTGGTAGACTTACCTGCATATCTCGAAAAAATGAAACGAATCATTTCTAAAGGCCACCACGAAAAAATGCAGTTAAATTATCCTCGTGCGTTCTAACAATTGGTGCTTTAAATGAGCACTTAAAAAGGGTTTAATTACAAACCCAGTTATGGCTAGAAAATAAAAATAATAATCCACTAGATTGGGTTTGGGTTAATATTGAAGGCGTATTAAATCCAATCAAAACTCCAAATCAACCTGCACCTGAAGAACGGTTGAATATGATTTCTTGTAGCAGCAAAAAAGGATGCGGTTCAACGTGCGGTTGCCGAAAAGTAGGACTTTTCTTCAAATCGACCTGTTTAATATGCAGCGGCGACAGTTGTCAAAACAGTCCAATTATGGACATAGAAGAGGACACGGAGGAAGACGAAAATGAGGTGAACGTGGCAAGAAATGAGGACGAAGAGGAAAAGGAAGACGGAAGTGAAGAGGATTAGAATCTATATTAAAATAAAGATGTCATTTTAACTATTTTAACTTTAATCAGTAGGGGTTGTTTTTTAGGAATTGTTAAAAAATACATTTCATTTTTAATAATTAAAAGATAATAGAAGTGATATATTTTGAAGTAAAAAAAAATTTTGCTCTAATTTTTATATTTCTTTTAAAGTGGTATTTTTTAATAAGGGTTGAAACTTATAAATAAATGATACCAAAATTAAAACAGTAAATTTTTGTTTATTATCAATATATGATTAAATAATTCCAAATTGCTGAATAAATAAAATTTCCCAACATTATTTTTTAATGATATTTACTCTAGCAGGTGGCTTTTAGGGGCAAAAATGTATAATAAATCATAAATTATGTCCCTTAATGAAAATTAACCTTCATTTAACTTATTTAAAAATGATTTCAATCGATCACAAGCTTTAATCTACAATTCTAAAATTATTTTCAATTAGGGGCTGTTTTGACCCCTAAAAAATAAACAGCACCCACCCGCATGGTCAAGTTTTAAGTAGAGGGAACGAAGAGCTTAAATCCAAATCGGTGTTGTTTGTAAGAATTATACAGTTTTGCCGTATTTTATGTTCATTGACTGGACTGGACTGGAATTTTGTTATGTTTGAATTGAAGAAACATTCATTCTTTACAAAACGCGATAGTGTAAATAGTGTAAATTAGATAATTTTAAGAAAAGGGTTCAGTCTTCTTGAATAAAAATATTGTGCGTATTGTTCTCGACGCAGTGATTATGTTGAAAATTGTTTGCTTTATTTTTATTTGAATTTAATCCAATAAAATCCTCTTAATGACATCATTGAATTTGACCAATCACATTTCACACACACTAAAAATAAGGCAAACGGCATGGTATCTTCGGATATTCAGAGACGTTAATTTATAACTCGTTATTATTAACACTAAACATGACTAACTTCCAATAAAAAAAAATCGAATAAAACAATTATCACGAATATTTAATTTTTATACAGGAATATGAATTAATAGAGATATAAATTAATAAATGTCTGTAAATTAATAAATGTGTTTTCTAAACGAATTTCTTAACTGGTGATAAATTCTCATCATTTTTTGGAAAATTCCTCAAGCAAATATCATTGATAATAGCCCACGGCCTACGGCCTCATGCTATAACCAATTAACTTACTTTCGAAATTTTCGCAAAAAAATATTTCAAATTATTGCCGCCTTTGGGTTATTAGTACTGAAAATTTTTGCAATCAACTGTTTGAAATTATGAAAATGTTAAAAGAACATTCCAGCAAACAATGTTGTTGCTATACTAATTAACGGTTGTTGAGAATTTCAAATCGTTGTATACGTACAACGGTTGGGATTTTCACTTTAAATTTAACAATCGAATCGGAAAGGGATTGAGCAATTACGTTTATCCACGTCTACTAAAGAATATATGCTTTCTATGCGTATGTCTTCCATTGTAATTGTAATTGTATGTCTTCCATTGTCATTCCACAACTAGTGAATTTGATTAAAATTCTTTAACAGCTCTATAGTTTATTAAATATTCCCCTAACAAATTAAACAACAAACTTGTTTTGTTTTTCGCTATCTTTGATGTTTTTATTTCAATATGGCGATACAAATTTTTGCATGAAAACTGGAAATTAAACGAAATATTTTACAGTCGTGGATAAAATAGCATCTTGTATTCGCTTAGGATGATGGTGTAGGACCCTAACAAATTATATATTTATTTGTGTATGTGTGTAACATAGATCGAGAGAAACGAATATGGATCAGCTGTTTAATTTATTTTAAATAATGATAAACCGTTTCAACTTGTAATGTTTCTTTCTCATAAAATGTTTAATTTTAATTTTAATTATGATATCGATATCAGAATAAGCAGTTCTACTGTAATCGCAATTAATGTGTAGGGCGAATTGTTATAATTCTGCTTTTAAATTATTATAATAATAAAATAATACTTGTGCTTTAAATAATTATAATAGTGGATTTCTTTGTAACAACTATAAATGTCTATAGTTATTATATTTATAAATTGTATATAAAATGTTTGTGTGAAAATATAAACTTTAATTAATATAGTGTATTACACAAGTTACATAAACGATACTTATTTTATATATACAATAATGGCAATTCTTCACTCGGATGATTCCCTCCACTCGCTGCGCTCGTTTCGGGAAACTTCATCCTCGTGAAGAATTGCCTTCATTCTAAGCTCATTCAAGAATCTACTATTACCGAATAGAGTGATATACCAATTAAGGATTGAATACTTTACAAAATCCTCCCCAAATAGGGTGTTAGGCAAAGTTGCCTTAAGTGTTAATTAAACATATAGACACTTTAATACGACACTTTAACAAATCATTAACAGACAGTACTTCTTGCGTTACTTATTAACACTTCTTTTGATTAATTTATTATGGATTTGTTTACTTATACAATCCTATTCAAATTCTCACAATATTGTGTGAAAACTAATGCAAATATTTATGCAATAGATCAAACACAAATGTATTTTGATTCATAAAATTCACTTATAATTACATAAAACTTAAGCCTAAGAAATTAAATAAGTGTAAAATGCAAATAACAATATTTATCACAGTTATAGCAGTAGATTAGAAAATTATTGAACAAATAAAAAAGCATTAACTTGTTATATTTTTTATTTCTATAGTAAATGGTTATTCAACTGTCAAAAAGAAGCACACAATTTTATTGGGATAGTGCGAGAGCTATCTAGTCTCTAGAGTTAGTTATATATAAAATGCACATATGCATATTAATTGCATACAAAAAGTATTTTTTGTTACAACTGATGCAAAAGCGTGTACATATTTTGCTACAAGAGATAGGGCATGCTATTTTTTCTTCAAAATGTAAGCGTTCTCAGAATATTTTAATTAAAATTAACGCACAGTCAGACACTATTTCTAAATATACTAACTATATTATAGACGATCACTTCGTCGTTCATTTCTAAATGATTAAATGTGTAGAGTTGGTTTCTATCTAAAATGCCGAAATTAAAATGCTTTATCCTTTCGAAATTAGCATTTGTTAATACTGCAATTTCGATAACGGCCAATATTGCTAATGTTAATTTGAACGACACTGAAAATCCTTTTTAAGTATCTACGTTAATTGAGCTTATATAAATTAAAATATTTTATGTCAAAATAAAAACTCTATTTACAAGACAAAATTTGTTTATTTTGTGCTGAAAGTGCTAAGATTTATTACATTTTCAAAACAAATATATTAAATTCATTAAAATGATTTCAAAGAAATAAAAGATCGTGCTTTACACTTTACGAGTGTATCCCAATAAAAATGCGTATTTGTTTCTAAACTGATTTGAAATGAAAAACAAACTCGAACAAGTGCAAATTTATAAAAGGTAGCTTAATAATGCTTTTAGTAGCTAACCTTAACTAAAAAACATTAATGTGAATAGTAAGCATAGCTCTACAAGGTTCGTTTAGTATATAGAAAAACCTCCTATGGCCCTGGATTTTTTCAAGGATCCCGAAGATTTTTCTTGGATCATTAAGTTCAAAATTAAGAGGTCGCCCGCTTAGTTTACTAATAGGTAAAGGAATACTTTAGAGGCAAAATTCTAGAACGTTTGTCTTTTGTTTCAATCACCATTTTCGAATCATTGTAACCTCTCTCCCTACATGTTGCCATTTGTTGGAAAGTACTGTCCAACTTCCGACTTTTTGCAATTTTTCCAGTGAGATGTCATATGAGGGGTCTAAAAGCAAAACCGGCAATATCCGCTTTTTTGACAAAATATATAATATCATATGCTAATTTTGTTTTTTTTTAACGTAACAGAAATCTGTATGTCGTGAAAAATTGAATCAGTTGGATATTGCCGGTTTTGCTTTTAGACCCCTCATATATGGAAGGTTATAAGTTTTTTAAAATATTTTGAAATATTACCAATAATGTGGTAACTCCAAACGTAATCAATGAAAAAAAACTTGCAATTCACAAGACTATAAGTTAAGTAAACATTTAAAAAAAGTGTTGGTGTGATGCCCAATTTTCAAAATTCTCTACATTTAAGGGCCGTTTCCACCAAAAACGACGCGACAGGCGACAATTTTAAATACACATCAATATACTTATATTATGTTATGATATTAAACGCAAGATTGCTGAATAAATAAACAATTTTTTCTATGATGGCATATGAAAAGTATATTTTCATCACGCTTAATGCCCTGTGAAAATGGGTTCTTTTTCCACTAGTGCAAAAAGAATAACAAATTGTAGTTGTTATGGTTTTTCATATAATTTTACAAAGTTTTTTAAACAATGCAACCATGAAAAAATAGAATTTGAACTTTGCATGTTATGAATTGTCGATTTCTAATTTTAAAATTTATAATAAATATTGATTATATATCTGTAGGTGGGAGGTAAACTACACCAAGTCACATTTTTAAAATTTTACAGGAAAGCCAAAAAACTGTTTGAAAATGGACTATTTAGTATGGGCTTGGACTATTTAAAATTATTCTATCTCGAAAACTACACTAGTTAGGACTCAGTGCTTTTAACCTCTCGGTAGAGAACAAAATCCTGATTCTAACAATATAAAAAAACGTATTTTGAAAAAATTGGACTTGGTGTAGTTTACCTCCCACCTACAGATATATACAATCATAGAAAAAATTGCGTTTCCTACGCGAGATAAAAACGTTTTTCGTTCATGAACATGTCCCACTCGACGCTAGCGCGTCTCGTTAACAAATGTTTACTCACGAAAAAACAATGTTTTCATCTCTTGTAGGAAAATATACTATTTTATAAGACTACTATCGAGATTTATAATTAATTATAATTATAATTCATAAAATCTAATTTCAAGCTATTGTTTGATGTGAAGTTGCAGCTTACGCAGGTAAATATGTTCCACAACCAGCATAGAAAAAATTAAGCAACAAAAAGTAAAACATTAACAAAACCAGGTTTTCAATTTTTGTTTTCGGAGTGCGGTAAAATCACTATATAACAATTTATATTAACTCTTTGAGTTGCAAAATATCTCTCTGAAGATGATATATAATCGAAACATGTTAGAGAAAATTAATAAGAAAAAACAATTGTTTAATAAATTTTAAAAGTTATTTTGAATATATAAAACAGCGTTTTTTTTTAAATTGTAAAATCAACAAAAGAATTTTGCCTGTAAAACATAAAATAAATTGTTAAAACCAGGTTTGTTGTTGTTTAATTTACTGATAAAACGCAAATGTGTGTCAAAATTCAAACATTCGATTGCGATTCGTTTATTCAATTTTGCAAAATCATGTAATTTAAATATTATATATCATTTATTATATATTGTGATTATATATTGTATTTAAATTTTATAGTGAAATGAATAATCAGGCTTTTAGCTCATGTTTTTCCATGTTAGGATGGAATTGAAAGGATGGACCCAATATTTCGAAAGTTGCAAATAAATGTAAATAAATAATTTACTGCGCCTTCGCAACATTTGATTTGCTATTTTTCTTCATATTTAATTTAATAGCCTAGGTCTATTTAATAACCTTTAATAACTTAGCCAAAAATTTAAATTCAAATAATAAAAAACTGTCGCGTCGCACTTAGTATGAAAATGTAAAAGCGATAGTGGTATGTAGTTTGCAGATATTGTCGCATCGCTTTTGGTGGAAACGGCCCTTAAGAGTTAGGACTGGGAATTGCTTAAAATAATTTTAGACTCAGCCAAGCGAAATGTTATATTATATGTCATACTTTTTGAGCTACATCGTAGTTTCGTAATAAACTTCTAAGTTTTTGAAATATAATCGAAAATGTACTCACTCTTTTTATGCACAAGAACTAAAATAATTTTTACTACAAACAAACTTAACTATTACTGGTGTTACGGTTACGGATATCGAGGACAAACTACTAGCGGAATCATTGGTATTTATCTAAATGCCATGATACCAATATTATGTTAAAAAAAAATCAAACGAATATTGCAATAAAATGAACCAAATATTCAATTAGGAACAGAAGCTGTCGTATGCCTCACTTTGACCGAATCGATCTTATCATTTTAACTTCATTCACTAACTTTTAGCTCATCGAGCATTCACCATCATAAATCGGCATAAATTGGCACTTTATTAGGATTAGGACTGTCAACCATTGAATATAAATAGCCAAGTGTGATACATTACCTTAAAATTTGTTTATATTTAAAACGTTACAAATGTTTTTTAATTGTTGCAATTCCAAAAAATAAAATATTGTTAACTTCTCCGTTTTTTTGCGAATATAGAAAAATTCTCCAAAAACTTCGTTGATCCGGCTCGAAGGACCAAGGAATCTTTTGGTGAAGACTGTTTTTTGAAAATTTGTTTCAAATCATAGAAGGAATTTCAAAAAGGAGATAAAAAACTTCACATACTTTTTATATAATAGAAGGTTTTAATTGCTATTATGATTTTTAAAGAATTAAATTCTCGCAGTTTTAAGTTTTAAATAAATTGAATTTAATGATCGCTAATACAAATTTTTATAATAGTTTCCGCTGTTGAACTTTATTATATTCAAAAAAAGCAAAGAAGTTAATAATATTTTATTGTTTTGTGATTGCTACTATTAAAAAATCAAATGAAAAGTTATCCATTAATTCTGAATTACAATTTTGCTGATGAAGATCTTGAACTAAGTGCGTTAACAGACTCGACTATATATCAACTAACAGCAAATTAACGTTGAAGGGGTTTTATGAATTCAAAAAGAACACTAAAACTCCGCCCATTTAACTAAGGCTTTGAGTTTTGGAATGCAAACTTCAAATTTCTTTCATAACAATTTCAAAATAACCAAGATAAAATAAAACGTTCTCAACAGAAACAGAACCTATTCTATACAATTACCTCTTTCATTGATGCTAATGGAACGTTAGTAAATTTCCAATATCACAGACATATTTCATCTTCATCGTGCGTATACTATATTACAAAAAACGTTGAAATCTAATACTTTAGTTTTAATTTTAACACTCGGTCAATTTATTGACCAGCATCAAATTCAGATTCAGCCAATCTGAGTTAAATTTGCAACTTTAAAATTTTTTTTTAAACGGGACATCCTACGTCCTGCGCCAACAAAATTGAATTTCGGAACTACTTGTTATTGAAGTTTCAAATAAAGAGTTGTTCAGGAGAGCCATCTCCCACTCACCCATATCCGAAGAGAGAGACCTAAGTTTCAGTAAATTAGATCGCAATTTTTATTAAATTATCATTATGAATAGTTGACATGGCAATAAACAAAATGGTAAGTCAATAACCTTGATATTTTTATTCATTCTCATGGTATTTCTAAAATATGTTTTTCAGTTTTTCGGAAGCCACTAAAAAGCAACTGATTCAATTTCGGTAGAAAGGAACTGCGTTCTAAGTTACATCAAGATACACCGATTTGACAAATTTCGCTTACATTGGGTAATCCGTTCGTGAGAAAACGTTGGACAAATTTTAGGATTCATGCAATAAATAAAATAATCTAAACTGCTTCACGAAGTGAAGATATTAAAAACATTCCGATTTCGAAAATAAACCAACCGGAAGTGAAGAAACATGCAAACCAGTATGTTAAGATTTTAAGAAAATGTATGGACCTTTCAGACGAATCTGATGGGACAAAGCGAACATCTTTGTTTCTTGGCAAAAGAACTATTCGCATGTATCTTTTCCAAATCAATTTTTTTCAATACATAACAAATATAATATTTTCAGCGGTAATTTATAAAAATAATTAAATTTACAATGAATATTGAATTGAGCATTATTGATTTTATTTTTAAATATCAAACGTATACATATTGTATTTGGACTCAAACCAAGTAATGAATGGTGAATTAATTAATAGAATGATGTAATTTTCTTATGATTAGTTTAAAATAATTTATTTTTCCAATTAAATTTTTTTAATTCTCAGCAATAAAATTGAAATTGATTTAGAATAAAAATTATTTTATTATACTAATGAAGAAATATTGTAAATAAATTTAGTTATTGAGTTACGAAAATGTAATATGTGAAAGGATTTATATAATGTTATAATTACTTTTAACTACATTTTAATAATTTTGTTTGTCCAAACTTAACAAGTATTATAATAAATTTCACTAATAAAATTAAAATAAAAACGCAAATTTCTTGTTAACTAATAGTTTTTATTTACTACATACGTATTTCGAAAGCTATGCTTTCATCGACAGTAGTATATATCAAAACTAAATTTTAGAGTACATTGCAATTGAATTATATACAAAAAGTTATCCTTAAAAATATTATACCTTCATAAATACGAACAATAAAACAATAAACATTCAATTACTTAGATGCTATGACAAATGTAAAACCTAATTAACAATAAAAAGGTGAAAAAGGGGATGAATGCCTTAATAATTACAAAATTTTTTTTTTTTTTAAATTGATGAATGGAACAATTACAAAATGAGATTACACATTCTGGATTTAATATTTCCTTCTTTTGAGTTCATCAAAATATCTGGATTTTTTCGATTTTGTTCTTCAATAAAAAATGACTCATATGCTTCAAGATATTTTGGATTATTCACTTGTTTAATTAGTTTCAAATTTGTTGGATCCGTCGAATTGTTATTTTCAAGCATGTGAGCTGCGACACTGGAGTTTTCTGGACGTTTATGTTTAATATCAACTAGATGTTGCTTTAGCCAATTTTATAAACTTTATTTTTATTTTTTATAAACACCAGGTTTCTCACTCGGTCTGGTTTTGATTTTGGAGGGGGCAATAAGATCTTTTAATTTATTCTGGCTATTGTTTACAATGGTGATATTGGATTTTTTGAAAATTCTCTGCAATTTGTTGTTGATTTCTTTATTGTACGGTAATGCAATTCTTAATGATTTTTGTTTGGATTCTGGAGTAAGCTTTGTGATGTTTTGTAACCGACTTTTCCGACGTTTTTTGTTGTAAATATTGTTAACAAACTCGTTACTGTAACCGTTTCTTCTTGCGATATTCTTGATGTAATTTAATTCCTTGATATGGTTTTTCTTTGATAGTGGGATGGTGTAATTTCTATGGATCATTGAATTAAAGGCTGCTGCTTTGTGCTGTTGGTTTCTTCTTTTTTTGAATGTATTGTAGGTTGTTGGTTGATTTTCGGAAGATTTCCAATTCAATTTTGTTGTTGACTCTTATCAGAGTCAGGTCCAAAAAGGATATTTTGTTATTTAATTCTGGTTCGTGGGTGAATTTGATGCTGGAGTATTGATTGTTCAACACGTTTAAAATCTCTTCTAATTTATCAAACTTAATCACTGCAAAAACATCATCCACGTAACGGTACCAAACCCTGGGAAAATCCGTGTAGTTTTTCTTTAAATTCATTTCCGAGATCTAATTACCAGTGGTCCATATAAGGAGGTTAAACACCTTCTGAGTAAATTAATTATTAAAACAAGGGAAATAAAAAGAGAAAATCATAATGAAATTTTCTCAGAAGCACATTTACGTAACCTCAGTCCATCAATACCAAGGATACCAGTAATATATGGACTCCCAAAGATCCATAAACCTGGAAATAAGATGCGACCAATTGTATCCAACATCTCGAGCCCATTGTTCGTATTTATGAAGGTATAATATTTTTAAGGATAACTTTTTGTATATAACGCAATTGCAATGTACTCTAAAATTTAGTTTTGATATATACTACTGTCGATGAAAGCATAGCATAGCTAAAATTATTAGTTAACAAGAAATTGGCGTTTTTATTTTAATTTTATTAGTGAAATTTATTACTTTTAATTACTTTTCTAAAAATTAGTTTAGGAGCTGAAATCGCCTGATTGTTTTTGACGGCATCTTTTCATCTAGCAAATTTGAAACAAGTCCTTTTCTTCGAAATGGTTAGAAGCAAGTCCTCTCTTCTTCAGTCCTTCTCCTGAACCCTCTTGTTCTTTAAAAAAAGTAAGGTGAATGTTCATATATTTGTAAGCACTTAAGATTAAATATGTTTTTATGACTGCTATAGTGTCAATATTCATGGTTGGATTTGTAGAAAATATTGGTTAAAGTGAGTGCAAATTCTTTTGAAAGTCTTAGAATATTAGGAGGAATGTTGTCCAGTCCGGAGGTTTTGTTGCTGTTTAATCCTCTTAAAATGTTTAAAACTGCAGCAGTTTCTAAAACAGTCAAATTTGAAGCCAAGCGTTCCGCAAAACAAGTAGCCTTCTTTGCGGGCTCAGTGACAGGTAAATTACCGTTTGGTACGAGAATTAAAAGATCTGGAAAAACTTTTGTCAGAAATTGATTCACAATAATAAGATTAAAACAATTGTGATTGTTTGTTTGCGAACCAGTATAAAGCTATTATTGTAGAAATCGGAAGAAATTAATATCCACAATAGTAAAATTCATATCGCCTACGCTTGTAAAACCGCCAGAAATTTCAGTAAATACAGTCGGTTTTAACAAAGATGTTTGAGAAATATTTTCGCATTTCCCTACCTTCCTAGCATTGATCTTACTCTCAATTTGATAAGCGTTATTTCAAAATCACCTTCTGGATTCGATCACTGATTAGTGATTAGTTAGCAAAAAGATCCGGTGTTATTAAGTTTTCTATACCTGTATTCTTGTACAACATAACACAACTAGAATATCCCTTTGATAGTTTTAGAAACTCCAATTATTGATCATATAGAAATTTCCAATACAAATGCAGTCTCCAAAAATCACATTAAATTATTTCTAATAACTTAGAACTGTTTACACAATCGCATTCTAGTTGAACTGTTAACACAAAAACATACTGATTTGATTGAACTATCTTTCGTTTTGCAAAAGGAATTCCTTTAATACAATTTTAATGAATTTCTAGATAATTTGAGGCCAGTCGTATCAATGAAGACCTTAAACGTATAATGGAATTGAGGCAATGTAATCTAGTTGAGTTAGATCCAACCAAAACCAACAGATGGAGCGGTATAAGGACTTTCCTATTAAGATGACCCATGTAGGATTGAACAATGATGACTAGTTAAGCTTCTTGGAGTTCTATATGTTCAGTTCTGCCTCCTGCTAAATCTCAAATGCAGAAATTACCATTCTTTACGCGATGTAGAAATTGTTTTTTAACTCCAAATTCTGTTGATCTATCTATGTCATCTATTCGTCCATGTATGAAGTACTGTTGTCATGTTTGGGGAGCTTCAGATACCCCGTTGTAGCACAGTTTCTTTTCAAAACGATTAATTTAATAGTGACAAAATATTGAAATTCTTTGTCTCATGGTGATGTAAAAACATGAGTTGGAACCCATTTTATTGTGAAGTGAAAACTGCTCTACTTCACCGGTTCAAAAAATAAAACATTTTATTTTATTAAAAAATATTTATTTTATATTGGCAATAGTAACGTGTGAAAGTGAGATAATTGTCACATAACATCAAATAAAAAAATACATAAATCAATTTTGAAAACAAAATTAAATTTGAATCATCGTAACATCAAAAACCTATACAATAAAAATAGAATCAAAATATTGTTAATTCTTATATTATTTTTTGATTAACCAATTTTTCGTCGTAGAGTTTAATTTAACAACAATTCATCTCGCAACACAATGTTACGTTAAAAACTCGGTTTTGTTATAGACAAATGTATATTTTTTTAGTGAATTTAAAATTAACTAAATATATCTCCATAGAAAAAGGATAAAAATTAAATATTTTATTTAGCTCTCTGATAATATTATAATTTTATAAATTAGTACTTGTAGGAATTAAATGCAAAGACAACCAAAACGATAAAACTGGTTGTAAGCCTGCTACCAGAAATAAGAAATACAATTTCCTTTTTCTACCAAGTTTTTGTTGGAATTGCTGTTGATCATAAGTGTCATAACTTGGATTGTCGCTTGTTGTCACATGAGGAGCTTCGGTAATTTTTGCTTTCAATGTTCGCAGCTGAAAAAAACTAACTATATACTATTATCCTTATAATAAATAAAAACATGCATGTTTACCAGAAAAAATACTATCGCTAAACCACAATAAATTAATGAGATGTAATAACCGGTCCTTTGAAATGCGATACTAAATAAAACACATGCAACTATAATAACATATTTATAACTGGAGTATGCCAATAAATCCAGCGTTGTTAGGGTTGTTGGAATATTGGCAATATATAAAGTAATTGAATATATAACCAATTCAAATAGACTATAAGCTAAAGCACTAGATGCAGTTATACCTAATTGTTCGGGTGAAAAACGATTTTGCATTCCTGGAACAAATATTATTCGATAATAAATAAAATCTTGAAATTTTTACAGAATTTGTAATTTTTACCTAATACAAATCCTGCTAAAACTATATAAGTAATGTATGCCATGGATGGAATATATAAATCTGGCGCATTGATATCATACCTAGGCTGCACCGGATTATCCTGATCATACTTCAATGCCCAGTCCTTAAAAAATATTTTGTATATCAAATATTAAAAAAATCTATTTTATTAAACCATAAAAACTTACGTAATGTGTAAATGGAAAAAATAGTAAACGTAATTTGTTTATAACATATTTATTATCAACAGCAAAGTAATATTTGAGTCGAGTAACTGGAATATATTTTTCCACTTTTTCAGTTAGCATTTCTTTTCCTTGACCAGCCAATTTTTGACCATATTGTACAGCCATATCTTGCACCATTGGCTGTTGAAACATTGCAAATTGAGATGCTATTGATGGTTGCTGTTGTTGTTGCATTGGAAAATTACCAGCCATTGCATTACCGTGATTCACGGTGGGCATTGGTTGCTGATAGGCACCATATGTAAAATCTAAACGATTTAAAAAAAAAATCAAATACATAAAGTTAATTCCATTGCCTACGATACCAATTTTACAGTACATCAATTTGAAATTCTGGAATAGGTTCAGGAAAGTTTCATCGCAAAAAACAGGAATACGTGTTTGGATTGCAGAGTTAATGACTTTTATTCAATTATTATTTAAATTTGACAGACTGTTTTGGTTGTAGGGTCCAAAAGGAGATATTTTGCACGCCTTAAAATATTATACACAAGTTACAATTTTTTATTTCGTTCTTAATTCTACGAGTAAAATTATTTTTTTTTCACTTCTTTGGATACGATAATATTTTTATGATTCTACATATTCACAACAAAATACAAAACATAATTGTATTCAACCTCATTTTTCCCTATACCCTATTTCACTAACAAAATTAAATCAACTATTTCCAAGAAAAAGGAACGGAGATAAAAACAAAAACATGTCCAAAATACTGACGTAGATTTCATAAGAATTTCTCGAGTTTTCTATGTAAAAAAATTGACCTCTCGAACAATCCAAATATTAAGAAAAATTGTATAAAAGGATTCGTTTTGCAGAACGAGAATTAATTTAAATTAGACTGCGATAGTGTAAACAGTTTAAGTCCAATGCGATTATGTTAAGTGAAATTAATTGTAAACTAAATGCTGTATGGTAAACATAAACCGTGTAAATAGAAAAAAAGTTGTTTTTTAACTGTGAATAAAGTTTTAAGTGTTATTTAATAGAAATAGTGTGTATTATTGTGGACGCTGTGTTATACTAGAAATTTCCACAATCAATCATTGGAGTTTCTGAAGCTATTGGAAGAATATCCTAGGCAGGAATATTTTTTGCTGTATTGTTTTCCTGTCTTGTTATCCTGTCTGTCTTACACATCTTACTTGTTATCCTGTCTGTTTTCCTGTCTTGTTATCCTGTCTGGTGTTTTTGCTTACTAATCAGTGATCGAATCCAGACAGAGATTTGGGAATCTCGTTTATCAAATTGAGAGTAAGGCCAATTCGAAGGAAGGTTGAAACACATGACATTGGTTGCAGCGGCGGGATTAGTGAACTGTTAATAAAGGTTTTCTTAAGCGAGTTAATAGTTTCTGACCTAAAGAAAGAACGGAATTAGCAACAAGTAGAAACAAATGAATTGATGCTACGACTTCGAGAAGCTATGGAAGCCAGTGAAATAGTTATAGTTACCAGTTTGACTGATAAGTACAAACAGTGATACAGTAGCAGCTGAGGAAGAGAAAAGTTCTATTCCGAAAACAACAACTTCATTACCATCTGCGAACTGCGATTTTACGCTGTTAACGGCTATGATGTAGCAGATAAATTTGAGTATGAATCAAAAGCTGGATGTTGTAAAGGCTAATATGAATCAACTTCATGAAATATCTACCGCGTTACACAAAGAAGTAAACAAAGTTTATCAAGAAGTGAAAGAGTTAAGGTATTTCTAAAGTAGATGATTTCGACAAACGGATACAACATGTTGAAAGGGCTTAAGTTTCTACAGATCTGGTTCCACAAATAACACACATTAAATTGAAACTACCATCATACGATGGGATAACATCGCCATCTTCAAGTTCCAGTTCGAGACAGAAGCAGATCAGAAGGTTTGGAACGCTGAAAATCGTTTTGCTGCATTGATAGTTGTGCTTAAGGGGAAAGCAGCTGAAACATTACAGACAGTGCCAGAAAACGACCACAAAAGTTAAGCGCAAGTAATGAACGCGTTGGAGCGAAAATACGGAAGCGATCATAAAAGGAAGTTATATAGAATAGAACTAAAAGTTCCGGAATGGAGATAGCCTACATGACTATCTTTCGGCAGTGGAACGGTTAGTTCATTTGGCATCCTCAAATACTTCTAGTTAGATTATTTAGAAGATGAAGATCAAGACCCTCACTGACGGTATCTAAGATTCAGATTCTTGCTTCTCAAGATGGACGGGTCTACGCCCCAGAAGCACTCGGAACACAATTCCGACCAAAGAACCATACCAAAAATTTCGACGAAAGGTGCAAATCCGACGCTCCATTTTTTTGGTAAAGAAGCAGCTGTTACTGACCTCACTGCTTCAAATACTCCTCGTCATGGCTGGTATTGTTACAAATCCGGGACCAACTAAAACATGGCAGTGTACAATATGTAAAAACATTTTAAGGGCAAATACAACATCTATTCAGTGTAATACCTGCAAAGAATGGTGCCACCTCAAGAACTGGTTAGGTCTTGTCACACATATGCAATGGACCAAGAACTACATAGCGCCATGTTGTCAAGCATCAAGTCAAATTACCAACACGAGTCCACAACAAAACATATTACGGATGAACACGCTACCGGAAACTTCGAGTGATGTAAAAATTACGCAACTAAATTGCGACGGTCTCGCGAATAAGATCGACAGTATAATAAACTATATGTGCAATAACAATATTCTAGTCACGTTTCTCCAATAAACAAAATTAAATGTTAGATCTAAGATTAGTGATAGTATCTGTGATTATAAAATTATAAGGCTGGATAGAGGGAAAGACAAAGGTGGTGGTCTTGCCTTTATCATTCACAAAAGTGTTATTTACCGTAGAACCACACTACCTGCAGTACCGGGAACTGACAAACACCTAGAACAACAAGGAATTATAATAAAATCCGGAAATACGGATATAACACTAGTCAATATTTATATTCCATCAGTAAGCAGCTGTGATATAGGTTATGAACCGTCCATAGGACATTTATTTTATACCAAAGACTGTCTAATTCTCGGAGATGTGAACGCACACCATGATCTATTGCACTCACATCTAAACACTGATCCACGAGGTGAAAGCATTGCAGATCAAATTGACGGCTCCAATTTTTGAGTCCTCAACGAACCACAACCGACAAGGGTAACAAACAACTCATACTCTTCTCCAGATATCTCCCTTGCCGGTATGTCAATAATGCCAGTGGCAGAATGGAGAACTGAAATTGCATTGGGATCAGACCACGTGCCGATCATAATCACCCTAGGCCAATAGCTCTATACCGGTCCCCAAACAAACATAGTCCCAATTTTTTTAATCTCTTGACTAATGTTGTGGACGAAATTAGAGCACAATTTCAAAATTGTGAGCGGGTTATTGTTACCGGTGACTTCAACGTCCACAACAAATCGTGGTTAGAATTTTACAAAATGACCGACGACGACAACAATGGAAGGCAGGCAGAAATATTTGCTGCATCGCAGGACCTGACCCAGATTGTAAAAAGCCCAACTTTCACTCCTCGTAATAGCGGTGATAAAAGTTTTCTCCTAGACCTCTATCTCACATCTATGCCAGATATTACGAGTGTCGATAAGGGTAGTATTAGAAATTCTGACCATTATCTAATCACATCAGTTATCAAAACTGATTTGCTACAAACTAGAGTTCCCAACCCCCGTAAAATATTTCACTTTTTAAAAATGTATGGTCTCCGAAGTTTTTTTCAAGGTTTCCCTTTTGATCGTCATTGTTTTTATACTGACGATGTAAAAGTTTCTGCTCAAAACTTTACTGAACCCATTCAATTCGGCATTAACATGTTCGTTCTCTTTTCATTAATGAAACCCCAACAAAAATATTTGTTTTCGAAGGCAGCCAAATTGGCTCTAAGAAACAAACGTAGATTATTTAATATTTGGATTCATAAAAAGAACTCTGTTAATCGATTCCAATATTTAAAGGCTAATAAAATATCAAACCAGATAATTGAAAACGAAAAAGCAGAGATTGGCAGAGCCAAAGCGGCAAAACTTTCGAGCATGTCAATTTCTAACAAAAGTTTTTTCAGTGCCATTAATTCTTTAAATTCTGGTACTAAATCTTCTATCCCTCCTATCATTGATGGTGACTCAATCGTTACTAACCCTGCAAGGAAAGCTACATGGTTCGGGGAACGCTTTGCTTCAAATTCGGCCGTTTTAGAAACTCCTAAAGAAATGCCTCAATTCCAGTCTTCAGGAGTTAATATGAAGCAATTACATTTCATACTCAAAATTGTCGAAAAACTTTTAAGGGGGTTAAACAACAACAAAGCCTCTGGTCTGGACAACATTCCTCCTGTTATTCTAAAAACATTTTCAAAAGAACTTGCACCAACTCTCACCAAAATATTCTATAAATCCTATAAATTTGGTATTTTTCCATCCTGCTGGAAGTTGGCCAATGTCCAGCCTATCCCAAAAAAGGAACGAAATATGATATTTCAAATTATAGACCAATAGCCTTACTCCCAGTCATGTCTAAAATATACGGGCACTAGATTAATTCACACATATCCAAATTTTTGGAAGACAACCATTTGATATCTGACAGCCAATACGGTTTTAGAAACAAAAGATCAACAACCGATCTATTGAACTATGTGACACATCTTTGAAAATTGGAATAGCAGACTTGAGAAAGGTGGTGAAACGTACGTGATCGCACTAGACATCTCAAAAGCATTTGATCGAATCTGGCATGCCATCAACAAGCTCGTTGCGTACGGTCTAACTGATACATCTCGGTATCTATAGATGGCTTTTCTTCTGAGTCTAAATTAATAACCGCTGGTGTACCCCAAGGCTCAGTTTTATCTCCCACTTTATTTTTAATTTATATCAACGAACTGTTGCAAATCACCAGTAACCCAATAAATAGTTTTGCAGATGATAGTACACTGCACAAGTCATTCGTCTCCCTATCTTCAAAAGGTAAAATGCACGAACGAATAAATCCTGCCCGGAGAGACGCTGCCATAAATGTAAACGAGGACCTAAAAAAAGTCGCCGATTGGGGTGGCAAAAATTTGGTCAATTTTAATTCCACCAAAACACAGCTATTGATTGTTTCCAGATCAAAGACCGAGTTTCCCAACGATATTTTAATTAATATGTGTGACGACCAAATTGAGGAATGTAAAAGCATTCGTTTATTGGGAGTCACAATTTCCAATGACTTACTCTGGAACGATCATATAATGGCCATGGCAAAGAGCGCATCAAGAAAACTCGGCCTCCTCAATAGATATAAAAAATATTTTACTTATACTCCACATTTATAAGTCCTATATTCGGCCCTATATGGAGTATTGTTGTCAAGTTTGGGGCGCTGCATCTGTTACCATCCTAGCTCTTTTGGACTCTGTTCAAAAGCGTGCTATACGAATTGTTGGTGATCGAAATTTAACATTATATCTTGATTCCCTACAACATCGTCGCACTGTTGCTGATCTCGTTGTTTTTTATAAATATCGCCACCAGCAGTGCTTGGATGAAATCAGGTCCATAATTCCTCAGACATATGTTTTTCCCCGTTTAACTCGTCAATCGGTTTGTGCAAACAGTCAAACTGTCGAGATTACTGTCATAGTCAGTAATCAAAATGCAAAGGGATTTCTTTATGCGTACATTGTACAAATGGAATACTTTGCCCGAATCAATAGTCTCGAGTGCCTTCAATCCACAGAGATTTAAAAAAAAAAGCGTCCACCAACACCTCAAGACTCATGTTGTTGTGGGACCTAGGTCTTAAAAGGTATTTATGTGTTGTTGTGACACATTTTATAATTCCTACTACGCAACACTTTTTATTAAAAAACAAAAACAATGAACATTTTTTACATGTTATTAGAATTTCGAACAATAACTAGTTCATAACTATTTTTGAGTGAAGAGTAAATATGAGCAAACGTAATGTGATTTCGGTTTACATAAAAAATTTAATTATTGAGGAAAATGAAAAAGATAAATCACACCAAAACACTGGATCAGTAAGACAAGCCAACAATGCCAAGACGAAGGCCAAAAACTCAACAAACGTACAAGATAGTTAATTAGTCGGACCAAATTAGTCGAACTTATTGGGAAGTGATGGCCGAAGAAGATTTTGTCGGAACCCCAGCAGCGCGATGAATACCAAAAATGTAATTCCAACAGAGTCAGTGATAGGTATATATCTACCAAGAGAAGGTAGAGAAGTTTTACAAAAATTACCCTGGAAAACCTTTACGGTTTTATAGAAATTCAATAGGCTTCTATAGTATAGTATATCAATAGGCTTCTCAAGCTGCCTTTTTCCTATTAAAGAGATTTTTTTCTTCATCTGTTTCCTGTACGAATTCGTCGTAAATAGTTTATCCTCGGAAATATTAGTTTCCTGTATGAATTGCCAGGGAAACCATATAGAAATTCTCTTAGAACTTGCCAATCCCAGATTCATAGCCGTAAACTCAATTTTGACCTTTTGACTCAATTTTGCGATCTTACACAATTTCGATCAGAGATAGCACCGAAACCAGCCATAACGCCCCCCACCCCACGCGCCCCCCTCGCGCGTCCGCGGCGCAGGGGACGCGGAAAACGCGGAGGAGGGCGCGTGGGGTGGGGGACGCGTGGGAGGGCGCGTGGGGTGGGGGGCGCGTGGGGTGGGGGACGCGTGGGAGGGCGCGTTGAGGGGGGGTTCGGTGCTATCTCTGATCGAAATTGTGTAAGATCGCAAAATTGAGTCAAAAAAAAATCTAAAAAATCAATTCAAAGTTTAAAAAACCAAAGGGGGGACCAAGGTAAAATTGAAAGTTTGATCCTTTATAATTTTTGATAAATAAAAATAAAAAAAAAAGAAAAAAAAAAAACTAAAAAAAAACCAAAGGGGGGACCAAGGTAAAATTGAAAGTTTGATCCTTAATAACTTTTGACCCCCTCATTTCCGCAATTTTTTTTTTCATAATTAGGATGCAGAGGACCTAATCTTTCTATTTATCTGAAAAAAAAACGCAAATCTATTTGGAGGGATAAACTAGGATTGTACCAATTCTTGCATATGGAATGATATAATAATAGCAGCAACTTGGATTGTTTAGATAGTTTCTTTTTAAATAAATAATTAAAAAATGTAATTAGCGACGAGGTTGAGAGGCGTGTTCACTTTGAGTGTGGAGTTAACAGTTCAATGGAGAACCAGACATCTCATTAGTGTTAGTGTCTCAGGTGAATTAGTGGGCACTCGCCTTCTTTGTTTGTTCTTGGCTACCGAACAAACTCGATCCTTATTTAACTTCGCAAATCGATCAACGGGAGCCTTTTTTAAAAATGATTAAACGATAGTCTGAACTTCTTAAACAATAAAGGTACTAACATCGCGACGTTAAAAATAGAATAATATAATCCACAAAATAATTTTAAAAATTGAAGTTTACCATTTTGATTAACATTAAATCCATAACTAGGTCCACCAGTGTTTACATTACTATTATATTGAGAAAAGCCGAGATCTGGATTACTTTGAATTGGTTGTGATACCGGATTAACTGATGGTACCGAAGGATAACCCTGCTGCATAGGCATATACGAGTTTGTTGTTGCTGGCAAAGTAGGCCCAATTGCATTAACATCACTAACTCGTTTAGCCTTTCGTATCGGACCAGCTAAAATAAATATAAAACAAAAACAATTAGCATAACTTTAATGTGAGGTTATGTTGAAAATCAACAAAACTGGAAACTTTTTTTTTTTTAATTAATTAATTAATATTAACACAATATCAACAATAACATTTTATTTTGAAAACACTTGAGCTGGATTTGTTATAAATTATATCAACAAATTCCAAACATTAGTGATAGTTCAAAATTGCACAACTTATATTACAACATGAATAATTAATATTACTTACGTTGTCGGGAATTTGCATTAAAATTCATTTTATAGTTTTAATTTGATACACACAGAATTATAGGCAACCTAGATTAAATAATTATAATAAAATGTTTAAATTACAAATTATGAAAAAAGTATTTTCATCTCTTACACATCATCACAGTTTAAATGTCAATGAAAGTTCAGTGGTATATCATTTATATCGCTTTCCAATTAAAATATCTACTACACTGTTAAAATAATTTGACTATCCATTATTTTATAACTGATACTTTATTCTTACTGGTTTTAATGGTGTACTTATAATCTAAATTATAAATACAATGATCTTAAGAATATTATTTTCAAAAATTAATTATTACATTTTTTTTCAATTATTATTGATATTATTTTTTTTCTTTTGTGACGTAGGACGTTTAGGTGGCATCCATCGTAGATATGCTGGATCAACCATCAGTTTTGGTCTTTTAAATTGTGGTAACTGTAAATGTTCCATAACAATTTTTGGTGTAACACAGATAACATAATGTCCTTTCCAATATTTAATCATTTTCATTGATTGTAAAGTATCAACAATATCTTCTTGGGTGATTCCACTCAATTCACTTAACTCTTTAATACAAAATGTACGACATTCTTTAATTAGTTCCAGTAGCGTATATGCCCAATAGCTGCGATAGCTCAATCGTCCAAGATCAGATAATGGTTTCTCAGGACTTCCTATAATACCCTCTCTTCGTGATAGTTCGTAACTGAAAGCAATCAAAAATTTTCCATATCCTTTTCTTTGATACGGCGGCAAAATTAAAATACAAGCAACGTTATTATTTTCTGGAGATTCCTTTTCTTTCGAAAAATAACCAACAATGTGAGCTCCTAGTTTATCGATTTCACATAAAACATAAAAGTAAAATGTTTCAACATCGTAATATAGTGTTTTGTGATCCAAAAACAGCTTTGCCATCAAACATAGAGTTTGACAATACATTTTGGAATCTCTTCCATCAATTTCGAAAACAGATGTAGTTCCTTTCCGATAAATTTCACTTCCCGGGGGCTGATGTTTGGAACACTCCGTCTGATGATAACGATATGTTTTTGCAAACTTCATATACCTCAAACAAAACTCACAAACATACAAAGTTCCAACTTTTCCATATTCATCCGGGTACGGAGAGAAATACCATGTATCAATTTCAAATTTTCCAATTCTTAGCTTATCAATGTATTTCACCTTTGTAATTGCTTCGTGCTCCTTTTCCAATGCAGCTGTTGTCGGATCCATATCAGCATATGTTTTTTGTACATGATTTATTTCATCGTGTCGTCGCTTTTGATTTCTGGTTATTTTACGATCGCCATTTTCACCACCAATAATATTTGTGGTAGCATCCAGAGTTATCATTTGTTCAATTTTCGAAGATTGATTATTATTATCCTCTTGTCCATTAAGTAAAACATCATTTTGTAGAAATGCAACTCGATCTTTCTGAACCCATTGATCCAAACGACGATTTAAACCGGCATAATGTATATAATACTCATAAGCCTGAAATTCATTTAGCCTGGCTTGAATTACTGTCGCAGGATGCCACTGGCCATCTTGACGTTGAACCAAATATTCCTCACCAACAACAATTTGATTATCATTTAATGTATCCATTTCTTAAAATAAACAAAATTTAGATCCGGCTATATTTGACAATATTTAATCAATATTTTTAAACATTTATATTATATACCGTTAGAAACAATAATTCTTGTGATGAATCCACAATTACTGTTATTACAATAACCACAAGAAATTTAGGTTAATTTATTTACAAAATAATATTGTTTATTTTTCCAAAATAATTTCACAAATATGTAGTCGCAAAATTGTATATATATAACATCGTGCAGATGTCAATTGTCAAAATATCCAACCAAACAAATAATAAATAGGGAGGGGGAAAGAAAATTTTGGGAAATATATTTGTATAAAATACAACCATGAAAGGAAATTATTTTTACCCAGCTGAAATGTTTTTTCGTGGAACATGTCTTGATTATGTCCAATATAGAATCGTTTAAATTTAATTTTGACCTTATTATAAAATAAAAGGAAAACAGACTAATTCTTTATGCAGCCATCTCACTAATATCGCCTTCACTTCAGCCAACATTATCAAATTATGTGATCCTGTAAAGAATTTATTGATTAGATACGGTAGTTGATTCTTATGACAGAACTTATGTTCTTCACCAATATTTAATAATAAAGGTAAATTTGCAACACACTGAGGCAGTCTCTAGATTCCGTCATAGACTGTTTTCAAATAATAAATGAATATGTAAATCTTTCGCCTCTTTTTTCCAAAATCAATCTTATCACGAAATCTGCTTCTGCGGTATCTCCTTCACATGGAAGAAAAACGATTTAACAAGTTGTAACTTCAGGTTTTTATTAACATTAATTTTTACATAGTATAAAATATTTCAAAATACACTATCCACATATCATCTCCCTCTATTTAATATTGTGCTTTTTAATAATGCTAGTAGTTCATTATGTCTGTTATCTTTAGCAGCCTCTGACATTATAAATCGTTTAATTTTGTTAGCCTCTTGTATATTAAACTTTTTTCTGGTAATATCTATCTTTCTCTTATACATAGCCTCCCTAGCCAACCGCTGTCTCTCAGGTCCTAATGATTCAGAATTATTTATTTTAAATAACGCAATAGCCAATAATAAATGTGCTCATATACCTGCTTTAAATTTTGAATGGTGAATAAATTCGAAATCGTCACTGGAATCTGATTCGATATCGTCACTAGAAATAGAGTCATCCGATGAACCTGAATCACTTTCATTATTATCAATAATAGCCTAAAAATTAGAAACAAAATGCATTCAAAAATCTTATATTGTATTTAACATCCTATAATAAAGTATTTAACATCCAATCTTATATAGTATTTAACAGCAAGCTTCCAGTTAAGCTATTGATAGAACGATAGGCAAGGTATATTTCGGTCTTAGACTCCTGTGGTCCAATGCTCGTCTACTGCCAACTAATCTCCGTCTTATGCTTGTAAGGTCTTTGCTAGTTCCTGTCATCACGTATGGAGACGTCTTATTCTAGTGAGAGGAAGCTTAGGGTGGCTTTTACCGACTGTGCGAGATTCGTGTACAATGTCAGAAGGAATGATTACATCTCTATCTCTCCTAAAACCTACACAATTCTCAACTGCAATTTATCTGACTATCTGAAATTCAGACTTGCTATCTTTATGCATCGTATCAAGGCGAAGGTATTGCCGCAGTATTTGGTTTCAAGAGTTATCGCTTCATCGAGAATTCGTAATAATAATTTTATCATTCCTAAGCACAACTCCACGTGTGTGGCTTCCCAAATATGGGTTCATGGACCCAAAACATACAATTCCATAAGACCGGAATCACTTAAGTCGTTGTCATCCATAAAGGGATTCATTCTCTAAGGCTGTCTGGGACTTTTTTAGTTCAGCGTAAGCTTCTAAGCCTCTAGGCTTTAGCTTCTTTATCCCTTTCTTGAATGCTTGGATTGTCTTAAAGTTGGATAGTAGGTATTATATATTACAGTTTTATCGTAATAGTCATTTTTCCTACATTAGAATTGTTGGAATAATTGGCGATAGTTAAGTTGTTGGATAACTGGTGGTTATCCTTGTTATAGAAGTGATATTGTAGCTGGATAATGATATTGTTGTTGATTTGATTGTAATAGTTTTTTTACAGAATTTCAAATGATAATCAAAATTTTTGCAACTGTTCATGCTATTCAAATAATAATCTTTCAAAATACTGACGTAACATAGTTTTTAAAAAAGTTCCTCATATAAAGTTTGTTGTTTTTTTTCAAATTATAGGTACCTAAAATTTATTTTAACCTGAAGAAGCCAACAAATAATTGGCGAAATATAGTTAATTGAAACAAAAAATGTTTTTTACTTAACTAACCCCGAAAAAGAAAAGTGACCTTAAAAATCTGATACCCAAGTCTGGGAAAAAAAACAGTAAATCAAATAATAATGTTTTTCAACTACAGTAATCCCTCCGACTGCGCGGTAGTTCCGTTCCAGAAAAACAGCGCGCAATACAAAACCGCGCAATGTGAACCCTATTTTGTATGAAAATGGGTGGTTCGGTTCCAAATTTTGAAAAAATTTCAAAAAAAAAATAATATAAAGTTATAATTAAACAAAAATGAATATATACAGCCTGAAAAACATGTATTACTTCGACAACTCTTAAAAAGAAAACACTTCATAAGTTAACAGATAAATTAACATAAATAACATTTCAAAAAACAACTCAAATTAAAAAAACTAATATCAATAATATGAATTTGTTTAGAATATTCTACCCTTACTGGCTTGAAATTGAATTTGATCTATATTGAATGTTCCAGCCACACAGTTAAAAATAAACTGAATTTCTAATGCAAATTGCTACATATATGGGTCCTTCTTTTACAAACCGAACACTTTTTTGATTTGGCTGAAATTTTTTTTAGGGCTTTTATATAGGAAAATTCCCAAATTCCCATTTCCCAAGAAAAAAAGATATACGTACTCGATAATTTTTTTTTTTCGAAAATAAAGCGGTTCTAAATACCGAGGATTCGTGATTTTTTGCTGGAAGACTTATTTGCAAAGATTCATAACTTCGGTTCTGGTAATGATAGAAATTTTTTTCTGTTTTATTTTAAAGCTAAAAGATGAACTTTAAAAAAAAAATTGTTATCTACATTAACAAATTCCTATGTGTAAACAGTTTAGCAATAAGTCAGACACTTTCTCTCTGACACCTGCAATTGTACTCTCTCGTGTACGAGTAGCATTAGAAATAAATTAATTTATCGAGCGTGGAAGGACAAAAAATTCCATAAATTTTTGTTGTCCTGCGCTGGATAAATTAATTTATTTCTAACAGTAAAACTATTTTCTCCATTGAACGTAGGATACGATGGTTATATCAAATACTTTTTATTTTTGTAGGGCAATCACTAAAAATCGATTTTAACATTTTATTTGTTTATAACAATCGGAATTCGCTAATGATTTTTATTGAATATATTTTTTTATTAAAATTTCATCTCTTAACTTAAAAATAAAATAAAACAAAAACCAATAGAACCGAAGTTATGAATTTTTGAAAATAAGCCGTCAAGTCAAAAATCACGACATTCTCGAAATTTAGATCGCCTCTATTTTCCAAAAAAAAATCCTCGAGCTCGTATATTTTTTTTAATATCATACCCGTAAAAAATTTTTTAAGCCAAATCACAAATGCGTCGGTCAGATTTTGTTTAAATCTGTTCGATTTGTAAGAGAATGACCCATATGGCAAATGTAATTTTCTTTACGCACAAACGAATCGTAAAACACATTTCACATCCTAGTCATCGTGGCTGAAAGTTGAGCTTTACATCCGTAAAATAAAATCCCGTTGCTATATGAAATATTAAGATATTTTTCTACTTTACCGCCCGCCCGTAAAATAATCACCCGTAAAATATTCATAAAATTAGAACTAACAAATAAATTATTGTATGAAGTTTATAGAGAAAATCATGGCATGTTTAGCATAATTTTCAAAATGTCTAGCGAGTTTAAAAATTCAAAAATTGATTTATACTACAATAAAGTTGTGCAGTTGTGCGTAAAACGTTGTACATACACTCAGACTGAAAGGAAGATTACGCCCTTGGTTCAATAAAAGCCCTCGCTTCGCGTCGGGCTTCAATATGAACCGCTGGCGTAATCTTCTACTTTCAGCTCTCGATATGTATATAACTATTTTCATTTTAATTGTACGAAATTCACCTACATATTCTAAAAAAAATTTTTAAACGTCGCGCAGTGTGAAATTTTAATCGCGCAGTGCGAAAATTAGTATTGAAAACTCATCTCGCGCAGTGGAAATCGCGCAGTTAAAACCCGCGCAGTCGGAGGGATTACTGTATTCAGTTTGTTATTTTCTTTTGATTTCTAAATAAGAAATCTTAAGATTTGTAGTCAATTGTTTATTTTGAGAATTTTAACACAAATTTGTATTATATAATTGTAACTTAAGCATGGTATTATAAAAAAAATTGTGTAATTAGTTTGGTCCGATCAAAATGTTTGTCTATTGATCAATCCATTCTAAAACCCGTTCTAAATAATTGTTTTAGTCTGATAATTGAATCTGAAATCTAATATTACTTGTTAAGGCTTTTTGAACCGTCTGATATATTTAATGTTTTAATATAAGAATAATATGTTTATGTAAATCTGTTAATTAATAATATAAATAATAATAATAATAATATAAATTTTACCTGAATTAATAGAATTTCACGAATGGATGCCATTTCAATAAAAATGTATGGTTTACAAAAATTGTTTCTTTTCTATATTTCAAACGTATAAATTAGTTTTAAATTGAAGAAATCTTAAAAGTATTTTCAAAATTGTTTGAATTCGAGAATAAACAATGCGCACTTTGATTTGACAATTTATATTACTATAATAAAAAGTCAAACCCATAAGACCAAAATTATTTTATGAAGCAGCTCTGGTGGTAAACACTGTGTTCTAAAGACCTACAAGCAGGCTACTTTCTTGTAGAAAGCTAGATTATTTTTTTTTTTTTTAATAAAATGTGTTGTGTAATAGGGTTTAGAATATGTGTCACAACAACACATAAATACCTTTTAAGACCTAGGTCTAGACCTGGGTCCCACAACAACTGGCGCTCTAAGGTGTAGATTAACGCTTTTTTTTAAACATCTGTGGGTTGAAGCCACCTGAGACTAAGTGTTCCGGCAAACTATTCCATTTGTACGCAGTTCGGACAAAAAAGTCTCTCTGCGATCTGCCAGTATGACAGCGCGGGATCTTTACCGTTTCACCGGTTGCGGCAGCCGTTGCCGAGTGGAACGGGGGTAAAAATAAGTTTGAGGCATGATGCCGCTGATTTCATCTGAGCACTGCTGATGACGATATTTGTAAAAAACAACGAGGTCAGCAACAGTGCGACGATGTTGTAGGGAATCAAGTTTTGATGTCAAAGTTCGATCACCCACAATTCGTATAGCTCGCTTTTGAACAGAGTCCAAGAGGGCCAAGATGCAAACAGAGGCAGCACCCCAAACTTGACAGCAGTACTCCATACAGGGACGAATATAGGACTTATAAACATGGAGCAATTGGTATGGAGTGAAAATTTTTTTGCATCTATTTAGGAGGCCGAGTTTTTTAGACGCGCTTTTTGGGGATAAACATTTTTATTAAGGGGATAAACATTTTTGTAAATTTTTCGAAAAAGCAGGAACGGAGGGAGGCATTAGATTCATCAATTTGGACATAAATAATCGTTCTGGAAAAATATAGCTTTAATGCGTGATAATGAGATAAAATATGGATGGAAAAATCCTGAAGCATCTACGAAGGTTTTATGAAATCACTCGTTACTACTTGTCACAGTCACTTGTCGCGACTGTGCATGTCGTTTGACAATTGTTATAACAGATTCCGGATGTATTTGAAGTTTTCCAAGCGTTCTACTTCATGGTCGTCGGTATCTAGATTGCCGTGGACAAGTTTTGGCCGCTTTGGATATTGTTGAAAATTTAGTACTGTCGGTGATGACGTAAGCGAAACGCAAGCCAAGAAGTTGAGTTTTTTTTTCAAGCGTTGCAAGACTTTTCTTGATATCGCTTGCCTTGTGTATCTGAAGAGCGCAACATTATTTGCGTAGCCAATAATTTGACTAGATTTGTTAAAGATGCAGTTTTGTGTCTCGATTCGGCGTTTTCAAATTAAATAGTACGAGCGCGAGTATATCACCTTGTAACACCAAATGTTATCTCAAAATGGTTCGAAACTGACTCTTCGATTGCTATTCTAAATTTTAATCCCGATGTGGGGAATTTACACAGAGAAACAAGTTTCGTTGGGATACCAAAACATATGAGCGCGGACAAAAGTTTTGTCGCGGATGCTAATGGTGTACTACCAAACATTTATATGTGGTTTAACGGTAGGAACGAAAACCACACTGATTGTAACCGGCAATAAATTCGGCGAACGATATGAGTCGAGCAAGAACAAGATTAGCCACTATTTTATATGCAGTGGTCAGCAATGCTAATTCAATTGGCTTTTGATGATTTTGCATTTTTCAATTTGTTGATGGCGGCTTCCACTTCTTCTACAGTACGGGAAGAAAAAAAATCTACTCACTGGACGGAGCAATTGCTCGAACAGGATGAATTATATTCATCTTTAGTAGATCTTGAAAGTGGGATCGCCATATTATCAATATATCTGGTTTATTTGCTGTAAGTTCGTTGTTTTCATTTTTGATTGCACTTCAGCGTTCGCGTTTCCTGGGGTCCTATTCCCGAACACATAAATGTGCATTTCGACAATATTATGAAGTACTTTATTTGTATTGTATTGCACAATATTAAACAGTAACGATTTACCGGAAAACAAATTTCACAATATTGTCTTAATTCAAATTAGACAGTATTGTGAAATTCGTTTTTTGTAAAATCGTCACCGTTACCGTTTAATGTTATGCAATACAAACTTCACAATATTGTCGAAATTCACATTTATGTGTTCGGGAATACGACCCCTGTTCCTTAGGAGTTTTGCAGATGCTTTTCTGGGGCATATATACTCAGGTTGAGAGCTTCGGGTGTTCCTTGTGTACCATTTTCTCGCAGATTTTGTTTATTTTCTGTGGTTTTGTTTCAATTATTTGTCCTTAAATAGATGAAAATTAAAAACGACATAGAATACGGTTTATATAATTGGTTTTATTTAAAATTAATAATAAATTATTTACATGCAAATATTTACAGAAATTGAATTTTTATAAACTTGATTTTATTTATTTTTTTATATACAAATGGCGAAACTATAATAATTATTTAATATATATTTATAATGGTAATAATAATTATAATATTGTTCATACTATGTTAATTCTATCAAGGGATATGTTAAATTTTTTTTTTTAATTTTTTGTTTAGTAGGACAAATTTTTTTTAACAAAGTTATTTTCATAATTTAATTTTTTTATTTCGTTAATTTTATTATTTATAATTTTTATCTGATCTTAATTTGTTTTTTTTTTTTGGTTTGATTAAGAAGCGTTTATAAATTTTGAATGAAAAATTACAGACTAATTTAACTTTGTTTATAAAATTGTTAAAATAATTTAACATTTTTAATATTTTTGAGTGAAATAAATTACATTAAAAATAAATTTGAAATAAAAATAAACTTAAAGGAAAATAAAAGTTGTACATTTTTTATAATTTAATTTCATTTTGGCTCACATTTAGAATTCAATTTATTTAATGTTGGTTCGGATTAATAAACAGTTAGTTTTAATGTGTTTCTCTGTATAGTGGTAAATGAACTTAAAGAATACAGAAAGGCAAGATTGGGAGTCGATTTTAAGTTTAGGATAAGGATAAGAAAAAACACTGGAACATGAATTTTAATTGATCAATTGTTTGTTATGTGGTCACCAATTGTCGTTTTTGCAAATAAAATATAAACAAAACAATAATAACGCAAAATGCTTAAACGGCACTCTTTGTAGCTACAAGATAAATCAAATCGACACGAAGAGCTGGGCATGATCTGGTTAGGGTTTCTAAAGTGGAGCAAACCTTTTTACTTACCCTTACCCGTTTTTTTAAACGCAAATTTGTACAGCATGGTACATGGTACGTATACATTCTCTGGTGCTGATCTAATAAAACAAAAACTATTTCAACAAAATAATTAAGTTCATAGATTGTTAGTGTCAGACTATCAAGAGTTAAAAGAATATCAAAAGTTAAAAGAGTTTTTAGAATTGACTCCATAGTTTAAGTCAATCAAGCAAAATTAATTCACCGAAAACCGAGAGAACATTTTGTGTTTGGGGGGGGGGGGGGGGGGGAACAAGGAAAAAACTATATGAAAATTAAATTTTTTAAATTTATAGTTTACTGAATTGAATTAGCTGCAATTAGCTTTCTATATTGCAAATAATTGCAATATAGAAAATATAACTGTTGAATATTGAATTATGCATTACTGCATAGTAAAATTATACACAATTAAAACTCATCATGAAAAACCAATCACACTTCGTAAGAAAAAACTTAAAATTATCGATGGATTTAAGTTTTCCAATTATTTTTGATTCTTAATCCAGAAAAATTTTCTTATATGTGAGGGTATCTTTCTCACTTCTTAATAATTTCAATAATATTACACCATTTTATATTTAATTAAAATAGAATGACGAAGATATACGCAACAAACCCTTTACAATCAAATAGCAAACATGGATTATATAAAATAAACAACAATCAAAATTAATGTTATGGGAATAGTTTTAAATGTGATTGCCACTTTTATTTGAAAAACAAAATTTGAATTATTTATTTTGATTCTAATTTGGTTGTAACTATATTCGAAGAGTATGAAAACTTGAGCACGAGCTTTAGGAGGCTGATTATTCAGTTTCCATTGTACAATATACTATTTAAAATATGCATTATTGCTAAACGATTAGGCATTATTTTTCGGTCATTCCATATGAAATAATTTTTGTTAGAAAAAAACAATAAACCTCCATTATTAAATTCATAAGCAATTAACGTTAGAGTTAAAGAGGTTTTTATTGATTTTTAAAGAAATTTTATTTAAGCAAAGAGGATTGACTCACATCAATTTATATCCGTTTTCTTCAACTCAAAGTTTCATATAACTATAAATCGGCTAAAAATAAACAAAAAAAAGAAATTAATTAAACAATAAAATTTATTATATGATCACAGAAAAAAAAAATAAAATATAAATAATTTTAAACATTTTTAGTTCGTTTTCTTTTTGAAATATTACATAAATATATATATAAGAATTTTATTTTGTTTATATAAAACGAGTTCATTTGCTCATTATCACTTTGATTAGTTGGAGTTTTTTTTAAATATTTTATAAACTATTAAATTTTATTTCTAATAATATTAAACATTTTTGTTTTATTTAATTATTATTATTATGTTTTTTGATTATATTTTTTTTTAAATGTATTTCATTCACCATAAAGTAAGAAAAAAAACAGAACATATTAAGGCGAATTTTAATTATTAATATTACAATAACATAAAATGTTTTAATAGTAAAGCGCAGTGATTTAGTAAAAAAAAACTAAAACTACAATTTCGTTTTTGTGTTTTTAATGTTTACTATTTCTGTATAAAATAAATAAAAAAAATTATTTTTTTCCCAGCGATTTCAAGGGAAATATTAAATGTCTATAGTCAAAAGCTTATGAAGGACAGGTATTCTAGATCTAGACGTTTAAATTTAACCGTTTCTTATTTATATTATAATTCAACAACTTTTCAATTTTGAATTTTATTTCTAGAAAATTTATAACTAAATATAAAAAATTAACACAAAACAAGTTTTTGATAATAAAAAAATAAATGTGTTTGCCCTGAAATTGTACAACTAGTTTCAAAAATGTTAAAACATTAAATTTGGCTAAAATTCATAAACGACATTTTACATTTTACAGCACAAAATGCGCACTTCTAACAGTTCTCGTATCAATTTTCCCACATTTCCACATAAATTACTATCCAAAGTTTTTATCTGTTATATGTTGTAGACAAACTGTTTAGTGTTTATTGCTTTGTTGATTGATTAAGAATTAAGCAAAGGCACAAATCAATTTTAGTCACAGATCTCAATTTCCCATTTTACTGCACTGTTTCGCATTTGCAAATTTTAATCTAACTTTTAGTTTTGAAGGAATATTTTTTTAATTTTCAAAATATAAATCAACATATAGTAAATGCTTTAATATAATTAAAAATAAAATATGTAGCAATTTTCTCAAATAATCATCACTGGAGTTTAAATTATTTACTATTAATTATTGAATAAAATATATTTAATTTCCTTAAACACAACAACAAATTAAAAGAAAAATTATGGAGTAAATATTGCATAAACAAAGAATAATAATAAACTTATTAAAAGTTAAAATTCATATACATATATATACTTTGGTGTAGATAATTATAATCATAATTATTTTTTTTTAATTTGTTTGTAAAATTTTATTCATTATGAGCTACAATATTATACAATAAATTCAAAAAACAAAAATAGGCCTTTAATTTTCTGAAAATCTTATTCTGAATAGAAATCGTAACCTTATCGTGATGACTTTTTAATACAATACATTACGATTCATTGTTTTTTTTTTTAATTATCATTATATTTTGTTTTTTGAATCTCTATTTTTAAACTATTAAACAGCCGCACTTCCTTGTTGTTGTGAAGTTGGGCTTGAAGAAATGTGTTGCGGATTCTACATAAATAATTAAAAACAATTATTAGTTTTGTACTTTGAAAATAAAATTTTAAATAAATTAAATATTAAAAAAATTAAATTTTTTATGTTTTGAAATGCAGATTATATTTGTCTCTTTAACGAAATGGAATATTTGCACTACAAGATATTCAGACTATTTAAAAAACTTCCAAATCTTACTCATTGTGACATAAAATTTTGGGAATTTTCCATCATTAATTTATCATTAAAAGTATTACCCTCTACTTTTCATCACAGAAAGTATAAAAATCTAAGAAATCATTATGTATATCAGTGGTTCTCAAACTATTTTGGTCGTGGAACCCCCAAATTTGTTGCCAATGATCGCGGAACCCTGAATATTTTTAAACAATGACTTTTCAAAATTTAATATCTGATATTAAATGAAACAAGTTTATTTTGGTATTTAAGATTTTATAAATCAGATAAACTTAAATGCATCATAATAATAATTAATAGAACATGGAGAGGCTGAAATCTCAAGCTCTGAGATATCAAGAGTTCGGCCTGGGTTAAGGATTTTGATTAGTTTTCGAGAAAAAACTTTTATGAGAACATTGTTTTTAGTTTTGACCAGCGATTTTTATCAAACATAAAACTCTTTGTTAAAGTACACGAATTTTTTAACTATGTTCAGAAATTTATTACAAAACTTACACGAAACATCAATACATTGCCGGAAAATTATAACAAATCTTAAATTAAGATAATTTATTGAAAAAAATGATACAATCAGTATACTACTCAAACCTCTCCATTTAGATCTCGGGAAAATATTACAAAATTACAAATTCATACTTCTTTTAAAATTCCAAAAATATTATAAAATTATAGTAAAAAAAATTTAAACTATTTTTCAAAATTCTAAAAATATTCCAAAAAATATAACAAAATCAACAATTGAAACTTTTTTCAATATTCCTAAAATATTGCAAAAATTTTACTAAATCAAAAACACAAATTCTTATCAAAATTCTAAAAATATTCCAAAAATTGTTACAAAATCCAAAATTGAAACTTTTTCCAAATCAAAAATTCGAAATTAATAGTAGTTTAATCAATGAGTGAATAATAAAGTAGTTTATTCTCAAGCAAAAGTTTAAAATTCGAGCGAGGCACGAGCGAGAATTTTAATTTGCGAGAGAATAAAATTCATTATTCACGAATCGATTACAATACTTTATTCTCTGACAAAGAATTGTGTATTATAAAAAATAAAAACATTTTCTTCAATTAAAACAATAAATCTTTATTGTTTTAATTGATAAATCAAATTTCTTAATAATGATGATGAATTGAATGAATTGAATGAATGATGATTGAATTTCTTAATAATGAAAAAACGCCCTTCTCATACAATCAACCAAGTTCAACTAAACGAAATAAGAGAATTTAAATTAAAATTTGATTTTTGAACAAAACTTATCAAAGCAATTGTGATTATAATTTGAAAATAATTTTAATGAAATCAAAACAATTTGACCAATTGGAATCATACCAATTGAATAATGATAATTTTTTTATATGAAAATTTTCATTAGACAATAGGTTAAGTTCATTAGGCTATAGGTTAGAAAACAATACAATAATACATACTATTATTATCGAAAAAACATACAAATAAAGCTGATATAATTAAATGGAAGAGAATAAAAAACTTTTTCCAACATTCTAAAAATATCGCAAAAATTATAACAAAATCAAATATACAAACTTTTTTGAAAATTCCAAAAATATTGCAAAAATTATAATAAAATCAAAAATTTAAAAATTTTATTCCGGAAAATCTTACAAATTCAAAAATATTCAATACAAAAATATTCCGGAAAATCTTACAAATTCAAAAATTAAAACTTTTTTTCGAAATTCTAAAAATATTGCAAAAGTTATTAAAAAACATAAATACAAACTTTTTCATAATTGCGAAAATATTCTAAAACTCATAACAAAATCAAAAATTTCCATGTCCAATTTCATGTTCGATTAATTTCATTTTTTGCCAAAAATTGGTTAAAAAAAATGAAAATCATTCTTTTGACACAATTGACAATATTTTTTTTGACAAACTTATAACTTATGTTTTTGGCCTCACACACCAACCCCGTTCATCATGATTTCTCCAAATTCAATGTTCCTACTCGTAATCACTTAAAATGAACGTTTGTTAAGCAAAAAATATGCTAATTTCCTTGTTTTGACACACTTAACGATTTTTTTGACAAACTTTCGGGACAGTTATCGAACACATCGTCCTTTCGACTCTTACCATTGAGTATACCTATTTTTAGAAACAAATTTTTGAAATCCTTCCAGTCGTTTTCTAGATTTCGTCGGTTGTGACGGCCGACAGGCCGGTCGGCCGGCAAATAGACACGTTTTTTTTTGCTTGTTTAGTTCAGTAAGTCCTAAAACGTTTAGAAATGCCAATTTTACTTTTGGCTCGAGAATGTAATACTTAGGTCTTTCAGACTGAAGTAAAATACAAAAAATTTACTAAAATAAATTAAAAAACTTCAATGTGAAGAATGCACCCTTGCTTCTTTGAGTCTATGATTTTTTTAAAATTGGGCGTTATGTTTGATAGCTGAACTCGTATATCGGGAGCAGCATCAAGTTTGTTACGATATTTGGCTTTTGTCGAAACATATTTTGAAAACCCAGCTTCACACAAATAAAAGGTCGCAAACGGCAGAATTCGATTAGCCTGTTTTGATAAATTTGGAGATTCATCGAATACATCTAACCAGAAAATTGTTAAAGAAACTGTTCCATATTTGGCTTCTACTTGTGTATCCGAACTCAATTCAATCAATTTTTCATAATCCATGGAATGAATTCCTTTTGTTTTTATTTTATTTTGAAAGAATTTTGTACCCAGCAATTATCTTGATTGCCTAAGTATGGAAAGTAATCACTCAGTGATTGCTTTAGACTGGACAGATGTATTTTTATACCATCACGGATTTCCATATTTAAATACAGATTATTTGTGAAAATGACTAAGCGTCTGGAAACACTCGATGTTACTTTGCTCCACATCTGAAATCCAATATTGTATTTTCCTTGAAAAGGCAACCAATTTATCTTCTGTTTGCAATGTGTTGACTTGTTTTCCTTGCAGAGCCAAACATCATTCGTTCAATTTTCTAAATATATCACACCATTCTTAATTAAATAAAATTTGTCACACGGAACCCCTAATTTTGTTCGTGAAACCCAGGGTTCCGCGGAACACACTTTGGGAACCACTGATGTATATCAACGAAGTGCTTCTAGAAAAAGTGCGCCTGATATCTACTCTTAATATTGCATTAGTATGAGCCTACATTTCAAGTTACAGCTAATAATTACTCAAACTATTTATAAGCAAAAAGTATTAAAAATTTAAAACAAAAATGGCGATGCTAATGCATAGGCAGGCGGACTTCGCCACCAGCTTCTCAAGATGGACGGGTCTACGCCACAAAAGTACTCGGAACCTAGTTCCGACCAAGGACCATCACAAAAATTTCGACGAAAGGTACTACTCCAACGCTCCATTTTTTTGGATAAAAAAGCAGTTATCACTGGCCTCACTGCTTCAAATTCTCCTCGTCATGGCCGGCATTGAAAGAAATCCTAGACCAAATAAAATATGGGATTGTGCAATATGCAAACACATTTTAAGGGCAAACACTACATCCGTCCAGTGTAATAGCTGTAAAGAATGGTGTCATCTCAAGAACTGCTCAGGCCTTGCAACACATAAGCAATGGACCAAAAACTACATAACGCAATGTTGCTATGCATCAAGTCAACATACAAATACGAGCTCGCAACAGAACACAATGCGAATGAGCACACATCCGGAAACCCGAAGTGATGTGAAAATAATGCAGCTAAATTGTAACGGTCTCTTAAACAAAATCGATGATATCATCAACTTTATGTATCAAAACAATATTCTAGTCGCGGTTTTACAAGAAACCAAATTAAATGTTAGATCTAAGATTAGTGATAGTATCTGTGATTCAGTGGCGGATTAAGAGTTCAGGGGGCCCTGGTGCGGGTAAATTTTTGGGGGCCCTTTATCCTCATTTTCCAAAATTGATTACTAAATAAAACAGTCATCAGCTTCGAAAAAAACCCTAGTAAATAAAAGTATTTTCAAAAATTCATTTTTGATGGCTAAAAACAGAACTGATTTTTTGATGATTCAGAACTGCATGTCTGAAATCAGAACAGTAAAAACAATAACAATTACACCCTTAAAAAATCTCTGAAATAGAGTATATACAATGTGTATCATGAATTGATTCTCTAGTTTAAACGATAGTCTTGCAGCAGTTTTTAACTATGGGTTCCATTGTTTTCTCAGATTCTCAAATAAATAATTCCAAATAAAATTCTCGATTTCTCTATTTTGCAATCTAAAAGCAATAATCTATTCGAATATTTTAAATAAAGATATATAATTTATAAAGAAAATAAATAAAAAACAAAAGTTTTAATTCCGAACTTCCGAGAGTGATGAAACTCTGGGCTCGAATCACAATGGCAACTTTCTTGGAGCTCTTGAACTTTTGGCTACATTTGATCCTTTCTTAAAAGAGCATAGTGATAAATTTGGCAACAAAGGAAAAGGTATGCGACATCTGCAGCAAACTTAATGAAATGATAAAAGTGATTGTTATTAGGATATTTTTACGAAGAAGAAGAAGAAGAATGTGAAGAATTTATTACCACCATGGGGCAAGAAATCAAAAATCGTATTGCAGCCGACGTCATTGACGCAGTTTATTATTCGATTAGTGTTGACTCCACTCTGGATGTAAGTCATTCGGATTAATTGGCTTTTTGCATTCGATGTGTAAAAGATGGTAAAATCAATGAACGATTAGTTGCTTTTATTCAAATTAAGGGTCAAACATAAGAGTATCTTTTTGGCATCGTTTAAAAATTCCTCGAAGAAAACAAAATTGACATACAAAATTGCAGAGACAGTCATATGACAACGCAAACAATATGGCCGGAATTAGTGGTGGTTTTCAAGCGTTGAGTCGATTGTTGTAAGGATTGTTGTAAAGATTGTTTGTAAAGATTGTTGATTATTTTTTTTTATTTCTATGAAATTAGGCTCGATGTCAATACTGTTACCGTTACCGTTCCCAGCTGAACGATAACTTTTCAAAATGAAAGTAATCATTAACATATTTACATCGAGAGTAGCGCTTCCAAAATTTCCGTTTTAACAATATTTTCACTTTCTCACGTTACCGATGTAGTACCGATACTCTAGAAAATAGAATTACTAGAACACTTTTTTTAGAAAAGTTATTGAAATAAATATAAACAAAATATTTAAATTAGACTTTAGTCAGATTTATTTTATTTCAATAAGTAAAAAGAATACTTTTAATTATTATTTTCAGTAAAAAAACACACAAAAAATTTTATAAAGATTAGTGTTGCAATAAACTTTTAATAGTATTTCAATAAATATTCTTCTAACTATCTTCTTCTATATAAATAAAAATGTAAATAAATGTTCGTTTGTTCAAAATAGGTAATCTCCTTAAGTACTGGATCGATTCCTTTGAAATTTGGACGATTAGTTGCATTTCAATAAAGGCGGGGTTTTACATGATTTTATTTAGCTGTATAGTTTCATAACATTGGCTGTCAACAAGTACAAGTTTTTCACCTGTTGTATTCTCCATTAACTCAATGTTATGGTCGAGTATCACTTCATGCTTAATTTGATCGATTAGTTTTGTATATAGTGATCAGCCCATAGATTATTTTGTGTCCTCTTTTCGGTAGGACTGTCCTCCTTTGGAGCAAGAAGGTCCTCCGTCCTCATATACTATAAAGATGTCCTCTTTATTCGTTTTATTTATTTTATCAATGAATTTTATTTTTAAATTAAAGCATGCTTCGCTGTCGGAAGAGTAAAACGTCGTATTGCTTTCGTGTTTAATGAATTTTATTTTCTCACAAATTTGCAATGCTCATTGCTCGCTCGCATTGTAAACTTTTGATCGAAAATAAACTAGTTCATTAAACATATCAACAATAAAGTACTATTATACAGTTAGTTTCTTAGAGGCCTTTGCGTGTCAAAACATAGATGCAATGAAAAATGCTGGAAAATATGGTCGAAAATTCACTCAGTTTCATTTTTATAGAAAACTCACAAATGCAACAAAAATTAAACGAGATTGGCTAATCTATTCACCGTCAGCCGAAGCAGTTTTTTGTTTTGTATGCCGTTTATTTGGTGATTTGAATGGAAAGTCGCTAGCATTTACATTAAAAAGATTCCATAATTGGAATATCCCATAATTGGAATTTATCACATTTCGAAGCATGAAGAGTCTAAGTATATCACATGACCAATAATTTTACATATAAAATGCGTATCAAAAATGAACTTACTTTCGAGAAATCTTTTAATAATACAACTAAAATTGCATCACGAGGACTTGCTTTTCGTGGACACGATGAAATTTTAGGATCAAAACACAATGGAAACTTTCTTGGATCTCTTGAATTATTGGCTAATTTGATCCCTTTTTACAAGAACATATTTCTCGTTTTGGCAATAAAGGAAAAGGTACACTCTTTTCATGTAACATTGACAAATTATTTTTTTTTATTATTCGGAATATTTTTAGGAGAAGCATCGTATCTTTCAAGCAGAATTTGTGAAGAATTCATCCTTATCATGGCAAAACATGTTAAAAATCACATTGTTTCGGAAATTATAGAATCTCGATATTATTCGTTTAGTGTCGATTCCACTCAGGATGTGAGCCATACAGACCAGTTGTCTTTTTGTGTTCGATATGTTAAAAGTAATACCATTTGTGAACTATTTATTTCATTTATTGAAATCGAAGCTCATACATCGAATTATCTTTTTGACATCATTATGAAATTCCACATTGAAAACGAAATAAACATTGATAATTGTAGAGGCCAGTAATATGAAACGCTTACAATATGACAGGTATTTATGGTGGCCTACAAAGATTGATTCGTCAAACAAATGAAACAGCAATTTTTGTCCCTTGCTCTGCGCATTCATTAAATTTAGTCGCTAAAAATAGTGTTTCTGGCAATACTGCTGCAACTAAGTTTTTTGATATGGTTGAAAAACTTTATGGATTTTTCGTATATTCCCCTTTTCGATGGAATCGATTACAAGAACAATTGGAACGAGATGGTCAGCTAGATACGAATCAGTTCACGTTTTACATTCTTGTTATTTAAAAGTGTTGCATGTTTAAAAATCTTTCCTACATGAGGAAAGCTTCAGTGACGATAACAAAGCGGTGATAACAGGTTTGATAAAAAAACTATGTCAATTCGAAAATATTTTGATGCTTGTCCTCTATAAAAGTGCAGTAACCAAGTTTAATTTTGTGAATTGAGCGTTACAAAAATCTAATTTAACTGTCTCGGTGAGAAAAAACTGTTGATTTAATAGTTACAGATTTGGAAATAAAGATTACAACAAAATTTTTGATGATGCCTGTCAGCTTTTAAATTCTGTTTCATCTAATATTCAAACCGCAAATAATATTCAAACTTACTCAACGTCACAAACACTTTGTCTAGAGGAACAAAAAGACCACCTTGAAAAATCGTTGATCAAGCCAATTATAAAGGCTTTTCTTTTCAATCTGAGAGAGCGTGCTAAAAATTATGAAGATCTAGAGAGTACTCGTTTTTGATACAACTAAATTGAATGAGTGATTAAGAGATTGCTAATTCTTGTAGAACAATAACTGCAGAATACCCAAAAGATCTCAATGCAAATCAATTGATTGACGAATGTCAATTTGCCAAAAATTATTTCACATTTGACAATTTAAGTTATGAATCGATGTACAAAACAATGTTCAATAATAATCTTTCCACCACTTTTCCGAATATCGATATTTTATTACGAATGTTTTTATGCATGTTTGTCGATAATTTTATAAGCGAACGATCATTTTCAAAACTGAAGTTAATCAAAAGTTATTTGCGTAATACTATGAGTAATGATCGTTTGAACGATTTATCCATTCTTTCTATTGACAATGAAATTTTGGACGAAATTAAATTCGATGAAATTATAGACACTTAAATACAGAAAAAATGTAATGCCTGAAAATAAATATATTTCAAACTTGTCTGGTTTTAGTTTCATTTTTGCTTATGCTTGGGGCCCCTGAATCGCGGGGCCCTGGTGCGGTTGCCTTAAAACTTGTATGATAATCCGCCACTGCTGTGATTATAGAATTATAAGACTGGATAGAGGGAAGGACAAAGGTGTTGGGTGGCCTTCCCTTTATCATTCACAAAACCATTATCTACCGTACAACCACATTACCTGCAGTACCGGGAACTGATAAACACCTAGAACAACTGGGTATTACAATAAAATCCGGAAATACGGAGATAAATCTAGTCAATATTTATATTCCACCAGTAAGCAGCTGTGATATAGGTTATGAACCGTCCATAGGACATTTATTTTATACCAAAAACTGTCTAATTCACGGCGATATGAATGCTCACCACTGACTCAAGAGGTGAAAATATTGCTGATCAAATTGACGGCTTTAACTTTGGAGTCCTCAATGAACCGCAACCAACAAGAGTAACAAATACCTCATACTCGTCTCCAGATGTTTCACTTGCCAGCATGTCACTAATGCCAATCGCTGAATGGAGAACTGAAATTGCATTGGGATCAGACCATGTGCCGATCATAATCACCTTAAGCCGTTCCTTAAACGAAATGAAATCCGAGAAGAAGACATACATTAATTTTAACAAAGCAGACTGGGATAATTTTACCAATTTTACTGAATTGGAATTTAGCAAGCAAATTTTACCAATTCACACCCTCTCTGGGGAAATTAAAATTCAGAGAAATTTTTAACAAAGCTAGATCTCGCTTCATTCCAGCTGGTAGAATACAAAATATTAAACCAAACTTCCCACAAGAAGCTTGTGTACTTTCCTCCCAAAGAGATGACATCCGTAAGGCAGATCCAACTTATTCTAGAATTCCGGGCCTGAACAAGAAGATAAATAAACTAGTAATTGAACGCAAACGTAACAAATGGAAAGATTTTGTGAGTAAGTCAAACTTTGGCACAAATAAAAGTCTGTGGAAGGTGATTAAGGGTTTAACACATCCGCGTCAAACGCATAACAACTGCATGATCTTCTTCGATGATATCCCAACCGAAAACCGTAGAAAATGCGCAACAAAATTCAACACACAGTTTAAAGAATAGCAAAGTAAACATGAAAAAGAAACTAGATCAGCATTAAGACATATGCGCAAACTTAATACTCAAAATGTCGAGAATATCATATTTTCCGAAGATGTTGGAAACGCAATAAAGAAATCCAAACCATTTAAAGCTATTGGACCAGACGGCATTTCAGCCATCATGCTAAAACAAATTGGACCCAAAGGATTGAACTTTCTCACTACCATACTCAACACATTTCTAAATACGCTCCAGATACCAAATATCTGGAAAAAGACTAGAATAAGCCCAATTTTGAAACCTGGCAAGCCTGAAGAAAAGGGAGAATCCTATAGATCGATCTCTATCCTCTCATCGGTTGCAAAATTGATAGAAACACTACTACTACCTCGGTTAACAGAATCTTGCAAATTGGCGTCACATCAGCATGGCTTTAGGAAAGCACACAGTACAACCACCACGCTTCATAGAATCCAAAATCAAATCAGCGATGGTCTAAACTAAAAACAACCCTGTGCTAGAACAATTCTAGTTGCACTTGACCTGTCAAAAGCGTTCGACACAGTGTCACATGCTGCACTACTGAACGACATATTCAACACCAATCTGCCAAGTCTAATAAAGCGCTGGTTGTGCAACTATCTAAAAGGCCGCCAAACATACGTTGAGTTCCGTAACTCTAGATCTAAGATGAGAGTGCTCAGACAAGGAGTTCCACAAGGTGGAGTTCTCTCGCTTTCATTATTCAACCTCTACTTAAATAGTTTACCGGCACTACCGGAAGGAATAACTATCACGTCATATGCAGACGACTGCACGGTGCTTGCAACAGGAAACAACCTGGAACAACGCACCAATGTCCTAAAAACCTACCTTAACACCTTGAATGAATGGTTTAAAACCAAAAAATTGAAACTGTCCACTGAAAAGTCCACTTCCACACTTTTCACCACATGGACGAAGGAGGTAAATACAACACTCAATATCTGCATTGACAACATACTAATTCCTACTGTCAAAAATCCAAAACTGCTGGGGGTAACATTCGATCCACTACTTAAATTCAACGCACATGCTCAACAAGTAAATACAAAACTTAAAAACAGGAATAACGCACTTAGCTGAAAGCTCTAGCGGGTAGTTCGTGGGGTAAGGATAAAACCACAATAATAACGGCATATAAAGCAATATGAAGGCCTTTCATAAATTACGCTGCTCCCATATGGACACCCCAAGTCGCTGACACCCACCCACTGGAATAAGTTACAGATAACACAGAACGCAGCCTTGCGTACAGCAACCGGATGTCACTTGATGGCCCACCGAGAGCAGCTACACGAGGAATGTAACATATTGCCGGTCCGTGAACACAACGAAATGCTTACCAAACAATATCTTTGGTCCTGTCATAGAGAGCAGCATCCCTGTAATGACGCCTTATCCATGACAACAGCACCTAGAGACATAAGAAGGACTGAGAAATGCTTCCTACAAGATGTTAAAAACAATCAAGACATAGATAACATCGACGAGCCTACGTATAAGAGGGTGTTGAAAAATGTACACACCAAAACCGTTTTCTTAATAGCAAACCACCACAAGTCGCTGCCGAAGAGGTAAAACTGCCACGCGGCACAAGAACCATCCTAGCGCAGTTAAGATCCGGTTGGTCACGCATCTTAAATAAATACATGAGAAGAATTGACCAGGAAATTGTTGACAAGTGTCCCATAAGTGAGGGCACGCCACATGATGCTAACCACCTTTTCAACTGTCCAGAGAAACCAACCGACCTGACGAAGGAAGATCTGTGGTACCGCCCAAGGGCAGTATCAGAGTTCCTGAATTTGGAATTGGAGCCGGAAGAATAGCACAACTCGTCGCTACAACAACAACAACAACAACCAGTTCTGGAAAGTGTTCTAAAAATACAGTGAGCGTATATCCAGGCCCGACAAGAGGGGAGGGGAGAAGGGAGGGTTTCGTCCCGGGCCCGGCTTCGTAAAAGGGCCCGAACTCCGACCAAAATAAAAATATTATATAGACGAAAAACAATTTTTAACCAAAACTAAAGTTTATGTGGATTTGATCTTCCACTAAATCTTACCCTTAATAAAATACACGATGATTTTTAAGCCATTTTTTTAAAAGTTGAACACTTTGTATGAACGAGTGATACCTTCGATATTCCTAAAATTTTCAGGATATGTTAACAGTACTGTGATAAAAAAAAAGTGCAGTTTATCACCTCTTAAATCTGGCTCGTTTCACCATTTTAGGAAAGCCAGACAGTCTAAGAAACTCTAAAAACTAAGTTTCAGTTTCCGCCATAAATGAATTTAACATTTCTGTTTGAGTCAGTCAGATGCAAACAATTCCAAATTTCACAATAACTTTGGTGATCGTAGAGTACAGTTTTCCTCTCAAAATACAGTTTTTAATAGATTTTTTGGAGTCACGAGCGAACAGTTAAATTTTTAGTACAAGGTTTGGTAATGTTGGTGCTCATCAAATCAAACTACATCAAAATAAGGTTGTTTTGCATGTCTACGATAAATGGGGTGTCCAATTCTAAAAAAAGAAATACTTTTTGGGAGTTTTTGTATAGGTTGTCGATGACGTGTGAAACTTTTAGTTTATAAACAAGTTATATACGTGTTCAAAATATAAAAATATGTATATAATACATCGCAGTGCAATTTTTTACATTTTTACTGTAAGCTGTGTGACCGTTACTCCAAAACAACTTTTTTGATAGTTTTTAAGTACAAAAAAGAGGATTCTAACTCAGAAAATATATCATATTTATATTTAGCAAGCAAAGATACAACATAAAATGGTTTCCATTAAGTGATCTGATGAGTTTTACAACTGCAACATCGGAAAAAATATTCTTTCACGATGAGGTGATTGATTTCAGCCGCCATATTTGTCCGCCATTTTGATTTTTAGGAAAATTTTTAGGACTGCATAAAAACTTTATAAACTAAGCTTCAATTTGAGCTTTAAACACCATTTTTACAACTGATAGAATTTTGGGCACAGCCTTGATCCGATCCACTCTGTATACTCCCCCTGTACTGTGAGATTGCGATTTTGAAATCATTAACTAAATCGATTATTGCCTTAATAAAAAATTAATTTACAATCATTATAAAATCAAAAATAGCCTGAAAAATATGTAAAATGTGCATAATGATACATTTTGTAAAACGCATATTTTACGTTTGAAAAAAGCATGCATTAAAAAAACAAACACTTCCCCTACGGAGTTTAAGCCTGGCTTAAAATTATCAACTTTGAGACCGTTTAGCTACTAAAGCCAAGAGTATCTCAAGCTATTTTAAATTTTTCTAAGTACTTTCATATGTTGTGTAATTAATCCAATAGTTATTGCTGTAGGTCACCTATGGGCTTACCAGATATTTAGCCACATAACAAGGCAAAAAAGCAACTAAAACAACATTTTCGAATGACCTTGGCCCTCAAAGCCATGAATGAGCCACCAAATTATTTATGCTAACACCTACCTAGTATCAAGTAGAATCCAAATTAAAAAGAAATTTCGTGGGTCACTCATGATTTTATGGAGTAAAATGATCATATAATTTATACGATTTAATATTTATTTTTCTCTCACAAAAACAAAACAACAAAAACCATTCGCGCTTTGAATTTCTAATATGGAGAATATATTACACGACTTAGTAAATGTTTTCCAAATTTAAACTTTAGTTTCAGCTTCCTCAGGAACAAAAGTTAATTCTGTTTGAAAATTCGAATCCCCGATTCCTTTAAATTATACATCGCTAGTAGAAAACCAAACTTAAATCATATTGGGTTTCGCCATGGTTTTGATGTTGTTAGTTAGTTTAGAAGATAAAATAAAACAGACACAAATGACTGAAAATGTGATTCGTCGAGGGTATATATGAATGCCTACATTGTTTGCTTGTGATCATTTGAAAAAACAAACCATTTTCTAAGTCGCTCCTTTTCAAAACTTTACACAAGAAAAAAAAATTGAGCTAGATTAGTTAGTTTTGAGCTCCAAAAAAGATCCATTTTATTGCCTACCGTGTCGATTATTTAGCACGAATATTAAGTAAAATTGTCTCTTCTATGTCGTCCTCAAGGATATTCTTAAGCTAAATTATACGACAGATTACCGGCTTATAATTATTTTGCGATCAAAACGAAGGCTAAACAAACATATGGAGGCACATTTTAAAAAGAATTTCGGATACTATTTTGTTTTCAGGTGAAAGGAGCATGGCTTTGAGCAGAGACAACCATATGGTTGATGAGCCTAACACCGGTAATTTCTTGGGAATTTTGGTGATTATTAGTCACTGTGATCCCTTGCTACGTTAACAGGTCATTCAATAAGTCCGTAGGATAAGTAAGATCAAAACAACATTTTGACGAAACTCGATTTTTTTATTCAACATAGTTGCCTTCGAGGGCAATACAACGAGTATAGCGATTTTCTAACTTTTCTATACCACTTTTATAGTACGATTTCTCTTTCTCGTCAAAATAGGCCTCAGTTTCAGCGATTACTTCATCATTGGACGTAAATTTCTTTCCAGCAAGCATTCTCTTGAGATCTGAAAACAGGAAAAAGTCGCTGGGGGCTAAATCTGGAGAATATGGTGGGTGGGTAAGCAATTCAAAGCCCAATTCATTCAATTTTGCCATCGTTTTCATCGATCTGTGACACGGTGCATTATCTTGGTGAAACAACACTTTTTTCTTTTGCAATTGTGGCCGTTTCTTTGCGATTTCAGCCTTCAATCGATCCAAAAGTTCACAGTAATAGTCGCTGTTGATGGTGGTTCCTTTTTGGAGATAGTCGATGAATATTATTCCGTTCGTATCCCAAAATACAGACGCCATCACCTTACCGGCCGACTGTTGCGTCTTTGCTCGCTTTGGATTCGGTTCGTCGACTGCTGTCCACTCAGCTGACTGTCTTTTGGATTCTGGTGTGTAATTATGAAGCCATGTCTCATCCATTGTCATATATCTACGATAGAATTCCATTTTATTGCGGTTTAACAGTGCCATAGACTCCTCCGAAGCATCGATTCGTTGTTGTTTTTGGTTGACTGTGAGCTCATGCGGCACCCAATTTGCACAGAGCTTTCGCATACCCAAATGTTCATGTAAAATGGTAAAAACACTAACATCTGCTACCTTTACAATGTCAGCTATTTCGTGCACCTTCAATTTGCGATCGTTCATAACCAATTTGTGGAGTTTTTTTATGTTTTCTGGAATAACAGCCTCATTTGGGCGTCCACTGCGCTCTGCGTCTTTTGTGCTGGTACGACCACATTTAAATTCAGCCATCCACTTCTCTACCATTTGTCTCGATGGAGCAGAGTTTGGATAATGTTTATCAAGCCATTGTTTGGTTTCCACTGTATTTTTTTTCATCAAAAAGCAATGCTTTATTAAAATTCGAAATTCGCTTTTTTCCATTTTTTTTTCAAAAACAAAAGTTGCTTCACACAAAATGCTATAACTCACGAATCAATAGTCAGATTGCTGTCAAATTTATACACGTATCGTTTGAAGGTTAGTACTAAATAAAAACCATATGGAAAAAATTCTAGTTACGCCATCTATGTGTCATCCTACGGACTTATTGAATGACCTAGTATCATTTAGAAAAAAGAAGTTCAAAATCTAAGACCCGACTACTGAAAAATCACGCTCTAAAAAAACTAAACAAGAAAATACTCTTATCTGAAATTGTTATGTACAATATAAACTTTTCAATATTTATTTTCTATTGAATAAACAACTTACACATAAATAACTTTAATAAATTTAATACATATTCATAGTGATTTTCAGAGGATAGCAGTAATCGTATGGCACCTACCCTAACAAAACAATACATTCTAAGAGTATAGTGAGTGATCATCCGTTGTAGGGCATCATGCTATACATCTCTCTTCAGCACTCTTTAGATGCATAGCGTGATGCACTTCGCCCTAAAGCCGATGATCGCTTACTACTGTTAGAATGTACTGTTTTGTTAGGGTAGGTGGCATACGACTACGGCTATCCACTGAAAATCACTATGAATATGTATTAAATTTATTAAAATTATTTATGTGTAAGTTGTTTATTCAATAGACAATAGATATTGAATAGTTTATATTGTACATAACAACATAACAAGATAAGAGTATTTTCTTTATTTTTTTCAGAGCGTGATTTTTCAGTAGTCGGGTTTTAGTTTTTGAACTTCTTTTTTTTATTTAATTTATTTTGGGGTTATAATTTTGTGATAAAGTAATTGCACATCCGCTTTATATTTTTTGGTTAGGGTTTTTGTTTTACATGTACATAGGTTAGGTTTATAGGTAATAGGTATAGGTTTAGGTATAGGTTTATACCAAACTTACTAATAGGTTTATGTTTCAAAACTTGGAAGATTTCTTAACCTTTTCAATTCCTCAAGAATCATGGGGATTTTTCAGCAATTTATTATGATCCAAGGAAAAAATAAATAATCCATCTACAGACCTCATTCTGCTGATGGCCACATAGGGCTCACCTTTAGCGAATAATGACTTCCCCCAAATCAATAACTGCTTTATCTAGAGTGCACCCTTGCTACTTGTGCACACTAGCTGCCCAAGTAAGGATTAACGGTAACATTTTGCGATGATTTTTTTTTGGTTTGTGATCAAACGTTAATGTCTAAAAATTATATCCGTTCATATTTGTATGTGTCTAAATTTTCGATTTTGGCTATGTATTTTATAAGTGTCAAATTGCTTTTTCATTTATTTTAACTCTTTCTGATGATTTACTCAATATTAGACCAATTGGTTAGAATCAATTCACTCGATTCGAAAGCGACTAATAATTCTTGAAATATCAAAACGATGATCGCAAATGTAATTATAAGGACCGACAGATAGCTGCGGTTAGCGGTACACACTAGTATTTATTATCACAATAAACAAAAGTACGATGATTAATTTGAATCGATTGCCATTATGTAATTATTCAAAATTATCTTGTGCATGAAAGCTTAGTTGCAATTAAGAGGTAACAAAATATATATTTTTGAAATGTGCTAATTAAATTTAAAATTAATTTGATACCAAACCTTTGATACCTTTCATTTGATGCCAAACACGGCATCATTTAATTAATTTTTTTTAGTTTATGACATTATGTCCTCTAGGGGGTGCGCTGTTCAATTTATTAATTCATCATTAAGCCTTTACCCCGATTTACTGAACATTAGACCAATCGACTACAATCAATCCACTCAACAATTCACTCGAATATAAGACGACTTACAATACTTAAACATCGAAACGATGATCGTAAATGTAATTGTGAGGACACTTTGATAGCTGTGGTAGCTCGAATACGTCATCGTGTACACAATGATACAACAGTATTTACTATTGCAATAAACAAAACGGTCACGATCATCCAATAAGAGTGTTAGCCATTATGAAATTATTCCCAATTATCGGGTGCAGCTAAATCGCTATTTAAAGATAACAACGTATATGTTTTTGAAATGTGCTAATTAAGTCCTTTCATTTGATACCCAACACGGTATCATTAAATTAAATTTTTTTTAGGTCATGACCTTCTACCTTTTTAGGTCTATGTCCTCTAGACATCACCATATTCAATTTATTGTATCTTCATTAAGCCTATAACCAGTAGAAGATCAAAACGCTTCATACGGTACCTCATTTGTCAAATTGTGATTAGTACTTTAGAAGTTATGAGGTAACAGATAAACATACGTACATACTGTAATAAACTCCGTCCAGAATGGGTTAATTTAATCATAAATAACCAATACATTCTGCATTCATGAATTAAAAGTTAACTACTTTTAACTAATACAATTTGCATTAAATTTGTTATACAAATGTTTACATTAATGAATTAAAAGGAGGTGTGGCCTATTGTTTCTAGAAAATACACTGGCAACAAAAACTGAGTTACCAGACGTTTCTGCTTATTTGTTTTTAAATATAAATAAGCGAACAAAATATCAGATAGTCAGTTTTAATTTTGCAATTAAAAGTGTTTATAAATATTCGCAAGTAAAAGGAATAATCGGTGGTACTTGAGCCTGGGTACTAATAGTAAAAGAATTTGAACTTAGTGGAATAGTAAATACAGATTTTACGATTCCGAATATTATTGATTCAAATTGTGGAAAAGCGGTGAAGTTTATCGTGCATAAATTGGAGACCCTGGAATTTATTGTAATTAAAATCGGAAGTTGCTGTAACTGGTTGATAAATAAAGTTTAAGATTTTGTTAACTAAAGATTTGTCTTTTTACTGTCGTATTTGCTCAATAATCAAAAAGAACCAACGAAGAGTCGTTACAATACATACATCGCGACCAACCATATAACCCTCTTTTTTTCGTAGTCTGGTAAAAAGTAAGAATTTCCAAGCAAGCTTAGCATCGTTAACAAGTTCATTATGTATCATCGGCAATCCAAAATGAGCTCATTCAATTATGAAGCCATATAGAATTAGTAATTCATGCTGAACGAAGGACAGGGGTATGATAACGCAAGTAACATGAAAAGTGAAAACAAAAGTACGGAAAGAGAGATTTGTAGAGAAAACCTATATGCTGTGTATTCCCCAAGTGGAGCTCACAGCCTCAATCTCTGTGGAGTTGATTCTGCCAAATGACGTTCAAATGAGGTTACATTTTTTGGAATAATTTAATAAATGCTATACCTTATTTAGCAACAGCCCTCAACGATAAGCAATTTTAAAGAAAAATATTTTGCAGTCAATACATAAGTTTTCTAACACGCGATGGTCAACTAGAATTAATGTTGTTAGATCTTTTGCAAAACATCGCCCAGTACTAAAAAATATGGCTGAATATCTTAAGGTCTTAATTTAACAGCAGAAACTTATGCTCAAAATACATGTGCAGAAATTCTGCACGCAGTGCTGCATGCATATCGGCATCTAAAATAGATGTGCAGAATTTGCGTAACAATGACAGTTCGTGAAATAGTTATAAGTGAAAGTTGTCGAAATTTAAAAAAAAGCTGTCTTTTTTAATAAAAGATAGAAGAAAATAATTGAATCGTTGCCTGTAAAAACGTTTATGTCTAAATTAAAATTTAAGTTCAAATTACATATACCAATTTTTCCAATACTCATTTCCCAAAAATTTATTTACTAACAATATTAGTTTTAATTATTTTACAATTTGGTTTATTTAGAATATTTGAATATCTTTATAAACAAATAATCATTACAAAAATAATTTCATTTTCAAAAAAATGTCATCCGTTTTTATTTGAGTTATAAAAAAAGAATTCATTTTCAAATAAAATGTCAAAATCATCCATTTTCATCTGAGTTTTCAAGTAGTTTTTGTTTTTTTAGTTTGGTAGCTCTCTGCTGCGCAGCGAAATTAGAATTAGAGATATCTTGCAGAACTTTTCTGCATACAGAATTTACATGTAATAGCATAGCTTTCATATAACGACACATGTTCTAATTTCGCTGCATGCAGAATTCTGCACATGTATTTTGAGCATAATCTAGACTTCAACGAAATTAAAAAAGTACATGAGTAAATTTACCTGAAGATTAATGCCATCAATAGGCTTAAAATATTGAAAGATATCCATGACAGAAACATCATCACATCATTCAAACAAGACAAACGGTTTAAATATTTTTTCTTTTTGTCAATAACTCAATAAGTAAAAAAAGAAAACGGTTCGGTACATTTTCTGGAAATGCAAATGAAGATCCTGAAAACATTCGCATTTATGACCAAGAAACAGAATTCAAAAGACACACGATTTTAGTTATTGCAGATTTAGTAATATCAAGCGTAATGTTTAAATTCTAAGGAAAGAGGAGGAAATAATAACCTGTACAAACCATTTCGTTGCAATATACAAGAGATATTTCAGAAGAATTGGCAAATGAGGTAATTCACCTCAAACACGTATATACGGAACATTTCGAAGAAAATCTTTCGCTCTAGATTTATTGAATGCAATTGTTATTAAAAATATTGATACTATTTTTTGAATCACAAAGTTCCTCAAATCCTGTTTCTTTCAAGAGCGTGTCTTGCGATTTTGTACTGAGAATCAAAACTAGCGAGACAGTTAAATTTCGGAGACATTATGGATGTTTTTTTGCATAAACCAAAGCACTGAAAGCTCAATTGTTATAAAAAAGTAGGAACAACTAACAAAATTCGTTTGGACTTTTTTTAAATTTTAATTCTATTTTAGTTGCATTACAATTGTATCCTAAATTTGATTTATTTGTTCTCTCTTTCCTATAAGCTTGTAAAAATTTCAAGTTTCCAAAACGTCAAATTTCTAAATATACGGACGGAGACTTGTTGTAACGCTTATCGATCGATATCTTTTAAATACATACATACTTGTATTTTCTGTCATTTTAAATAAAATTTTCTAAAGATTTTGAGATCAATCAATTCGTTGGAGGTTGCTTAAAAACAAATTATTAAATTCAATTATAGGAAAATCTGGAGAGGAATCTAGTATAAACAAACCCCGAAAGATTCAACAACATTTGTTTATTTTTGATCCATTTCTAGTCCCTTCCATCAATGAAAAATTACAAAAATTACAGAACTACAAATTCTCAATTCATAATTTTGTTGGTTATAATTGACGTTTGTAAACAAAAATGCAACGAATCTAGAAGAATCGCCAGTTTATAGAAAATATCACTAATCATTATAACAAAATTAAAACTATTTAAGTCATCGTCATCAAACAAGTGTTATTAAAGTAATTAGAAGGAAATAAAAATACAACCACAATAAATAAACACATGCAAAACCATACATAATATCAGGTTCCAAGAAAAACAGAAATTATTACAAAAGTAAAAGGAGAATTGTTCTGAGAAGTTATAGAATATTCTTCATAAAGAAAAATTTGCGTATGGTTTTAGAATAATCTTAAGCAAGCCATTTGCAGTTATTATAGTTAATTACGGTATGCGATAATGTTTACAGGAATAAACATTAATTGTAACTGTATTGTGTAAATAAAACACAAGTGGGTTTAAATTAGTGGATATTTGAGAATAAATAATTGTTTGAAATCTTATTAAAAAAATACTCTGTGGATCATTTTGAACGCCGTACTACAGAACATACCTACAATCAACCGTTGGAGTTTCTGAAGCTATTTAATAAACATGCTAAAGAGCATTCTTGAAATAACTTCAGAATATTTTAAATCAAGGTGTTATTATTTACTAATTAGTGGCTGAATCTAGAAGGTGATTTAGAAATAATTTGCAGTGGTAAAATAAAGAGAAGTATGAAAATTTGAATCAATTTTGTGAAAACATATTTTAAAATTATATTTGAAGACACTTTTACTGCATAAGCTAATTATGAATATGCATAAGCTAATTATAGAAGATTTTTTAATTTAATTTTTTAAATCTTCAGGGGCTCAAACAAAAAATATAAATTCAGAGTTTTGATACTCCTTGACATGTGAAATTGTGTACGCAGGGACATAATATCACTCCTAATGTAGAAGTCCTAACTATATTGAACAATCAGGGCACTACAAGCCTTCTATATGACGACTTCATAGTCATTATAACCGGAGCAAATTTTAAAAAATCTTCTGCGAAATAGTACAGAGGAACCTTTTGCTGGTACGTGTATGTATATGACATTTGTTGTTTAACTGAAGACAAACTCAATTAGAAATTACATAAATACAGTGGTGATTAAAGTTAAAAGAGCTCTTATGGTATGCAGAATCCTGGCGTGTAAAACCAGGTGCTGCAGTCAAGTAATTTTTGGGATAATGATGATAGTAGGGCATTCAACACTAGTATACCAAATACCGAAATACCGTAGTGTTTTACAAAACCAATACTGAATTTATCAATCCAGCATTATTTTTTCATACCAAACTGATTTACTATATTTTTGACTATATTCTTCACAAAAAACCAAGTCTCTAATGGATCTGGTCGAAACCAAAAAATAAATCAAATCAAGTTGCGTTGAACCGGGACCGTCTTATCCAAAGTATTTGGCACTATTTGTTATACGGATGAACACGAATAGAATTAAACAGAACTTTGTGAAGTTGGCATGATAACTTTATTTTGGTTTGGGACTTTTGTTCCACCCCGCATACACCAAATTTTAATTATCCGAAATCGTCCGTGCTTATGTAAAGCTTGGTTGTTGCGGTTAGTGAACATAAACTATTTTTCTTGGCTTTGGATTAATTCTACACCCTAAAACGCAAATTTGGCTCCATCATTGGCGGATGGGAAATATAAGATGCTATAATTTAAGTGAATCCCTCGGATAAGGAGCACGATACGTTGGATGGATACGAAAACATTTAAGAATTTATAAAATTTTGCAAAACCCATAGAATAAGAAACATTATTTGGTTTGGCGGAAGTTCTGTAAAGTTAACTTTCCATTTTTTTTTAAATGGCGCCGGCAATCTTTAGATGTGAAAGATGATCCGCAATCCACTAAATGTGGAATAAGATTTGAATATGAAGCAGTATTGTGTAGTTCAAATAAAAACGTTATTCTGCTTTTGAATATATTTTTTTTTCTTTTTTTCTATCATTCGGAAACTGTGGATAATGATTCGATTCTCCAGCGTTTTGTGTAGTGAACAAGGAAAAAGCTATACCACAAAAGGCATGCTGATACAATTGTTACGGATAATTGATCTAAGAATTTGACTATTCTCGTTTGTGTAATATTTCGACATTTGAAATTGGTTTGTCGTAGCTTTAAAAATGTTAATGCTGCTATATGAACAATTGGAATTAATTTGAGACTTGTATTGCCGGAATAGCAGTAATTTTGTGAAAAAATGTGAATTCTCCCTCCAGAAAAATGGAAAAATTCAATTAATTATGTTACTGCGTTAATGTTGCAAAATAGTAGCTAATTTTAAATATTCAATAAATAATCAAAAGCTTTGAGGACACAGTATTCACAACTATCTAAGATGATTAAAAAACATGGTAGTAACCATTGAAAAAGTAGGCCAACCAGTTTTATGCGATTTTGACTAATTTTAATATCCAGTGTTCCCTTACTTTTCAATTTTTTTTTGGTACAAAATTATCGTAAAAAACTTTCAAAATAGGCAAGGAGAACTTATGCTTTTAAAAATCCAAAGGAATGGGTTACAAATCTTGGTGAATGAGATACAAACTGAAAGAGATCAAAACATTTACCGTGATGAAATGTGGATTTCCATTGTATCACAAATTCTTACAGACGTACTAAATGGGCATCAAAAATGTCTCTTGTAATAATGCTTATTATAATATAATGTAAAATGGTTAAACTTACCAATCCTGGCCTAGCCCATGTATATATGAATCCATCTTGGCACGCTGTTAAAAAACAATCCTCACGAAAAATCAATGCGGTTAATCGTTCGTGTGCAATTTTTTTACATACTAATGGCTCTAATACAGGACATTCATCAAATCGTGGACATGCTGCTGTACCAATCAGTCTCATTGGATCATATGTTGTTAATATATTTTTACTATTGTTTTTGTCTATTGTACTATTATCTATAGTTGAACTATTATTATTATGATTATTTAAATTATAATTATTTGATTTAGATAAAAATGTTTTCTTATTATTATGATGATTACTATGATTATGATTTTGTGAAAACGATAAAGATGATGAGGATGAATCCGATTGAGATGTTTTATTTTTATCACTTCCAAAACTAAAATTGGATAGTCTTTGTGTCAATGTATTAAATGCTGATATGCCACCACTTCCTCCACCTGCTCCACTTCCACCCACCCCACCCGTACTTGACGCAGTGGATGAATCTGAAGACTTAGATGAGGTTGGTACTCTTGCTGCAGATTCATTTACAGGACTATCAATTTTCGTTGAATTTACAACGACACAATTGCCAATTTGGTTTTCATTTACATTTCTTTTGCTGTTTTTTATATTATTGCCAATTATTAAAGTTTTACTATTTTCTAAATTTGTCGAGATAGGTTTGTTCGTTGAAGTAATACCTCTATCTGTTGTATCAACACTATTGATTTCACCAGTTAAACCCGATCCAGCACCAGAACTATTATTATCATTACTATATGTACTATTTTTTGATACATAACTTTTATTAATACTACTAATTTTATTCGAAGTGGCATCATCTTTCATTAAAAATACAGGTTTGATCATTTTTATTTCCACATCATTATTAATATTCGGTTGCAGATCATGAGAAGACAGTCGATGACGAAAATTTATTGGTTGTCTTAATACGTCTTCGGTGATATCCCATAAACATATTTGAGTATCCTGACTCACTGAACCTAATCGATATGATGTGGCCAGTTTATCGGAACCTATATTTTCTTTAAACGATGACGAGTTGGGTCTTCTTGACATATTATCCCCACCAACCTCATCATCATTGCAATAATGATTATAATTATCTGATATATTTATAGTATTCTCATCATCAGAAAAATCAGGACCCTCCCAATTTGTATAAGATGTTGTATATGGATCGAATGCTACAACCGATACCCAAGAACGATGTCCTTGTCCACGTGCAACCACACGACGTTCAATAAATGACCAAACTGTAACCAAATCATCTTCTCCTCCAACTACAATATATTTACCATCTGGACTCCAACAAACACACAGAAATCCACCAAAGTAGGATCTTGCTATACCTATTAGTTCCATTGTGTCATAATGAAATACTCTTAGAAATCCATCTTGAGATACAATTGCTAAATTAGAACCGCATGGTGAAAAGCAAAATTCATTTATACTTAAATTGTCGACACCAAACGTCCATTTATACAAAGGATTTCTAGTCGATTTTGATTTACATGTTAAAATTATATAACCGTCCCCAATTTTAAATGGTTGATAGTTTGGAGTTGTTGGTGTACACGGCAATTCTTCATTATATAAATATAAATGTCCAGATGCATGCGATGCTAAAAATAGGTTGGTTGAACCAGGAAGCCATTTTAAACAGGTAACTTTTGTTTTATCTATTAGCCTCTGAAAAAAGATTAAATAAATGTAAATATTATTCTAATAATATAAATATTATTCTAATAATATAAAATATTATCATCACGCACTTCTTCATTATACAGTTTGCCAGGTTCACGCCGTCCTGGTTGAACTAATTGTATTTGTCCCGTTGTAAAACCAACTAAAAGTGGAACACCATCAATAGTAGCATTCGCTGAATTAAAATCATGACAACTTGGATTAGTTCCTTTGTATAATTTTTTGTCAATTGGTTTACTTAAATCGGCAGCCTGAAAATAAAACAAATATTGATTATTAAAATAAAATTAATGAAGTGGGGAGTGGAGTAGTGTTCTGATAATTGAAGGAGTAAACGAAAAAATTCATCTTTTTTGTTTAATAAAACAGAATGTAAGTTACTTGCGTAGATTTCCCTAAAAAGTGTTACATTGAATTAATTATTGATTGCAAAAAATAGTTGTGTTTGAAAAAGGTAGTGTAGATATTTGCCAAAATAAAACTTTTTCTTGGAAATTCAATCTGTATTTTATAAAACAATCAAGATATTAATTGGCATAAAATTATTATGTAATCCTCTGCTTCCGTTTCCAATTCGATACGGTCGTTGGCCATCAAACTTAGTAGTTCTCTGGTAGGCATGTTCTTCCAATATATTTGTAGTATCTTTCGGAAACCAAAACTACAACTAAACGATGTAAATGCAACTTTTCTCTAGATGTCATCTTCGAAAGAAATTAATCAATAAAAGTTATTTACTATTTTATTTAATACAATCCACATCAGTGTGGAATAGTTTAAATGGTCTGAATGAATTTATTATATATTTGTTTGTATTAAATGTCTTTCGACATTAGTTGCCATTAATTCCATTCCTGAAACCAAATACAATTCATAGTTAGTGTAACGAGAATAAAATTTCATCTTGTTATCCCTCGTTCTTTTGCCAACAACATTTTTATTCTTTTCTATGTATATAAATACACGGAAAACAACTTCTATTCCCAAATTTTACATTTTCTTACAAAGAAAAGCTTACATCTTATATCAGGTGCATAAAGTAGATTATTCGCTATGGAAACAATATATTTGTTCATCAATTATTGAAAAAACTTGAACTGTACCTTTATATTTTTCTTTTACAGAATCACTGTTTTTAGCAACTGAACCAAATAGAATCTCTAGTGGTACTAAATCCTAAAGAACTAATTATAATAAATAATCTAGCTGTCATCTAAGGGTCGGTCTTTTCATTTCCATTAAATTTCAATGACAACCAATTCTTCTTCAAATAAATTTTGTTAGAAATACTTTTTCGTTGAAATATTTTACTTAACATATTCTACACTTCTTTCGGACTTTGATCAACATCTTTAATACATTTTTTTATTATTATTAGTTTTACAACTTTTTTGATTCTAGAACCAATTATTGCATAACATAGTTTTAAACCGTTATAGTTAGCCTATATAATTATAAAATTTAATTCAAATTAACTAAAAATAGCATAATTAAAGATTAAAATCTAATCGGCATTCAATTTAATTCAACCATAAGTTGAGATCAAATAATTTTTCAACAGCTTTTTAAATAAAATATTTTACTATTTTTCCAATCTTATCTCTGACGAGACATTATTAAATAATTGCAATTCTTTATACATTACCATACTATGTGATTCACTTTTATGAAAATATAAGTAATCTGAATGTATCTGCTCCTCTCCTAAGTGATACGGTTGTATATCTTGTACGGTTGAGTACCGCTCTTGAGATAATGTGTAAGATTAATGTACTTCATCTAAAAACAAATATCATTTTGTTGTTTACCAATCTTTGATTTACAATCATCCATTTTAATGCAACTAATATATTTCCAATATGCGCTCTTCTGTGATGTTTCAATAATAATCCCCTTATTTTATAAAATTTGTAGGTTACTATTAATGGAGCTTGCTACTTTTGTTAGTCTTTCGGTCTGCTTATATTACTTTTCATATATTTCGTTTTTACTACATTATTCAATTTAATTTTATTAATTTTTAACCATTTAACTATACTATCGAGGTCCTCTCGTATATTTTTAATTCACTATTCTTCATCACTATTATCACAATATGCTAGTGCATCATCAAGGACTAATGCATTTTTGAATGCCAGAGTACTTCCCTCATGTTGTTAATATAAAAGAAGTATTATTCCGAGTGTAGAACCTTGAGGAACGCCAAGTTTCACATCAACATTATCTGATAATTGTTCCTTAATTCTTGTCATTCTTGTCCACGCAATCGCAACTATTTGTCTGTTTATATCATTCTTCTATTTCACTTCGTTACTATCTAATTTATTGGTGGCTCATACGAATGATTACTACGAAAAACAAACTGGTGATCCACCAATATATACCATTATCTACTCCTACAAATTTCCTCAGTTGATACAATATAAAACATTCATATAGGTCTCTAAAATCTTTTCTAGACCCATAACTTTTTAAGATTCCGTTCCAAACAGTAATAATAATTTTTATTTCATTTGAAAAGATTACAATTATTTGTAGAACAACGTACACATAACTTTTATAATTGCATTTCTTAACACATAAAGCATAAATTACATTCGACGAGCTTACAAATTCAAAATATTTGTGGGTTGAAAGTCAATCATAATGCCGTGCAACTTCATCTCGAGCATGACAAACCACATATTCTTTTTATCACAGAAACACAAGTTTCTAAAAACTATTTCCCAGAGGTAACACGAAATCTCAAATGTAGGCATGAATTTATATCGGTCCTCAAACAAACAAACCGAATTGTTTTAATCTACTAATATTGTGAACGAAATTTGAGTAAAACTCCATAATTGTGAAGTTATCGTTACCGTTTACTTCAATGTCCACAACAACCCATGGTTAAAATTTTCTAAGACGACCGACGACGAAAATAATTACCGCATTCCAAAGCATGTTCCATATTGCAACAACAAAACACCTTTACTCCTCGTAATAGCGGGGATAGAACTTATCTTTTAGATCTCTATTGCACATCTATGCCAGATATTACGAGTGTCGATATCGATAAGGGTCAGTCACGTTAGTTATCTGGAATGAGAAGAAAAGATGAGCTCCATGCACCGTATCCTGCATAGCGCAAACATCTTTTCAACTTTGACACCAAAATTGTTTATATAAAACGCCTGAGTACGCGAAACATAAAAGTGAAAAATAAAACGCAAAAATCTAGAGGAACAAATATAAATTAGTCAGCGGAGTCTATCACCACGCTTATATGGATCTGCACGTACATAAAATCAAATATTATAAACTGCACCCATATACTTACTCTGTCGGATAACGTTATATTATAGCTTATTGTCATTGTACTGGCGAGAGTTAAGATAAATATGTCTAATCACTAAATTTTGAATGGTTGTTTGAGACTTTACCATCTTTCGATCAATTTGAAAATTTAGTAAATTCCTGGTTGGAGTGAAGAAAGCAAGCTGTGGTGACGCTGACGTTACTGACAATCTAATAAAGTCACTAGTTACGATAAGAAAAGAGAAACTGTTAAAATAATGATTAGCAGAAAAGCTTGAGTTCTACTTCGTAAATTGGACAGCTGAAGCTCAATAACGCGTAACGAAAATGGTACAAACTCCGAAGAAATTGCAAATCATATCGTTAACATGGCACATGTCCCAAATGATAGACTTCAGTGTATTTATTAAGCGGAAACTACAATAACTGATGCAAAACTAGTCGCTAATAACAGAAAGTGTAAATCCGTTTGCTAATTAAGAACTGCTCTTTCTCATACCAAAAATTGGGAAAGCAGCTGTCTATGATGGTATCATTTCAGAGTTTTTAAAACATGCGGGAAAAAATATTAAAAGAAGGTTGGTTAGTAAATTTGTTTTCTAATATTTCGTTAACAGGAAAACTATCAAAGAATATTAAAAGAATGAAAGTAATTGCAATATTGAAACCTGGCAATTGGCAAGCCATCACACAGACCAGAGAGCTACCGTCCGGTTTGCTTTTCTGGATAAATTTTACAAACTGGTAGAACATTTTGTGTACAGACACTAATATGTTTCTAATCCTAAATGCTCAAGCAGCAGCAGAACAATCGGTTTTTTCGTCCACAGTTGCACCGGCCAAGTCCTGGCCCTAACGTCTTAAATCGAGGCTGTTTTCCAAAAGAAACTTAAATCAGGTGCAGTCTTATTCGATGTTACTGCAGCATCTGGCACGGCGATGCGTTTTATTGTTGGTGCTATAAGATATTCTCCTAGTTCCTACCATATGGCTTTGTAATATAGCTCCACTTTTGACAGACGTTCTCATGCTCTTCTGCGTGAGCATAATAAAAAAAAAGTCAGACAAGTGCGAATAAAATTCGCTCGCCAGGGGTTCCGTGAATGTAAAAGAACACAATATCAAAAATTATTGACAAAAATTTGTGTTGTAATGTCTTTATATTTCCACACCATAGACGCATAACAAAATAAAATAAATGTTAAATCGTAAATATTGTAATAAACTTCGACCAGAATGGGTTAATTTAATTTACTCATACATAACCAATACATTCTGCATAAATGTTTTCCACATTCAAACTATTGCAAAGATGGATTAAAGAATGAGTTAACTAATACATTTTGCATAAATTAATGCAAGTTAAATGAGTTCAAATGTTTACATTAATGCAAGTATGAATTAAAAGAGGTGTGGCCTATTCATGATGTACGTACTTCGAATATTGTTTTCTAGAAAGTACAGTAGGAAACAACAACTGATTAGCAGAAGTTTCTACTTATTTATTTTTGGATATAAATAAGCGAACAAAATATCAGATAGTCAGTTTTAATTTTGCAATTAAAAGTTTTTATAACTATTCGCAAGTATAAGGAATAATCGAGTGGTACTTGAGCCTGGGTACTAATAGTGAAAGAATTTGAACCTAGTGGAATAGTAAATACAGATTTTACGATTCCGAATATTATTGATTCAAATTGTGGAAAAGCGGTGAAATTTATCGTACATAAATTGGAGACCCTAGAATTTATTGTAATTAAAATCGGAAGGTGCTGTAACTGGTTGATAAATAAAGTTTGAGATTTTGTTAACTAAAGATCTGTCTTTTTACTTTCGTATTTGCTCAATAATCGAAAAGAACCAACGAAGAGTCGTTACAATATCAATAGTAAATTACAATCAAATCTACATTGATCAAAAATGACTCAAAAAATGTTACTTTAGGTTAAATCTCATCCATATATGTTTATGGTAACTCAAGAAAGATTCAATTACACCAACTTGTAAATGGTTTAAATTTGATTATTTTTTCGGTCAATCAAGTTTTGAAATAGGGGGCCGGTGGTGAACACAAAAACTGTGCATTGCAAAATTCTAAAATGAATTATAATGTTTCTTAAATTAAGTGCTCCATATGACACACCACTCATTTGGGTCAAAAATGTTTTTCTTACTCTCCCCACACCCATCCTCTAAACACACAGAAATATAGTTATTTGAGACTTCGCTATGATTTTCATTCAAAATTTACCAATCTTCCTGTCTCTGTGAATTTTTAGAAATTTTTCTGTCAATCATCGTCGAAACGTAGGGGGAACGGTCTGGATTTTGCACTTTTTTGACAACAACTCAAAAACTGCGCACCGCAAAATTCTAAAAAAAATTCAACGAATTCTAAATTAGGTGCTCTTTCAAATGACACCCCACTCGCTTGGGTCAAAAAAGGTTTTTTTTACCTTCTCTACCCCCGTCCCCTAAACACAGAAATATAATTATTTGAGACTTCGCTATAAATTTCATACAAAATTTACCAAATTTCTTAACTCTATGCATTTTTACAAATTGGGGGAACGTATGGGGGAACGTATGGGGGAACGGTCTGAATTTTGCACTTTTTTGACAATAACTGAAAAACTGGGCACCGCAAAATTCTAAAAAAAAAAATGCAACGAATTCTAAATTAGGTGCTCTTTCAAATGACACCCCACTCGCTTGGGGCAAAAAAATTTTTTTTTTACCCTCTCTAACCCGGTCCCCTAAACACACAGAAATATAATTATTTGAGACTTCGCTATAGTTTTCATACAAAATTTACCAAATTTCCTAGCTCTGAATTTTTACAAATTTTTCTGTCAATCAGTGTCGAAACGTATGCGGGGGGGGCGGTCTGAATTTTGCACTTTTTTGACAATAACTCAAAAACTGGGCACCGCAAAATTCTAAAACAAATTGCATCAAATTCTAAATTAGGTGCTCTTTCAAATGACACCCGAAACGAAACGTAGAGGGAGAGGGGGGGGGGGGGGTGTCTGAAAGTCGCACTTTTTGGACAATAACTCAAAAGTTGTGCATCACAAAATTCTAAAAAAAATTGCTATTTTCTAAATCAGGTGCTCTTTCAAATGACATTCCACTTGACATGTTAAATAGTGTTTTTACCCCTTCTCATTTCCACCCCCTTAATAAATCTAATTATGAGTATATGACACTTTTATATATTTTTTATTAATTATTCTATCATTCCAAATACATTTGAAAATTTTCGATCAGTTAGGTTCGGTGCTAATCGAGGTAAGAAAACACGAAAAAAACGTCATTATTCAAAATTTTTCAAAAATTGGCGAGGTGTAAAATTCCAATATAAACTTTTAAGGAATACTAAAATGAAGCAATTTCATATGATACCCTACTTGAATCTAGAAAAAACTGTATTTTCTCAAACGTCTCACATGGTATTCTTGTAAACCAAACGAAAACTACTTTAGTTTTATTTGTATCCGTCATTTTATGTGGACAAATTAGTTTTATACGCACCTCAAATTTCAAGTTCATAGCATTTATAGTTTACGAAATAATCGATATAAGGTGAAAAACTCGTTTTACTCTCACCAATAGTGTTCCGAATAAAAAACGGAACCCTAAAAATCAACATTAAGAAATGTATGGGTGTTTAAAAAAAAAACACACCGCATAAAAAAGGTAGTAACCTTCTTTCATGTGAAACATACTGAACGCGTTAGATATTCAGTGTCAAGAAAGTAACATGCAAGACTTGTTTATTCTTGAAACCCAGTGAACTGTACAACAAGGGTTCAATCTACCCCGTTGCACTCGGCCTAAATTGAGCCGAATAAGAAGAAACCATGGATATTGTGCCAATTTTTACTATAACGACTGCTGGACTATATCTCAAATGATCAAACATATCGAAATTCATTGTCCAAAATAATGTTACCCTGGTCCATCAGATATCCATATGTACATCTCAAAAGCATGTAATCGAATCTGACATGTCCACATGATCAACAAGCGTACGGATTTCACCCCGCAGTCATGAGGCTGATTCAAAATTTTCCCACCGACTGATACATTCCGATGACTTTTCTTCTGGGTCTAAATAGTTATCGCTCCTAATACTGCAAGGCTCAGTTTTGTCTTCCAATCTATCTTCAAAGGATGAAGTGCATGAATAAATAAGTCCCGTCTACTGTCCAGTGAGACGCTGCCATAAATTTAAACGAGGACTTAGAATAAGTCGCCGATTGGCGTGACAAAAATTTGGTTAATTTTAACTCCACCAAAATACAACTATTGATTGTTTCCAGATAGAAAACCGATATCCCCAACGATATTAAAATTACTATGCTGATGAACAAATGGACGAATGTGAAAGCATTCGTTTGTTGGGGGTTACAATTTGCAATGACTTACTCTGGAGCCATCATATAATTCCGAAGGCAGAGAACGTGTCAAGAAAACTTAAACTCCTCAACAGATGTAAACAAATATTTCACTTGGTATCAATTTCTCCGATGTTTAAATTCCCATCTGTTTCCCTCCTGGCTCTTTTGTACTATATTAAAAAAAATGCTATACGAAGGATCGAAATTTAGCATCAATCGGGATTCCCTGCACAGTTGCTGATCTCTTCTTTTCTATAAATATCGATACCAGAAGATCTCAGTAAATCAAATCCATATACCTTTCCCCGTTTTACCTATCAATGGGTTTATTCAAACAGCAAAATCTCGAGTTTCTTTTAACACATTTTGCTTAAGAAAAAGCATAGAAACAAAACTCTTCCAAGACATTATGAAACACCCAGATTTCAAACGAATGATAGCAAATATCAAAATTTTATTGACTTACGTATTACACTATATGAATTTATCAAGATAGAAAGACCTTACTCAATGAGATAAGCCCATTTGTAATAATTTAAATTGTAATGTATCATCTTAGTTATATAATCATCATTGTGTAATCACGTGGTATACATAAACTTCTAAATATTCCAGCGTCTCTACAATTCGTCGTCGAAATACCATTTAAACATTTAATATCATTAATTAATCATAATAGTAAATTATGATCATACAGTATTTTGGTTGCTTAAAAGTTAAAATGTATTTGTTACTCAAAAAATAATATCAGTATGCAGATAACATATATTTAAATAGGTACTGGAACTACTAATAATTTTCGTTTATAGAAATGAAAACAGAACAACTACTCTATCGAGCTAACATTTAGAATAAGTTTTTAAAATGTTCACAATCATACAAGCATAAGATACGATTATTAAACAATTTCACACATCTTTGCTCAGATAAATATAAAATTACAATTACAAAGTTTGTAAATAAACAATTTCGCATGTTTGCTTGCTATAATTTCTCATTTTTTTTTTAACAGAGAATATTTTGTTGATCACAATGTTGAAAATGCAATGGAAATATATGACTTTAAATTGATTAATTTAATAAATTTATATTTTCAGATTAGGGTTAGTTTTATCATGTATAATATAAACATATATTATAAAATAGAATTAAACAATTCTAATATAATGTTTCTATCACGGTACATATATTAAATTTCCACTACAATACATATCGCGGTTATGTAAATGTATATGATGATGGGTACTACTAATCAGCGGATAGTGTTTAATTTTTCTCTTCATAATTAATCGCTAATGTTTTATTACACAAAACACATACACCAATTAAGTGATCATTACTCAATGTGTTGATTAAATATTTTTAAAATTGTTGTTGATTAGTGAAAAATTCGATCAATTTTTTTATTCAACTTATTTAATTATACGAAATTGAATTAAATAATTTAATTTTGTTGATAATAAGACGATAAAACAATACCTTTTTAACACCTCGGTAGGCATAAACAAATATTTCTTTTCCAAAATTAAAACATATTCTATCGCCCCCCTGGATTATATTATTATGCTCTTGCCCATTATTTATTGATGCAGGATTTTGTTGTTGTTGTATCAATTGTTTTGATTGTCCACCAACCGGTGTAACTGTTGGAAGCGAGACAACTGAAACCCGAACTTGCGGAGAACTTTGATTACATGTATAACCAACACGATTTGGACGTGAATATTCTGACAGCGTCATCAAACGGTATGTCCCTTCTCGTGTTATAAATTGTGTTTTTAAATCATCTTTTCCATTTTGATCATGTTGCACAGCCATTTCTTATGTACAACTTCTTTTGAAACTTTATTAATATTCATGGGAAATTATATTTGATAATCAAAATTATAAACTCTGATTTTTATTAATGAAAAAAAAACTATTTATATGAAAAACCACTTTTTTGACGGATGACGGACTTCTTGACGAATGAACTTGGTGAGATTTTTTTATATTTCATTAGCATGAAGTTTGGTTAAATTGATAAAAATAAAACTCTTAATGAGTAAGTTTAATGTCATTCGAAAAAAAGTTTGCTCATTTTTTAAACATTTGGTTGCAGTTTTGCATCGATAGGAAAATAAAATCGACCGTTTCAACAAAAATATATTGATAAAGCTATATAGTTATCGATTATTGAGTTACTCCACTATCAAAGAGCTACATACTGTTGTTATTTTATAGGTTTAACAATTTATTTTATGTTTTACAGGCAAAATTGTTTTATTGATTTTACAATTTAAAAAAACACTGTTTTATATATTCAAAATAACTTTTTAAAATTTATTAAACAATTGTTTTTTCTTATTAATTTTCTCTTGCATGTTTCGATTATATCATCCTCAGAGAGATATTTGCAACTGATTAATAAGAATTAATAAGAAAAAACAATTGTTTAATAAATTTTAAAAAGTTATTTTGAATATATAAAACAGTGTTTTTTTAAATTGTAAAATAAATAAAGGAATTTTGCCTGTAAAACATAAAATAAATTGTTACATAGTTATTTTAACGCACTCCGAAAACAAAAATTAAAAATTTGATTTATAGGTTTAGTTGGCAAAACAAAATCAGGTTGATTCGTTCCAGATGAATCTGATTAATTCAGATTAGAAGGGGAATCAAGAAAGAATTTGGATTCAAAATATATTAAAATGTTGAATATGATGGATTTATGAGTTTTGATTTAACGTAAGAATTGTGTTTTCACGATAGCATGTTGATTAAGCATAATAAGTAGAACAATTGAAGTTTTGACTATGGAATATTTTCTTTGGAGTTTTTACATCGGCATGCTAAGCCGTTGACATCCATCACCACTTTGATTGTGCTTGGATATATATTAAGACCTGCGTATAACTTTATGCGTGTCACAATATTTAAGCTTCTTTCTTTTATACTATTTTTATTAAAATAGAATAACTCTAAAAAGACTAGAAGCCAATTAGGTTGTTATAGCTACATGTACGGTAATAGTGCTAAAACTAAATAAACTTCTTACAAAACTTTTAATTCTGTACTTACTTAAAACATTAAATCGTAAAACCATTGAAAGCATTCAGCGGTTGGATCAGATCGTCACCAACTCTCTCAGAACAGCAGGTTCCAATGAAAAAGAGATAAAAATAAAAGAAAAAAGATCAACATCACATGTACATCAGTCAAGAATAGCCGTACGTACAACATGTGGGCATAAGACCAGTGGACCGCAGAAGCAGGCCACCGCATCACCAACACCATCATACTATGCAATAGACAATGACAGCTAACATAGTCATTTAACCTTTTGTTAAATGTTTGTCAAGTTAGGACTTAGCAGTCTACATGTCAGGCTATGACTACATGGTCGCCTCGTTTAAAAAAAAAACCTTTTGAGACCAATAGGAAGACATTTATTAAAGAGTCTAATAAAGGAGCATGAGGAAACGATATAGAAAAGAGAAGAAGAATTATTATAAATAACTTGGACACTGGGTTTAAAAAGTTTAAAAAAAAAAAATAGCTTTAATAACAGTATATGATACAGGATTCCTTCTGCATAGTCTGATTCATCTATGGACAAAATCTAACTGTAAAATTAAAGCACTTCTAAAGAAACAAAGCTAAGCCATTAGTACAGTCAAAGAATACTACAAGCCAATAGCAGATAATAGTCTGCCCTTACCGGGCACGTATAAGAGTTAAAACTTCGAAGCTTACGCAGAAATGCCACTTTCCGCATTTTGCTATGAATATTAGCATCTCAACCCAACTTGTTATTAATTGCTGAACCTAGACTTTTTACTTGTATCTGGAATAGAAAAACAACTCCACCTAGTACAACAGGAACACAAGAACTGGATAGGATAGTTGAACCATTGAAAATAAAAACTTGAGATTTAACTAGGTTGAGATAAGCAGGAGACGCAGAATGAAACCATGGGACTTGGAAGACACATTTCAAAATATTACACAAACTAGAAGGCACTCGACGCACACTGGCTGAGATCGAATAGCCAGGTAGGAAAAAATAAGACAATGTAAGAGAAAGCGAACAAGATGTTCAGCTTGCCAATCAATAAGCTGTGGTCGATCGACACGAAAAGATGTTTTGGAATGAGTAGGATCTCATACTGCTGCCATCCTACAGGAAATGTGGATATCATCAAGATAGTATTAAAAATATAAAGTAGATGAAGCTGAATATCAAAGATGATCAGCTTTGGAAAGTCTGAGGAAACGCCATCTAAACCAACAGTTTTAGAGGAAATCAACGGTAAGGGCATCAGGCATCAGGGCAAGCACAAGTTCCAAAAAAGAAACACTTTTAAAGTAGAAACGATACCGCGGTACCAAGAGAATACTTTTAGCAGAGGTGGTCAAACAGGGAGTTAAGCTCATTAAGGTTTAGCTAAACCGATTAATTTTTAGGATTGAAAACACTCAACCTTTAGAGATTACACCTTAGAGAAGAGGACAGACTCCAACTCCCGGGCTCACATTTTGATTTCCCCCTTCCTAACTGCACTTCTGAACATATTCCTTTGAAAACAGTAAGTTCTCTTTCGGGTCTAACAGCAGTACGCCTTGAAGGCTAAATCATTTCGATTTTTGTATATCGAAGTGTTCAGTTACACAAAATCATAAAAAATATTAAGATATTTTACGTCAAACTTTGTTTCTACTAACTTCACTTCGTTGAATATTACAGCTCAAACCAGACCGAACAGTCAAAAGAAAAAAATCCATTTATACGTAAGTTTTATTTGAATTATTCTTTTCACAAAAGGTAAATTTATCCCGATAGACTCAAAACAAATTTTATCCAGAATAGTTATCAATCAAAAGTAAGCATAATCGAAACAAAAAGCGTAAAAAACCAATATAAAATAATTTTATTGACACCTAAATTCAACGCATTTTGATGTAACAAAAATTATGTTATTAAACGTCATAGTTTTTTGCTACTAATATCACTTCGTTGAATATAACGTCAAACCGGACCGAGCAGCCAAAAGAAATCAAATGGAAATTATAAGTCAAACTTTATACTTCACTTTTATCACAAAATGTAAATTTATCCCGAAAACACAAAACCAATTTTATGAAGAATATTTATCATAAAAATGCAAGCATAAACAAAACAAAAAGCGTTAACAATCCCCACGCAAAATACAATAGTTTTATTGACACCTAAATTCAAAACATTTTGACATTTAAAAGCAGGAAAAAAGTTGATTTTTCCATGATAAATGAGTGCGTTCAATACTATTTTTAGTACGAAAAATCATGATTTTTTTTATTGAAAAATCATGATCATAATGGAACGTAGCGAATACTGTATCAAAACCTCCGATATTCTTCTTCTAAAAATTGCCAAAATTTCCCTTACAAAGTTGTATGAAAAATTTAACCTATTTTCGTATTTGTTTTACAGAAAAAATTAAATATTTTACATATTATGCTTATTATATAGTCAATAATAATAGTTCATAAACAAATTTAAATTATTTAGTTGTAGAGAAGAGAAGAGAAATTTCATAGATAATTTTAAAAATAATTCAAGTTTTGTTTTGTATGAAACCTCAATAAATTTTTTTTGAATTTATTCTCTTATCCCCCTTTTGCAGTGCCATTGCGGTAAACACATGAACATGAAAATCACTCTTTAGAGCGATTTTTCTGTTCCGATGTTTACCGCAATGGCGCTGCAAAAGGGGGGTAAGAAAATAAATTCAAAAAATTTTATGTGGGATTCCATATAAAACACAACTTGAATAATTTGAAAAATTATCTATGAAATTTCTCACTTTACTACAATTAAATTATTTAAATTTGTTTATGAACTATTATTGATAGTGGAGTCATATTAGTAAAAAAAAGTGATATATTTGATGTAAGAGCAAAGTTGATTTTTTTTTTGTTCTATGTTAAGGACATAAAAGTATGTAATTATTTAGCAAATTTGGAGGTCCGGAAGTGCCTCAAAAATGGCAAAAACTGGTTTTTTAGTGTTTTTTGAGTAGGTTGCTTCATTATTTTTGAAGTATTTCGGGCTCTAATGATCATAAAAAAAAAAAAGAATGGAAAATGTTTGTGATTAAATTTCAAATCTACCTAGGGGGGTTAGATACTTTAAAATTTTAACCTAACGTAAAAAAACCGAATCGCATGACTTTTTTTTTTTACTAAATTTATGATAAGGGGCGGAAAAATCGTCGAATTTTCATGAAAATTTCAGGAAACATGTATTTCAATAGTCTTAATATGGGATTTAATTTTTACGAAAAAATTTTAATTTATTCGGCCACAATTGGCATTTTTCGTTAAATTTGGCAAATGGTGCCATTTTATGAGAAGTCATTCAAAATAAATTTTTTTTTTTTATCTGTACTTTTTTTTACCTACTTTAACCTACATATAATTAAAATTATGTTGCCTTAATTTAAATGCCCATTAATGGGCATGAAAAAAAACAGTAATTTTTGCATTTTTTTGACATTTTACCATATATACGGTATTATTTATGCTATTATCATGTATTTTGCATAAAAGTGAAATATGCAATTCAAATTAATAAAAAATATTTTTTAAAATTATACATAACCTACAAAACTTTTTTTCCTTGCAATACCCTAAATTGCTTTTGGTAAATAATTAAAATTAAACTAACAAAATATGTGACATAATAATAAAAAATAGCAGTTGAAGTAGTATATAAGTAATAGTTTAAGCAACAATTGTAATAATAATTTAAACTGAGGATAACGTAAGTCGAAATTGATATTCAATAAAATAAAAAATCAAATTCAAATTGTTACTATAAGGAAGTTTATATTATTATTAATAAAATAAAAATTTTAAAAATAAACAGCAAAAAATATATTTTTAAATATTGCATTTTAATTCAAAAGTGATAAAAGCACACAAACAGTGAATAATATGGAAAACCATAATAACACATATAGAATTTTCAATTGAAAACATAATTGGCGTAAAATTATTTATGCTGTGTATTTTATATGTTTGAAAAATGTTTGAAAAAAATTGAATATTACATTTTTTCAAAATCTTATATCAAATATTTACAATAATTGTAATAACATTTTAATTATTTACCAGAAGCAATTTAGGGCATTGCAAGAAAAAAAGTTTTGTCGGTTATGTATAATTTTAAAAAATATTTTTTATTAATTTGAAATGCATATTTCACGTTTATGCAAAATACATGCGCATAATTAGCATAAATAATACCGTATATATGGTAAAATGTCAAAAAAATGCAAAAATTAATGTTTTTTTTTCATGCCCAAAAATGGGCATTTAAATTAAGGCAACATAATTTTAATTATATGTAGGTTAAAGGAGATAAAAAAAAGTACAGATAAAAAAAAAATTTTATTTTGGATGACTTCTCATAAAATGGCACCATTTGTCAAATTTAACGGAAAATGCCAATTGTGGCCGAAAAAATTAAAATTTTTTCATAAAAATTCAATCCCATATTAAGACTATTAAAATACGTGTTTCCTAAAATTTTCATGAAAATTCGACGATTTTTCCGCCCCTTATCATAAATTTAGTAAAAAAAAAAAAAAGTCATGCGATTCGGTTATTTGAGGTTAGGTTAAAATTTTAAAGTATCTAACCCCCCTAGGTAGATTTGAAATTTAATCACAAACATTTTTCATTCTTTTTTTTTTTATGATCATTAGAGCCCGAAATATTTCAAAAATAATGAAGCGACCTACTCAAAAAACACCAAAAAACCAGTTTTTGCCATTTTTGAGGCACTTCCGGACCTCCAAATTTGCTAAATAATAACATGCCCTCTAACTTTTATGTCCTTAACATAAAACAAAAAAAAATTCAATTCAATTCAAATTTGCTCTTACATCAATATAAAATGCTAATATGACTCCACTATGACTCTATATTAAACATAATAAATAAAACATTTTATATCTTTAGTCCATAAAACAAATACGAAAATAGATTAAATTTTTCATACAACTTTGTATGGGAAATTTTGGCAATTTTTATGTTGCTTTTTTGAGCGATTTAAGAATAATATTTTACATATTACGCTTAATATATAGACAATAATACTTCATAAGCAAATTAAAATTGTTCAATTGTGGTAAAATGGGAAATTTCATAGATAACTTTTAAAAATTATTCAAATTGTGTTTTTGTATGTAATTCCATATAAAATTTTTGTGATTTTTTTCTCTTATCCCCTTTATGCAGCGCCATTTCGGTAAATACATGAACAGGAAAATCACTATTTTCGTATGTCTGTATAAGCAGTGGCACTATAAGAGATATTCGCCTTTCTCGCTTCCACTAACGCACTCTTATGAATGATAACAAACGAAAGACGTGGGTTTCGTTCGGAAACACCAAATCGCTTGCTTATTTTCCAAAATAGGCAACTGTCATTCCAAGGGGCGTGTCTATCAGTTTTTCAACAAGACCAAGAATTGGCATTTTGTTTCCGAACGACCAGTTGCCTAAATATATATATGAAGATTTAAAAATTAATAATTATCTATTAAAGCTTATCACAATAACTATAATAATTTAACAACAGGAAAAACAAACTAAACACAACACAAAACATGTTTGGTTTGTGTGAAAAAATTATTATTTGCAGATTTCAAATTATGAAAAATAAAAACAAATGGTTTATGTTTTGAATTTTTATTTGATTAATTTTTGTACTAAAATATTGATGCAGATTTAAAAAAAACAATTTTCATATTTCTAGTAGATAAATGAGATATACTAAATAAAATATAAAATTCATGTTTTAATAATAATATCGTATTTGTTTTGATTAAAATCAAATAAAAACCGCAAATGTCACTTTTAGATATCAGTTCTTAATTAGGATCTCAAAAACAGCAAGTCCAAAATAGGCGATCGAATCGCCTATTTTGGAATAGAAATGGAGTTTCCGAACAACTTTATCTGTCAAATCGCTTGCTTAAATAAGCAAGAAATAGTTTAAGAACGACCATTTCCAGCCACAAACGTCAAAATAGGAAAATAAGCTAGAGTTTGGTGTTTACGAACGAACCCGTGTTATACTAGCAACGAAAAATTTAGTGGGTAGTGTTCCTATATGCATAAAAAAATTCCAGCGGCAAGTATATCCGCTAGAAATAGGTAGATTTCGGGGTCAGACGGTTTTGTGTCCAAATAAAATTAGATGTATCAGATTAGTTTAAATAAAAAATTTAAGTAGAAACAGAATAATTCACAAAAATTATTGAATCAAATTAAATACATTATTAAATACTTCATCAATACAATTTCGGAACAGTTTTATTTAAGTTGGTTTAAGCCAGGGCTGCGGAGTCGGTGCCAAAATTAAGCGCCTCCGACTCCGACTCCAAATTTCATTTCGAAACAATAAATTCTACAAAACGTAATAAAGCACCTGTACGTCTATTCCTGCATTTCCCTGGGAATTGAGAAAAAAGTGCAATAAATGAAATAAAGCAAATTTTCTAATACGAATTTGTTATTTTCCGCGGCACGGAATACTAGTTATGAAAAAATTGCTGTAATTTATTTCTCAATTCCTATTTCAGGATGTGCAGGAATAGGGCTACTGGTATCTAATCTACTACGATATAACATATCCGAAATGATTGTACAGGGTGGTGAAACTCTATCTTCAGGATTGTTTCAACTTGTTTAAATGATCTGTATGGGACTGAAACTATAAACTATGTATAGGACTGAAACTAGAAAGAAAACAGATAAAACAAACTCAACAGAAAAAGCAGTCAAAATATTTTCTACAATTGCTTCAGTTTTTGTTCGATGTTTATTTTTTTGTAATCGTTAAATAATTTTTTGCCATGCCATCTCATGATCATATGGAAAGTTAGTGTGATTTGTGAAATCAAAGATTCTTCTTTGCTATGTGTACTTCATTTCACAAAAATAATCCAATTTTTATGAATTTTGTTTGGTGAATATGACCTGAACCGCCTGTTTATTTTAAAGTTCAATATCTTTAAGTCCTGTTTTTCGACTTTGCTGTTAGACAGCATCTTCACACAAAAAACTTATTTTACTGAAACGGGTGAAACCCCACCCGCTCATAGTAATATCGGGACACAAGATATTCAACTACAAAAATTGTCTGTTTCGTTCAAAACGGGACGGTTTCAAGTCCCGTTTTCTAGCAATAATCAATCCTTTTGCTGAACAACTGTTTTGAGTATTTCAGTTTGATATTGTAACGACTCATGATATTGACACGACTAACGCATTTGCTTTTTGCTGGTGATCAACCCCAGTTGTTGCTATCTCAAATTGCATCTTAAATATCTGATACGATGTAGATCCATCAAATGCGGGTGTTTTCACTCTAGCTGGGGCTGAAGTAGTTGATGGATTGCTCATGTTACCTGACTTCACTTGTGCTATTTCTTGGCGGAATTCACTCAAAAGTTTGCGTAATTTCTCTTGTTCTTCGGTAACTGTCCGCAGCCCCCTTTCATGTTGTTGTTCCATTTTAACCTCCGCACTGGATATACGTGACTCGATTACTTCACGTAGTTGTTGTTGATCTAATTTTTGTTCCGCTGCCAGTTTCTCTTGTCGGGCTTTTTGTTCTGCTGCCAGTTTTTCTTGTCGGGCCATCATATCAGCAAGTTGTTGTTGTTGCTCTACTTTTTGTTCTGCTGCCTGTTTTTCTTGTCGGGCCATCATATCAGCAAGTTGTTGTTGTTGCTCTACTTTTTGTTCTGCTGCCAGAACTTTTTGTTCTGCTGCCAGTTTCTCTTGTCGGGCCATCAGATCGTTTCCTTGTTTGGCCATCATATCAGCAAATTGTTGTTGCTGCTGTGCCATCATTTCTTTCATCAACGCCATCATCGGATCAATTGCAGGGGCAATCTGAACCGGTGCTTCCTCCGGCTCTATTTCTATGACCTCTGTGTTTTGGCCTGCTGCTTCTAAAACTTTACGCAGCCGGAATGCAAGTTCTGCCTTCGTTCCATGGATTGGAGCATTCCTTTTCTTCAACTCATCCTTCAGCTGGGTCTGGCTGAGATCACTAATATTTACTGTCTTGACCATTGTTTCAATAATCCCACTTCTGACACCACTGTAACGACTCTTCGTTGGTTCTTTTCGATTATTGAGCAAATACGACAGTAAAAAGACGGATCTTTGGTTAACAGAATCTCAAACTTTATTTGTCAACAAATTACAGCAGCTTCCGTTTTTCCTTACAATAAATTCCAGGGTCTCCAATTTATGTACGATAAACTTCACCGCTTTTCCACAATTTGAATCAATAATATTCGGAATCGTAAAATCTGTATTTACTATTCCACTAAGTTCAAATTCTTTTACTATTAGTACCCAGGCTCAAGTACCACCGATTATTCCTTATACTTGCGAATATTTATAAACACTTTTAATTGCAAAAGTAAAACTAACTATCTGATATTTTGTTCGCTTATTTATATCGAAAAATAAATAAATCGAAACTTCTATAATCCACTAGAAATCAATATTACGTAGTCCGTACATCTTGAATAGGCCACACCTATTTTCATTCATACTTGCATTTGTATTAGCGAACTCAAATTTAATTTATGCAAAATGTATTTGTTAAAGGGAGTTAACTTTTAATTCATCTTTGCCATAGAATCTAGAAAACATTTAGGCGGAACGTATTGGTTATTTATGATTAAATTAAATTAACCTATTCTGGACGAAGTTTATTACAATATTATTATATCTGTAGTTTTCACTATATCTTCCTGTATCATTCAAACTAAATACAATAAAAACAATTCACTATTTTATATATATATATATATATATATATATATATATATATATATATATATATATATATATATATATATATATATATATATATATATATATATACAGTCAAACCTGGTTATAAATTCCTCGGATATAACGAAAACCTCTTTTTAACAAATATTTTTAATAGTCCCATTAATATTCTCATATAGCACAATATTAAAAATTAAAGCATACCACCTGTATTGTACTGAATATAACGAATATGTTTTTCCATTTTTCGAACACTTACACATATATTAATTATTTTAAATTTTTATTCATTTAAATATGAAGGGCACAGGTGAAAAACAACGTAGGTCCATAAAATCAAATTTCGAGAAAATTGAAGTTTTGTGTTCGAAGTCTTTAAAATGCAAGAAAATTTGTGAATTCGGATTAAACAAAGAATAGACATGGTTCATAAAAGTGTTTTGAGCCGGTTCCACCAGAGGCCTTTGTTGGTAAAAAATGGTGAATTAAGTTGTTTTCCGCCTGTAAATTGGGCATAAAAAAATGTTGCGAGTTTTTTTCAATTAATTTATATGGGCTGGGTTTGATATTCATCAAAATTGAATAAACCAACTGAAAGCTTTTGTATTTCTTCAATAGATAGCAGCACTAACTCGATTTCGAAAAAAAATGGACTTACGTTGTTTTTCCCCTGTACCCTTCATATGTGTTTACAGGTGAAAGCAAAATCAATCATGATGAAAAACGTGATCTACTCAGGTGAAAAAGTCGAAATTTGAACTTGACCATTTTTGATTTTTCTGAAAATTGGCATATAAGTATTATGGACAAAATAAAAAATACGACTTATTTTACAATTTTTTAAAGATCACAGTTTGAGTATAGGGGTCACCCCAACATGCATGAAAAATGAAAATTCTGCCAATCCGATGTAACTTTGAAATTAAATTGCTCAAGAACGGCTATACCGTTCATCAAACTTTTTATTGCTTGATAGATGATTAGCTAGTCGTTTGAAAAAAAATCAATATTTTTAAATGAAAATATTAAAAAAACTTTTTTAAAGATGGCGCTAGGGTCGAAGATCAATTGGAATTTGATTAATTTTTTTTCTGAAAATAGTTCTATCCTTACTCTAAAATATTTCAAATTTACAAAGTGGCGTTAATTCGTGTTCTTGAGATATTTAATTTTAAAGATTTTTGGTACCACTAAAATTCGAATTTTTCATCATTTTTTCGAAGTTCAGTGGTTAAAATTTTTTTTTGATCAAAATTGTTCGAAAAAATAAAGAACAATTAGTCTGATCGGGATCAGGGAATTATCTAAAATTATATGGCCAAGGTGGCATGGGACCTGGTGCAACCAAATATCATCGCAAATTGTTTTAAAAAAGCTTGACCTACCTGTTACGATAATTCTTAAGCTACTGATGATAATATTGAAGCCACTCGACAGGAGGTAGAAAATTTATATTGGCGAGATCCAGTAATTCAGAATTTAAGTAGAGACGTTAATTTGCGGATTATTTAAATGTAGATGAGAATGTTATTGTATCGGAAGACATCAGCGATAAAGGTATTTTAAATGCAGTTTGGCAATCTAACATGAATACACACGATGAATATAAGAATGAGTGGAGATGATTTAGAAATGCCAACAATTAAAGATTTAGAAAAATGTTTGAACTCATTTAGAATTGTTTTTAGTTGTCAACCTAAATGTGAAGTTGAACTTCAACATATTAATGATAGTGAGAGAAAATTGGAGCAAATACGTCATACTGCTTTAAAACAAACTCTCATAACCGAATTTGCTGTAACCACAGTTAACTAAATTCAGGAATCACAACTTTAGGAAACGGATTCTCTTTGGTTAACATTATATTTGTACACTTTACATAACTGAATATTTACTTATAAAAATTTGAATTATATGTACCTTTTATAATTTAATTTCTAATTTAGTTTTACGTTGAATAAATGAATTATTTTATTTTACCTCTTTTTAACGAATGTTTATTTTTTAACCTCTTTATAACGAAACCTGGATATAAATATGTTTTCAATATATCGAATATTTTTGCTGGTCCCATGAAGTTCGTTACATACAGGTTTGACTGTATATATATATATATATATATATATATATATATATATATATATATATATATATATATATATATATTAAGCTTGCCAGATCGCCCGGCTAAAGCCGGACTCGCCCGGCTTTTTTTGGTAAAACTTGGCTGAAAAATCGCCCGGTTCGGACGCCCGGATTTCTAAACAAAAACCGGAAATCGCCCGGATTTTTCTAACATTTGTTCATTGAAAAAAAAAATATATATATAATATTAATTCGTTTTATAGTCAAAATTTCAATAATCTGTATCTTTCTTATTCAAATATGTTTCACATGTTAAATCGTGTTATTTTCAATGTTTCATATGAAAATATATAAACAATTGACATCATTTCAACGTTTTATAATTTATATATTGTGCTCTCGTTCGTTCAATCTTTTGCTGCAAATCGTGGAGTTTGGTTTAGTTATATCAGCAGCCAATACGACAACTGAGCGCGTATTTTCTCACATCAATGACATTTGGACAAAAGAAAAAGGCAAATGAACACTGGAAAACGTTAGAGCACAATTGATGGTAAAATTCAACTGGAAGGAGACATGTCCAGAGTTTTATACAAAAATAAAAGAAGATGCTGGTTTTCTCCAAAAAGTTGCTGGAAGTGAAAAATACAAAACGAGAGCTGATAGTTTGTTTGGAACTCAAGAGAGTGGATAGTCATCGACTTCGATGGAGATTGATTGAATACAATGTTGACAATTTAAGCATAGAACTCTTTCTGTAATAAACAGAATTAAAAATATTATTAACAAAATATATTTCAACATTTCAAAGCAATAAAGAGTTATCAAAGGTTATTTATGAAAAAATATAGTCTTTTTGTTTTCTTCTTTTCTGTGCGATTTTTAAAAATTTTGTATTTCGCCCGGATTTCACCCGGCTTTTCAAATGGAAATTTTGACACTTGTCGCCCGGATTTTGCCCGGGTTTATAAAAAAACCGCCCGGATTTTCCGGCCCGGAATACCTCCAAAAAAAATCTGGCAAGCTTAATATATATATATATATATATATATATATATATATATTTATATATATATATATATATATATATATATATATATATATATATATATATATATATATATATATATATATATATATATATATATATATATATATATATATATATATATATATATATATATATATATATATATATATATATATATATATATATATATATATATGTAAATGAATTTTTTGATTAATAGGTTAATCAATTTTTAATCTTATTGACTTTTATTATATTTCTTATAAAGTTGTTTAAGAAAACTGAAGTTTTATAGTCAATAGATAACAAATTTATTTAGGTATTTTAAATAAAATTTTATTATTTATATATGCATCCAATATTTCGATTGTTGATTACAATCATCCTCAGGGATTCTACAAACATAGAACAACAACAATATTTTTTATAAATTGTACAAAGAAGTTTATATAAAGCAAAATTAATAAGCAAAATTAACTTACACAAAAAAAAAAAACAATAAATAGTTATTTAAATAACTTGTTTAAAAAATGATAAAAAACTATGTAAATTAAAATAAAATGTTTTTTCTTTCAACAAAAAGCTTAAGAAAATTTTTTTACAATGAAAAAACAAAACTTTTATAAAACATTATAAAAGTAATGTTATATATCCATTATATATATATATATATATATATATATATATATATATATATATATATATATATATATATATATATATATATATATATATATATATATATATATATATATATATATATATATATATATATATATATATATATATATATTAGACTGGTCGTTAAAAACTTAATTTTCCGAGACGCCCCCTAGAAAAATTCTTTGTGGTCAAAAAACTACAACGGCCATATTTTTTTTTTTTAAGTCAAAAGAACACGTGCCGCAAAATCATCGAAGTTTATTTTTTGATAAAATTGTTAATATTTCGTCAAATATGCAGATGTCAAAAAAAATCACAGAATCATTTTTGTAGGATATTTAATTCTCTACAAAAAAGCTCCAAGTCATTTTTTTCCTAAAATCTATATTTCTGATGATATTTCTAAATATAACTTGAAATTCTTCGAAACTCGTTAAACCAAATGATGAAAATTTCGACGAAAAAGCACTAATTTTGATTTTTTTTGTCACGATTATTTTTTTATACATTTCATTCTATAGCATAAAAAGAAAATTAGGACTTTTTCGTCATCTTTATTTATTATGTTTTTTAAAAATCACGAAAACTTACAAGTTCATTTTCAAAATATCATGAGAACTATACGTTTTCGGGAAAAAATGACATAAACCTTTTTTGTAGAAAATTAAATTTCCTACAAAAATGGTTATGTGGTTTTTTCTGACATCTGCATATTTTATGAGATATTTGAAAAAATCTACGAATTTTTCAAAAAATCAACTTCGACGATTTTGCGGCACGTGTTGTTTTGATTTAAAAAAAAAAATAGTGCCGTTGTGGTTTTTTGACCACAAAGAATTTTTCTAGGGGGCGTCTCGGAAAATTTAGTTTTTAACGACCAGTCTAATATATATATATATATATATATATACATATATATATATATATATATATATATATATATATATATATATATATATATATATATATATATATATATATATATATATATATATATATATATATATATATATATATATATATATATATATATATATATATATATATATATATATATATATATATATATATATATATATATATATATATATATATTAGGTCATTCAATAAGTCCGTAGGATGACACATAGATGGCGTTACTAGAATTTTTCCATATGATTTTTATTTAGTACTAACCTTCAAACGATACGTGTATAAATTTGACAGCAATCTGACTATTTATTCGTGAGTTATAGCATTTTGTGTGAAGCAACTTTTGTTTTTGAAAAAAAATGGAAAAAAGTGAATTTCGAATTTTAATAAAGCATTGCTTTTTGATGAAAAAAAATACAGTGGAAACCAAACAATGGCTTGATAAACATTATCCAAACTCTGCTCCATCGAGACAAATGGTAGAGAAGTGGATGGCTGAATTTAAATGTGGTCGTACCAGCACAAAAGATGCAGAGCGCAGTGGACGCCAAAATAAGGCTGTTATTCCAGAAAACATAAAAAAAATCCACAAATTGGTTATGAACGATCGCAAATTGAAGGTGCACGAAATAGCTGACATTGTAAAGGTAGCAGATGGTAGTGTTTTTACCATTTTACATGAACATTTGGGTATGCGAAAGCTCTGTGCAAATTGGGTGCCGCGTGAGCTCACAGTCGACCAAAAACAACAACGAATCGATGCTTCGGAGGAGTCTTTGGCACTGTTAAACCGCAATAAAAGGGAATTCTATCGTAGATATGTGACAATGGATGAGACATGGCTTCACAATTACACACCAGAATCCAAAAGACAGTCAGCTGAGTGGACAGCAGTCGATGAACCGAATCCAAAGCGAGCAAAGACGCAACAGTCGGCCGGTAAGGTGATGGCGTCTGTATTTTGGGATACGAACGGAATAATATTCATCGACTATTTCCAAAAAGGAACCACCATCAACAGCGAGTATTACTGTGAACTTTTGGATCGATTGAAGGCTGAAATCGCAAAGAAACGGCCACATTTGCAAAAGAAAAAAGTGTTGTTTCACCAAGATAATGCACCGTGTCACAGATCGATGAAAACGATGGCAAAATTGAATGAATTGGGCTTTGAATTGCTTACCCACCCACCATATTCTCCAGATTTAGCCCCCAGCGACTTTTTCCTGTTTTCAGATCTCAAGAGAATGCTTGCTGGAAAGAAATTTAAGTCCAACGATGAAGTAATCGCTGAAACTGAGGCCTATTTTGACGAGAAAGAGAAATCGTACTATAAAAGTGGTATAGAAAAGTTGGAAAATCGCTATACTCGTTGTATCGCCTTCGAAGGCAACTATGTTGAATAAAAAAATCGAGTTTTGTCAAAATGTTGTTTTTTTCTTACTTATCCTACGGACTTATTGAACGACCTGTTATATATATATAACAGGTAACCTGTTATATATTTTTGGTCCCACTAAAATTCGAATTTTTCATCATTTTTTCGAAGTTCAGTGGTTAAAATTTTTTTTTGATCAAAATTGTTCGAAAAAATAAAGAACAATTAGTCTGATCGGGATCAGGGAATTATCTAAAATTATATGGCCAAGGTGGCATGGGACCTGGTGCAACCAAATATCATCGCAAATTGTTTTAAAAAAGCTTGGCCTACCTGTTACGATAATTCTTAAGCTACTGATGATAATATTGAAGCCACTCGACAGGAGGTAGAAAATTTATATTGGCGAGATCCAGTAATTCAGAATTTAAGTAGAGACGTTAATTTAGCGGATTATTTAAATGTAGATGAGAATGTTATTGTATCAGAAGACATCAGCGATAAAGGTATTTTAAATGCAGTTCGGCAATCTAACTTGAATACACACGATGAATATAAGAATGAGTGGAGATGATTTAGAAATGCCAACTATTAAAGATTTAGAAAAATGTTTGAACTCATTCAGAATTGTTTTTAGTTGTCAACCTAAATGTGAAGTTGAACTTCAACATATTAATGATAGTGAGAGAAAATTGGAGCAAATACGTCATACTGCTTTAAAACAAACTCTCATAACCGAATTTGCTGTAACCACAGTTAACTAAATTCAGGAATCACAACTTTAGGAAACGGATTCTCTTTGGTTAACATTATATTTGTACACTTTACATAACTGAATATTTGCTTATAAAAATTTGAATTATATGTACCTTTTATAATTTAATTTCTAATTTAGTTTTACGTTGAATAAATGAATTATTTTATTTTACCTCTTTTTAACGAATGTTTATTTTTTAATCTCTTTATAACGAAACCTGGATATAAATATGTTTTCAATATAACGAATATTTTTGCTGGTCCCATGAAGTTCGTTATATACAGGTTTGACTGTATATATATATATATATATATATATATATATATATATATATATATATATATATATATATATATATATATATATATATATATATATATATATATATATATATATATATATATATATATATATATCATCAAAATTTTTCCGAAATTCCGACATGAAGCCCCGAGGTTCGTCAATTCAACATATTCATATTTTTTTATTTACGGTTTGTGGTCAAACGTTAAAAATATTAAAAAAATAAATCGGAACACATTTGTTTGTGTCTAACTTTTCGATTTTGTATATGTATTTTTTAAATGTCAAAAAATTGCTCTTTTTTGTTATTTTGGCTCTATTTTTGATGATTTATGCTGTGTGCGAACTGACGAAATAATGACAGATCACTGTCTATTAACTGTCAAAATTTTGGGTACAATCCTAGTTTATCCCCCCAAATAGATTTGCGTTTTTTTTCAGATAAATAGAAAGATTAGGTCCTCTGCATCCTAACTATGAAAAAAAAATTTACGGAAATGAGGGGATCAAAAGTTATAAAGAATCAAACTTTCAATTTTACCTTTGGTTTTTTTTTTGTTTTTTTTTCTCTTTTTATTTATTTTTATTTATTATTTATTTATTAATAAAATAATATTTTATCACACACTAAAATTTTAAAATTTAAAAAAAATCTTCATGATTAAAGTTTAATTCAACTAAACGTTCTTCGTCATTTACTTCTTTTGTCGGTTTTATTGGTGAATAAAGGTCACTTTTTTTTCCTAATTATGAAAAAAAAAAATTTACGGAAATGAGGGAGGTCAAAAGTTATAAAGGATCAAACTTTCAATTTTATCTTGGTACCTTTGAGTTTTTAGAAGTAACATGATTTGATTTTTGATTTTTTTTGACTTAATTCTGCGACCTTTTTTTTTTTTTTAATAAAAAGTGTTGTGTAGTAAGAATTACAAAATGTGTCACAACAACACATAGATACCTTTTAAGACCCAGGTCCCACAACATCATGCGTCTTGAGGTATAGGTGGACGCTTTTTTTAAATCTTTGTGGATTGAAGGCACTCGAGACTATTGATTCGGGCAAAGCTTTCTATTTGTACGATGTACGTACAAAGAAATCCCTTTGCATTCTATTACTATGACAGTGAGTAATCTCGACAGTCCGACCACCTGCACAAACCGATTGACGAGTAAAACGGGGAAAAACATATGTCTGAGGCATTATGGACCTGATTTCATCCGAGCACTGCTGCTGACGATATTTATAAAAAACAACGAGATCAGCAACAGTCCGACGATGTTGTAGGGATTCAAGATCTAATGTTAAATCTCGATCACCAACAATTCGTATAGCACGCTTTTGAACAGAGTCCAAAAGAGCTAGGATAGTAACAGATGCAGCGCCAGAAACTTGACAACAATACTCCATACAGGGACGAATATAGGACTTATAAATGTGGAGTAATTGATGCGAAGTAAAATATTTTTTACATCTATTGAGGAGGCCGAGTTTTCTTGACGCGCTCTTTGCCATGGCCATTGTATGATCGTTCCAGAGTAAGTCATTAGATATTGCGACTTCCAATAAACGAATGCTTTTACATTCGTCTATTTGGTCGTCACACATATTAATTGAAATATCGTTGGGAAACTCGGTCTTTGATCTGGAAACAATCAATAGCTGTGTTTTGGTGGAATTAAAATTGACCAAATTTTTGTCACCCCAATCGACGACTTTTTTTAGATCCTCGTTTATATTTCTGGCAGCGTCTCTCCGGGCGGGATTTATTCGTTCATGCATTTTACTCTTTGAAGATAGGGGGACGAATGACTTGTGCAGTGTACTATCATCTGCAAAACTATTTATTGGGTTACTGGTGATTTTCAACAGTTCGTTGATATAAATTAAGAATAAAGTGGAAGATAAAACTGAGCCTTGGGGTACACCAGCGTTAATTAATTTGGACTCAGAAGAGAAGCCATCTATAGATACCGAGATGTATCGGTTAAACAGAAAATTTTGAATCAACTTCACGACTGCGGGATGAAAACCGTACGCAACGAGCTTATTGATCAAATTGGCATGCCAGATTCGATCAAATGCTTTTGAGATGTCTAATGCGACAACGCACGTTTCAGCACCTTTCTCAAGTATGCTATTTTAAAGATGTGCTACATAGTTCAATAGATCGGTTGTTGATCTTTTGTTTCTAAAACCGTATTGGCTGTCAGATATCAAATGGTTGACCTCCAAAAATTTGAATATGTGTGAATTAATATATTGCTCGTATATTTTAGACAGGACTGGGAGTAAGGCTATTGGTCTATAATTTGAAATATCACATTTCGTTCCTTTTTTTGGGACAGGCTGGACATTGGCCAACTTCCAGCAGGATGGATAAATACCAGATTTATAGGATTTATAAAATATTTTGGTGAGAGTTGGTGCAAGTTCTTTTGAAAATGTTTTTAGAATAACAGGAGGAATGTTGTCCAGAACGGAGGCTTTGTTATTGTTTAACCCCCTTAAAAGTTTTTCGACAATTTTGGGTTTGAAATGTATTTGTTTCATATTGACTCCTGAAGACTGGATTTGGGGAATTTCTTTAGGAGTTTCTAAAACTGTCGAATTTGAAGCAACGCGTTCCGCGAACAATGTAGCGTTCCTTGCAGGGTCAGTAACGATTGAGTCACCATCAATGATAGGGGGGATAGAAGATTTAGTACCAGAATTTAAAGAATTAATGGCACTGTAAAAACTTTTGTCAGAAATTGACATACTCGAAAGTTTAGCGGCTTTCGCTCTGTCAATCTCTGCCTTTTCGTTTTCAATTATCTGGTTTGATATTTTGTTGGCCTTTCAATATTGGGATCGATTAACAGAATTCTTTTTATGAATCCAAATATTAAATAGTCTACGTTTGTTTCTAAGAGCCAATTTGGCTGCCTTCGAAAACAAATATTTTTGTAGGGGTTTGATTATTGAAAAGGGAACGAATTTGTTAATACCGAATTGAATGGTTTCAGTAAAGTTTTGAGCATTTACATTTACATCGTCAGTATAAAAACAATGACGATCAAAAAACCTTGAAAAAACTTCGGAGACCAATCGTGTCCATTTTTGAAAAGTGAAATATTTTACGGGGTTTGGGAACTCTAGTTTGTGGTAAATCAGTTTTGATAACTGATGTGATTAGATAATGGTCAGAATTTCCAATACTACCTTTATCGACATCGACACTCGTAATATCTGGCATAGATGTGAGATAGAGGTTTAGGAGAAAACTATTGTCACCGCCATTACGAGGAGTGAAAGTTGGGTTTTTTACAATCTGCGTCAGGTCGTGCGATGCGGCAAATATATCTACCTGTCTTCCATTGTTGTCGTCGTCGGTCGTTTTGGAGAATTCTAACCACGATTTGTTATGGACGTTGAAGTCATCGGTAACGATAACCTCACAATTTTGAAATTGTGCTCTAATTTCGTCCACAACATTAGTCAAGTCATTAAAAAAATTGGGACTATGTTTGTTTGGGGACCGGTATAGAGCTATTGTGAAAAAAGAGATTTCAGGTAGACAAACCTTTAATACTACTGTGTTGTAGCCATCACCACGTAGTTCAAAACTTGGAAAGCGTTTATACGCAACACTCTCATGAATGTACGCACATACACCTTGATGAAGTTTAAAAGCTGATTCAAGCCTATATTTGGGATTTAGTGTTACGTCATAAGGATAGTTTTCAGAAACTTGTGTTTCTGTAAGAAAAAAAATATGTGGCTTGTCGTACTCAAGATGATGCTGCATGGCGTCTCGGTTGGCATTCAATCCACAAATATTTGGGATGTGTATTTTGAATTTTTTATCAAATGTAATCATTTGATCAAAATATAATTTTATAAATGGGTAACTACACAATAAATCCTATCATAGAACAAAATATGACATAGGCCAATATTTCATGATAGGATGTAAGAAATAATAATGTGAAAACAAAATTTTTAAAAAATTTGAAATGTTACTAAAATATTTATCCATCTTGTTCCCACGAGTTTAGACGCAATAAAGGTCACCAACAGGCCTTCGTCTATACCTGTTAGAAGTCTATATACAACTGGGGGCGACAGGTGTCCAGAGGTTGGTAGTTTTCATGGTTTGACCCCACATGAGTCCTCTCTAGTGTGTACCCACTAGGGGTGCTAATAAGGGAGCACCTTCCCGCAACCTTCCCGGGCGGCTAAGCCAAGGTCCCCGTTCCCGCTAGACATGACAACAGGTTTACGGTTTGCAATAGCAGGCCAGAGCCTACTATAGCTCAGGTACCTCGGGTTCGCCAGGTCTCGTATCACGGTCTAATCAGACCAGTGACCCCTGGGTATGCACAACTTCGATCAAAAATAGCACAGCCTCCTCGCCCCCTCCCCCCACGCACTCCCCCCGTTCCCCCTCCGCGTCACCTGCGCCACGGACATCGCGGGGGGGGGGGGTGGTGCTATTTTTGATCGAAGTTGTGCAAGATCGCAGAATTGAGCCAAAAAAAATCAAAAATCATATCAAGTTACATCTAAAAACTCAAAGGGGGGACCAAGGTAAAATTGGAAGTTTGATCCCTTATAACGGTTGATCCCCTCATTTCCGTTAATTTTTTTTTCATAACTAGGAGGCAGAGGACCTAATCTTTCTATTTATCTGAAAAAAAACGCAAATCTATTTGGGGGGATAAACTAGGAATGTTCCAAATTTTGTTTTTTGGAATTTATATTCACCATAACGAAACGTCAAAATTTGGTATAGCTTTTTAGCATCATCAAATTGTGACAGTAGGCATAACAAATTATTTCAAGAGGAACAACAATTTATTACAGAAGCTTTTTTAAGTGCCAAAGTAATATTTATATTAGTATACATGTTATATATATTTATTAACAGCAAACATAAATATTACGAAGTTTTTCACCTTATGTCAAAATTTTGTTTTTACAAATTTTACCTTCACCAAAAATTGTGTTCTGTCAGGAGCGTTCCATTGAAAATCAAACTTACTCAAATTTGCTTTGATCTACCCTACCTCAAATAGATTGTGTAGTTGAAAATTACAAAAGAGCTCAAATGAAATATGGAGAAACGATTTTTCGAAATACATTATAGGCCGTAGCCCATTTCTCAAAAATGCCGATGAAATTGAAATTTTGACGTTTCTCGCTGAAATATTAGTTTTTGTTTTACTTTATTTTCTTCCACAAAATTAAATTACGAAAAAATAATTATTGAAAAACAAATTTTATTTGAATTTCAACACAATCTGTCAAAATTTACTCAAGTAGGATAGCAGAGTAAATTGAAATTTTTTAGTCGATTTGCAGATTCAATTTCAATTTCAATTTCATCGAGAAATGGGCCACAGCCATAGCTGGCACTTGGTGAAGCAATGTAAAGCAGCTGGTAAGCAGATTTAGGGTAAAACAGATTTCAAAACTTCTTTACTACAGTAAATACATATAGCATTTTCGATTGAGAACCAGTTCATAACTAGTTCTTTTTTTTTCAATACAAAAAAATTATTTCCCCTCCAAAATTATGTTCGATTGAAGCAAAATAAAAAAACTAGTTCTAAACTAGTTGTGCATTTTTTCCCCTTTTGAAGAACTAGTTTTATTTTCAGTTATTTTTGAGTTTTACTCATACTATGACAAAAAGTATACACAACAAACGTTATAATTATAACGCAGCATCATATTAATAATTTTATTTTATTTTTAGTTATTTAACAATATATATTTTGACATTAGTTTTTTTTCGCAAAATGTATTGTTTTTTTATTGCTTTTCAAACAAACCGAAATAAAAGAATTAATAAAATAACCAATTCAATTTACTCATACAATAACACTGAATGTTTGAATGTTTGATTGAAAAAAAGAACTCGTTGTGAACTAGTTATTAACTAGTTCTTCAATCGAAAACCACAATAAAATATAAGCAAAATTAAAATTATACATTGGCGATAAACTTTAAATTATTCAACAAGACGAGTTTTTTAATTTTTTATTAAAACTTAATTCATCGTTGCCAAAAAAACACTAACAATTTAAATTTTTAATCAAGTGTCAGAACGATAAAATAAAAAACTGCTATACCAACTTTTCATCAACACCATCTATTGTATTTTTTTTTAATTATCTAGCAGTCTTTATTCTACAAATTTTATTTTCGAATTTTATTTGAATTTTATTTTAAATCTCTGTTTATATTTTTCTTAAATAGAAGCACAGATACAATTAAATATATGCCTTTACGGTATTTCCAATATTATTGAAAAATGTGTGGTTATATTTTACTTATTTTCAAGTTTTTGGCGTTCCATTGGTAATCTATTCAAAAGCTGCTTTGAGCAGCTATTTTGTCCCAAAGGAACGCATGTATTATTTCGTCAGTTCGCACACAGCATTACTGAATATTAGACCAATTCAGTTTAAGTGATTGGAAAGCGCCTAAAAACAACGTTTTTGATAAGATGGTGTAAATTTATTAAAAATTTTCGAGCTGTTATTTGTCGAGTACATGTAAAACAACAACCATCCATCAAATTTAAATAAATGTCAAACTTCATATTTATCCAAAATATTATTTATCACAAAAAGTGTGTATTTTTATCAAAAAAACCATAGGTATATATTATTTTAAATTTTTTTTTTTCAGTTTAAAAATTACCAATGAATATATTACGAAAATATAAGAGCATACAATATGCCGCCAAATATTGTTCAAATTCAGTCACAACTCTTACATTAGAATCTCTCCCTAATCGTAGTCTTATTCGTGTTAAAGGTCATGAAGTTCCAAATTTTCTCCAAGGATTAATAACCAATGATATTAACCATTTAAATACCCATTCTAATGGAATATATACAATGTTTTTAAATAAACAAGGACGAGTTCTTTACGATTCCATCGTTTACAAAACTAGTGAAGAAAATTGCTATTTAATTGAATGTGATAGCTCTATATCCAAAGATTTAATCAGTCATTTACAATTATTCCGTGTTAGAAAAAAAATTGATCTCAATTTGGTAGATGATGAACTGAAAATATCGACTGTTTTTAACATTGATTTAGGTTTTAGTTACAATGAAATATTTCCAAGTTTCGCGGATTTGAAAAACGTTTTAGTTTGTCCTGATCCACGACTAAAATTATTAGGACTAAGAATAATTACTCCAAAGAGCGTTGATCACGACAGCTTAACAACGGTTATCAAAAACATTCGTATTGAAAGTACTGTGAATTATAAAACATTACGATATATTTATGGAGTTGGGGAAGGTATCGACGAACTTCCACCGGGAAAATGTTTTCCGTTAGAATCGAATTGTGATTATATGCATGGTGTTAGTTTTCATAAAGGTTGCTATTTAGGCCAAGAGCTGACAGCACGTACTTATCACACTGGAGTAATTCGAAAGCGATTAATGCCTTTCAAAATGTTAGATAACATCGTGGGAGCCGAAAATCTTGAAATCAAAAATAGTAGTAATAAGAAAATTGGATCTGTTCGAGGGTTTCATAATAGAAATGGTTTAGCACTATTGAGAGTCGAACAAGCTTTAGAGTCGGAAAGCATATACCTAAACGGGACTTCGTGTTTAATTGAACGTCCTCTTTGGTGGCCAAAGGAAGCTCCAACTTTAGAAAAACTTAAAAACGAGTAAATTATTATATTTATTCAAAAAGTTTTACAATAAAAATAATTTTTTTTTCTTAGGTAGATAAAATGGAGGTTCCTGAGATTTCTGGAAGAAACGAAATAGATGCGGCAAAAGAAGAAACTAAAATATCATTCATTTGTTCAACATGTAACCTTAATTTAAAATGTGATTTTTTTGGAACAAATCCAAAATTTACAAATAAACTAAACTTCACCGAAAGCTGTTATATTATGCGGGATCCATTTTCCCCTAAAAATTTTGCTAGCAATAAATCATCTTTAGAAAATTTCGTAGTAATTGGCAGTGATTGTAAAATTTGCCGAAAATGTGTTTGTATGGGAACACATTGTAGTTTTTTTTATTATAAAACATTTTGTTTGGAATGCGCTAATAGCAATATAACAAGTTTTCCAATAGAAATTCAAAGTAAAATCAGAAAAATTTGTCAAACTTGTTCGTAAACATTTATTTGTGGTTAAAATGTTTTATTTATCTTAAATAAATTTTGTTTTAAATATGTTTTTTTAATTAACCCCAGTTTCGACTTTCGACATCCTATATCACGGAGGTCTTGAATGATGCTTTCACGCCAGCGTTGTCTGGGTCTTCCTTTTCGACGAACATCAACTAGTTGTTGTTGCAACACTTTTTTAATAATTCTCTCGCATGGACCCCTTTCTAAATGACCCGGTTGGATTGAATGATTCCGATTACATCACAGCACAACATTCTAAGGTGTTGATGGACGCTTTTTTAAATGTTTGTGGATTGTAGCCACTCAAGACTATTGATTCGAACAAATCATTCCATTTATACGCTGTTCGGACAAAGAAGTTCTACTGCATTCCGTCACTGTGGCAGTGTGGGATATCGACAATTTGAACTAACTATCTGACGAGTGTTAAATTTCAATCACCCTAATTCTTATAGCACGCTTTTAACGGAGTCAAAGAGTGAGGATGGAACCAGATGCAGGGCACCAAACTGAACAACAAATACTCCACACAGGGAAGAATAAAGGACTTACAAATGTGGAGTAAGTAAAACGAAGGAAAACATATTTTTCATCTAAGCCGATATATGATCGTTCCAGAGTAAGGAATGCATATTTCCATCGAAACGCATGCGATCCCTGGTTAAACATTCCAATTAAAACCAATTGAAAAAAATGAATTGGATTAATCGGAATTCTGCATTGGGAATTTTCAATTAATTCCTATTCAAAAAATCTATTTCCAATACAATCCTATTCATTCCTGTTAAATATCTCTATTTTATTTTTCAACCGGAATGGATAGGAAATGTATATAAATAGGAAATAATTGGAAATTTCCATTGCAGAATTCCGATTAATCCTATTCATTCCTATTAAATCTTTTTCAATTAAATCCTGTTAAATTCATAAGATTGTTTAATTTTTTTCTAAGTTCGTTTTTCCTATTGAATCTCTTGATTTCCGATTGAAATTTAATTGGAAATTTCCATTAGAATCCTACAGAACCTCTTTCCTGTTGAATCCCATTTATTCCGATTGAATTTTAATTGGTAGATCGAAGTCTTCCTATTAAACCAATTCAACCCGATTTAATCCTATTGAAATTATATTGGATTTAATAGGATTCAATAGGTTTGAATTGGAATGTTTAACCAGGGATGGACATAGAAGTCTGTAATTTCATTTTATAAAATCAACTAGCACATTTAGAAAAACTAGGAATCGGCCATTGTAAATAAACATCCCCCGAAAATAACAACAAATTATTTCAGAGTTTGATTTATTGATTCAATTGATTTTGAATTGTAAAACAAATAAATAACTGAAAAATACTCGCCCTTCACATTTTGCCTAGAATCGCCCAGGGGCCGAAATTCGGCCAATGTAAATAGAAATTATAAATAAACTCCCAACAAAATAACTGCCACCCGGATAGGAACTGCCTATATTAAACAACGAACCAAACTCGTGTCCGTTTTGGTGAGCCAGCCTTGGCTAGTTAACTTCGGTTTCATTCTGGGCCGAAAACATAAATGTGATTTTGGAATACATTGTGAAACGAATTGCAGTAACTGCGGTAACGATTTTAAAATTACAATTTTGTTTAATTTTAATTGAGACAAAATCCTTACCGTTACGAAGTTCTGCCCTTTAGGGTAAGTAAATAGTAAATACTATCTTTCAATAATTTCATACTACCTAAAATATGGCTGTTTAAAGGAGCAAAAGTCATGAACGATTTTGGGACCTATAATATTCCTATTATTGCCTTTGCCTCCATTCCATTTTGAAATGAGCAAGTCATTATTCAGATCAATTACTACAATATATTTTTAATTTATATTTTCGAGTCGACCATCATAGTTGCACAATGTACAACCAGTCCAGATCAACTCGCGACAGAGGTGGAACAAGCTCCATCAACTCCGTCTATCTCAATTTGAAATATTTATCCGATTACCAACTTAAAATTTTATAGCGTATATAAATATCTCAAAGGGATACATCTCTAGTGAATTTTAACAAATCATACAACAAAACAATCATTATAAAAATATAAAATTAAAACAACAAAATATAAAGAAGCCCATCCACTTTGAAACATGTTTCAAAACTTGGTTTGTGTTATATTATAGAATGTTTTATAGTGTATGGTGAAGTTTGCAAACCAATTTGACGGTTTGCGAATTGGTTTTAAGCCGCGCATTCATATACAACGGAAATAGAAACCGAATTTCATACAAATTTGACAGCAACTGAAACAGAAAACGAATTTAGAAACAGAAACGGAAAATTCGTCTGTTTTGTCTGAAACGGAAACAATTAAAATTGAATTGTTTCAGCACCGAGACTGTCACATGACCAGAAACTGTCACATAATAATTTTAATTATTATTTTAAATTGTGATAACAAAAGCTTTGAATTTTGAATTTAATAAATAGGTTTAATAAATAAAAATTATTTGTTTTTGTTATTCTTCAACTTTATTATTCATAATGGATAACAAATTCACAAACTCAAACAAAATTCGGTTTCCGTTTCTGTTTTATTATTCACCACCGTCAACCAAATTAGAAACAGAAACGGAAAATTTTCAGTTTCAGTTTCTGTTTCCGTTGTATGTGAATGCCCGGCTTTAGTAAAATCAAAACGCTTTGATTTTAAGGAGGCGGAGTTAATGGTTTGTAAACATGTTTCACTGTGTATGGAAGAGTTTATTAAAATAACAATATTTTATAGCAAAACTAAAATTTATTATAAAATTATTGAGTATTAAAATATTCAAAATAATTAATTTCGAAAAAATCGTGCACATTTTTTTTTTCAATTATGTCCATATTTGGATGACTCACTTCTTTCAATAGGGTTTCGCTAGTGTTTACATCATTAATGAGCGTGTTCGGTACAGGTATATGATACAAAAAATCCCGTCAAACAAGGTATTACGTTTACGTAACACTAGCGAAGAATATACTTCATACAACTCTTCGTAAACGTTACACTTTGGTGTTGCAAAACCGAAGCATTTATGTCGTTCCTGTCCTATGATAATTAGACTTTTTGCGAGGAGTTATGGATGTGTTAGTAGGTCGTAAACAGTTCGCTTTAGGTGTTGCATTTAGATTACGTCATAAGTGTTACATTAACGAAACATTTTAGCGATTCGTTAATGTAATATTTTTGCGGGACATTATTGAAATAAAATATTTACGAAATTTGATGGGACCAGTAAATAAAAACGCAAAATTTGTCTTGTTTTTTAGTAATATTTATATCTTGTCTTGTTTTTATATAATATTTATAAAATTTATAAAATAGTTTATCACGAAGCTATTTATCACAACATATTATTTTGATTTTACTTAGATTTTACAGTATGTATAGTTTTAAATAGATTTAGACTATGTAGTTTTTTTCATTAAGCGCTCGCTAAAAAAACAAGTAGGTCTCAGATATTTCACTTGCCAAAAAATTAATTTTCTTGCGAAACCTTTATTACAGTATGTAATAAAAAAACAATAATAAAATCTATAAAAATATCCTTAAAAATATAACATTTAATTTCAAAATACATTAAATCATTTCAGAAATCTGAGTATCTAAGTAAATTCATATCATAATATAATAAATTCATATCATAATTTCAAATATCAATTCAAAAATCCTTGTAGCTATGCAAATTAATGTTAAAAATCTTAAATCTATGTAACTTCGTGTTTAAAAATAATTATCTATATTCATATCAAAGTAATTCCAAATATCAATTCAAAACTCTCAGTAGCTTTGTAAATTAAGGTTTTAATAACTATAGTTAATATCAAATATTGAAATATCAATTCAAAAATCTTATAGGCTAAGAGCCCGCGATGGCCCGACCTTCGTTATTTTATAAAATCTGGAAGTTTCTCTGCGCATACCCCCTACTCAGGTAGGAACGATAAGCGACATATGATGTTTGGATCATAGTGGCTTTGGCAGGGGGCTGGTAACAGAGGGGCCTCCAAAGTTTCGTGAAAGTATAAAAGCTAATTTTTTGATATATTCTTCGGGATAGTATTAGAAGTCACGTCACCCATTGCCAGACACTTACTATCGTAGAAACCCCCTGCCAGACCCCATTAAACTTTAACGCTTAAGGGTGTCTGGCAGGGGGTTTCTACGATAGTAAGTGTCTGGCAATGCGTGACGTGACTTCTAATACTATCCCGAATAATATATAAAATTAGCTTTTATACTTTCACGAAACTTTGGAGGCCCCTCTGTTACCAGCCCCCTGCCAAAACCACTATGATCCAAACTTCATATGTCGCTTATCGTTCCTACCTGAGTAGGGGGTATTCGCAGAGAAACTTTCAGCTTTTATAAAATAACGAAGGTCTGGCCGTCACGGGCTCTTAGTCTATTAGTAGCTATGTAAATTATCTTCATAAAATTCATCACAAAAAAATAAGTAAACTAATACTAAATAGTAAATAAACTTAAATTAAATTGGAAAAAATGGCGACTCGTTCAACACACACAAAATTTTTGCTGAAAAATAAATTTAAATAAATTGAATATTAGTTACAAAAAATAATTTAAAAAATTATAAATAATTATTAATCAATTAAATTACATTAAATTAAAGTACATTTGTGTGTGAAAAGTGATTAAATAAAGAAATCATCTATCCAAATCTCCGAAACTTACACTATAATAGCGAACAACTAAATCAATAACGGGTATTTTCCCAACCAATGGAAAATAGCTAAACTTATCCTAATTCACAAAGCCAATAACTTCTTCAGAGTTGAAGACTTCAGACCAATCTCAATGTTACCTAATCTAGAAAAAATCCTAGACCGAATTATTCTCCAAAAACTGCAGGACTTCTTTGAGGATGAAAGGGACTTCATACCGGCAGTACAATTCGGTTTCAGAAGGGGCCACTCCATGGAGCACACGTTACTAGACCTTCAGGACAATATCTTAAAAGGCCTGAACAACAAACTTTGCACAGTGACGTGCTCACTGGACCTTGAGAAGGCTTTCGACCATACGTGGTGTAAAGGACAGATCCTTAAACTCTAGAGAATTGTCACTCCACTGCACAAGACGAAAGGCCACATGTAGCTCTTAAAAAATTAAAAGACCACCTTGGTCTAATCATTAAATTTTACAAAACTTGGGGTATCAAAATAAACGACGCTAAATGCAAACTGATATGTTTTAGGAACGCAGGTGGTAAAGATTACCACCTGGCAGTACGCGAAAGTAAGCAACTATCCTTAAACATCGGAAAATGTGGTGAAGTAAAAAACAAGATTGTAAAAAATTATAAAAAAATTTTGTACACATGAATTCAAAAAAAAAGTCTCAATAAAGTTTGCTTACTTACTTAAATTAAATTTTGAAATGTAATTATTAATTAAAGATTAGACTTTTTTACACGGTCCTTTGCGTATTGGAACCACCGTTTGATAATATTAACTATTTCTACAGTTTTACACGTCGGAAATTTCCGCATTGCACATTCTAAGAACAAAAAAACAATTCAAAATAAATATTTATCGTAGAACTGATGCAAACTGTTTACCTTTAATTAAATTCATTAAATGAAATTTCTCCACTGCAATGTTCTCGTGACGGCCATACCACGAGAAACTTGAAGCCGCACGATCGTTGATTATAAGCTTTAGACAAGCTCTTACAAATTTATCCATATTTTGGTCGGATACAGTTTCAAATTGTTTAATCTATAAAATTAAATATGTGTTAATAATAAAACTGAAAAATTCAGTTTAATAATTCATAAAATCTTACCATCAGCTTTTCTTTGGTTTTGTTAAGTTTCACTTCTTTTTCTAGATCTTCAAATTGGGCAGGCGAGCAGGCAGGAATTTGGAATATTGGAGGTGCTTCTTCCGGCTCATCTGGTTTGGTGTTATATAAACGCTGTTCCCGCCGCAAGAGTTTCACTTCCCTCAATAAAACACGCATCATATTTCCTTGCTCATTAAGTATTTTACAGACGTCCATTATTGTAGGCACATCTGGTGAAGAATGTGGCAAATGTGCTTGTCCGGATGAAATTGGTTCTTCTCTGAAATGTTTTGTTACTGATGGTTTTATTAAATTTGAAGATCCGCTTGAGGTTGCTGGTACACTCGGAGGTACAGATTTCGGTTTGTCGTATGGCTTTGTCCTAAAGTAGAATGGTTTTTGCATGGCTGGTAGTTGTGTACTGGTTGACGGATTAATATTATTATCGACACTTAAAAAATTTGCGTAGTTGGTTTCGTCGTCTGACTCAAATAATTGAGAATTATAATAGTTCTGTGAATCTGCCATCTAGAAGTAGAAAATAATTTTAATTAAGGTGTTGTAGTGCTATATACACTAAGTTGGAGTTTGTTTTAATCTTCATTATTTTAGTGTCAATATCTACAAGACGAAAAGTTTCTTGTTCTGTAAATTGTTCTCCGTTTGTAGGATCTATGCAATAGATTCCCACATTAGTAGATGCTATTGGATAATTGAAAAAGTTTCCAATATTTTTGAGGATTTTGCCATGAATTTTGTCTTCTTCAATTACTTGTATTTGTATTATTTGGTTTCGTACCATACAATAGTTATTTGGAAATGTTGAAGACAAATTGAAAGAGATATGCATGGTTTCTTCTTGATTTGTATGAAATTCATCCATTTCATTAACTTTATTTACTATTTGTTTTAATGGAAAAGATCCTTTCTTGACCATTTTCTTTATTTTTCGTAGATGATTTTCAAATTTAAAAGCGCTGTAACTGTCTACATTTCCTAGTAGTTTCGCATCTTCTGACAAATGAAGTAAACTGTGCACATTAAATGTCGTATTTTCGTGGCCAAATAACACTGAAAATTTTTGAACGAATTCAGATAACATTTCGGCTGCGCATGCATTGTTGAATTTAGAATTTACAGGGTGGCATAATATTCTAATTGCACAAACCAAAAGCAGAAAATGTGAATAATAAATTTCTGGTAAAATTCCTTTAAATGCCACAAGACCAGTGTACAGCAGAAATAATCTATACTCTGTTGCTTTCCAGTGTTGTAGCTCTTCAAATGGTCTCTGCTTTCTAGCAAATTCTAATGGTGTACAAGCTCTTATTGCTCTCAAGTTACGGTTGATAGCTTTTACCGCGTTTTCTTTTAGTGAAAAGGGTTTCCGTTTTATTTTAATAAACAAATGAAGCAGCTGCTTTGTTACACCCAGTAATACGCAGTGCATGTAGTCTATCGGAACATTTGTAACACATCCAATATTTATTGAATCCAATATTGTTTCTTTAATGTGGTGTTCCAGTTGGGCTTTTTCCTTAAACTCCCTATCCGTTCTTAATAAGTTGTCCGTTCCTGGGAAACATACTTTATTTGATAAATAAACTCCTTTTATATGGCATTTATTATTATTATTATTATTATTATTAATTTATTTGTTTTAAGATTATCTTTTAACAAAGAGTTCAATTTTAACAATCATAATACAGAAATAAAATTAACTACATAAAATATTTATATAATTCTATTTAAAGGTAGTAATTATTCATTCAGTATGAAGCTTCTTATTCTTAGAGAGTTGTTGACGAAATTAACGATTCGGAATACATCATCTTTATTTGAGCTTTTAATAAGTTCAATTATTTCTTCCAAAGTTGATGTACGTAGGCATTGTCTTCTTATACCCTCGGTTATGTTGCATTTTAACAGAAGGTGTTGTAAATTGTCAAACCCTTGATTATTACAAATCGTGCAGATTTCTTTATTCTTGAATGTATAGGTTTTGTGGTTGGTGTAAATCCTTTCATTGTATTTATTAAGCATTCTGATTTGACATAACGCATTCGTTATATTGACGGGTAGATTCAAGTAGAGGTATTTGTTGTGTTCAGCATTATTCTCACATTTTAATAGTCTGTACCAGTAAAGCGAAGTTGAATTTTCAATTCTTCTGTTGTCTTCTTCTTCTAAGCGGTTCCTGTGATAATTCACCACGGTCTTCCATGTTTCATCATTCTTACACATATTTTGTTCATGCCATATAACACCCAATTCATTAGTGAATATTTTATTTTTCATGTAATTTACCCAGTTCTTGTTTGTATCCGGTTCTTGTAGTAGTTTGATATAACACAGCTTTATAAAGGAGTCTTCTGGAGCACATAAAAGTTTAACCCACCATGCTAGTCCTCTCTTAATAATAGTCATTTCTGTTGATTCCGTATCGGTTTCTTTCCTTATTGCGTAATTTGGGGTGTTATTTGGTAAAAACAGCAGGTTTTTGAATATTTTTCCATAGGCGGATTCTATTTTACTTGTATCTTCACATCCCCAGACTTCTGATCCATAAAGAAGAACTGATTCGATCATACTTTTTATTAAAACTGTTTTGGTTGACCAGCTTATATTATTTCCATTAAGAATCAGTGTGCGGAGTCTACTTAAGGCCTGGTATGTACTAGCGATTCGATTTTCAATCTCATTCTTAAAATGTCCAGTTCTATAAAACGTTATTCCCAAATATTTGAAATTGTCTACAATTTCTATTCGGCTACCATTTAGATTAAAGTATTGATCGATTTTTTTGTTGGAGCGTTTTTTAAATACCATAATTTTGGTTTTATCTGTATTTATAACCAAACTTTTTTCTGCACAATAACTTTCCAAGGCAAGAAGTTTATCCCTTAAATCAATTGGAGATGTTGAAAATAAAACAAGATCGTCTGCGTAGGCCAACAAAAGTATGTCCCTATTTTGTAAAAGTTTTACACCAAAAAATCCTTTTGAGCGCAAAAAACTTTCAATATCATTTATGTACAGGCTAAATAGTGTTGGGCTTAGAGGATCTCCCTGTAATAATCCTTTCACAACTCTTACTGGATCTGTTTTACCCAATGTTGTAGATATTCGGATTTCGGCTGTGTCATAAATTTTTTGTAAAAGGAGAATCATGTTTGTACTAATTTTGCTATATATAAGATGTTTCCACATTTTTTCATGGATGATACTGTCAAATGCACCCTTAAAGTCTACAAAAACTACATAAAGTACATTATTTTGTGGTTTGTAAATTGTTGCATCTATTAGTGTTTTTAAAATAAAGATATTATCTATGCACCCTCGACCAGTACGAAATCCGTTTTGAAATTCTGGAATTAAGTTGTTTTCGGTTGCCCAGTTGGTAATTCTGCTGTTCAAAATGCCTGTAAAGAGTTTAAAAGTGCAATTTTCTAGTGCAATAGGTCTATAGTTGTCCGGATTTTCTCTGTCTCCTTTTTTAAATATCATTTTGACATCTGCAGTATTCCAACCTATTGGCCATGATCTGTTTTTTAGTATACTGGTAAACATTTCTTGAAGCAAGTGCCAACTTGTTTCTGGTAGGTTTATAATAAATTCATTTGTTATTCCATCATTTCCTGGGCATTTGTTGTTTTTTAAATTTTTAACGGCCTTACGTATCTCATTTAATGTTATGCAATCATCAAGTGGGTTATCTTTGATATCCATTAGGGAGAGATGAATTTCATTTTTTGTTAGTGGCTGCATTCTGTGTATGTAGGATTGCCAACTATGCAAATCGATATAATTTTCATTATTTTTTACAGGTTTAAGTTTATTAATTGTATTCCAGAATGTTACGTTGTCTTTAATGTTAGATAACTGATCTCTGATATATGTCTCACTAGCTATTTTGGTATTCTTTATTAAAGTAAAATAGTTTGTTCTCAATGTTCTATAGTTCTGAAAAAGTTCGCAGTTTAAATTGCTGCTCTTTAGCTTGCGTGCCATTTTTTGAAGTTCCTTTTTAAGACTTTTGCAGTCAGAATTAAACCATGAGTTTTTTGGAGATTTTATATGTGTATTTCTAAAAGTGCATTGCTTAGACATTTCTAATTTATGTGCTGTTTCAGTTATTGTTTGAATCAGATTTGAGATAGAGCAGTTTAATGATAAAAATATATTCTTTTTGACGATTTCTTCTTTATATGCCTGGCATTTGCTACCATTCCAGCTTAGTTTAATTATTTTCTGAGTTCTCTGTTGCTCTTGTTTCCCATTTATCTGCCTCTCTAATTCAATTTGAACCAAGCACGGAAAATGATCTGAAATAGAGCCTGAATAGATAACTTCAAAATTGCAAAGTTTATTAAGTGCTAATTCATTAACCCATACTACGTCAATAACACTTTTTCCATGTGGACCAACATATGTAAAATTTGCCGGTCTGTCCTTTTCAGACCTTCCATTTAGCATAATATATCCGTAACATTCGAATGTTTCATTTAATAATTCACCTCTTTTGTTTATGTATAAATCATTTGTTAATCTATTTGAATATAAATACCTGTTATTTATTGTATTGTTTTCTTCCAATATTTGGTTCAATAATCCAAATCTGCTATTGAAATCACCCATAATGATGATGTTATCATTTTTATATTTGTTAAGTGACATTAGAAATTTATCGAGTACTTCGTTGCACAATATGTTACACAATAATGGAGACATGTAGAATAATCCAACAATAATTTTATTAACACCAATTACCATTTCAACAACGATATGGTAGCTCGACTTTTCAATGAGATTCAAATTTTTTATTAAAATATTTTTTTTAATTACCAAAACAATGCCTCCGCTTGGCCTTCCTTTAATTTTCTCTTTTTTTGCCTGTGAATCAAATATTATAAATCTTTCATTAAATAGGTTATTTATAGCTGTATCATTTGTATGCCAAGTTTCTGTTAAACCAGTTATATCGTAATTGTCAAACATTTGTAGTGGTTTGTAATCTGAGTTAATTATGTTATTAAATCCATGTATATTCCATTGACAAATTGATATCGTATTGTATTTTTGTATAGTTGAATGTTTGTAGATGTTTTTATTAGGAGAAGCTTCATTTGTGTTATGTTATAACTCTACTGTTGGAGTTGTTATGTTTGTAATGTAATTGTTTTCTTTAAATATTTTTTGACTTAGATTTTGATGAACGTCATCTGGTGAACGAAGTCGCTTATTTCTTTTTTCTCGAAGGATTAATCGATTTTGATATCGTTGCTGTTGGATGTCTTTTGGATAGTCTTTTTCTATGTAGATTGGTGTGCCTTTCAGCTTGTTTTTATTTTTCATAAGCTCAACAACCTTACGTTCTGAATTGAATTTTAACATAATCGGTCTTGGCCTTTGTGAATCTTGACTTTGTTTGCCTAGACGATACACAATATCGATTTCATATATTTGTATATCAATGTTCAATTTATTTCGAATAAAGGAAATAATTTTTGATTCAAGTTCATTAACTTCAGATTCACCTTCAGTAATACCTTTGATTATAATATGTTTTCTTCTTCTATTCATTTCAATTTTAGCTGTATATGTTGTAATTTCTTTTTCTTTTTCTCTCACGTTGTTTAATATTTTTTCAATTTGATTTACTTTCTCATTTAGCTCTTTAAACGAATTTGAGAGTTCCGTTACAAATTCACTTCTAATATCTTTAATAATATCTATTTTTAAATCACTAATTATTTCTTTAAATGCAACTAAATCAATAGTTTGTGATTTTGCCATATTTTATGCAATTAAAAATAAAAATAAAAAAGCTGATTTTCACAGTCACTAAATAAGCCGAGAGAAAAGCAAATACGTGTTTACTGTACGACAACTCGAATTGAACTCCTTATATGGCATTTTGTACAGCTATAGTATCCTGAGTGCGTTTTGACTCCTAGAAAAAAATTTAAGCAAAACTATTATCATGAATACGGAAAAACTTTGATAATACCTAATATAAATGCTCGGGCTGGAGCATCACATATAAATGTTCTTAAAGAAATTGGAAGAATTTTATTCTTGAATTGAATTCCCGATTTGCTTAATATTTTAAATTCATTTATAAACTGCTCCAAAAATTTATTGGCACACGATGGTTTTTTGTTGCCGTGGTATACGCCAATAACAAATACTTTCTTAAAAGGAGGGATATTACCAAGTATTGGCCAAAGTTGGCTGTTTGAACTTTTTGCCAAAGGCACTCCGTCGATTCCGATATCAATTTCTATTTCTGATTTAACATAATCAATATTTTGTAAAAATTTCTCAACCGAATTTTTTAATCCAATATGAGTATACTCTCCATTTTCTATATTGGTTATGTTACAAGATTTTTTAGAATCTTTTTTTATTGTTCGGATATCTTGAGGAAGGTTTAAATCATATTTTTTAAGCAACTTTAATAGTGCATTCCCACATTCAACGGAAATATTAAATTTAACCAGCCATTCTGCTAACTCTCGTGATAAATTATTATCATTCGTTTCAGGCAATTCAACGCATCCAAAATTCGAAGCATTGGAACTGCAAGTAAACGAATTGTTATTGGACTCGGAGTAACCATTTTCGAGCTCCTCCAAATGATCGTCTACAACACTTAATAAATTATTTGCGCACGGATCAAAATGGGGTTTATTCGGTTTTTCATGACAAATTTTTTTTATTTCTCGATTTATTTCATAATACCGTCTTTTGTCCATCTTGTATATTTTGTATGTATATTTAAATTAAATTCACTATATATTATAAACACTTACTTACTTTAACTTAAATTCACTATATTTAGAAACACTTACTTTAAATTAAATTCACTATAAGCTAGAAAATATTCTAAACACAAATAAGTTTAGTAAACGCATATAGCAAACTAAAAAAAAAACAAATCGAAAACTAAAAAAAAAAGTAAACATGATTCTCCACTTTTTTTTATCCCTATGAAGTAGGTGTTACGTTTACGAAGTGTTAGTGAAGAGTTTTGTTCAAGTAAGTCCTCGCAAACGTTTCATTTAAGTGTTGCAAAAATGAAATATTTACGTCGTTTCTATCCCATGATAATTGAATTTGTTTGCGAAGTATTTTTGCACTACAATATTTTATTTAAGTTTGAGATTGTATTAGTGTAGATAAAAAAAAGTTATTCGTTTATAGTTCGTTAACGCGACGTATTTTACGAATTCGCTTAAATTGTTTAGCGGGATCACGTTATTAAACGTCAAAGTTGCTTGCTACTAATTTCACTTCGTTGAATATTACGTCAAACCGGACCGAACAGCCAAAAAAAGAATATGTATTTATAAGTCAAACTTTAGACGTTACTTTTATTACAATTAATTTGGTCACAAACGATAAATTTATCCCGAAAACACAGAACCAAATTTATCAAGAATAGTTATCACAAAAATGTAAGCATAAATAAAACAAAACCAAAAGCGTAAAGAACCAAATAAAATAGTTTTATTGACACCTAAATTCAAAATATTTTGACATTTAAACGCAAGAAAAAAATTGATTTTTTTCGTGAGAAATGGCCGCGTTTATACTATTTTTAGTACAGAAAAATCATGATTTTTTTTTATCAGAATGTATGTACCGAACACTAGGAATAATTGTTATAATATATTTCGTTATTATTATCTTCTAGTTGAGCTCGTGATCAAAGTTATAATATGTTTTATAATTCTTGATGTGAATGTTGGCAGGAAACTTATGTGAAGTTATCCTACAGATATAGTTTATTTTTGTTTTAGTCAAGTTCGTATTCAGTCAGAGAACTGTCCCAGTAATCGGCAAGCCTTTAACAGATCGAATTATTCGGTCTTGCTTTTTACTGTTAGTCCCTTTAGCCTGTGCTAATCGGTGACGTCAGTTTGAGATATAATTCCAAAAATAAAACAAGAGTTTAAGTTTAAAATCAAATCTGAGTTTTATTCAATAAAATCGTTCTATATATACCTAAAATATTTTACATAAATCATTTCCCCAATTATAAAATAAAAGCAATTTCTTTATTTACTAAAAATCTATTCTCCCACCAAATTCAATAAAATTTATCGATTCTTATTTACTTAAAATACTTAAAAATATTTATGTATGAAAATTTGTTTATTCGTCAAAAAGGAATAATTATTAAAAGAATATAAAACAATTAAAAAGTGTAACATGATAACTTTTAGTATTATATTTTCTTCACACACTTTTTTTTAATGTTATGAAATTGAATCTGACCCATATTATTATTTCGTTTATATGTTTTACATTTGTTATGGTCAGTTATAAAAATAATAAAAAATCGATTTATGTTTTTTAATTTAGTTTCTACGTCATGTGTGAAATGCATTTGGCATGAGTAATGATTTATTATTATGTTTTTTGTTTTTTAGTTTTATGATCTGTTTTATGTTTTTCATCAAAGTTTTATTTGTAAGTTAGTAGCTACATTTGAGATGTAGTACATTGTATTCAATCTCAATTTTTTGATATACAAATACAATACTTAACAATGAAATCAACGTCACATTATTTTAGACCAGGGCCAAACCGTTATAAATATCGAAATAGACGAAAAATTCTTAGCAGTATACGAATGGTCGGAAAATGTAGTTAATGGTCTAAGTAATTAAGGAAAAATCGACCAAACTGAGTAAAAGTCCCGGAAAGGGGTGAGGGGTTGTAGTATATACGTTTTTAGGGGTTTGTATTAGTTTTTTTGCGATTTGCGACTAAACTATGCATCCTATCGAAAAAAGTTAAATGTAAAAGTTGTAGATAATAAAAAATTCTAAATCTTTTTTACTGGACATTATTGACCATAACCACAAAATTATCGAGAAAAATGCAAAAAACGGTTTTTTTTTGTTTTTAGTTTATAACTATCGCAAAAGTTTTTATATTTTCATGAAAATCGGTGAAAATGTTTTTTTCTGTGTTTCAAACAGTCCCAAATTTTTTCAAAGCGAAATATTTAATTTTCGATGTTTTATGAAGAAAGTTAAAAAAAAAAACCTAATTTTCAATCGAAAAATTTGGTGAGGAATTTTTCGATTTTTGAACTTTACCAGTACTCATTTTTTTCGTTGAAATCCCATCTTTAATATAGAATTAAAATATAATATTGTTTATTTACAAAAATTTCGTTAAAAAAGCGAAAAACCGAAAAAACTACTTTCAAATCATGAATTTCTTTTTCTTTGTTGTAAATAAACGTTTGCATTCATAAAAAGCGTTAATTCACATACGTTACTATGTTATACAAGTAATTTACATATACTTTACTAATCTTGGCTTTCAAAGTCCCGAAATCATCAAACCCCTAAAAACGTATATACTACGACCCCTCACCCCTTTCCGGGACTTTTACTCAGTTTGGTCGATTTTTCCTTAATTACTTAGACCATTAACTACATTTTCCGATCATTCGTATACTGCTAAGAATTTTTCGTCTATTTCGATATTTATAACGGTTTGGCCCTGGTCTATATGTTAAATAAATCAATTGTTAACGAACCGCTGTATCATAAACATCAAACCGTGTAAATAGAAGTTTTATTTTAATTGGAAATATAGTTTTAAATGTTATTTTGTAGAAATATCATGTGTATTATTTTGGACACTGTGTTTAAACTCGAAAATTTCTACAACCTACAGTTGGAGTTTCTGAAGCTATTGGGATAATATTCAAGAAATGAATGCTGTATTGTTTTCCTGTTCTTGTGGAACAATAGCGGAGTTGAATACTTAATAAAGCCTTAAGTTGCTTACTAATTGGTGATCCAATCCAGAAGGTGTTTTGGAATTACGTTTATCGAATTGAGGGTAAGGCTGATTTGAAGAAAGGTTGAAAAACGGTACAACAGAAAATACTCTTTTCACCGATGCGTTTGGCCCTGCTTGAGCAAAGGAGAATCTACAAGTTTTGAAATGTTGGCATAAGTAATGCATTCTGTCTCAAAATGAATGAATATTTCGACCCATCGTTGGTCATGCTCGATTTGTTTGTCATGCCACAATTACAGCTTTTGATAATTACAACACATATTTATTTTTCTAATTAAATTCATTCATAAATATGCGATATGATAAAAAAGATGACAAAGATGCTGATTTTTCTAAAAGATGACAAAAAGATGACATTATTTTTAAAGATGATGATCATTCGTAAAAGATAACCGTCATCTTCAAAAGATGACGTCTGGTCACCTTATGTAATGTCTACCTATAGTGTACATTGTACAACACATTTTGTTAAAAAAAAATAAATGGCATTAATTCGGATATGGTTTGTGATTAGTTTTAAGAAAACTCTTAAGATCACAAGAAGGGATATTTGTTGTGCTTGGAGTTTGTCGGGGAACACTTTATGCGTAATAACTTTGTTGGCAAGCCGCAATAGTGACATTCAACAGTGTTTTTGTTCAATGATAACAGAAGTACCATTGAAACAAACCGGAAGCAGATCTAATTCTTGCATGTACAGTAGTCATAATAACGCTATCATTTATTTTTAAGTGAAAATGTTGCACAGAATCAATTATTTCGTTGTCTCTAAATTAAGCCTAGTAAAATAAACTTCAAAATTAATTTGTCACGTGTGGGGTTCGAACTCACATTGTGAACCAGAGCTTAAATCTGGCGCCTTAGACCGCTCGGCCCACCTAACTTGGAATTTCTCTGGACTAAATTTAGACTTACAACGTTATTTTTTATATTAATTTTACAGCTGCACGTTTGTCTATCGAAAAATTTGGACAGAAATCTGTTGAGAGATCTAGATTGCATCCGACCAGTAACGACTTATGGTTAAAGAAAAAATCACTCTGCAGCAGAGTGTGTAAAATAGGATAACAAGGAAGTAAAATAGGATAACAAGGATTGTTGTGGTATCTTTGGTTATTCAGAGCATAAGCCTTCTGAATACGTGGGTACGAGGAAATAAACAAAGTCTTAAGAATTTGAGATTACCGAAGGAAAAGATCGGATGAAGGAAAGATTGAATAGATCTAAGAGTTTATTATTGGAAGTAGAATTGCTATGAATGAAAAAAACTTTAACATTGAGTGATGAAGTGGATTAAGGTTTATTTAAGCTTAGTACAATTTTACCGACTCTTCAATCTGTATACGACGTAAGTACAGCAGATCGAAGATATTTTATTAGTCATCTTGCAGTTTGAGGATGATTTTGTTGTCATTGGAAGGTTCACAGACGAAGCGATTCAGAGAATGGCAGATAGCAGAGTCGATTGGAATGTATATAGGAAATAAATTGGGATTGAATGAGAAGAAAAAAGACTAGTAATATCAACCGATTTCAAGAGTGAAATTATCTTGCCACAAAATGGTGTCGGTAGCACATGTAATGTGTACCAGGAAACGATATATAAGCTAGTAAAAGGAAATCAATATAACGTGTCGATTCAATTGATGACAGTGAAAACGCTATTATTTTAGCGAAAAAGGAAGTCTGACAGTTTGAGAAAAATTATGCAAGGTATGTACTTAGAATGGTTCCGTAAATTATCTGTAATAAATGGGAGTGTGAATATGAGAATAAAAGTGAAGTGGAACAAAGAAGATGTTATAAGATTCAATACCAATGCCATTTGAACGAAGAAAATTTGTGTAAAAATTGTAGTTTTGTGTAGGATGTAGCATCTGATTCTAAAGAAACAATAGAGGAGCACAAAGAGTAGTTGGCTACAAAAATTAAAAATCTTGACACAAGAACGAACCAACCAGAAGCAATTCAAACACTTATAAACTATAAAGTAAGGATCACTTGGAATGTTACTGAAGAGAAATTAGATGGTGATCAGTATTAGTATAACCCGTAGATCACTGGTAGATACCAAGGCACAAAGATAATGTTCTCACATTATGTGTCAATGTAGTACACAGAACGACAAGGGATGTATGATAAAAGTTAATAAAATTCGAATAACAAAATAGGTAAAATGCAGGCTTATGAGAATGGCGACAGTGAATGAAGTAGTAATGACCCATCAATAGTATTAGGGATAAATAGAGTGAATTATAAAATGACTCACCGTTTGGGCATGTGATTCTAAATGGCAACAATAAAATTGTAGCGAGGGGGGAACTTTGTGATGAGATCTTGTCTATTAGGAGATTTATAGACAAGTTTTTATGTGCTTGGAGATCTCGAGGAAATTGACTGAGTCCATATAACACCACAGTTGGTACATTTGCTACGGTTGAATTGAATTGTTATAAGTTAAACACGTTATTAGTTACTCCATGTTTTGATGCTCAGTACTCAGTAGTTCGCACTGTTTAAAAACTATGCTTAAGTAAAAATAGCTATAAGCCTTCGGGTATTTCGATAGATTGGTTTATAGACTTTCGTAAATGCATGACAAAACTACATAACAGAAAACAACTTAATTTAACGTATGAACAACGAACCTGATAAAGAGGGATCTGTGTTACGGAAATGCCAGAGTTTTTAAACTATAGAATAGAGCTGAACTAGCAGCACTGTTAACTTCGGTATAATATTACAACCAATGAGTGTAAGAAAAGACTAAACGGAAAAAATTTTAAGCCTTATATAGTTACTTGCACCAGTAAAAATTATATATACTTGGGCAAAATCGACAAAACTGCTTGTAAAGGTAAAAGTAGGTGGCAGGAAAAAGGAAGTAAAAGTTTTATTTTCAATCACAAAATCTTTATAACTTTAAAATGAATGAGTTATATGTGTAGTGAATATAAAATAATATCGCTTATAAAAGCCTCGTTCATTGTTTTCACTGAACTAATTGAATTATCTGAAAAATTGTATGCAATTGTTATTGCTTTTACCTTTGTCAGTTTATTCAGTTATTTCAGTATCGAACGCACCAAAAATAAGAAAGGGAGAAAACATCGGGAAAAAAAATTTATTAATTTTTATTTTATATAATTTTGAAATGATTTGTTAAGGCCTGCTGTACACTTGAGCTAAACTATGTGAACTATGCGAACTATGTTTTTTGTATACAACGTAATTATACAAAAAAACATTACGGAAACAAATAATTTAAAAAAATAAAATAAAAAAGACAACATTACATTCATTACATTTTGTTTAAAAAATATTATTCGCGTTAAAACATTATATTTTTAAAAACATAGTTCGCATAGTTTAGCTCAAGTGTATAGCGGGCCTAAATGTCACTAGAGTTGTATCCGTTTGAGATATACAAACGTTTTAAAATTATTGGTTTCAGTTATCGCTTCCTCGGCCTAATGGCTAAAATCAAAATTGAGTGATATCATGGGTTGTAGATCTTTGTGTTGGATATTTATTTACTGCAGCATGGAAACGATTGTTTATCCGTAATGTGCATTTTTAAGTAAAATTTGTTTACAAATTTCTTATCACATATTTCACACGTAAATCTTTTTTCCAAATCGAGAATGTTTAGACGATTCATTTTTAAAATACTTTTTTTTAGGTTTGCTCTTCTAGCGAGTCCTTTTCCACAACGTACTAATTGGTTTAAAAATTTAAATTTCATACGACATTCTCTACGATAAAATTTTTTAACTGGCTCAGCAAGAGACTCCAATCTCGATTGGCACGAAACAAAACTTTATTCAACAACAAAATTAGGATGGACAACTAAAACAGGATCATTATCATATCTTCATCATCAACAACTTTAGACTTAGACCTTTCTTTTAAACTTGTAGATTTTAACGGAATTATAACTTGGTCGTTATATACCTTAGAGTATATATAAATATAGTGAGAACATACCTTTAAAATTGTATGAAGAGAGACATAAGAAATCGGGGGATATTACTTTTTCTTAGGCCCCAAAAAAATTTTTTTTTGTTTGATAGAGAATCACTCACTGAAGCGAATAAAACCAAAACGAGTTGTATCGGAGCCCCGGGGTCCAAGATACAGGCCTTTGAAAAAAGCAAAATCCATACAAAATTGCACTGGTTTTGACAAAAATTTTTTAATTTTTACTTATTTTTGCTTCATTTCCTATGTGCTTATAAGATAAACGATCAAAACTGTTCCTTTTACAAAATTTTCTTAATTTACGATAAAAATAATAAAAAAAAAATCCACTCGCGCCTAAGTTAAAGTAATCTTGCCTCAAATGGTCATAACGTGGGCCCCTAAGGTTATAATTATTTTTTTTTAAGTTATTCATGTTGATTCTTTAAAATTATATATCAAAAATAACACTAAACGTCATTTGGATTGCAACATTCGGTAAAAAAAGTGTACTTTTATACGATATTTTTATTTTCAAATGCCTATATCTTGGTCCCCGGGACTGATTTTCAAAAAATTTTTTTTGTAATATGCTTATAAAAGTGCCCTTAAAAAAAATTAAAAAAAATTGGCCGGGGCCTAAGATAAAGTAATCTTGCCAGAAATCGTGTTTGCTAATATGTCATATTCAATTTCTCATTTCGCCATTTGCATTTCTGTTTATTTACAACAACCAACTATAAATTAAAAATAAATTATAAATTAAAAACACTTATTATTACTTAAATTATAAATTAAAAACAATTAAATAATTTAAAACGAAACAAAAAGCACAATCTATTATTTTTAGTTGTGCTAATTTTTATAAAATGAATGAAAATAATTACGAGAGTATTTTACATTTATTGTGTTATTTCCAGTGATTTTATAATAGGGAATATTTTATTATTTTATAATGCCCATGTGCAAATATTTAACTTATGTATACATCCTGAAAGTATATTATGAAAACTAGCTGGCGACCAACTTTTCATTATTGTGTAGTTTATTTTTAATAGATAAAAGATTAAAATTTATATGTTTGGTTAGAATCAAATCCTAATCTGTCATTTTTCTTATTTCTTTTTATATAGTAGCAGGGAGGGAGAAACTATTATTTTTTTGTGGTAGGTTTTTTTCTTATAGATTTAAAAGAAACTCGCAATAATTGTACAATTTTGAATCAAATGAAAAATTTACGCACGTCTTTGGGAAGACAACCCGGTTTCTCTCTCAGAGAAATAAAGGAAAACAAACAAACAAAAAACGATTTGACAGAAGATCAGTCACGATTAATATTAGTTATGGTGGTCGGTTGTTATATACTAAACGATCTAAAACTTTTTCAACTAAATTCTTCTTTTCAACTAATTCTTCTTCGGTATCTATTTTATCGGCGATTTCTTCTAAATACCAATTAACAATATCTGATCGTCGTAACCCAGCTGAATCACTGGCTTCCATTTCTAAACGATTTTCTTCTCGCCGCATATGCAATATAAGCATATTCGATAAATATTTGTAATCTTCAAATGATAAAGTTAATTTCTTTTTCTGCACGGCTTTTGCGTGAGAATCTTCATTTTCACGGTTTCTACTCCTGTACACTCTTGTATATATTTAGTGAGCTGCTTAGTTACCTCTTCTAGTTTTTCCAGTGAGTCGACTTGATATCTGCTAGTTTTATTATACCATTTTTTATAACATGTTAAAGAAGTTTTTCGTTTATTAAATAAATTAATTATTCGAATCGAGTAACCTGATATTCATTTAGACGATGAAGATGATGCCGCCATTGCATTAGCGATGGAAGCTGAACTTGAAAGTGAAACCATTGGAAATGGTTTGGTTCCTATGGACGAAGATGGAAATGATGAAGATACTCAAGCAAAAGCCGTGCAGAAAAAGAAATTAACTTTATCATTTGAAGATTACAAATATTTATCGAATATGCTTATATTGCATATGCGACGAGAAGAAAATCGTTTAGAAATGGAAGCCAGTGATTCAGCTGGGTTACGACGATCAGATATTGTTAATTGGTATTTAGAAGAAATCGCCGATAAAATAGATACCGAAGAAGAATTAGTTAAAAAGAATTTAGTTGAAAAAGTTTTAGATCGTTTAGTATATAACGGCCGAGTTATAATTCCGTTAAAATCTACAAGTTTAAAAGAAAGATCTAAGTCTAAAGTTGTTGATGATGAAGATGATAATGATCCTGTTTTAGTTGTCCATCCTAATTTTGTTGTTGAATAAAGTTTTGTTTCGTGCCAATCGAGATTGGAGTCTCTTGCTGAGCCAGTTAAAAAATTTAATCGCATGAAAATTAAACTTTTATACCAATTAGTACGTTATGGAAAAGGACTCGCAATGAAAAGTAAACCTAAAAAAAATATTATAAAAATGAATCGTCTAAACATTCCCGATTTAAAAAAAGATTTTTACGAAAGTCTATAAACCAATCTATCGAAATACCCATAAATTATAGCTATTTTTACTTAAGCATAGTTTTTAAACAGTGCGAACTACTGAGTACTGAGCATCAGAACATGGAGTAACTAATAACGTGTTTAACTTATAACAATTCAATTCAACCGTAGCAAGTGTACCAATTGTGGTGTTATATGGACTCAGTCAATTTCCTCGAGATCTCCAAGCACATAAAAACTTGTCTATAAATCTCCTAATGGACAAGATCTCATCACAAAGTTCCCCCTCGCTACAATTTTATTGTTGCCATTTAGAATCACATGCCCAAATGGTGAGTCATTTTATAATTCACTCTATTTATCCCTAATACTATTGATGGGTCATTACTACTTCATTCATTGTCGCCATTCTCATAAGCCTGCATTTTACCTATTTTGTTATTCGAATTTTATTAACTTTTATCATACATCCCTTGTCGTTCTGTGTACTACATTGACACATAATGTGAGAACATTATCTTTGTGCATTGGTATCTACCAGTGATCTACGGGTTAAGGCTTGAAACTACATACAACAGAAACAGAAACAGAATTCCATGCAAATTTTACAGAAACCGAATTTTTATCTGTCAAATTTGTATGAAATTCTGTTTCTGTTGTATGTGAATGCCCAACTTTATACTAATACTGATCACCATCTAATTTCTCTTCAGTAACATTCCAAGTGATCCTTACTTTATAGTTTATAAGTGTTTGAATTGCTTCTGGTTGGTTCGTTCTTGTGTCAAGATTTTTAATTTTTGTAGCCAACTACTCTTTGTGTTCCTCTATTGTTTCTTTAGAATCAGATGCTACATCCTACACAAAACTACAATTTTTACACAAATTTTCTTCGTTCAAATGGCATTGGTATTGAATCTTATAACATCTTCTTTGTTCCACTTCACTTTTATTCTCATATTCACACTCCCATTTATTACAGATAATTTACGGAAACATTCTAAGTACATACCTTGCATAATTTTTCTCAAACTGTCAGACTTCCTTTTTCGCTAAAATAATAGCGTTTTCACTGTCATCCATTGAATCGACACGTTATATTGATTTCCTTTTACTAGCTTATATATCGTTTCCTGGTGCACATTACATGTGCTACCGACACCATTTTGTGGCAAGATAATTCCACTTTTGAAATCGGTTGATATTACTAGTATTTTTTCTTCTTATTCAATCCCAATTTATTTCCTATATACATTCCAATCGACTCTGCCATTCTCTGAATCGCTTCGTCAGAGAACCTTCCAATGACAACAAAATCATCCTCAAACTGCAAGATGACTAATAAAATATCTTCGATCTGCTGTACTTACGTCGTATACAGATTGAAGAGTCGGTAAAATTGTACTAAGCTTAAATAAACCTTAATCCACTTCATCGCTCAATGTTAAAGTTTTTTTCATTCATAGCAATTCTACTTCCAATAATAAACTCTTAGATCTATTCAATCTTTCCTTCATCCGATCTTTTCCTTCGGTAATCTCAAATTCTTAAGACTTTGTTTATTTCCTCGTACCCACGTATTCAGAAGGCTTATGCTCTGAATAACCAAAGATACCACAACAATCCTTGTTATCCTATTTTACTTCCTTGTTATCCTATTTTACACACTCTGCTGCAGAGTGATTTTTTCTTTAACCATAAGTCGTTACTGGTCGGATGCAATCTAGATCTCTCAACAGATTTCTGTCCAAATTTTTCGATAGACAAACGTGCAGCTGTAAAATTAATAAAAAATAACGTTGTAAGTCTAAATTTAGTTTAGAGAAATTCCAAGTCAGGTGGGCCGAGCGGTCTAAGGCGCCAGATTTAAGCTCTGATTCACAATGTGGGTTCGAACCCCACACGTGACAAATTAATTTTGAAGTTTATTTTCCTAGGCTTAATTTAGAGACCAAATTCTTAATTCTTAGAGACTACAAAATAATTGATTCTGTGCAACATTTTCACTTAAAAATAAATGATAGCGTTATTATGACTACTGTACATGCAAGAATTAAATCTGCTTCCGGTTTGTTTCAATGGTACTTCTGTTATCATTGAACAAAAACACTGTTAAATGTCACTATTGCGGCTTGTCAACAAAGCTATTACGCATAAAGTGTTCCCCGACAAACGCCAAGCGAATTAATTTCATTAATTGTTTTTAACAAAATGTGTTGTACACTAGGTAGGCCAGGGGCGCACACAGAAAAAGTTTTAGGGGGGGGGTAAAACAAATTTTTTTAAAATAAAAAGCGCTGTGTAGGAATTACAACAACACACATAGATACCTTTTAAGACGTAGGTCCCACAACATGCCTGTTGAGGTGTTGATGAACGATTTTTAAACCTTTGTGGATATTCACCCCCGGGACTGTTGATTTGGACTAAACATTTCATTTGTACGATGTAAATCGGTGTGTTTCGATCGGTTGTTGATCTTTTGTTTCAAAAAACGTATTGGCTGTCAGATTTGTCTTCCAAAAATATTCATATGTGTGCATCAGTGATGCTAGACTTTAAAAAATAAATTTCCCGTTACCGTATCAAAACTTACCCATTTTACCGTTTCTTTAAGAAAAAACTTCGACTTCTGTCCGACCTACCAAAGTGGTAGGTCGTTAATTTAACTCAGTGACCCACATTTCAATTTGATAAAATTAATATGAACATACTCGATAAATATATGGATTTATTATCGAGACCTTTAGGGTTATTAATGGAAAAAATTTACTAAGAAATAGTGTTTGCTAATGTGTAAAGTGTGTAACAATTAAAATTAACTCAATAAAAGTCTAAACTTTAATACAAAACACGTGAAAATTTTTTCGTACACTGAACACGGTGACACGCAATTTTAATCTAAAATAAGTTAATAAAAGATAAAAAAGATAAGTTTTTTCAAATAATTGGTAATCACATGGAACAAACAGTTCAATAAATTAAACAATTACAAAAGGATGGACAAGATAATTAGAAATTTTAAATACGAATTATTAAAAATGGCGTATAACCCACATGTCAGTGGAAATATTGATGGATTAGTTATAGGAGATAACATCATTATAGGACATCATAAGTGTAAAAATACTAAATAAATATTGTCTTCAAGTCAAGTTTATCAAGTTAACCAAGAACCACACCCTGACTCGTACACCGAACTTGTCGTCAATGTAATGGATTCTTCGAGATCCCTACTCAAGAATTAAAACACCAGATTTATAAAATTAACAGCATAAATACAAAATGTCAACGTATCGGAGGTTCACTTCCTCCCTCCAGATACAAACAACGATTTTAACACTCAGAATACTGAATTTCCCAATATAACATCATAAATACAACATATCAATGCATAGGAAGTTTCTATGTTTTTTTTCCAGATGCATACAACAAATTACCACAGATACAATAACACCGGACTTGTCAAATCTACATCTTAAACCAAATGTAAAGGTATCGGAGGTTTAGTCTCCCCCTCCAGATGCAAACAACGAATTTAATACTTAAAAGCACCGGATCTGTCAAATTAACATCATAAATACAATAAGTCAATGCATTGGAGGTTTATTTCCTCCCTCCAGATGCAAACAACGAATATAACACTCAACATTACCGGATTTGTCAATAAATTGGAAGTTTTATATTGTTTCTTCTAATACAACTACAAAGTCAAAATATATATGCCTACAAATATTACCGAACTAGTCATGTAAATTGGAAGTTTTTTCACATGTTTCTTCTAATACACATACAATGTCAAATATATCTGCTTCCTGAGTTTGCCAGTCTGCCCAATAAAAATCATAAATATAACCGGATTAGTCAACTAAATTAAAGAAAAACTATGCCTTCTGATGCCAATGCGGAACAAGAATCATAAACTTCCAGCAATTGAAAATTCAAAATGGAAAAGTGAAAAGTTCTTTCCCTTTATTAACTTTTGGACTCATGCCAGTAAATACATTTAATAAATAAAATAATTAAAAGAAAAGTAAATAATTACAATATTGGATCTGTCAAATCTTAAATGACATATAAAAATTAATATTTTAATGAATTTGAAACTTAATGAATTTAAAACTTAAAGTAATTTGATTTATATAAAAAAAATTAATGAATTGGAAATTTATGTAAAATTTATATATTTAATGCTCTAAATTCCAACAATGGAGGAGAGATGTTTTCGTCAAGGTTGGCAAGTGTAAGAACGACTTGACTTTTACTTTCTGTCAAAAGTTTTAGAGCTTGTCAATATTGAAGAGACACGTCTCTCACTCAGTTGCAGCAATTGTAGAGGTTACAATCAAGAAAAAATATATGTAACCCTTTGGCTATATGGACTGAAAAAGCCAAATGTCATAAACTGACATGTCCAAGAGCCAAATAAATAAATTAAAATTGAAAAAAAAAAAAAAAAAAGGAAAAACTTCAAAATCCACCACTATAACAATATTTTTTAATATGTTCAAAATGCATCGATGCATAGAAAGGATCTTGTAGTTCCTTATTGTAGTTAATTTTATTTTTCGTCTCGTAGTGTGAAAATATTCCTGAAACTCAGAAATATGTTATTGCTTGTGGGATTTTCGAAACTTTTGTTTCTATTTTCGTAAAAAATATCAGAACATCAACATCAGAAGGCTGAAATTTCATCGATTTTACTGTATAGTATAAAGGCGATGAATGGCAGATTCATTTATACAAAATTATTGAGTAATCAACATCTTTCTGGAAGGATAGTAAAAAAATAGTTGTTGCGATCATTTTGAATAAGTTTAAAATTTGAAAAGCTTCTACAATTAATTGTGAAAAAGCCCGCACTTGCCAAGTTTTGTCCGCTTTCCTGTTTTAAATGAAATATCCGATAAACGGAAAAAAATCACCCGATCTGGCATTACTGGATGGTCATTTTGTTGCGTTTCTCCTTAGTGAGATTTCCAGTTGAATTTCACCGTGAGATACGACGTTTGTCCATGATTGATTAGTTTTTGTTGTGAATGAACTATTCCATTAAATTTTCTCCTGTGAACAAAGGCGCAATATATTTTGTCTTGCTTTCACTCGTTGAAAAAATATTGTTTGTCAATTGTCAATTTTTACATATGACATTTATTTAATTTTAGTTGTTTCATTGTTTAAAAACTATAAAATTACTTTAAAAACATTTAATTTATGTAAAAAAACCAAAAATAAACAAAGAAAAACAATAACATTAGTGAGTGATATGTTTAGTGTTATTTTTTTGGGGGGGTCGGTGCTATCTCTGATCGAAATTGTGCAAGATCGCAGAGTTGAGTCAAAAAAAATTTAAAAATTGAATTCAAAGTCACCAAAGGGGGGACCAAGGTAAAATTGAAAGTTTGATCCTTTATAACTTTTGACCCCCTCATTTCCGCAAATTTTTTTTTTCATAATTAGGATGCAGAGGACCTAATCTTTCTATTTATCTGAAAAAAAACGCAAATCTATTTGGGGGGATAAACTAGGATAATGCCATCTTTTGATTTATTCATGAAAAAAAATTCATAATTATTCATAAAAAAGCTTAAATATTTCAAACAACTATCAATCACGAATAATAATTTGAAATGACATTTGTATTTTTTTTTGACATTTATTACCATTTCTCCTTAAAAATTCATTTTAGTTCCGATGAATTCATATAGAGGGAAAATTTAAGTGAGGGTATGTAGACTTTTTTTATTTGTCTACACATGAGAAAAAATGTCTCCAACTGGAAATCTCACTAGTGAGAAACGCTACAAAATGACCATCCAGGTGTGTATTAATATAATGCTCATATATTTTAGATAGAACTGAGATCAAGGGTATTGCGGTCTTTAATTTGAAATATCACATTTTGTTTCGTTTTGGGAATGAATTGGCTAACTTCTAGCACGAAAGAGAAATATCAGATCTATAGGATTTGTAGAAAATTTTAGTAAGAGAAGGTGCAAGTTCCTTTGAAAATGTTGTTAGAATAGGAGGAATGATGTTCAGACCGGAGACTTTGCTGGTAGTTAACCCCCTTAAGATTTTTTCTGACAATTTTGGGTTTGAAATGAAAATCTTTCATACTAACGCCTGAAGACTGGATTTTTGGTTTTTCTTTAGGAGTTCCTAAAATAGTCGAGATCACAGCAAAGCGTTCCGCAAACAATGTGATTTTTCTCGCGCTTCCGCTCTGTCAATTTCTGTTTTTTCGTTTCCGATTATCTGGTTTAATATAATATTGGGCTGTATAGATATTAGGACTTAAATCGTTAAGGGATTTTTGTTATGGAACCTAATATTAAATAATATTTGTTTGTTTCTAAGGGCCAATTCGGCTGGAAAACAAATATTTTTGTTGGGGTTTCATTATCAAGAAGGAAACGAATTTATTGCTACTAAAACATTTTAGTCAAACAAAATTTATACTATATTATTACTACATTATTATTTTATTTTTATATTTATTTTCACTCGGCTATAACGACCAAACAACCTCCTGACAGTCATGGTCAAATTAGTAAAGTGCTTTATTTGTTTTTGATAAATGATCTTTCGTTTGTACAATTAAAAGTATCAGAACCTTTAGGTGGCTCAGACCATAATTTGATTTCCACTTATTTAAACTTACAAGTTCCCAAACAGATTAAATCTAATCCTAGTCTTATTTGGGTTGCAGATTGGCAGGGGCTTAGAGATTTATGTTTAATTCGAACATTTCTGCTTCTAATTTTTCAGAAATAATTTAAAAAATGGCCAGTATACAGCCAATTTCAAAAAAGATGCTAACATGAATTCAACAAATGTTCATTAATTTAATATTATGAGCTTCTTAAGTCGTTACTTATTGAAAGACAATGCGGTTTTTGTAAAGGAAGAGCGACAGGAAATTTACTTTCTTTGTTACACATATCTGGAACAGTCGGTTGAAAACCTTGGTGTGACTTTCATTGCTGCTCAGCAATTTTAATCTTACTAATGAGCTTGATTCGTTGTATGTTGCTGATGTGAAGGTATAGTAGAATTTTTTTGCCAGCGAACACAAAATTTGTTTGTTATGCGCATATTGTTTGCACATGCGCATGCACATGCGCATATTGTTTGCACATTCAGTGTCTCGATTAAAATATTAAAAAAAACTATTGGGGTCCCATTGAAATGGACAAAAAAAACACATAAAATTTATAAATTACTATTGAAATTCAACCAATTATAATAGAAACCCAAAAACTAGTAGAAATATTAATGATTTTGTAGGAAATATAACAAAATTTTGATAATTAAAAATAATTATAATAAAAATAACGACGCCTATGGAAACAAATATCACAACAAACAAATGGTACGAACTAGAAGTAGAAATTTAACTAATATAATTGTTTTGAAAACAAATTTATCCCAAAATAAATAATACATCTCTGTTTTACTTTTTGTTTTATCTTTTTTCTCTTGCTGCGTCGTAGCTGTCAGAAATTCGCTGGCAAAAAAATTCTACTATACACAAATACACTATGGATAAATGCGCGTGTCTGTCTAGATCAAATCAATTTTACCTGAACAGAGTATCAATAGCAGCCCATCTTTTTAAGGTTCGAGTGACAAGATGTAGCTTTTCAAAGAAATTTTTTTAACAGAATTTAGCATCTCTAGAATGCTTTACTGATGTTGGTCTTCCTTGATAATTGTAATCCACAAAACTTTAAAAATAGCGTTCCTCATAAAATCCTCAAAGAGAATTGATCAATAGTGAGTAACCTTAGATCCCTGGTTAGCATCGTATCTTACGATATTCAGAGATGTTATTCTATGATTTCTTATGGTTAACACTAAATAATGTCTAAATTTAAAAAACAATACTGAAAGATTATCGGTTAGAGGGGGGGTCTGGACCCGAAACTCCCCCCTTGTGTGCGCGCCTGAGGTAGGCATTACAATATGTCACAACACACATAAAAACCTTTTAAGACCAAGGTCAACCTCAATAACATGTGTTCTAAGATGTTGATAGCCGTAAATCATTTTTTTATATTTTTGTTAAAGAAGGAATAACTAAACAATAAATCCTATCACATATGAGAAAATAAAAATAAATAGCAAATTAGTTTTAAAAAATTGCAGTAATAAAACTAAAATCGGGTTAATGGCATATTCCTTGATCATGTTACACACTGTCTTCCTCAATGATTAAAGCCCACAGATAAAGTAATATGAAGGATTGATTATTCGAGAGAGCAATAACGTACCATCATCAAGGAGTACTAAGATTGTGGATGCTACCATTGACTGAATAGAGTTCATCCGCCAACACCACTAAGATATCACCTTGGCAAGTGATATTGCACATCTATTGCCAGTCGTATGTGATATTTCACTTTAATTCGTATGTTAATAGCAGGCAAAGGAATGCATCCGTTTTTCATTTTCTGCACCAAGTAAAAGCTTAAATCATGATTTTGGAAAAATCATCTAAGTAAACAATAATAATCCATTTCGTTGGGCTTTTATAATCAGCATAGAATTTACATACAAACCAAATCTTTTACAGTAATCACACATCTCTTTGTTTTGAATCAAAATGCAAAATGTAGCATTTGGATCGCTAACATGATAAACGCTTCATTTAACATTTTGTATTAATTCTTTTTTCAACTTTTTAAAAATAACATAAATCTATAATTTTTTTATTTATTAGGTCTTGGTGCAAGTTTTTTAGCCAGAATTTTTTTCATTTTCAGCCCTTTTCCTAGTTTGCTTTTCTAAAATGTACACAAGGTTTTAAAAAAATCACTAAAGACATTTTTTCAAAACTTACCTTTTTCGTCCTTTCCGCTTTTTTACCTTCATATACTTTTAACCCTTTACTCTTTTTTACATTAATCTTCGATCCGTCTGTATTTTTAATATTCTGTTTCAATTTTTTGTTGATCTTATCATTGAATTTGGGTTTCAAGTTATCTGGATTTTTAAAATATGATTTATCCTTTGGCTTTTGTTTTTTATTGATTTTTTCGTCGATGTAGTTTTTATAATTTTGACTTCTAGCAGTTTGCTGGTTTTTCGATATACCTTTACTTTTTTTAACTTTTATTTCTTTTTGGTTGGTATTATAACGTTGGACACGTATCGGTCGGTCTTCTATCAAATGACCATTTAATTCGAAACTAAGATGAACCGACTCAGATTTTTTAAATCCAACATAAGCAATTCCTTTACAACCCTTTTCATTGCGAATAGTTCTAACGTAATCGATTTCCCCACATGTTGAAAACACTTCATAAAGATCCTCATCCGTTACACCTAGAAATATAGGAAAAAACAAATGTAGATTTGTACGGGCATTCCATTTTACATATTTGAAGTACATTACTTACTGTATTTTAAATTTCCAACAAATATTACATGTTTATCGTTTTTCAGATTACGCTGTTTATCTGCCAATTTCACACGAATATGTTTTGTTTTGTACTCAGTTCCATTTAATTCTAGCGCTTTATGGGCAGATTTTTCATCTTGAAAAACTACATAGGCATTCATTGAAGTCACTTTTTTCAATTCTCTTACACTCATTGCTTTTTTGCCAGTGCATGTTCGCAGTCTAACAGATTTAATCTCACCAAATTTTAAAAATAATTTTATAATATGTGACTTCTTTATGTTTGTTATTAAATTCCCAACAAATATTGTTTTTGGTAGATCCGCTGCTCGATCTATACATAAATGGAATTAAATATATTAGATATATTATTTTATTATTATTCATACCTTCTTGTGATTGTTGTGGTTCATCGTTTTCATTTTCAGAAGTTTCATTTGCGGAATGATTGTCGGTATCTTTTGAATCCATCGTGTTTTCATTAATAAATTAGACAGTTGAAAATCCACGTTTATACGATTTCAAAATGCCTAGATTTAGATATTCATATCACTATTAGCTTTTAATTTTTTTGACAAGGATTGCAATTTTTAAACTGAAAACTTTTGACATTGATAATGCAGAATTTATTTTAAACTGTATTTAGACCATTTATCATTTTAAAATTATTTGGCAAATCTTCGGACGGTTTTATTTATACTATTGTAATTTGTAGGTATATATATACTAATTATATATATACATATATATATATATATATATATATATATATATATATATATATATATATATATATATATATATATATATATATATATATATATATATATATATATACATATATATGTATAATGTATATATATATATATATATATATATATATATATATATATATATATATATATATATATATATATATATATATATATATATATATATCTACATTAATTATATTTATACCTACCCGTTATAGGTATAATTATAATTACATTATAATTATACCCATACTAATTTTAACAAAGCAGACTGGAAAAATTTTACTAAGTTCACTGAAATGGAATTCAGTAAACAATTACCACTTGACGCCCTCTCCGGGGGAAGAAATTTTAGAAAAATTTTTAATATAGCAAGATTTCGCTTCATTCCATCCGGCAGAATACAGAAGGTGAAACCAAACTTCCCACAGGAAGCTTGTGTACTCTCTACCCAAAGAGACGACATCCGCAAAGCAGATCCAGCTGATACTAGAATTCCAGACCTTAACAAGTAAATCAATAAGTTAGTTGCAGAACACAAATGTGATAAGTGGTGAAAACTAGTGAGTGATTCAAATTTTGGCACAAGTAAAAGTCTCTGGAAGGTCATAAATGGCTTAACCCATCCTCGACAACCAGGTAACAATTGCATGATCTCCTTCGATGATATCCCAACTCAAAACAGAACGATATCCCAACAGAAAATGCGCAACGAATTTCAACACACAGTTTACAGAAAAGCCACGTGAACATGACAAGCAAACTAGGTCAGTATTGAGACATCTGCGCAAACTCAATACTGAACATTTAGAGGAAATCATATTTTCGGAAGAAGAGGTCGAGAATGCCATAAAGAAGATTCAGCCATCCAAAGCTATTGGACCCGACGGCATCTCAACCATCATGCTAAAACGTATTGGACCCAAAGGATTGAATTATCTCACTACCACACTCAACACATCGCTAAATACACTACAAATACCAATTATGTCTGGAAAACGGCAAGAATAATCCCCATCTTGAAGCCTGGAAAACCTGAAGAAAAGGGAGAATCCCACAGACCGATATCCATCCTTTCATCGGTCGCAAAACTGATTGAAGCGCTTCTATTTCCTCGGTTAACCGGATCTTGCAATTTGGCGGCTCACCAACATGGCTTTATGACAGCCACCGCTATCCACAGAATACAAAATCAGATCAGTGATGGTCTGAACCAAAAATTCAACCCTGTGCTAGAACAATTTTAGTTGCACTCGACCTATCAAAAGCGTTCGCCACAGTGTCGCACGCCCCACTACTAGATGACATCCTAAAGACCAATTTGCCGGGTATTATAAAGCGCTGACTGTGCAACTATCTTAGAGGTCACCAAACATACGTCGAGTTTCGGACCTGTAAGTCCAAGATGAGAGTACTACGACAAGGAGTTCCACAAGTCAGAGCTATCTCATCTTCATTGTTTAATCTCTACTTAAGCAGCTTACCTGCCCCGCCGGAAGGAATAACCATCACGTCATATGCAGACGATTGCACAGTGCTTGCAACAGGTAACAACCTGGAACAACTCACCAATATCCTAAACACCTACCTTAACATCCTTAATGAGTGGTTCAATACAAGGAAATTAAAACTTTCTACAGAAAAATCCACTTCTACACTTCTCACCACATGGACGAAGTAGGTACACACAACACTAAGCATCTGCATTGACAATTCATACTTATTCCTACAGTAAAACATCCGAGATTGTTGAGGGTAACATTCGACCCACTGCTTAAATTTAATGCTCATGCACAACAAGTGCATCAGTCAACAATCAACAACCAAAGAGCGAACACGCGTTTAACCTAAACTATAAATCAAGTCGAAGTAAAAATTTTTTTATAATATTAATAAATCGAGTCATAGTATAAAACTGTCTATATATGTGACAATTTTTTTTAACTTGTTGTGCTTGGCAAATTATATTGTCTATTGCTGTTTTTGCCGAAACTTATACTCCTAATTTTTAAAAAAAGCAACTCTTATTGACCATATGGCCATTGTTATGTGTCCGGTATTTTGAATTCAGTGTCGAAGTTAATGTTATAAAGTTGAATATTCGAAGAAGGGAATGATTATTATTGTAAAATTGTTTTACGTATAAACTTTTCATAGCCATACATGAATATGAATAATTGTTGTGCTTAATATTTATCAATTTAAAAAATAATAAAGTATAGTTACGTTTTCTGTTTCATGTGTACAGTGATAAAATTAAATAACTGGATAAAATAAATAAAAAATCTATCACATGATCAAAAGTGGATAACCTTTTCTTTTTTAAAAATAAAGTATGGTTATGTATTCTGTTTCATGTGTACAGTGCTAAAATTAAATAACTGGATAAAATAAATAAAAAACTATCACATGATCAAAAGTGGAAAACTTTTTCACAGTTATACCAGTTATAATCATTTCATAGCTATACATGAATATGAACAATTATTGTGCGTAATGTTGATCAATTTCTTTCAATCATTTTAAAAATAAAGTATGGTGATGTTTTCTGTTGCATGTGTACAGTGCTAAAATTAAATAACTGGACAAAATAAATAATTAACTATCATATCACATGATGAATAGTGGAAAACTTTTTTATAGTTATATCAGAGTCTAATAATCTTCTCTCGCTGCTATACAGGAATCTGATATTCTTGTTTGTTTTTTGCACACCGAAATTCAAACTCATCTTGTTATTTTTGTTTGTTTCTTGTACACCGTTAATCAAACTCATCTATAAATTAAAAAAGAAACAAACCTTCATAGCTTCACGGGAACCAACTAACTTCATATAACAGCAGTATTTGGGCAATTAGTACAATTGCTTAGTGGAATATGAGTAACAGTAAGCAGAAGACTACAACTAAGTCAATAACTAAGTACATTTGTGGACTGTGTCCCAAAGAAGTAACGAGTAGACAACGAGCTCTACAGTGCAACAGCTGCGGTGAGTGGATCCACGTCCGCTGTACTGAAATAAGTACTGACGAATTTAACTCGATCTATCGTAACAAAACATCTTGGGTTTGTAGCATTTGTATAGGAACTGTTGATGACAGTCGCAACCATAGCTCATACAATACCAAATTTACAGATATAAACGAAGAGAAGGAAACAATAACCGAGAGAGGTATCTCGAGTATAAACCTGGAAGCAGTTATAGCTAGACTAAATAATTTTGAATCATTATTGGAGGACTGCAAAGCAAAATTGGAAGCAATCACCAACAAATACGAAGACGTACTGGTAAAGTTGAAAACAGCAGAAAGAACTCTCGAAACCCAATCAAAAACAATTGAAGCACAAAATCTAAAAATTGAGCAGCTCAGCATCCTAACCAACAGGCACGAGCAAAAGGATTTAACAAACAAACTTGTCATCAGAGGTTTACATAAAACAGAAGCAAGTAACAAATCTAAAGTTCTAGAAGTCATTAAAACCCTAGTTCCTGAAATTAATGAGGATCATATTCTTAGCGTGTATGAAATAGGAAAAAGCGGCGACGATACAAAGAAGGGACCTATATTGGTCGAACTGCGATCTTCAGCCCAACGTAACAACATCTTGAGTCTTAAACGTAAACTGAAGGACTGTGAAATCACTAGTAATATTTTTATACAGGAGTTATTAACGGCAGAAACACATAAATTGTTCTTAAGGGCTCTTACTCTGAAGTCTGATTTCAATTTCAAATACGTGTATACTGTGAATGGGCGTATAATAGTCAGGAAAACTAGCAACGAACCAGCCATTTGGATTAAATCAAATCAACAACTCAACAACCTCATCCTCAACATTACCCAGCCAAATAAACCTAAAAATAGTAAAGTATAAAAAATTTTCTTGACCTCTTTTAAATTTTTTTTCTGTCTTTTTAAATTGTTTTTAAATTATTTTATATTATTTTTCTTTTTGTTTATTTTTGTTATCTTTCTTTTCTAGTTAGCTCTGTTTGGATATCCAGGGTATGAGCATAAAGTTTGGTCTATTTATTTATTTATTTTTTCTTGCATTTGTTTGTCATTACAATATGAACCACACAAATATCACTAATAAGTTTTATAATAACATCAACGATTATTCAGCTGAATCAGTGAATGTAACAAATCTGAAAGTCTTAATCTTGAATGCGCATAGCATATCATCTATTGATAAATTCAATGAATTCAAGCAACTTCTGTTTCTAATCCCACATAAGATACATATTATCTCCATAGGGGAGACATGGATATTTGATCATTTGATAAATTTGTACAAATTACCTGAATATAATGCTGTATTCTCATGTAGGGAAGACGGGTACGGAGGTCATGTTACTTATGTGCATAATGACTTAGATTTCACTACTATTGAAATAAAAACTGGTTTCATAAACAGCGTTGAAATAGAATTACCTGGAATTTGCATTGACTCTAAACCATTGACTATTTTTTCATACTACCGGTCGCCCAAACTGTGCACAAAGGAATTTCTGTCATATTTTGATAACAAAATGGAACAATTTAGCAACAAACCTCTGCTCATGCTAGGGGATTCCAATATAGATACTATTGCCGACCATAGATATACACAAAGTTTCAAATTATTATGCGAAACAAACAACTTCACCATCTGCAACAAAAACATTACTAGACCGTTGACCTCCACTACTATTGATCACATTATCTGTAATTTTGCAAACAACACATGCATGGACATCTCTACAATATGCACAGACAGGAAAATAAGTGATCATAACACAATGATTCTTGAATTAAACCTCAGAATGAATAGAGATACGAAATATGTTATACATAAAACTATAAAAATTGACTACAATGAGGTAAAGAGTGACCTCATACACAAATTCAGTAATTATATTATCGAACAGTTTCAAAATCCTGATGATCTGTGCGAGTACCTTGTAACCAACTTAAGGGAAAGCATAAACAAGTCAACAACAATAAGGGAAAAAAAAATTAAGGCGAAATTCCTCTTATGCCCATGGATAACTCCGGAGACTATCAAACTAATTCATAGAAAAAACAACCTTCGAAAAAAACTGAAAAAGAACCCCGGTGATTATGAGTTGCAAAATAGAGTGACTAATATTAGCAATCTGCTTAAAAATTGCTTAAATGATCTACGTAATAACTACTACACTGAAAAATTTGGTAAAGTCAACGGTGATCCCAAGGCCACCTGGAGGGAAATCAATAGCGTAATGGGTAGACAGCACGTAACAGTCATAAATAAAATAACAAGCGACACAGGACACTCGTACACTGAACCTGGAAAAATATCGGATGTGTTTAACCAATATTTTGCTAATGTTGGAAAACAAATGAGTGACTCAATCGCTAGATTTCCTGATGATGACATTAACAAGTGGAATAATCTAAAAGACCCTGAAATTAGTATGACTCTTGACCAGGTACAGGTCAATGAAGTGGCCGAGCTAATCAAGTCGCTTGATTCAAACAAAAGCGCCGGGTATGATGGAATCACGGTTAAATCTATCAAAGTTTGTCACGATTCCGTAAGTCCCGCATTATGTAGGCTTGCTAACTTATGTTTTTCAACGGGAATTTATCCTAAATTATTGAAGATTCAAAAAGTCACCCCGATCTTCAAGCAAGGAGATAGAGAAAAGCTTGAAAACTATCGACCTGTCTCGGTGTTGCCGATATTCAACAAAGTACTTGAAAAATTAATATTTATAAGGCTCTATAATTTCCTTGAAGAATCAAACTTTTTTTACTCGAAGCAGTATGGGTTTAGGCCGAAACTGTCAACCTCGACGGCGGCATTGGAACTCCTGGATTTCTTACTTGAAAATATAGAAAATCATATGATAGTAGGTGGTATTTTTTTGGATCTCAGCAAGGCGTTCGATACAATCGATCACATGCTTCTTCTTCTGAAATTAAGCTACGCAGGTATCAACGGAGATATGCATAAACTTATCGAAAACTACCTTAACGATAGAACTCAATTCGTAGCTAATGGTGAGTGGAAAAGTAGTCACCTAGATGTCAATATAGGAGTGCCACAAGGCAGTGTACTTGGACCTCTGTTATTTTTGATATTTATCAATGACATGGCACAACTACCACTGCATGGTGTACTTTTATTGTTTGCTGACGACTCCTCCTTGTTTTATCCTGGCGAAAATGAACATGAAAATATAACCCTAATTAAGCATGACCTGGAAATTCTTGTCGAATACTTTAGAATAAACAGACTCACTATCAATATTAATAAAACCAAGTTCTTACAATTTAGAGCACCTCATAAAAATATTGACCAAACAGAGTTTAGTTTAAATGGGATTACTATTAAGGAATCTGTGAATGTTAAATATCTAGGGCTACAGATTGGTAATACGCTAAACTGGGATCAACACATTGAATACATAATGAAGAAAATAGCTCCAGCTGTGGGTATCATCGGTAAATTTAGATACATAATACCGACTCATGTGTTGAAACTTATTTACTTTTCTCTCGTGCATTCTCATCTAACGTATATGTTGGAGATATGGGGATCTAAAGGTGGAGTCTGTGGAAATGCTTTACAGGTGATGCAAAACAAGGTTGTTAAATTTTTGTATAGAGCGGAACCTCGTACCTCAACATTACAACTTTACACATCTATTTCTCAAGGCATCCTTCCCATCTATGCTCTTTACAGGTTTAAAGTTGGAGTGTGGATGTACAATAACATACAAAGAAACTCCAGTGGCAACTTATCTTTTCATGAACAACAACATGAATACAATACACGAACAAGACAAAACCTTAGTGTATCAATGGTACGTACCAACTACGGTAAACAAAGAATTAAATACATAGGACCATTAACTTACAATAACATTCCTGAAGAAATTCGTGGGTGTAGATCTGTCAACAGTTTCAAAAGAAAGTTCAAAACATGGATCATCAATGAAAGATTGCTTTATCTTTTTTAACATCTTTTCTAACATAGGAATTTGATAAGCATTGGTGTCAAAAAAACAATAAAATAGTAAAAAAAAAAAAAAATAAAAAAAAAAAAAAAAAAAAAAAAAAAAAAAAAAAAATAAAAATATTAAGAAAAAAAAAAAAAAAAAAAAAAAATTAAAAAATTAAAAAATAAAAAAAAAAAAAAAAAAAAAAAAAATATATATACACTAATGCTTATCAAAATTGGGCGAAGTGTGTATTAAGGACGATAACTGACTAGTGCCCGCTGAGCATGGTGGGTCGTTTGCGAATCGTTTGCGAACCGTAAACGAACAATGATGTTCGTAAACGGTTCGTAGATGGTTCGTAGACGATTCACCGTGTTTAGCGAGTAATAACAAAACAATATCTTAATTAAATTTTTGCTATTTACAAAGTTGATCTCGCGTTGGTTGCTATATAAAGTAGTACAAATTATAGTGGCCACAGGGAAGTTGCTCATACGCTGGATGTTCAAGTGATGTATTATCTTACTTAGTAATACTTTTTTTATGTATCTTATTGACTTGTGGTATATTGAATCTTGCATTTGTTTGGCTGGGAAGCTCCTTAATTGTATTATTACACTGGAGCGGCTTAAGTTGTTTTAATAAGGAAAAAAAAATTAAAAATTTTTAAATTACTAATTTTTTTTATATTGTACTTAAAAACTCTTGTTACTGAATAAAATAAAAAAAAAAAAAAAAAAGTGAACTCCAGACTTAAGAACAGGAACAATGCATTGAAAGCACTAGCGGGTAGTTCATGGGGCAAGAATAAAAATACAATAATTACCACGTATAAAACAATAGGCCGACCTATTATAAACTATGCTGCACCCATATGGATACCCCAAGTTGGGGACATGCACTGGAAGAAGTTACAAACAAAACAAAACGCAGCCCTGCGAACTGCAACCGGATGTCATTTGATGTCCCACCGAGATCACCTGAACGAGGAATGTAACATACAGCCAGTCCGTGAACATAATGAGATGCTAACTAAACAATATCTATTTGCCTGTCATACAGAGCAGCATCCCTGTAATGATACCATATCGAAAATTGAACCACCTAGAGATATAAGGAAGACAGCAAGATGCTTTCTGCATGAGGTGAGAGACCATCAAGTAACAGGTAACATCGACGAGGTTACTTATAGAACAGGCTTAAAAGCACTTCATACAAAAGCTGTTGAGGACGTCCTAAGGAACTACGCCCCAAATAGTTCAATTGCCCCGTAGCACCAGATCCATCCTAGCTCAACTAAGATCCGGTTGGTCTCGCATCCTAAATAACTAAATGTGTAGAATTGATCATGAATTGACAAGTGTTCCGCATGTGAGGGCAAGCCGCATGATGTAGACCACCTATTCAGATGTCCTAAAAATGTAACTGACCTGACGAAGGAAGATTTGTGGTACTGCCCAAAAGCAGTAGCAGAGTTCCTGAACCTGGATATGGACCTAAACCGTCGCTACAACAACAACAACATGCGCTAGAACAATTTTAGTTGCACTTGACCTGTCAAAAGCATTCGACACAGTGTCGCACGCTGCTCTATTGGATGATATCTTCAATACTAATCTGCCAGGTTTAATGAAGCGCTGGTTGTGCAATTACCTCAGAGGTCGCCAAACATATGTCGAGTCTCGTAACTGCAAGTCCAAAATGAGAGCGCTAAGACAAGGAGTTTCTCAAGACAGAGTTCTCTCACCGTCATTATTCAATCTCTACCTAAGCAGTTTGCCTACTCCTACCAGAAGGAATTATGCAGACGAATGCACAGTGCCTGCAACAGAAAATAACCTGCAACAACTCACAAATACCCTGAAATAACCGTAATATTCTGAATGATTGGTTTAAAAGCAGAAAACTAAAACTTTCCACTGAAAAGTCCACTTCTACACTTTTCACCACATGGACGAAGGAGGGAAATTCAACACCAAGCATCTGCATAGACAACATACTTATTCCTACAGTAAAAAATCCGAGACTGTTGGGTGTAACATTCGAGCCACTGCTTAAATTGAATGCTCATGCACAACTAATAAACTCAAGATTGAAAAACAGGAATAACGCATTAAAAGCACTAGCGGGTAGTTCATGGGGCAAAGATAAAAACACGACCATAACAACATACAAAGCAATAGGAAGACCTATTTTAAATTATGCTGCACCCATATGGACTCCCCAAGTTGCCAACACTCACTGGAATAAGTTACCAAAAACACAAAATGCTGTCTTGCGAACCGCAACCGGATGTCACCTGATGGCCCACCGAGATTACTTGCACGATGAAAGTAACATATTGCCGGTCTGTGAACATAATCAAATGCTAACCAAACAATATCTATTAGCCTTTCACAAAGAGCAACATCCTTGCAATGACACCTTAACTACGATCGAACCACCTAGAGACATAAGGAAGACAGCAAGATGCTTTCTGCAAGAGATAGCCAGGTTACTGGTAACATCGACGAATCTACCTACATATAGAACTGGCTTAAAACACTCCACACCAAACCGGTTGAAAATGCAATAAGGAACTATATTCCAAATCGTGTTTAAATAGAAAGCTACCAAAAGTCGCTGCCGAAGAGGTCCAACAACCCCGTAGCACCAGATCCATCCTAGCTCAACTAAGATCCAGTTGGTGACGCATTCTAAACAACTACATGGGCAGAGTTGAACCTGAAATTATTGACAAGTATCCCGCATGTGAGGGCACGCCACACGATGTAGACCACCTATTTAATTGTCCTGTAAATATAACTGACTTGACGAAAATTTGTCCTACCGCCCAAGGGCGGTGGCCGAGATCCTGAACCTGGAAATGGAGCCGGAGGATTACCACTACGCACGTCGCTACAACAACAACAACACATGCATTTTCTATTATAATCTTGAGTCTTGACTTTTTATTAATGCGAATGACATCAGTTAGTAACAATAATATGAAATGATTTAGATAAAGTACGAAACAGTAGATTATCACCATTCACATAACCAAAATTAGCCATTTTCGTTCTCTTCTTTTCCTTTGCCCTACTTGAATGGTTAGAAGTTTTAACTGTTATAAGAATAATAATAATAATTAAAAACTTTAAATTGTCGTTAACCATAATTTTCTTTTACGTAATTCTGCCGACAACAACGAATTCTTCATAACGCTACACAAATCCTATAAATAAATTTAGTAAACCGTTTTCACACAAATCATATTAAGAGAAATAGGCATCTGTTGTGTAAATCAATATTGCTAATTACTTTCTAAAAGAAATATTTCAATGTCAATTGCTAAAGTAAATAAATTTTTTTAAAGTATTGTGCCAAAATTCTAAAACAACTAATTCCAGATTAGTCTAGTAAGATTAAATCAATATTTGAACAACGGATAAAAATTAGATAAAAGTATTACTAAGTTTAATTAAAAAAAAACATGCGAAACGAATTACACTATACGACTACATAATAAAAATCAGGTAGTACCGCTTTTTCTGTGAACTTTAAATTTAACGATTAATAATTATCTACAAATAAATAATATTTTAATACATGTGATTTGTTAACACCACCGGTTATTTTTTATGATGAGAAATTGCAGCAAGCTTTTTGAGCTATGTCATATTATCTGTATTTCACTTCACTACGATTTAAGCTGACTTATTGCGTTCTGTACAAGTAGCTAGGCCGAAGATATCAGGAGTGTTTTCAAAAGCTTTTATACGACTTACTTGCTCACGATAGAAATATAAAACAAATTTAAAATTTATTTTTTTTAAAAATTATATTTAGATGTAGAAATTTATGTACATTTTTAAATTAAATCTATTTCTTTTTTAATGTTTTTTCTAGTTGTTCAGCGATTGCTTCAAGGAAATCTTGTGTGTTTAAGTACATACCATCCTTGACATTCTTTAAACCGTGGATACATGCGGCCAAATCTTTTGTCATTTTACCGGATTCAACACAATCAACACAAGCTTTCTCTAATGCTAAAGCGAATTTTCCTAATTCAGGTGTATTATCTAATTTTGCTCTATGTTCAAGACCACGTGTCCATGCATAAATTGATGCAATTGGATTTGTTGATGTTGGTTGTCCTTTTTGATGTTGTCGATAATGTCTGGTTACCGTACCATGAGCGGCTTCAGATTCTACTGTTTTACCATCAGGACACATAAGCACGGATGTCATCATTCCTAATGAACCGTAACCTTGTGCAATTATATCTGATTGTACGTCTCCATCGTAATTTTTGCATGACCATACGAAACCCCCGTTTGATTTTAAAGCTTGTGCAACCATATCATCAATTAAACGATGCTCATACCAAATTTTTGCATTTTCGAACTGCTTTTGATAATCTCTGCAAATAAATATAAGATTGTATTAGTAACTTCCAGATCAATTTGGAAAAAATATAAAATTACTTTTCGTAAATTTCTTGGAAGATATCTTTGAAACGTCCATCATAACGTTTTAAGATTGTATTTTTGGTTGATAAATAAAGTGGCCATTTTTTCACTAGAGCAACTTGGAATGACGCATGAGCAAAAGCCGTAATGGATTCATCAGTATTATACATTCCCATAGCAACACCAGGTGCTTTAAAATTAAAAACTTCGTGTCTTTCAACTTTGCCATCAGCTCCAGTAAATACTAATTCTAGTTTTCCTTTTTCAGTTACGACAACATCTTTTGCTTTATATTGATCACCAAATGCGTGACGACCAATGACAATCGGTTGCGTCCATCCGGGAACTAAACGTGGAATATTTGAACATAAAATTGGTTCACGGAACACTGTTCCACCTAGCACATTACGAATTGTACCATTCGGACTGAGCCACATCTTTTTCAATTTAAATTCTTCAACTCTTTGTTCATCAGGAGTAATTGTTGCACATTTAATTCCAACGCTATGTTTTAGAATTGCATGAGCAGCATCTAAGGTAACTTGATCATCAGTTGCATCGCGATAGGGTAAACCTAAATCGTAGTACAAACAGTCGATCTGAAACATTTAATTATGTAAATTTACGTTTATAAGTTTTATTGTAAATTTCTACCTTGACATAAGGGAAAATTAATTTTTCTTTGATAAATTGCCAGATGATTCTTGTCATTTCATCTCCATCCATCTCAACAACAGGTTTGGCAGCTTGAATTCGTGCACCAGTGCCATCTGTAAGGAAAAAATTATAAACAAAAACATTCAATTTTGTATTCGTTATTGGAAGAAACTAAAATTAAAATGGTTTTAATTTTAAATAAAACAAACTTCACGACGTATTTTACATTTTTCCTTGATATATGTTATCTGTTTTTGATACATAATCAACATAAAATGTAACCGTCATCGGTGCATTTTTATTGATCAAACAAAAACAACAACAGCGCCAATGAATAATTCAATTATAGTAAGGTGACTAAATTTCCTAAATTTCAAAGGAGTATAATTTACAATTTTCAATGGAGTATGAGTGTTGCACTCCTCTTCAGTATATTTTAAGAATATATTATAAAATCCCAAAATACCATAAGTTGCAGGAAAACTACACCCCATCAAAGAATTTTACGTGTTAGAACATTAACATCGAATTTCTTTTAATTTCAGAAGAAAACTACACAATAAAAATGGCAGAAAGCAGCAGTTGTTAAATACTTAAAATATTTAGTCAAATTTATGCCAAAATAAAATACACCTAAAATAGTAGAGTTAAAAGAAAAAGAAAGTTTTCGGTCAAAATTTTCGATAGATAGGCAGGCCGGAGTTTTATTCTAATTTTTTAATTGGAAATAGTTATTTGTTTAACTAGGCAGCAAAGTAGTAGATTGACTGCCGCGGCTGATAGTTCATAGCCGAGCGAGCGAGGCTAGGAATTCAGCCAAGGCAGTCAATCTACCTTGCTGCCGAGTTGAACATATAATTTTTTCTCCGATTAATTACAATGATATGTAATTTAATAATTATTACTTTAAAAATAAAGCAAAATTTTAAAAATGAAAAAAAAATCGATTAAAAAAATTTTTTTTTTAATCGCAATATCTGTTTATTTCTATGAAGTCTAATTATTTTGCTGCCTAGGCAGCAAAGTACTTACTTTGCTGCCTAGGCAGGAAAAGTGCCACTTTGCTGACTGAAATAAGTCTGCAAAATTTAAATTTGCTGTCTATCGGAGAAAAAAAATTTTGTGCTAAAGATTCCTTCCTGATTTGTATCTTAGGGAGTTGTTGTTGAAAAAATATTAAAGCCTATCAACAGCGTCGAATTCTAACAGCATGCTGTCTCTTGAATGTAGATTACTTTGTTAGCTTCGTTTTTGATTTAGAATTAACTTGCCTGCCAGTCCAAAAAATTGGCCGCGTTTTCCAAACCAAACACCAATGAAAGTTTAAAATTAGCTTCTGTTTTAACTTTTAATTATCATTCGCATTGATGAGGTTCATTCAGATATTACCAATTCAAATCTTAGCACAGAAAAGCTCCATCAGCGTCGGCACAATCCTATCAAAAATAGGATATTTTGCTCGTATTTAGCGATATCTGTTAGATTTTTCGTTAATGATGTGGCATTACGACTTACGTAAACTCTTAAGGGCTGAAATTACATTACATAATTACATTACATCCATAAAGGATGTAAAAAACGCGCTATTTGCCGTTTCAGCAGATTTTTTAATAAATAGACAAATCGAAAATTTAGAAACTTTGATAACATATTTCTGAAATTGTCAGAACAGCGACATTTATCATGTACTAAAAATCACATTTTAGCAATTTACCCATGGTAAAATGAAAATATTCGTTATACCATGCAATTTACCGTAATTTTTGAAAATGACGATTTAAAAAAAACTACCAGGAGTGCGTTTCGAAATTAACCACGGTTAACCATAAGGTAATAATGTCACTAATGTCATATTCAAAATAGTGACGTCAAATATTAAATTCAAATTACCATAGTAAAGCTGTCAAAGTTAAATTATAAAAGACCGCTAAAAATTCAAAATTAATAAAAAGTAATATTCTAATTACGATAAATAAAACTAAAAATGTAGTGTATGTTTTTTATTTCTATAATTTATTTTTCAGTCTTCAGTATCAAATAAAAATAATAAAAATAACACATTTCACTAAAAATTATTAAATACTTAGTAAATAATAATAAAATGTACGATATATTCACAAAACAATATAATTTCTAACTTTTTTTTCCACAACAATTAAAATTTTCTTATATTATAAAAAATTATATTGTGTTTTATAAATCGGTTGACATGCCGTTTTAAATATTTGTATGTTTTGACATTAGAACCTCAACAAACTCTACTCTAGACTTGAGTAACAAAGTTAAAGTAGTGACGTCACAATTTACTATGACAACTAATTTTTATAGTTTTGGAACGATAGTACATCTGTCATCCAGTAAATTTTTTATTTTGCGGTTAATTATGGAACGACATTTGGTAGAGTAAAGTTAACCGCGGTTAACCATAGTTAATTTCGAAACGCACCCCTGTTGGGTTTTTTAATTTAGTACATTTTTTTGCGGTATTTAAACTAAATTTAATTAAAATCACTCCATAGGTATATGCTTCAGCAAGGCCGATCTTTCCGTTCAACGCTGTGAGCACAAGAATGAACATAAAAAACAAAAACTACGAAAACAAACAACATTGTTGACGAAGTGGAGCGGACATAAAATAGCGGACAAAACCATAAGATACAACAAATAATGTCAATGTCAAATCTTCAACAGTATACACTTGATACAAAGAATAATTAGATATGCTTGACAGCTCGTTTTTTCTCACTCTTTCATTTGTGTGACGTCACTGCGTGAAATGTTACAAGTAGAACTAACAACAACAAAATATAAAATTGGTTATATTTTGGCACCTAGTGACGTCACGTGAAGAAAGAGAAAATAAAGAAAAAAAGTTGCGAGCATATCTTATTATTCTTTGTATCATGCTTGAAGCCATTAGAACAATAACGAGTACTTCCGTAAAACACAATTGCGTATTATCCCAGTAGTCTAGTAAACATTTCATTGTATGGCGATACGAGTACAATACATATCTGAGCTCCACACAGTCCTTAAATAAGCTCATTAACCTAGCAACTATATACTATCCGATTTTGATGCGTTGCGTTAATATTCGATTTTTTTATTGCATATTGTTTGCATATTTTTTTAAGAAAAAAATTTCCTTACTATATGAATATATTTTATTAACACTCATATTTAATTAACTTTAATAATAAATATAATACGATAATTCAAATTGGTTTGAACTTGGCTACTAATTTAAGTCATCATCGTAACTCGTAAAATGAAATGAATAATAAAGAAATATATTTATTTCTTTAACTATATGAAGTAATTAACAATATTAAATAAATGTTTTAATCAATGAAACAAGTTCATCTGTGATCGTAATAATTCATACCAAAGTTGGGGATATCGTAGAAGTAAACGAGGATAATATCAGCAATCCCAAAGAAAATGGGTCATCGGTTATGTTGATTTGCTTCATAAGGAATTTTCCGGTCAGGAAAGCTTTAAGAGGGGAAAAATTTAATAGTAACACAGAATGGATGAGATGCTGCGTGGATGAAACTGAAGAAACTGAGATTTCTAAGAACTACATGAAAACAGACGAATGCAAACCACAATAGTCTAGCACTAGCAGGTAAAACTAAAGTTTGCAGCCCTGCCATTCTAAAGTGGATATCTTGATAGTTTATAAAGCGATTACTTATGTGGTAATGGCGTCGAATAAAAATAAAATGTTAAACTTTTAGCAGAAGGAGTGAAATAACACAGATCTGCATCAAAGAGACCATGATAATATGTCCTACCACTTCACTAACGATGTTGCTGTCGATCTTGACATTTGGTAAGCTGGGAATAGACTGAGTTAAAGTTCACTCTCGTTTAAATGTGACGATCGCTTAAGTTTTGACAATCCATGTCGAGTTTTATATGGTAATCGTCTAGTTTTGACTAATTCCAATCCAGCATCTTTTTTAATTTTTTTCGAAATAAAATATCAAAAAAACTGATAGCATATATCACATTACATATTTAAAAGAGTAATTTTTGAATGAAAAAATTAATTAAATGGTTCAATTATATGATAAAAATGTCCATCGACTGGTTTTATATCATCTTAGATGCATAACTCATTTTTGACAAAAAAGCAAGATACGGCCTTTGTGCTTAGCACGGCAGTAACTGTTAATCTATTTAAAATCTAAATAACTTTTTGACCTTCAAAATCAAAATCTAGCTTCTACTACAATAAATTAAAATGGAGCTTAAATTTAAGCTCTCCTAATTTGTATATCATGTTATCATAACTAAACTACAAAATTATCATAGAACACTTACTGGTAACTGATAAGCTCGAGAGTTGATAATAATCAAAATATATTTTATACACTTGGTACGTGCAAATACATATTATGTATATCTATTAATCTTTCTTGTCAAGATATAACAAGTAACGTATTTTTTTATCATTTTAAAACTGCAGATATGGATGTGTTACAAGAATTTGATTGCATTTATTGATTAAAAATAAAAGAGTTATAATCACAAGACTTGACTATCGCATAAGAAAGATTAGATGAAATACCGAAACTGAAAATGAAGAACGACGAACTGAAAATGCTAATCAGAAAGAATCTTGTGTGAAAATATTTTTTTTTATAATTTTGTTACTTTTTGGAGCAAAATAATTCTAAGATTTTCCGGAATCAAAAGGTATGGTATTTCACTCACTCACAGTGTATTTCACTCACTTACAGTGGTGTTTAATGAATAAATTCGATACATTTAACTATTAAAATTTATCAAAATAACTAGCTATATTTGCAAATACAATTTTGTGATGAACTTGCGTTAAGAAATGTTAAATTGTTTTGTCAATATTCCATAAAACTCATGTTTTTTAAGGTTTCTTTATCATTATACAGTTTGATCAATTACGTTAAATCGCAGACAACTAACACAAACATTTTTGCAATACAATTTTTGAGTAAATATAAATATAATTATCACATGAGCTAAAATTACAATGAAATCACTTTTTTATTGTTCTCCTACTTTATAGAAGACAGCTCGTCGTATTTAATAATTAATGTATATAAATTAAATGTTTGTTCAATGGCGAACGACTGAGACCTGATTTGATTATTTACAAGCATTCATATGATTAAACACTGAATAATTTTATTTGAAATATTTAGATAACCGAATTGTATTGGATTAGGTCATGATAGAACACTTGATCGATGTGTTTGGTGTCAGCGAACTAATGTGAAAAACAGTAAAAACTTAACGAATGCGATAAATTAGCTTATTAACCACGCAAAGCAAATAAAAAAATGGTCGATGAAGATGATTTCTCCGGAAAACTACAAGCAATATTATTAGCATAGAAAAATTAGCTTATTTATAAACTACTGATATATTATAAAAACAAATACAAAATATTTCGACCGTTCCGGGTATTATCAGGATAAATATTTATTTATTTTTTATATTATTATTTAATATAATAATTTTTATATTAAAATTAAACTAAATATTACAAAAATTATATTACACACATTTATAGATTTTAATGAAATTTCAAAAAATAATAATTTTTTATTTTAGAATATTAAAAAAATAATAAAATAATATAAAAACGATTTACAGAAAAACTAAGGAGAAGACATAAAACTAAAATCAATAAGTGATATGATACTGTTTCTTAGAAGAAAGGTCAACAAAACAAAAACATTAAATAAAATCCATACAAAATATTGACGTCGATTATTCTCAGAATTTCTCGAGTTTTCTTTGTAAAGAAATTCATCTCGAACAAACGGGAAATTAAGTAGAATTGTATTTAAGGAATTCCTTTTGCAGAACGAAAGTCAGTTTAAATTGGACTGCGATAGTGTAAGTGAACAGAGAAAATTTATTTTAAACGAAACGAAGTATCGTGACCATTAAACCGTGTCAATAAAAGTAATGTATGATTAATTGTTTGTACACATTAGAACGTATGTTGTTATGGGACCTTGGTCTTAAAAGATGTTTATGTGTTGTTGTGACACATATTTTAATTCTTACTATACAACACATTTTATTTAAAAAAATAGTGAATTTAGATAGTTTAATAGTGAATAAAAAGTTGTAAGGTTTATTGAATAGAAATATTTTGCGTATTATTTTGAACCCTTTGTTTATACTGGAAATTTCTACCATCAACCGTGAGTTTTTGAAGCTATCGAAGGAAAATTCTGTTTCGAGCATATTGTTTGCTGTATCGTTTTCCTGTTAAAGGTGAGGAATTATAATATTTAATTTAATAATGTTACTATTTAAAATTTATTTTAAATGATAATAAATAAATGTTAATCCTGATGATGACCCAAACGGTCGAAATATTTAGGAATTTTTTATTTTTTGTTTATGACTAAAATGAGCCACTTTTTGGTGTGCGTATGAATTTAGTGGTCGAGGCATAGTATAAAAGTTTAAATTTCATATTAATTTCGAAATTAATTACTTTTATGATATTTAAAAACTTTCTCCGGAGCCACTTGAGTGTAACATAATATTTTTTTTCTTTTTGTTTATAATTGTAAAATCCAAATTCACTCAAAATATTTTTTAATAAATCAATATTATTTAAAATAATCTTTACTACATGTTTCGAAATTCAAAATTTCATCGACAGGTATTTTCGTACAAATATGTGCGTCTTTAAGACGTTTATCTGACATCGTCGGCAACGGAATAGTAAACTCAAAATAATGTCGTCCCGTGGTCAAACGGGTTAGTCTGTTTTAATTTGAAATTATTCGTAACGTTGCACAAAATCAGTATAGGGTTCAAATTAAGCAAGAAATCACTCGAATCTGGCCGCCATCTAATCAAATTCATTGATTAGATGGGTTGACCACGTATAGAAAAGTCCTCAGCAAAACTAATGTTAAAAAAGTTACGGTGTCATATAGTGATGGAACAAGATTCTATTTCAAATCAAAAATAATTAAATACCTCAAATAATTTTTAATTCCTTGAAGTTAAGAACAATAAAATATAACTAAAATTAATAAGCATTAAAAAAATTACATTTATCAGTATTCAAACAACTTTAAACCGGTTTTACTGAATACAAATCAACCGGTTTTGTTATTCAGAAAACGTTTAAATAATTAAAAATATTTTAATTTTAATTTATTTATATGGCAAGCCAACCAAGCAAAACGTGCTTAAACAGAACCGGAATAGTTACCGTTCTTGTGCAATCAACTAAATTCTAGTAAAATTCGGATTATCACACCTCTTTACTAATTTGTTCTTTCTGGGTTGATAAAATTTGTTCAGCACTGATATATGCTTATAAGTATAGCAAAATTTAGATTTATTACTGGCTGTTTTATGTTCAAATTCGATTAAAAGATTTAGTTTTTTTTTTTAATTTAAAAAATAATCCGTTGAAATGCATTAAACAACTTCTTAATGATTCATAATGTTTATTGGAAAAAACAGATAAAACTATTCGATCGTTAAATGTTTAAAAGGTTTAGTGGCGTAAAGCTTTAAAAGCTTTAATGGTAAAAAAACTACCATTTAGCCTATTTTCAGATAAATGTATCAAAGATTATATTCATATTCGACAATATTTATAAATAATTCAATGACTTGTTTTAAGTGATATAGATTAAGTGGTTATCAAAGGAAATGAAATGCAAGAAAGCATGTCATGTCTATAATAATATATACAAATTTGTTCTATAAAGCTTAATAGGCTTCTCAATAGATAACGATTAATATTTTTGTGATGATTTTATAAAAAATATGTTTTATTTAGCATTGAAAACTGTTTCATTTTTACAATCGTAAAATGTGTTGAAAGAAGCTAAATTATTAAGGGTACACATACTGCATGGTATCACTAATACGACTGCACAAAAGCTAATTATAAATAGCAAATATGATTATTCTTGTATAATAAAAATTATTTAGAAGTAGTTCCAGTTACATCAAATAAAGGAGCTCTCACATATCAAGAATGTCCACCACCGGTTTTTAAGTAAATAGTTTGGCATAATGACTTTACAACCTACATTCCAGTTCACGAAAATATATATTCTTAAAAACGTTACTATGTTAGATAACGAGATGATTCGTCTGTTTTATTTAATGTCGCTTTAACAAATTTACATCGTAAACTAAAATTGTAAAGATGCCCTTATTTGATTATAATATTATGTCTAATAGAAATAAAATTATAATACGAGAAACGTTTTACGCGTTGATTGTTTAGGTTGTTGTAGGAAAATCGCCTCAAAAGAAAGCGCTAACAAATGGAAAAACATTAATATCCAAGGAAATACTATGCTATTCTTACTTACACTATTAATAAAAAGTTTTAATTTTCCGAAATTGTAGTTGATGAGTTGTAGAAAAAATTTGCACAAAAAACGCGGCAGCACCAATAAGGCCTTAGTGCAAGCAGTGCATATTAATTTGTACATCATTAACAAACCATTTAAACAAATTTAAAAACTTTAAAACTTTGTTTTTTTCAGTTATTAGTTCAAAACTCAGTTTTCCCCCAAATCAGAAATTTTCTAAAGTGTAAGATAAGAACCGTTGAGTGGCGCAGTGAGGAGTGTTGAGTGTCCTAGTGGTAGCACACTACACTTCGAGTTCGGAGGACTCGGGTTCGACTCCCATCTACTAGGTCAAAGTTTTTTAAGCAAAACATTAGGAACTATCAACACAGCGGTTCTCCAATTAACCGATAGTCAACTAATATAGTTGATAAATTGGAAAGGGGTGAACACACCCCTATAAAACTAATTGATTAAATTAAGTCTTCAAGTGAAAATCACCATAAAATTGAGTGAATTAATACTGGTGAGAGATACTTCTTGACAGCCTACGTTCCTGTAGGAAACATATACGGTACAAAAAAAAGATAAGAACCAAAATGGTTTGAATTAGTATATTTTTATGGAATTTAAATTTTTTGGAATCATCCAATAATGCAATGCTAGAAGGAGAATAGAAAACAGTTCGCTGGTTCGGAAATAACGCTTGACAAAGATTACGAAGATTGGAGTGCGCGCGTAGAAATATCGTTAAAATTAAAAATTTGCTTTTTTTAGGTTCTAGATTTTTTGTGCGCGTTGAGTGGTTGAGAAATTTGCCAGTTAGACTTGAACTAAGAAGAACTCGGGATTGATTCCCAGTCAATGTTCCAGCATATAAAAAATAATAGGTTGAATTAGACGTAGAGCATGACCAATTTATTGAATTTTAAAATTAACGCAGGCAACGAACACTTATGAACACGCTAAAATTTTTTTTTTTTATTTATTAATCAAATCAACATGTTTAGCATTCAATCTCTCCCAACACTTGATTCAATAGCTTTGATTATCCCCAGATACTTTGTAGATCATTTTCTTTTACTATAAATTCATAATGATTAATTAACGCCCGGTCTAAAATTACGCACTCTGAATAATGTGTAGGGACAGTGGCTTCCTATGGAAATTTACATTTTTTTTAAAATAAAATGTGTTGTGTAATAGGGTTTAGAATATGTGTCACAACAACACATAAATACCTTTTAAGACCTAGGTCTAGACCTGGGTCCCACAACAACTGGCGTTCTAAGGTGTAGATTAACGCTTTTTTTAAGCATTTGCGGGTTGAAGCCACCTGAGACTAAGTGTTCCGGCAAACTATTCCATTTGTACGCAGTTCGGACAAAGAAGTCTCTCTGCGATCTGCCAGTATGACAGCGCGGGATCTTTACCGTTTCACCGGTTGCGGCAGCCGATTGCCGAGTGGAACGGGGGTAAGAATAAATTTGAGGCATGATGCCGCTGATTTCATCTGAGCACTGCTGATGACGATATTGGTAAAAAACAACGAGGTCAGCAACAGTGCGACGATGTTGTAGGGAACCAAGTTTTGATGTCAAAGTTCGATCACCCACAATTCGTATAGCCCGCTTTTGAAGAGTCCAAGAGGGCCAAGATGGAAACAGAGCCAGCACCCCAAACTTGACAGCAGTACTCCATACAGGGACGAATATAGGACTTATAAACATGGAGCAATTGGTATGGAGTGAAAAATTTTTTGCATCTATTTAGGAGGCCGAGTTTTTTAGATTAGATTAACAGATGAGATTAACAAAATATAAAAATTGAAATATGATATATATTTCAATTTTTATATTCTGTTAATTATTATTATAAAGTTAATATTTTAGAACATTAAATAGTTAAAAATTGTTTTAAATATTATTCCTATAATTTCTCTTTATCAATCAAATATTATTTTATGTTCAATAAATTGAAACAGGATAAGTTTATTATGTTTATTTATTTGTTCTATAATGCTTGAATATGAATGAATGCGTTGCAAAACCAAAAGAAACTGAAACTTGAACCTGTAAGTTTTTTTTAATTCTCAATTTATTTTTTTTTAGATTTTTCCAGTCCATTACACCAAATATTTCAGTATTTTTATCTTTAAGTTCCATACTGATAATGATTTGAGTGAAGATAATCTCTCTCCTCGATCTCTAAGATGGACCAGAACCCGTTCGGTAGAAATTAACTACCTAGTTGATATCTGTCATCTCGACATCAGTGACCCAAACGACCCCCTCCTCCCTCATTTTTTAGTTTACATTTTTGTTTTACATTTTCATAGTATATGCATTTAAATTTATATAATTGAAGCATTTCTTTTAACTATATTAAGATTTATTTTTTGTTATTAATTTCAATTCAAATTGACTTTATGTATTAAATAATATACTTTAAATGAATTTTAAACTTTCCTTCAGTAATTCAACTTTAACCTGGACTTTTACTAAATCCTAATCTTAAATAAATCAGTTACTTCATTTTAAGATACACTTATTATACAAAAACCTATTGGTTATTATTAGATTATGGTTTTAAATCTTTTATCCGTTAATTCCCGTTCGAGTACATTCTATTTATTCAAAATCCAACTAATTATTTCAGCAACGATTATTTTTTTTTTATGACATAACATTGTTTTATGGCAATTCAGGTAGCGGAGGCAAGCACATGAATTTGATTCAATAGGTAAAATTTTTCTTTCAGTTAAATTCTTCTTATGAAAAAATCCATTATTTTCATTAGGAATAAAGACGACAAAAACCCGACGAATTCGGTTTAATAGGTCTAATTTCTCGAGCAGTTTCTTATGACACATCCATTTTCTTTATCAGGAATAAAGACAACAAAACTTCCGAAAATTAGACTTAATAGGTATGACAAATCCGATATCTTTATCAGGAATAAGGACAGCAAAACTTCCGATAATGTATGATTTCTTGTACGAACACTGAACTGGAAAACACTTCCTTTTGCGTGTGTATATTATTCTTGAATTAGCATGCAATGTGACAATTTAGATATCGGAGGCGGGACATATATGTAAATTTTACTTATTAGGCATGGTAAAATGAAAAATAAGGTATTCTCACTAGAGTGACAGCGATGCCATTTTATTTTTGATTGACGTCATCCAGAGTTTTATATAATTACATTGTTGTTATTATCAATAAGAAAGGCTATTGTTTTTGTATTAAAAATATATTTAGTATGATTTATAAGTTAATTTATTAGTAAGTAAATTGATTGAAATTGATTCATTCATTTATTAATGAACTTTAGTATTTGTTTTAATATTAAAACATATACAAATTTAAATGCCGAACTACTTTGCAGTGAAAACCTGCAAAAGTTTTCAACAAATGTGAAAAATCATACTCAAAACATAAGGTTTTTTCATTTCTAGAAAAATAAATCAATTTGTAATATGTGGATAGAAGCATGTGAAAAGGAAAATGTTCGTATTTATTATAAGAGTGTTTGTTCCTTACACTTCATTGAAAATCATTGTACTTTGAAAGACAAACTTTTAAATACTGTTATGAGTAAAAGATCGTTGAAAGTAGAACCTTATCTTAGAACATACAAGGAAATGGCCACTTCCATCCAATGAGACCTCTAAAGGATCGCACCTCCAGAATGCTCGAAAAGAAACGTGTTGTTACTATAGCACTTGATTGATTTGATTTCGAGAGTTTCCATTCGGTTTCCAAACATAAGTCTTCTTATGAATCGATCGATGCGGAAAGTACTGGCATTCTCAAATTATTTGATAATGCAAACTCAGTAATTTTCTCACCATTATCATTGTGGGTGTTTATTTCGTAACCTCGCTATGTAGAAGGCATCCTTTTTGACGGAGGTCTTAGCTTCAGTAAGTGCATACAAGGCAATAAGAGAAATATTGTTTTCTATACCGCGTACCCCTAAGTAGGAGATCCTCTCATTGACCAGGATGAATTTCAACACGGCTTCTTGTATGCGTGCACCAACAAGAAAACCAGCACTAAATTCTCTTCGAGAAGGATGACCACTACTCTATAAAGTCTATAAAGAGTCGAATCCTGTTTTCCGATTATTGGCTGTCTATTATTAATCGTATGTTTATTTAACAAATTTATGAAAAATTTACAACTTAAATATTCATATCAAATGAATCTAACCAATCATCAATTGAAAATTCAGTCATATTATAAAGCGGATTAAGATCACCATCGAAGCGCCTAATCGGACATTCAGAGTATATGTGCCTTACAGTTTGAGATAGATTACCACAATCACAGGATGGTGAGACTTCATTATTGTACATGTGAATCTCGGCATTTGTAGCACCATGATTTACTCTAATACGGTTTATAGTAATCCAACGTCTTCGAGAATCAGACATTCCTGGAACTTCAACGAATGGTTCAGATATGAGTTCTTTATTGGTAAAATCCGAATTGCTGTGTAATATTTGTCATTGATTATTAATTGAATATTCATCAATATTTTCAATAGATGCAATCTTTGTCCAAAGTGGGGTACGAGATTTTTCCTCTATTCATTAAATCCGAGTTGATAGGCAGTCTATCATTTTCATTCAATTTCACCCACGTGTTAACCACAGACTTTTCTCTTCTTAATGCTGGTGGGGCGATATTTGATAAAATAGGAAGCCATTGAAGAGGAGTAGTTCGCAAAGTTCTGGAAATTATTCTCATACAACTATTAAGTTGGATATCAATAATACGAGGATGAACACTGTGATTCGAAGAAATATCCATCCTACACCTCTCACCCTCTGTTTCTAAACTTATTAAAGCATCATGAGCGATCAGGCAGCGCACGTTTTACGTTCTAATTCGGTAGTTTGGTTTTTTTTCACGTCCAGGTAAAACTTTGTTGTTTCGTTCGTGTCTGATATACCTTTTTTTAGTTAGCAAATTTAAAAAAGCTTTTTTCCCGGGGTGATGGTATTAACCTAAGTCCAAACCTAAATTTTCGTTAATGGTTCCGTTCTGATGTTAAGGTTATAAGAAGTTTTAAGGCGCCAATTTGCCGTGATGTAGCGTATTAGACTACGTAGTTTTTACTCTACTTGTCTCCGATACATCAACCTAATTCTGTTTTCATTACCCAGGCAGCACGGCGTGGACGTTACATTTCGCCACCCTGTAAAATTTTCTTTAGAGTTAGAAAATTAAATAAGCAAATTGTTAATGAAAAAAAAATAAGGAAAACCATAACATAAAAATAATGTTTTCTCTAATTTTCAAATTCAAACATTTTTTTGTTTCTTTATATTCACTCCGGATGACGTCACACAAAATTTTCGATTAGCTGTCAAGAATACCTTATATTCGTTATACCGTGCTTATTAGGTATATTTCTCGTTCGAGCACATTCTTAAGACAGATCTGTAGCTGTATCAGGAAAGAAACAAAACTTCTGATTACGTTTGTACAATTTCTTGAATTAAGCATGGGCATGACATTAGCAGGGCTTTTTAGTTTAGTTTTCTTGTTAATTTAGATTGAGCACATGTGGTGCTATATTTTAACATCCATTTCGTTGACAGTAAAAATCTATGTGTTGTTACTTTCATATCCATGTGGTCTGTTATTTGGAAAAATCATTTTAATCCTTAACGTTTTTCAATTTTTTCACTTTATTTATTACAGTGCATGCACAATAAAACGTTAAGAAATTTTTAACTTTTTCATTGAGAAAAATATATTTCAAAAATAATTTTTTTTTTCTCAAAATAAATTTTCATACAAACTTGGATCTCATGAGTAAAAGTATTTTCATTGTACATGCACTCAGCACTGTTATTTTAATTGCATTTTTTGACCATATTACTTTTGTTTTATTAGTTTATTGTACACTTTATCTTGTAATCAATTCAATAAATAACATCCATTTTTCATGTAATGATGAACTAAACATGTGGTTATATAATATGGATTCTCCATGATTTTTGTAATTCTAAAAATTCTTATCCATCCTTATAGTTTTCCACTGTTTTTGTGTTAATTTCTGTATTTAAAACACATTACCACAATTTGAACTGTTTATTATAATTATTTTCCCTTTTTTTACTACTTAGCTCACAAAATAACTTGAATCAAATTTTTTTGTTTTCATTTAACGACCTAATATTTCGGCAGACCGGATTGAAGTGGAACCTGTAAGTTGTTAGAATATTTTTGTACATCGTTGTAGGTGAAGAGACCAATTAACAGAGTCATGTAATTTATATGTTATCTTTAAGTATCGCATTAAAAGACTTGTTTACCAACACAACTATGGTTCAGTCATCACTGACTATTGAGTTAAAATTTTAGCTTTTTTACTTTTTGGAAACATGCTTAGTGCAGGGGAAACATGCTTAGTGCTGGGGAAACACGCTGAACTGACAATATCTTTAACATGAAAATTTCACAAACATATAAGCTATTAAATTCTCTGAAAGATATTAAGCTAATCAGCACCGGTAAACTCATTTTTATATTTAAATGAGATTTGCTAAATTTAACTGACAACGGTCGATCTGAGCGATAATCTTCAACATAATATATCGAATTGAAAATTCTCTAATAACAACCAACCTAAATCATTAACACAACGAATTAATACCGTCGTCGCTTTCTGAGAATCGTCCTGATCCAATAAGTTTTATTAATAAATAAACTTTACAAAGAGTTAAACTACACGTGCCCATTTATCAATGATCAAAACCACTAACTGTATCATTAGCTGATTTGTCATGAGCTGACGTTAAAAAAATGTATAAATGCTATACTATTTTTTAGTTCATCAATGAAAAGATAATTTAATCTAAAATAAATAAACAACATAAATTACTGTACAATCAAATACTTCTGACGTTATGAAAAGAAATTATAGACGCAGAAATGAAAACTCACGCTTTGCATTTTTTTAATTAAAATAAATATTATTTAAAATTTTATAAATAAAGTTCTGTTTTTGACGTCAACAAACCAGGTATTGATGTATGTAAGAAACTGGCAAGTTCTCTAGAATAAGCATTGTTGAAAAAAAAAATATCCACCCACTCAATGTTATATATAAATAATTTTTAATTCAAACAGTTTGGAATGGTTAATTATTTTACATATACCCTCATCCTATTCGACAAGTTTATTAATCCCAACAAAATACAGTATTAATTAAATAAACACTGTAAGTAATATAGTCATGCAACAGTTTTTGTTTGCCACATATACAACATTTAATCAATTTAATTTAAGTCGAATTTATATATAACTTTTATTTTATCTTATTCTTTTGATTAACAAAAATTATTTTACTTAAATATAAATGTTAACTACACATTCAATTTATTATTAAAGAAATTATTATCGCAAGGTCCTGTTAACTAAAAATAACGTTATCGTAAAAGAATTAGTTAAACGTGTTGTTTCGGATTTCCATTCATATGTTATCAATAACTACACTCCTCCAACCTTTGTATAATTTATACACATCAACATGGAGTATAGAATGAACCGAATTTCATACATAGAACAACGCATGATATAAACGAAAGTCTTTTGTAATTTTTTTTAATTTCACAGTAAGATGCTAATATTTTAATTATGTTACAAACATCAATATTAGAACAGACAAAAAATTTATCAAATAAAAAGAATTGCTTAATAAACATATTTTGAAAGTGTAGTTTTATTTATGAAATTCTATTCTCGGTTGATGTTTTATTAAAAAAAAATAAAAAAACTCACAATTTCTTCTTTTGGAAATTGATGACTGAGCTGGAGCGGCGATGCTATAGTTTGATGATGATGATGTTAATAATTTACTAACTCTTGTTAAAGCTCGTGCCATAGTTTTTGTTGACAATGGTAAGAAGACAACTTATCCTTAAACAGAAATAAATAGATTAATTAAATTTATGATTAAAAAACATATTAATGTAAAATATATTATTACAGAAAAAAATTAGGTATCCGTTCTACTTTGGCGGTTGTTACTGAATGATAATTCTGATCGAATAATGAACACAAAAATGAGGGGAACTAACGCATTTATATTGTATGTGTTAACGATTTTAAAAATACATAGAAATTTGGCATGTAAAATAATTTTATCTCAAATGTATACTTCGTATTCATGTAAACAATTATACATTCTCAATATTTTAAAGATATAAAAAATTGAAAGTTATATATAAATAACAAGAAACCATAAAATATTAAAGTTGAGAATGTTAAGTAATTTGTGGAACAATGGAGTTTTGGAACATCTATTCAAGACAACCTACTTATCATAAAAAACATGTGGTTTTAATTTAAATAAAAAATAGTGGTTGTGGTAAAACGTATTTCAGAGAGCATATATTTTAAGAACTTGACTTGTTTTTGTTCGTTTTAACAAATTTTTTGGCGTACCTTCCAAATTTGCTTTGTTGTTTTGGATTTTGGAAACAGATTTTTAGCATAAAACATAATACATATGAATGTATATGTAAACATATTGTTTATACGAAACGAATTAAAAATTTATTTATTATGAGTGCTACAAGAACATAACAAATTTTATATATTTATTTTATTTCAGTGTTAATAAAGCGAAAGCATAAATTATCGAACAAAAGTTTATTCTCTCTCTCTCTCTGAAATGTTTGTTTTCATCTATTTAAAACATGTCCCAAGTAAATCATTAGTAAGAAAAGATGCAAAAACACAAAAAATAATGAAATCCTTCAAATTTCGGCATAAAGACACTGCAGAACTATAAAAAAACTGGTATTGATCACTGTTGTTCTATTTAGTTGCACCACTATTAGCTATTTTATCGATCGACGAAGCAACACCAACCAAATGAAACGAGCGTCCAATAACAACAATTCCAAAGAAAGCTGATCGAAGAGCACACATTGAGTTCCAACTTAAGTTAAGAAGTTGTATTAAATTTGTCGCCAAAATCTGGAATTCATTTGTACAATGAAGTTGACACACATTGAGTTCCAACTTAAGTTACTAAGTTGTATTAAAAAAAATGGAACTCAAATTTGAGTTCCATCTTGTTATACTTGGGTAATATAACTTTACAAAATGGCGCCCAATGAGGGACTTGATTTTGTAAACGGATTTCCTAAAACATAGATTAGGAATAAGCTTTACCTTCTAAAGTTCTGTGAGAAGAAAGCATATTAGCACATTACATATATACAAATTTGAATTAGTTTTACAATAAATCTCAACCATGATGCTGGGATTGAACTTTTTTATTTTTAAACACCGACCTCTTTATTTTAGCGATTTAAAGAAATTATATTCAGGAAAAAACAAGAGTAAGCCTGTTTAATGATTAACAGTTTGCCGTAGATATCATGTCGATTTTACAAGAGTTTGCAACCAATTTCCATCTAACCAGAAAAAAAGACACGGACCATCATTATAAGCTCTATTACAAGTCAATTTTGTATTAGTGTTTCTCATCTTTGAAATTGGTGTTTATGTCGAATTTCTATGATAACTTTTATCTCTAACATTTTAAAGTTTATATGTATATCATAAACACTAACTTATAAACTGGTATAATCAAACGTACTATTTTTAAATTTAAATCTAAAACCTAATTTAGTAAATGAGGACACTATAAAAATAAGAGATTAACTGAATTAGGTTAAATTAATAAAAATTTCAAGGTTTAGGAATTTTAAAATAAGATTACAGCAGCGATGAACTAAATTTTCATAAAAATATTGTTTTCTATAATTCGATAAACCCATAAGTATTTGCAGAACTTTTTCCCCATATAATGTTTTATATCGATGTTTTCTAAAATTATTTAATATCGCCCACCCCAAGTAGCAGTAACAAAATACCTGCTGAATTTTAGATTGATATTGAATTAGTTTTTAACGAATCGTGCCATATCATCGAAAAATCATACCATCGAAAAACATCAATAAATCGAAAAATAAAAATCATACCATCGAAAAATCAAAAAACCGAAAATCACAACATCGAAAGTTCAAACTGTCGAAAAATCATTGCATCGAAAAATCGTTGCACCGAATTTTTTTCGATTTACAGAAAATATAACATCGAAAAATTAGATCTCGAAATTCATAAAATCGAATAAAAAATCATATCATAACATCGAAAATATTCGGTGTAATAATAATTCATTACATCGAAAAATCATATAATTCGAAAACAGGGTATACTCTCCTCGCAGATAAAAATATTTAAATTAAAATATCAGATGTAGCAGTATATGTTAATTGGGCAATTCTTATGAAAATGTACATTTATTTGGGGATTTTTTTTTAAATCAAAATTTTGTGTGTCATGAGTGTGAGTGAACTGTGAACGAATGAAAAAAACTAAATTCTGGATTTTTTATTTTATTGCTCTGAAATGGAGTTATGCTATGCCGGTATGAATTTTTGTTAATTTCTTTGTGTTTACAGATAATATATGGGCTATCATATTTTGAAGAGAAAGTTTTAGGATTCCAAACAGATTTTTTTCTACGATTGTTTTTAATATTACTATAGGACTATTCTTTTGCAAATTCACATGTTATAGGATTTTTTGGTTCTGAAATGGAGTTATGAAATTTTGGTTTTTCAAAAGCTTTTGAGTTTTTCTTAGAGACTACTGTCGATGAAGTCATAGTTCTTTTCAACAAATAATTTCCAAACTGATTTAAAAATGTGAAAAGAATTCCACATGGAAATATCAAATTGTCAAATATTCCGTTTATTTTCGTTTTCCGTACGAAAAAAAAACGAAACGAGATCTTATAAACGAAAATAAAAACGGTTTGTTCTGGACACCAAATTATATTCCGAATATATGAAAGTCCCAACTCCACTCCATCCAACTCCACTTTCAAGTAACACCAAAAACCTGGAACACTAACAATGTTCATAGGATAGCTGTGGTTGTGTCACCTCATATATACGGTCATATGGCACCCTCTAGAGAAATAGCGTGATGCACTTTGCTTTATTGCTTGTGAACGCTTGCTAATCTTATGATAAATTTTTTTATTAGGGTATACGTATGCCCTAACTTAGGATACTTAGCTGTTAGAATATACTGTTTTGTTAGGGTATACCTTAACTTAGGATAACTCTCTATATGTGGCCACATATATTTTTTTTGTTTTTTGGTTTCCTTTTTTGGCTTGAACTTAACGCATCACCAAATATTTCCTGTATTTATTTCACTTTATATTTCTTTATTTAATTTATTTTTCAATTTGTTATTGTATATTATGTTTATGTTTCTTATGTCTTTTTTATTTATCTTACGTTTGTTCTTTCTATTTCTTTTTTTTTATTAATATATTTTAATGTCATTTATTTTGTTTTATGTCTTTTTTCACTTATTGTCTTTTCTTTTATATATGTTTTTAAGAGTGAATATATTTAAAGAATATGTTTGTACACATTTTTTAATATATTGTTACGTTTTTCCAAACTTCCTTCGAATTGGCCTTACTCTCAATTCGATAAACGCAATTCCCAATCTCTTCTGAGTTCGATCACTGATTAGTAAGTATAAACACCAGGTTTTATTAAGTATTCAACAACTTAATTGTTCCACAACAATAGAAAAACAATACAGCAAACAACACTCCTAACTAGAACATTCTTTCAACAGCTTCAGAAACTCCAACGGTTGATTGTAGAAATTTCCAGTTCACAACGTTGAAAATAATACACAAAATATTTCTACTCAATAAAACTTATAACTTTATTACACTTATAACTTTACACAAAGACTAATTTTAAATATCACTTTTATAATTTTAACTTCACCGTCACACGTTTCAAATAAAACTAATTAAAAACTACAAGAAACAATTTCCTTATATACCTTTTCTTAATCTCTAGAAATTTCGCGGTCACTTTTTAGAAACCTTGAGAAAATATTAGAATATTCGATTATTTTACGTTACGTTGATTTGATTCATAAAATCATAAAACAAATAGACCTTAATTCTAAGAATATGTACAACAACAACAATGTTCATTTCATTAATCTGTTGTAGTATTTTGTTGATTTGATTTTCCTAGAAGTGACCGTAATCGTCTAGATTTTTCTGTAATCGTCTAGATTTTTCTGCAATCGTAACAATACCCTCCACTTAAGCCTGTTCGTCCCGAACAGGATCTAGCTCTCCTTTGTATAAGGCCAACCTTTCCAAATGTACTACTTTCGCTTTGCCTCGATGGCCTTTCTTAATTCTATAAACCACGTCATTTAACTTCGTTATAATGTTGTAAGGTCCTTCCCATGCAGGTTGCAGTTTTGGTGATAACCCTCGTTTTCGTTGTGGGTTGTGTAGCCATACTAATTGTCCTTCTTCGAAACCTTTATTATTAGATCGTATATCATATCGGGCTTTCATTCTATCACTGGTCAGTTGTATCTTCTGCCGAACAAGCTTGTGAATATCCTCAAGGTTCTCCCGGATTTGGTTGACGTATTCTTGCGCAGACAATGATGTTGATGGTACCGCTCCAAATTTGAGGTCACCAGGAAGTCTTAAATCACTTCCAAAAATAGTTTGAGCTGGTGTCATGGTCGTGGTGTCATGAACTGCTGATCTGTATGCCATCAAAAATAAAGGAATGTGTTGATCCCAGTTACGTTGATTCTTACTGACCACTTTAGCTAGAAATTCCTCCAAAGTAGCATTGAATCTCTCAACCATCCCATCTGACTGTGGGTGTGAAGCTGTCGTCCTCGTTTTGTTAATCCCCAGCATTTGACAAATTTCCTGGAATACAGCTGACTCGAAGTTCCGTCCCTGATCGGTGTGGATCTCCATAGGAACTCCATAGCGGCTGATCCAATTATTTATCACAGCTTCAGCGATTGTGGTTGCTTCCTGGCTGGGAATCGCACACACTTCCGGCCACTTACTGAAGTAGTCCATGATCACAAGCACATATTTATTCTGATTTTCAGTTGTTGGAAATGGTCCCGCTACATCCATTGCGATCCTTTCAAATGGAGCACCTACATTGTATTGCTTCATTTTTCCATGACTTCTTCGTGCGGGTCCTTTTACCGCCGCACATTTGTCGCATTTTTGACACCATTCCACAATTGATTGCCGAGTCCCTGACCAGTAAAACCGTTGTCGTATTTTTGCAAGAGTTTTATTGATCCCAAGATGACCTCCACTCGTTCCTTCGTGATACTCCCTTAGTACTGCTTCTATTTTCCTTTTTGGTACCACTGTAAGGGATTGCTTTATCTTGCCATCTGAGCTATCCCATACTCTCTTTAAACATCCATCCTCTAACTGGAGACTGTCCCATTGCGCCCAGTACGCCTTCAAAGTTGGAGTTTTATCAGAAATTTCTCCCCATACTGGTTTGCAGCCCTTTTCCTTGAACTCGATGATGGGTGCAAGATCCGGATCTTCTAATTGATCTTTTCTTATGGCTTCAGCAGTCCATTCATCGTCAGGTAGCACTTGTAGTAATCGTACATCGATGATGTTCTCCTTATTTTCTTGACGACTGCAATGCTTGCATTCAACTTGACAGGGTCGTCTCGATAATGCATCAGCGTTCCCATGTGCAGTACCCTTTCGATGTTCAATGTCCAAATCGTACGCCTGCAACCGTTCGATCCAACGTGCTACTTGTCCCTCTGGATTTTTGAACTGGAGTAACCACCTTAACGCACCATGGTCAGTTCTGAGATGAAATTTCTGACCATACAAGTATTTATGGAAATGTTTGACGGATTCCACAATAGCCAATAATTCCTTTCGAGTTACACAATAATTCCGCTCCGGCTTGGATAGCATTTTCGAGAAATAAGCTATCACCTTTTCCTGACCATCTATATTCTGCGACAAGACTCCTCCTATACCTTCATTACTGGCATCAGTATCCAAAATAAACTGAACATTTGGTATAGGATAGGACAGAATTGGAGCCGTACATAATCTCTTTCGGAGCTCCACAAATGCTTGTTCTTGAGGTTCATTCCATTCAAATGCCTTATCTTTTCTGGTTAACTCATGCAGACTTTTGGCAACGTTGGCGAATCCTGGCACAAACCGTCTGTAATATGTGCACAATCCAAGGAAGCTTCGTAGTTCATGTAGGTTTTTCGGTCTTGGCCAGTTCATAACTGCTGCAATCTTGTCAGAATCGGTATGAATTCCTTTTGCCGTAACCTTGTGTCCTAAATATTTTACTTCTTCCTTGAAAAGTGAGCACTTTTTGGGACTTAACTTTAAACCTGCTGCTTGCAACCTTTCCAGTACCTCCGCCAAGTTCCTCAAGTGATCATCAAAGTCTTTGCCCATGACGATGATGTCATCCAAATATACAAGGCATGTTTTCCAGTGCAAGCCTTTAAGTACCCGTTCCATTAATCTTTCGAAAGTTGCGGGAGCGTTGCATAACCCAAATGGCATGACATTAAATTGCCATAGTCCATTTCCTACACTGAACGCTGTTTTCTCCCGATCTTCATCCGCAACTTCAACCTGCCAGTAACCACTCTGCAGATCCAGTGTTGAAAACAATCTTGAACCCGATAATGTATCCAGTGTATCATCAATCCTAGGCAATGGGTAGCTATCCTTCTTCGTAACTATGTTTAGTTTCCTGTAGTCAACACAAAATCTCAAGCTCCCATCTTTCTTGCCAACTAACACCACAGGTGAGCTCCAGGGACTGTCTGAAGGCTCAATCACACCAGCTTCTTTCATATCTCTCACCATTTTATCAGCTTCCTCTCTTTTAGCTAATGGTAATCGTCTTGGTGCCTGGCGTATCGGCTTTTCTGCTCCGGTGTCAATACGATGTTTTACCATATTGGTTCTGCCATTCCCTTCAGGTGTACTACAGAATACAGACTTGTGCCGCTCCAACAATTGACGTGCTGCTTTCTTCTGTTCTTCTGAAAGCCCTTCTGTCCATTTCTGCACAAGTTGCTCCATTTCTGCCTTTTGTTGTTTTGTGTTGACCGAGCAATTGATGTTTTTCTGCTCGCACTTTATTATTTTAGCTACCTCTTCACATTGTCCTATGATTGATCCTTTTTTCATTGTTTTCTGCGTATCTGACAGATTTAAAACTCTTACTGGTATTTTGTAATCAGCATCCGATCTAACTAAAGTTTTCCCTATAACGACTTCTTTAAAATTTTGATGTTCTTTGTTGGCTTCTACAACCCACAACCTGGGTGACCCAGAACCTCCTTCCAATTTTCCCCAAATGATTGTTTCTGATTGGGGTGGCAGCTTTTCCCTGTGATCTAATATTATTCGACGAACACAATTTGAATCTTCACCATTAAATTGGAGTGGCAACTCAACATTTCCGTACGTGAGTACTCCTTTGCCAGCATCAATAACGAATCCATTTGGCCTCATGAAGTCCATTCCCAGGATTACTTCATCCACAATGTCAGCTACAACCACTTCATGTTGAAAGTGAGTATTCCCAATTTCAAAGTTGACCACTTTTTTTCCTTTGATACTTGCGCTTTCACCAGTAGCTGTCTGCATTCGGTATCTTCCTGCTGGTTTTAGTTTCCCTTTCACAACATCAGTGCGGACAATTGTATTTGTTGCTCCCGTATCTAACGTGATGACACAACTTTTTCCATCAATATTAGCCCTAACAGTTAGGCTGTCACCTCTCCTTGTTAATCTCGAAACATGGATGAAGGTTATGGGGCAATCGGTTGTGGGAGCCAGCTTACGCCCCTTTAGGCTGACTCGTTGTAGTTTAACTGATGCGCTGCTGCTCCATCTTCTTCCCTAGCTTGCTGCACACGTTCTTCTGCTGGACGTCTCTGCATAGGCGATGCTGATCTTGCTCGTTTCCTTCTAACATCTCGACATTCTCTCGAAATATGGCCCAACTTGCCACATAACCAGCATCGTATTCTGTCACTTCGAATACTTTCTCGTGCTCTGGGCTTGTAATTGTTATCATCAGCCAACTCTACCCGGCGTATTTTAATTGATGGTTTAATAATTGCTTGTGCAGTTTCATTTGTTAAGGCATAAGCAATAGTTTCTGCGAATGTTGCTTTTGGCGACAACATTACTGCTTTTCGTGTTTCTGGATCACGAATACCATCAGTAAACGCCTCGATCTTCATTTTCTCCATAAAATTCGGTGGAGTATTCGAGTGTGCCAAATGTACAAGGCGTTCTACTGCCGAAGAATAGTCCTGAATGCTTTCTCCATTCCGTTGCAAGCGACCCTTTAACTCGATCCGGTATAGCTCCTTTTTGTGGTCGCTGCCATATTTTCGTTCCAACGCATTCATCACTTCAGCATAACTTTTGCGATCGTTTTCTGGTACTGCTTGTAATGCTTCAGCTGCTTCCCCTTTAAGGGCAACTATCAATGCAGCAAGACGATTTTCAGCGTTCCAAACATTTTGATCAGCTGCGGTCTCGAACTGGAACTTGAAGATGCCGAAAGATGTGGTACCGTCATACGATGGTGGCTTTAGTTTAATATTTGCTATTTGTTGTACCACATGTGAAGTGACTTTATTCGTTTCAACATCTTGCAACCGTTTCTCGAAATCATCTACTTTTGCAAGTACCTTTTTGTTTTCATCAAGTACTTTCTGCTCTAGCTCTTTCACCTCTTGATGAACTCTGCCTACTTCCTCCCGTAACGTAGTAGATATTTCGAGAAGTTTCTCGTCCATTATTTGCTTGACGTTCAAACTGATTTCTTCTTTATTTGCAGCCAATTGTTGATTGATGTTGCAGCTAATTTCTTCCTTAGTAGCAGCCAAGCTTTGATTCGTATTGGCATTTACGGCATCCATATTAGCATTTACAACATCCAGTTTTTCATTCAAGTTCAAATTTATCTGTTGCATCATAGCCATTAACTGCGTAAAATCACAATTTGCAGGTGGCAATGAGGTTGTTGTTTCCGCAACAGAACTTTTCTCCTCATCAGCTGCCACTAGATCATTATTTGGACTAATCACTCCAAACTGGTAACTTTCCACAACTACTCCACTAGCTTCCATAGCTTCTCGAAGCCGTATCGTTAATTCAGTTTTGTTGCCGGTTGTTGCCAATCCACGTTGTTCTAGTTCTTTCTTTAACTCAAGAACCTTCAAATCACTTAATAAAACCATTATTAACAGCTTACTAATCCCACCGCTGTCACCAATGTTACGTTTTTCCAAACTTCCTTCGAATTGGCCTTACTCTCAATTCGATAAACGCAATTCCCAATCTCTTCTGAGTTCGATCACTGATTAGTAAGTATAAACACCAGGTTTTATTAAGTATTCAACAACTTAATTGTTCCACAACAATAGAAAAACAATACAGCAAACAACACTCCTAACTAGAACATTCTTTCAACAGCTTCAGAAACTCCAACGGTTGATTGTAGAAATTTCCAGTTCACAACGTTGAAAATAATACACAAAATATTTCTACTCAATAAAACTTATAACTTTATTACACTTATAACTTTACACAAAGACTAATTTTAAATATCACTTTTATAATTTTAACTTCACCGTCACACGTTTCAAATAAAACTAATTAAAAACTACAAGAAACAATTTCCTTATATACCTTTTCTTAATCTCTAGAAATTTCGCGGTCACTTTTTAGAAACCTTGAGAAAATATTAGAATATTCGATTATTTTACGTTACGTTGATTTGATTCATAAAATCATAAAACAAATAGACCTTAATTCTAAGAATATGTACAACAACAACAATGTTCATTTCATTAATCTGTTGTAGTATTTTGTTGATTTGATTTTCCTAGAAGTGACCGTAATCGTCTAGATTTTTCTGTAATCGTCTAGATTTTTCTGCAATCGTAACAATATGTAATAATTACATATATGTAATGCGTTTAATATATGTAATGCGTCGTTTTTCATGTTTAATGTAGATTTATCGTCAAATATGTGATATGTTCTCAATCTTGTAATGGTTTTAATGGTTATTGTTGTTTATTTGCGATGACACTTCCTGTATTTTCGTTATGTTGAATTCCTTTAGTTGTTGTTAAATTATGATAAATCTCTTACCATTCTTTAAACATTTCATTTTTGAATATCATTTTACTATCTTCTATTGATACAATTTGATAATAATTTTCACTGTGTCCCTATTTTGACCACTCACCACACATAGTTGATGGTTAATAAAAGACGTAGTGTACGTTAAAAATGCATACTGCTTTGTATTGAGAGGGATGCCTTGTCACTCCGTCGATTTGTATGTACCATTAAAAACATTGTAACTTGATTAAAACTTTAGAAAATTCATTTTATAAAATAAAGTAAAATTACGACTTTCCCGGCGATTTGTGAATTAGGCCCGGCGCTCCGAAAAAAAATTAAACTTAAAAATGTGGTTACCCTAACCAAAATGTATAGCGCTTTTCACTTAAACCAAATATTTCGCTTGTTAATTGCTTTTAATAATTTAATATACCAATTAAAACAGATTACATTATTTTTTGGTTGTATTTTTCAGAAAGCGTAATAACCGCACCAACATTTAATAATTATTCAAAACAGTGATAAAATTATACAAAAATGAAGTTGAACGAATCGCAATAAATGCATATTTAAAAAGATGGGGTAGATAGCCTTTTTATCTCCATTGAGATATTGACATGCTTACATATATATGTGGAGTGAAAGCATTTGTGTTGTTTTCCATGATCTGTATTGCAACTGGGAACTGTACAAAATCGAGCATTCTAATGCAAGATGACCAATTAGTTACAATAAAAAAGTTAAAGATCGATAGGATGTACAATCAAATGATCTAACTTACACTATTATAGATTCCTACACAAATTTAAAAATTTCAAATTTTCCAAAATTTAATTTAAAAATATTATAGTAAAAATAACATTGTGGTTTGTTTTTAAATTTTTTCGATCATTGTGTTGTGAAAAGCTATATGTATTGCTCAAAAATAGTGAATGACCTTCCACTGATTACGCATTTTGTATAATTTTAAAACAATTCCTTTTGGCATAAACAATCTCATATTATGTAATAAAAAATATATATAAAAATAAAGTTGTTAAATGGAGCCACTCCAACATAGTAGAATTTATTTTTTTTTAAATGAACCAGGGTTTTCCGTAAACTCTTTAAAAATTTTGGAGCATAGTTAAGAAAATCGGAGACATGTTTTCTAAGTTTTACTCACTACTAGGATATTATTATTCATCGAAACTAATAATTTACAAAAAGTTGAAGAAATTTTTTGAAGTTATTGTTAAACTAAAATTGGAACTTTTACGTATTTGTTTTATTTATTTTTATCTGAGTGACGCTGAAGAATATTTTTTAATTGTTAATTTTGAAATGTTCGAATGTTCATTATTCATTCTTGTTTCAGTTATGTGATGCCAATAAGTATTTGTCCTATTATATGCGTACAATATACCAAGCTTTTATTTATTTTGAGAAAAAAATTATTCTGTTTGTATTTAATAATTAAACCACAGAGTAAACTTTTTCAATATTTTGATTCATTAAATATTTAAATATAACTAAGTAAAACAGAAGCGAAATTTGTATACATTTGGTAAAAATAAATCAGTTTTCTTGCAATCGATTAATGTTAATGCTCTTTGTCTCATATTTCTTTTAGGTTCACCTAAAACTAAAAAAAATGAAATCCAAAGTCGAATGTTCGATATTCAAAATTGGGATGTCACCGAAGCCGCCGAAGCCTCGAATCGGTAATTACAGAAAATATTGTTGAGTTTTCTGATTGCTGTGTTTTCAAACTATATTCCTAATTATAACTTGAGAGCGCTTAGGATATGAAACTTTTTTAGTGAAAAAATTAAATTAATAAAAATATCAAGAACGAAGTTCTGCAATCTATAGGTAAAGTATGAAATTACTCCAGCTACATATTTTTTCCTATTTTTTTCTCATTCATTTACACTGCTACGATTTAACAGACTCGCAACAACGTACATACAAAAAATTGTATTCAACCTTACCCTATACAAACTTTTAATAACAAAACTAAAAGTATTTACTTCACTGTCATAAACACGTGATACTAATTTCAAGAATAACGGTCGACAAAACAATAACAATACTATATGTATACGCAAAATAATAACGACGATGATTCTGAGAAATTCTCTATAAAGAAATTAAAATTAACCTGAAATAAACTATACATAAATTAAAATTGTATTTCAGGAATTCCTTTTGCAGAACCAAAGAAAGATAGTTTAAGTCGGCGTGCGATATTGTAAACGGTCAGCGATAAATTAAGTTAAAGTAATGGAATCCAGAACTAGATATGTGGGTATAACATTTAACGAATTCAGAGTAAAGCTAGTTCAAAGCAGAGTGAAAACATACATATTTATAAATTCAATTGCAAGAACTGATGTTGGTGCCATTTTTTAAACATACTTTGTTTTTTCCGTATACCAAATCTTTCAAGAATATTTTCCGCAATTTATCATACCGCAGTTCTTTAAAGTGTCATGCCCTGCCATTAATAGAATCATAAATTGTTTGCTTCACTTGACTTCTAATAGAGAATAGATAAATCGCCGTGTGGTATACCAACTGCAATTCCGGGGAGGTTTAACTCTATGATCTATTTCCAAAACACTTCTTCTGCTATGTACAATATTCATAAAAGGGTCTTCCTGCATAACTTTTGTACTTAAGGTTCACATTACTGAGTGAGTGTAGAAGCATACCCTGGACTTCTTAAATATTCAATCTAAATTCTAAATAGATTACTGTCCAAGAAAAGTGACATTGTAAGTAGAGCATTCAGTTATTCGACGTTTTGAGTTATCCGAATATCGAATAACTTTTTCTTTAAATATCCGAATATTTGGTTAGTATTCGAATAGTAAAAGAAGTACTAAGAACTATGAATAAAATGCATTTTATTTTATTTATTTTTTTGAAATAGGCATTTAAGAAAGAGAAGTGCATTTATATGTTTAAATTTTAGGCTACCTCTTATTTTAGTTATCTCGCCGTAGAGAAACCCTTTCAGTTTTTGTTGAAGTGGAGCTGATAGTCAACAGAGCATTATACAAATTGTCTAATTTATCTGTTCTTTTTTTGAACGAATTTAAATAACAAAAATGTTTTTTTAAACTATTACCCGCGATTTTCATTACCACTATTACTGTATATCTCGTGTCATGGATTCGGTAATTAAGCTGATCGCTAGTTGCAACTCTTGTTGCAATATATTTTTACTTTGATTGTTGACTGCAAGTGCGTCATTTATATTACAAGAAACCTGCAACTGGGTTGTCACTATTTTTATCGCTACGATCTGGTATATCTTTGAAAGCTGAGGAGGCGAGAAAGTTTTCACAGCAGCCTTCGTTGCGTAATCAAAATATTCGTTCGATTGTGGTATAACTCCAGTGTCAAGATATAACAATAAGGTTAAGGTTTTGTTTCTTCTCTGATCCAGTCGTTTCCTAATTTCGTTGAGGAAGATTTTACTTAAATAACTGTTCCTTTCCGTTAGAGAATTAAATAGGAATTTGCATACGCATTTGCATTCGACTGTCATAAGTGTTGAATTTTTGTCGCTAAGTTCTTTGACTGGAATATCATGCGGCGTCAAGCGCTTTTTGTAATAAAATTATTTCCCTTAAAATATTGAAATTTCTAAGTTTGAAAAGGGAATGAAGGGATGGAAAACCATTATATTTTCGGATTTGAATGCTCTAATTATAAGTGTTTTACACGATTTAATACTTAAGTTTATTTTTGGAATTAATCAAATTACTGAATATTTTTCGGTCAACCAATTCAGTCTTATCTTTAAACTTATAATAAAAGATAACCCATGGTTATTAAGAACCGATGACCGAAACTGGAAAAACTTACTTGATAAAATTTAATATAAATCCACAGTGATTTTCTTTCTTGTGTGTTTTTTACTGGCATGAATTGTTATTAATTAAAGTATGGAAGGTGGCGGTGAAAGATGACAGATTTCATTTGTTAAGGTTTTTGACTTTTGATTATTACAATTGGTTTAAGCAAACTATTTGTAATACACCTTCGGTGAAAAATCCGCAAAAAGCGTGAAATCAAATTGGGATTTTATATTTTATTTGGAATTGTTTCCAATCAATATCGGACAAACGACCAATTGTCATATATATTATATGTCATATATTATTACATTAGCTATTTTAGAAGTGCAAGAAATTAATCCGATGAAAAAAATGAAGCTACTTTATTCAAGAAAACCGCATTAGAAGATCCCAAAGAACACTGCGAAGCATTCACAGTAACTGCAAAACGTTTTAAAAATGTTTTTGATTTTCAATTGCATATCCTCACCAAATCCAGATATGCTCATTGCATTTTTCAATTCAAGATATAGATATGCAAGCTAAAGGCACTCATGTTTTAAATATTTCGAAACAAATTTCTCATTTGTATCATCGTTACAACGATATAACTTTCTTACTTTAAGACACTAAAATTAGGGTTTGCACTGGAGTTGTGCATTGTATCGTTACACGATGAACTGTGGTAGAAAGCGTCTCTAGCCGGAAAATAAAGAATAGAATGAAGTAACGAAGCTACATCACTAACTAAATTGCTCGACCTACTTATTTTAAAACTCAACATTCTATTGTGTGTTGTAAGATTACCCTTTAAGGTACACAGTACATAATTTCCTGTTAGCCTTATATGTAAAAACTAACGTATATTAACACAACTCTCATATTGTTCTAGATTTATTCTATTTTTTAAGCACACATTTGTTCAACATAGTTCTATCTTTATAGTTAATTATTATAATATCTGAACTAAGAACAATTTAATTTTTTTTTTATTAAATCATTAATATTTACTTTTATTATTTATTTACTTTTATTATATTCTTTTGACATTTCGGCACATTTTAAATACTATGTTAGTTCCAAAATATACCAAAATATGTTAATTCTTAAAAGTTACAAACAGGTTAAAGACATTGATGTTATTATGTTGCAATGAAAATTTGTTAGTTTTATTTTTATTAAATCAATAATAAATTGTTTGAATAAGTGAATCAACAGTGACTCCATAATATCATTCATAAAATTAGAAGGTTGACTCCACTACACACCTCCCCACAAAAAAAAATTAAAAACAAATGAAACGTTCTTTGAAATAGTCTGTGTTTTTTATTTAGCCCAAGTATAATATATTCTATTTTATTCTTGGGGACTTATGTTATTCTATTAATTTTTTAAGTAAATGCAGTGATTACCCCAATAGAAGCCTTTTCCACTATCAACTATACTGGATAACCTTCGATTACTTGAATGGTTATCAATCAACATAAAAATTTTGTTAATGCATAATCCCAGTAATTAATGTCATTGACGAAAATTACTCATATTTCTTTTTATTAAAATTGGACCTGTGATTAAATTCTATAATATTGCAGATTACATACGTTTATATCTGTTTCAGTGCTATTAATCGAGTGCTGTTGTAGAACAGTACAATTACTTTGAACAAATTAGAGTGCTTAAAGCAGGCCATTTGTGCCTATATATTCTGTGCATGGAATAATTGAATAGGACGTCTGTTCTATTTTCAATTGGTTTCTAGATCAAGACGTAATGATTAATAGAAGCAGTTGGGGGCATTAGCATTACGGTGCGAGAGATGAAATTCGTGGACCGTTGTAAGACTAACATAAGCGAATGCATTTGCCAAAGATGTTTTCATTAATCAAGAACGAAGCTAGAGGTTCGAAGGCAATCAGATACCGCCCTAGTTCTAACCATAAACGATGCCAGCTAGCAATTGGATCTAGCTACACCTATGGCTCTTTCAGTAGCTCTTCGGGAAACCAAAGCTTTTGGGCTCCAGGGGAAGTACGGTTGCAAAGTTGAAACTTAAAGGAATTGACGGAAGGGCACCACCAGGAGTGGGCTTAATTTGACTCAACACGGGCAAACTTGCCAGGTCCGAACATAAACGAGTAAGACAGATTAATAGCTCTTTCTCGAACCTACGGGTGGTGGTGCATGGCCGTTCTTAGTTCGTGAAGTGATTTGTCTGGTTAATTCCAATAACGAACAAGACTTAAATTTCTTAACTAGATGCCGGAAGGGTTATGGTGTTAAAACTCTATGTGCTTTTTCCTCTATTCTCGATACTTTTCGGAGTATGGTTTTAATAAGTTTTAGTTATCATATGGATGGAGCCATGCCTGCCGGTTTGTCTGAACAGGACACTTGCTTCTTAAATTGACAAATTCCATCTAGCAATAATGAGATTGAGCAATAACAGGTCAGTAATGCCCATAGAGCTACGAATGTTCAATGCATGTGTCAAGTCAGTACTGCTGTATGGGTGTGAAACGTGGAAACAAACAAGAAAGATCACAAATAAACTACAGATGTTTGTGAACAAATGCCTGAGAAGACTGATCAAATGCTTCTGGCCAAACACCATCAGTAACCAGGAACTTCTACGGCAGACAGAGCAGCTAGACATTGAGACCGAGATAAAACAAAATGGAGATGGATAGGACATACACTGAGAAAATCTGTCGAAGATATAACAAGGATGTCCCTAGAGTGGAATCCACAAGGTAAAAGGAGAGTTGGAAGACCACCCATGACATGGAAGAAAACGGTGCTAGCTGAAGCAAAACAAATTGGCAAGACATGGGGTGAACTGAAAGCGATTGCCCCCAACAGAGTTAGATGGTCCAGTCTAGTAGACGCCCTATGCTTCTAAAATGGAGATAAAGGAAAAAAAAAATGCCCATAGATGTCCTGGGCTGCACGCGCGCTACAAAGAAGGTATCAACGTGTCTTCCTGGTCTTAAAAGACTGGGTAAACCGCTGAACCACCTTCGTGGTTGGGATTGTGGACTGAAACTATTCACCTAAACCTGGAATTCCCAGTAAGTGCGGGTCATAAGCTCGCATTGATTACGTCCCTGCCCTTTGTACACACCGCTCGTCACTACTACCGATTGAATATGTTAGTGAGGTCCTCAGAGGTGATCGCTGTGACATATAACTGTGTTGTGGTAGTTTCACCAAATTTGACCGAACTTGTTTATTTAGAGGAAGAAAAAGTCGTAACAAGGTTTTCATAGGTGAACCTGCGGAAGGATCATTATTGATTTAATATCCAAAAATGAAAATTAACCATTTAAAATGCGCTCAGCATTGCTGAATAGGTAAATTTGTACTATTTTCAATATAAAATTTAACAAAATTTATAGCTATATGAAAACATTTGAATAACTCTTAACGGAGGATCACTAGGCTCATAGGTAGATGAAGAACGCAGCAAACTGCGTGAAGTTATGTGAACTGCAGGACACATGAACATCAACATTTTGAACGCATATTGCGGTCCATGCTCAAGTAAATATATAATATATATGCTGCTGGACCACTTTTGGTACTTTCACGCTCACGACAATATTTCAAGATCACGACATTATTTTATGTTATTACTTTCGTTTCAGTTCAGAGAACATATAGGGATATTTCCAACCCACAATTTTTCTCCAAGTCGAGTATTCAGACCTTGAATTACTTTGGTCGAAGCAGGTTTTGAGCGTGTTTTAAAATTATATATGAAATTAATTTTGTTTATCCCTTTCTTCTTTTCATATACATATCTCCAAATCTTCAATACAATCAATTTATTTGTATTTACAATCAATCTTTCGTTTATTATCTATTTTAATTTTGTTTCCGATTTGGTGTTTACTTTATTTCATTTTGAACCTACCAAGCTGTGTATACTATCAAGTTTAGTAGGTATTCGAGAATATGGTAATTTACGTCATTCATGAAGAGTTAAATCTCTTTATTATCATATCAATTTAGAAACTCAAGGCCATGATCGAAAACAAACCCCTTCGAGTTCCAAAAACAAATCCTTAGAATAACTTCATCCAAAATATTTGCAACTAGTACTCCTTGTTAATAACAATTGCTGCCTTCTTTTATCTCAACGATCCATTTACCTTCTAAATCAGTAACTGTTTTAGAAGGTAAAAGATTTAGGTTTAAAGATTCAAATTAATATAAGATTTAATTAATTAAATTTTTTATAATAAAAGTGCGATCTGAACCTGTATCCAATGTACTAAGTCAGTTCTTATCTTTGGTTTTTCCTTTGATGCCCAAACTTTCACAATGATGAAGTATAAATATACAAAGTTGTCTACCTGTCGTACAGCTTGTTTCTACCTCGTTATGAAAAAGTTCCGTGTCATATCAGTGAATTGTAAAAAGTATTATTGTTTAGTTAAGACAGCTGTTTACATACGGTTTTGACACTCGTGTGCCACTGCAGCGTACAGATCCGTAATGGCGCAGCACGATTTATTACTAGTAAATATAACCTATAGGTTCCTTAGCAAGTCTTTGTAGGCATAATTAAGTATAATAAATTTTAACCGTGTTGTTGCGCATGAATTAAGAAAACAAACAAATTTAATATACGACCGAATTTTCCAAAATGTTTATAGAAATCAAATAAAATAATCTACAGTTGTTTAAATATTTTATTATCGTAACTATTACGTCAAATATTTTCGTTTATTTCCTTGTAGTTACAATGCGTACGCGCATATAAAACGAAAAGTAAAACGAAAAACGAAAGTACACAACCTGAGGAAAACTCTCACGTCAATGTTTCAAGGTGGAAGAAAAAAATTTTACTTATACATATAATGAAAATAATTAGTTGCATAATAATATTATTATTATCTCTATTGAAGATATGAAAACGAAAATAATAATTTACATAACATCAGCGTGACAAAAACCGCGAAAGGTTGCGCAGTGTTATGAGTAATTTTTAAACACAAAATGCAAGAATTTCGTTTTTAAGGTTTTATTGGAAAAACACGAGTTCCATCTAAGTAATAACCACTTTAATTTAAATCAAAAAGGATCATAAAAAATATTTATCTTCAAAAGTGGTAGATGCAATTATATAGTTTGCCTTATGTCCCTAAAGTCATAATTTTGTGAGATTACACTTTCTAAATTTATATCTTTAGAATTTAAATAAATCATTCAATATTCTTTCCCTCAGACTAAGTATATGATAAAATTTTAACTCATGTGATATTCAATAGAAAACAAACAACACGTATACAATTATTTCGGCAAAAAAAAAATTGCCTTGAACCGAAACAATAAAAAATAATCTTAAGGTCGCTACAGACCTACAATATATTGGACAATATATTGAAACCGAAAATAAACGAAATAAAATTTAGGGGATTTTTACCCTAAATTTTATTTCGTTTATTTTCGTTTTCAATTTACTGTTCAATATATTGTAGGTCTGTAGCGACCTTAAGCAATTGGTTTCTAAAACCTTTTTTAAGGGATGATTTCTCAGGTAAAAAAAAACTAACGAGATATATGTATTGAATGCCCTTCAATTCAGAAAATTAATTTTTTCCAAGATTTTAAAAGTAAAAAATTCGAATAAAACAGATGTTGGAGAAAATAGCACAATACATTTACAATTGAAAAGTGTGAGTTTAGTGGTAACGGAATAAACACTAGTACAATTTGATGCCACTCCGAACAAAATCGAATTTCGTTTACCCGGCGATTTGAATTAACGTTTAAACTTTTTTTTTGTAATATCCTAATGTAAAATTTTATTTAGTTGTCTTGTTTTGTGTCGTGTGAAGACGTGGTGACACACAACTCGGGCATTATTATTTTTTTATTTTTTATTTTTCTTGGGCAAACTGTGCCTACTTAAAGAATTGATATCAGTTATAATATTTCAGCATATAACTAATTCAGATTGGCTAATTCAATAATTATAAGTGAGTTGGTAGATAATAAATTAATATAAATGTGCAGTTTCGTTAAATAAATAATGGCGACTATTTTCGTTAAAGATAATAATTTAAGTGAATTAAAGACCAATTGATTCTATAAAAAAAATATAAAACAATTTTTTTCATAAGATCAACAGAACAAAAAATATTCAAGGGGAAATGATGTGAATTTCTTATCCCCACTCTTTGCGTTTGATAAGAACCCTACTCTAAATGAGATTCTTATCAACTCGTTACGATTCGTTAAAGTTTTTTATTATTACATATACGTATTTATTTATATACACATATAAACCGGCTTTTCTACACTCGTATGTACAAATTTATTTTTATCTTTCATTTCGTTATTAAAGCTGCCTTACTCATATAAAATATGATATAAAAATAATACAATTGCACATCTAAAACAAGCAATCAAATAAAATTAGATATTGACCTGCTTCTTAATTTTGTTTCTTGATTAGTTGTTTTTTTATCGTTCTAAATTTTATTTAATGCATTACTGACATTATTTTTAAATCATAAAGCAGTACTACGTTGCCCTATCGCTCTTTTAAGTTGTTTACCTTTTTGTTTAATTTATCATAAAAAAAACTTGAAAACAATCTTAATAATTTATATTCAAATCGTCAACAGTTGATAAAAAAATTGTATATAAGGCTTCGGATATATTCTCAACCATGCGAATTCAAAGAACAATGAACTTGTTGAGATTGAAATTTTACACTAATATGATTTCAATAAAAACAAATTTATACAACAAATAATTTTAAACGATTGTTTAAATTTTTCTTAATATTGGTTGTTTGGGTTTGTTAATAAAATATACAAGGCAATACAAGGCAAATGAGTCATAAGTTTAAATGAATACTTCATAGGGTTGAATAGTATAAAAAATTATGATCCAACAAGGAAGATAATTTTAATAAAAGTTTTTTGAACAAGAGATCTACTAATCTAATACAAAAGTTGTACCAGTTATGGAGTTGAGTTGAGTTAACGATAAAGTTTCATTTTCACTTTTAGAGAAGTGGCCAAGAAGCATTGCAGATAACTGACCAAAACTCAGTTAAGAGACATCTTAAACAACTACATAACTACATGAGTAGAATTGACCCGAAAATTGTGGACAAGTGTTCCATATGTGAGGTCACGTCACATGATGCAAACTACCTATTCAATTGTCCAGAAAACTCAACCGACTGGGCGAAGGAAGATTTGTGGTATCTCCCAAGAGTAGTAGCCTTGTTCTCCTTCCGATGACATACATGGCCATTCTAACTGGCATGCCCTTCTTGACAATGTATCACCAATCCCATGAAAACTTCCACTTTCATGTTAAAATTACAAGCCTGTTAACGTTCGATTCATTATTCTACTTATCGCTTTGGATTTTTAAGTTAAAGTTGGCACTTCGATGTTCTATGATCTAGACTGCGTAAATTTAAATAAGGCACTTTGTGGTTAAATTATCAACTTTGGTAGTTATTTTTCCTATGTATCTTACTCGTCGCCATTTACTTAGGAGCAATATTTAATAGGGGCGGACAAATATTATGAAGAAATGTTTGTCTTCCCTAGTTAAACATTCCAATTCAAACCTATTAAATCCTATTAAATCCAATATAATTTCAATAGGATTAAATTGGTTTAATAGGAAGACTTCGATCTACCAATTAAAGTTCAATCGGAATGAATGGGATTTAACAGGAAAAGAGGTTCTGTAGGATTCTAAAGGAAATTTTCAATTGAATTTCAATCGGAAATTAAGAGATTCAATAGGAAAAAGGAACTTAGAAAAAAATTAAACAATCTTCTAAATTTAACAGGATTTAATTGGAAAAGATTTAATAGGAATGAATAGGATAAATCGGAATTCTGCAATGGAAATTTCCAATTAATTCCTATTCATATACATTTCCTATAGATTCCGGTTGAAAAAAAATAGAGATATTTAACAGGAATGAATAGGATTGTATTGGAAATAGATTTTTTGAATAGGAATTAATTGAAAATTCCCAATGCAGAATTCCGATTAGTCCAATTAATTTTTTTCAATTGGTTTCAATTGGAATGTTTAACCAGGGTTTGCTTTTCCTTACAAGTAGCAATCTCACAATCCTAGAGAATTACAAATCGACTGTGAATTCTCTCAACATTAGTTTTCCATCTGCAAACAGCGCTGTCGTGCAAATTCCTTCAAAGATTTCTTTCATATTTCTTCTGAGTCTAAACTAATTAACGCTGGTGTACCTCAAGGCTCAGTATTCTCCTCAACCCTATTTTTGATTTATATCAACGAATTGTTTAAAATCACCAGCAACCCAATAAATAGTTTTGCAGATGATAGTAGATGACCAAAACCTGGTAAATTTCAACTCTACCAAAACACAGCTGTTGATTGTTTCCAGATCAAAGACCGAGTTCCCCAAAGATATTTTATTCAGCATGTGTGATGAAATGAAGCAATAGGTAAATGTAAAAGCATTCGTTTATTGGGTGTCACAGTTTCAAATGACCTACTCTGGAACGATCATGTAATGGCGATGGCAAAAAGCGCGTCTAAAAAACTCGGCCTCCTAAATAGATGCAAAAAATTTTTCACTCCATACCAATGGCTCCATATTTATAAGTCCTATATTCGTCCCTGTATGGAGTACTGTTGTCAAGTTAGGAGTGCTGCTTCTGTTTCTATCTTGGCCCTCTTGGACTCTGTTCTAAAGCGGGCTATACGAATTGTGGGTGATCGAACTTTGACATCAAAACTTGATTCCCTACAACATCGTCGCACTGTTGCTGACCTCGTTGTATTTTACAAATATCGTCATCAACAGTGCTTAGATGAAATCAGCAGCATCATGCCCCAAAATTATTCCTACCCCCGTTCCACTCGACAATCGGCTACCGCAACCAGTCAAACAAACGGTCGAGATCCCGCGCTGTCATACTGGCAGATCGCAGAAAGACTTCTTTGTCCGAACTGCATACAAATGGAATATTTTGCCGGAATCCTTAGTCTCAGGTGACTTCAACCCGCAGAGGTTTAAAAAAAAAGCGTTCATCATGACCTTAGAACGCCAGTTGTTGTGGGACCTAGGTCTTAAAAGGTATTTGTGTTGTGACACTAATTGTAAACCCTATAACACAACACATTTTATTAAAAAAAAAAAATAAAAAAAATATTATTCAACTGTATTCTTTGATGTTTTTACCAAGGGTGACATTTTTTTCCTTTAGTGTCCGATTTCGTTCAAGTCGCACTACATTAAAGTGTCGTACTCCATTACTCACACGAACACTGACTTTTCCTGATCCTCTTCCTAACAGCGATGTGCCTTTAAAAAATTTAAAAATCTAGTATTTAGAACAATGAGGTTCAACAAATAGATAAACAAATTACAAGTTGTTGTTGTTGTAGCGACAGTGCGGTGCTACTCTTTCGGCTCCACGTCCAGATTCAGGAACTCTGCTACTGCTCTTGGGCGGTACCACAAATCTTCCTTCGTCAGGTTGGTTGGTTTTTCTAGACAATTAAATAGCTGGTCTGCATCATGCAATGTGCCCTAACATGCGGGACACTTGTCAACAATGTTCTGGTCAATTTTGTTCATGTAATTATTTAAGATACGTGACCAACCGGATCCTAACTGCGCTAGAATGGTTCTGGTACTGCGCGGTAGTTTGACCTTTTTTGCAGCTTACTCTTGAGAACTCGATTTGGGACGTAATCGCAATCCCTTAAATTTGTCTATTTATTTACTGACATATTTAAACTTAATTTGAATTACGTCTAATCAGTATACTGTTATTTTACAATACTGTTATTTTATTTTCAAAACATTTTATATTACTTAAACGTTTGAATGTATCACTATAATACTATATTTAACCTTATTTAACAATTCTTTTCAGTGTTGCAAAACGTTACTCGTAACGTAACGCAAAAACGGAATAACGAAATGAAATTGCGTTATTAGTAATAATTACGTTCATAACGTTTTAAAAATTAAACTAGGTTACAATAACGTAAAACGTAACGATAACTCAATATTTTATTTCGTTTTTCGGGTGACTTTTTTTATAATTATGTATATGAAAATCAAAACACAAAAACCGGTTGAATAAAATCCAACTTATCTGCTCTTTATCAATTTTTGCGGACGCTTAAACTACAGATTTTGGTAGTTCTAATGCCCGATTTATAGTCGGTAACGTTAACTTAACGTTAACTTTAACTTAACCCTAACTTAAGACATCTAAAAATTTTGATTTATAGTCGGTAAGAAATTACGTATTCATTGACGTTTGATCTGATATTAATTATGGTTTTGTAATCAATGTTACAAATCAATCAATTCTTTAAAAGTAATAAACTGATTTTAAAATCAAAATTTAAAATAATAAAATTCGAAACATACATTTGATACAAAATTTAAAAATAAAAAAATTTATTTTCATATTAATTTTCTGCTAATATTTGGCTTTAAAGTCGCTCTTTTTATATCCTTTGCATTTTTTAAAAAATAAAATTTTATTTTTATGGACACTTGCAATTAAATATTACTTTTCTTCAGTTTTTATACCAAACGTCAACAAATCCTTAACAAAATCTTTAAGATAGAATGAAATGAACTTTACGTTAACTTAACGTTAAGTTTGCGTTAACGACTATAAATGCTCTGTGCATTTTCATACATTTGTACTTTACGTTAAGTTAACGTTAAGTTAAAGTTATCGACTATAAATCGGGCATAAAATGTTGTACAATTTTAAGTTTATTTTAAATAATTTCAAGTCTGTAGTAGCCGTTTTGCATAACAGGTGTTTTGAATAATTTTAAGAAAGAATATTTTTATGCTGGCCGAGAAATCAATCTGAAGATCTATTAAAAGCAACTCTAATAGTTATAAACAAACTATCAGATTTGTGAAAACTCCTGATAAGATTGCTTAGTTTTGGTAAAAATTAATTATTTTTAATATGAAATAATTTCAAAATATTCGTCGGAGTGACGTGAATAATCCATTGTACAATTCTTTAATTTTAATTACTTCAGTTACATATCTACGCCCGTCGATGATCTCCACGAGATCAAATCTATAGTAGTGTGAATTATAAAAAATATATATATTTAAAAATTTTAAAATTATTGTTTTTTAATTGTTTTTTATATATAACAATAGTGAATAATAAAAGGTGTCGTTATTAAAATTAAAGAATTTGAAATGAGTCAAATTTTATAGTTACGTTATTTTAAAATTAAATTGTAATGTTTAAAACTAATCTGTTAAACATTACATTTAATTTTAAAATAACGTAATTATAACGTTATAACATAATAAAATATAATATTTTTCTGTTTCATAACGAAATAACGTACCGAAAAAATAAATATACTGTTATAAAAACGAAACGCATAACGTTACGATTTTTTTTTTCGTTTTGCAACACTGATTCTTTTATATAATCTTAGGCGAATCCATAGGCAAATCGTCATTATATGCTAGGAAGGCACTGCTTCCCTTTTTAAAAAAAACAACGAACACGCAAAATCTTTTGAACCTTGAACCAAACTTTCTGCAAAATCTTTCAAGTGAAAATTAAATGTTTTAACAACAGACCGATACATATCGAGCATAGGTCAGAACGTTTCGAAAAAAGTTTATCTTCAGAAGTCTTAGCTCTGAAGTAATAGCTCTGTTCCGTAATGGTAGTTATAACAGCAAAACTTGATTATCTGCAACATCGTCGCACAATTGCTGATCTCGTTGTTGTTTATAAATATCGTAACCAGCAGTCCTCGGATGAAATCAGATCCAATGTGCCTCAAACATATTATTTTCCCCGTTTTAAACGTCAGTCGGTTTGTGCAACACTACTATTTTTTATTATTAAAAAAGAAAACGTTTAACATATACAAGTTTTATGCTGATTCCTTACAATGAATTATGTTGGTTAACTACAGACGACAGTATTACAAGAATGTTCTAAATTAAATCAACATCATCATATACATACATTATAAAATTTAAATCTCTCCTCTAAATCTAAACTACAAAGCTAAATGTATTACTATTAATCTACGATATATTTTACATTATAGATATAAACGAAAATTATTTAAAAAATCAAACACAACAATGACTGTTGGTGTTCTACGATTCTGTGCCCTAAGTGGAGGACATGTTTTAAGAATACCAGTGTCGATCCGCCCAACACGACTATTTTCAGGTTAGATCAACGTAAAATAACGAAAATACACAAAAGAAAACTAATTTTACTGGTAAATTATTAATAGGTTCCGTTAAATTACTTCAAAAAGATGGAAAACCAGTGGAAGCAATTAAAGGTATTGAGTATAAAAATTTAACAATTGGTGTACCAAAAGAAAAATGGACCAACGAAAGACGGTAACATATAAAATTTGTTATTTCAAAAATTCTATATATGTAATTTTTTTACTAATTTTTAGTGTTGCTATAACGCCAGCAGTTACCGCTACATTAGTCAAAAAAGGATTTAATATTAATGTAGAATCAAATGCTGGTTTTGAGGCAAAATTCCGAGATGAGGATTATCGTCAATCAGGGGCAAAAATTGTTGATAGTAAAGCTGTATTCAATTCAGATATATTATTAAAAGTGCGTTCACCTTTAGAAAACGAAATACCACAATTAAAAGAAGGATCGACATTAATTTCATTTTTATATCCAGCTCAAAATAAAGATTTAGTTGGAAAATTAGCTAATCGGAAAATAAATGCATTTGCGATGGATTGTATACCTAGAATTTCAAGAGCACAAGTATTTGATGCTTTAAGTTCAATGGCTAATATTTCAGGATATCGTGCTGTTATTGAAGCAGCGAATCATTTTCCAAGATTTTTCTCAGGTAATTTATATATGTATATCTTTTTCTCACAAAGTTTTTGATTTTTATGCATTATAATATTGAAAGGTTCAATGCTCTTTTGTGTAATCTCATGTTTTTTACATTTTGCTATCTAACTGGTGATCAGACTAAAATACCTATCTCTAATAAACCAGGGAATGGTTTATTACTAGGAAACAGTAAGGGATCGCTAGGCAATTGTAATCGATATTTCTATAAAAATAGGCCCGTTTGAGGTATCATAGACCGAAATGTTTTAGTAACAATTATGGCGTATCATCATTAACACAGATGGGAAGCGATATCATTTATATTGAGGTTATAATTCTTTACCGGTAAACGATTTTTATAAAATTAGTTGTCTTACCTTTTATTGATAAACACGTCCCGCTTATATGTTTAATAAATCACTTTTTAAATAGTAAATAAAATTTAAACTGTTCTACATATTTAATTTTAAAGTTTATCATAAATCTCACAAACCCATTTTTATATATTTCTGACGCAAGTTTAACAATACTGGTAAGGCAGATTTATCTCAATGATTTTCTGCATTACCTACAAATTTTTATATCGAGTATTTGTTGTAAATTTTATCTGATGCCAACGACTTTTTATTTTTTAGGTCAGATTACAGCAGCAGGAAAAGTACCACCAGCAAAAATTTTAGTGATTGGTGGTGGTGTAGCAGGTTTGGCAGCCATTGGTCAAGCCCGAAGTATGGGAGCTATTGTTCGGGCTTTCGATACAAGATCTGTAGTAAAAGAACAAGTTGAAAGTATGGGGGCGGAATTTTTAACAATTGAAATTAAAGAAGAAGGAGGTACGGCTGCTGGTTACAGTAAAGAAATGAGTAAAGAATTTATTGAAGCAGAACATGCGCTATTCGCACAACAATGTAAAGAAGTTGATGTAATTATTACAACCGCTTTGATCCCTGGAAGAAAAGCTCCAGTGTTAGTATATGTGAAACATTTATAAATTTCTTTTACTTATATCTCTATATTTTAGATTACTCTTAGAAGATCATGTAAAACTCATGAAACCAGGAAGTGTTATTGTAGACTTGGCAGCTGAATCAGGTGGAAACGTTGCAACAACTGTTCCCGGAGAAGTAAAAACAATCCATGATGTTGTTCATATTGGATTAACTGATTTATCTAGTCGACTTCCTACCCAAAGTTCTACTCTCTATGCTAATAATATATCCAAATTCTTACTTTCGATTGGTGAGAAAAATCATTTTGATATTCGATTGGAAGATGAAGTTGTAAGAGGAAGTATCGTATTAAAGAATGGTGAATTGATGTGGCCACCACCAGTTCTTCCCGTTTCTGCACAACCAGCTGCAGCAGTAGCAGCAAAACCAGGAGCTGCAAAAGTTGAACCCGTCAAAGAGGATCCCTTTTCAACAACACTAAAATCAAGCTTAACATATACCACTGGTCTTGGAACACTGCTTGCTTTAGGAGTTATCTCTCCAAATCCTGCCTTCACTACAATGATGACAACATTTGGATTATCAGGAATTGTTGGTTATCATACAGTTTGGGGAGTTACACCAGCACTTCACTCACCTTTAATGTCTGTAACAAACGCTATCTCAGGAATAACAGCAGTTGGTGGACTTTTATTGATGGGCGGTGGTTTATATCCAACCAACGCAATCGAATCATTAGCTGCGGGGGCTGCATTGGTTTCGTTCGTTAATATATTCGGTGGATTTTTAGTTACTCAAAGAATGTTGGACATGTTTAAACGGGCCGATGATCCACCAGAGTATAACTCACTCTACGCTATTCCTGCAGCTGTATTTTTGGGAGGTTATGGTTATGCGGCATTCCAAAGTTTACCTGAAATTCATCAAATGGCGTATTTAGCAGCTAGTTTGTGTTGTGTTGGTGCTTTAGCTGGTTTATCGTCACAAAAAACATCAAGACTAGGCAATACTTTAGGTATTATTGGTGTTACTGGAGGTATCGCTGCAACATTAGGACAACTCGCACCATCAACGGAAGTGCTATTGCAAATGGCAGGTGTTGCCGCCCTTGGCGGTGGTTTTGGAGGAATTGTAGCGAAAAGAATTCAAATTACCGACCTACCACAACTTGTTGCTGGTTTTCACAGTTTAGTAGGTCTTGCAGCGGTTCTTACATGCGTTGCAACATACATGCATGATTTTCCAACATTAGCAACAGATCCGGCCGCAAATGTTTTGAAAACAGCTCTATTTTTGGGCACATATATCGGAGGAGTAACATTCAGTGGTTCCCTTGTCGCATATGGAAAACTTCAAGGATTCTTAAACTCTTCCCCACTTTTACTTCCTGGCCGTCATTTTATAAATGGAGGATTATTAGCAGGAAATGCACTTGCAATGGGAGCGTTTTACATGGAATCAACATTAAATGGTGGTTTGGGAATTTTAGGAGCAACATCCGCTATGTCAGCTATAATGGGAGTGACTTTAACGGCAGCAATTGGTGGAGCTGATATGCCTGTTGTTATAACTGTTCTTAATTCATATTCTGGTTGGGCTCTTTGCGCTGAAGGTTTTATGTTGAATAACAATTTAATGACAGTCGTCGGTGCGTTGATTGGCTCATCTGGTGCTATTTTGTCATACATTATGTGCAAAGCTATGAATCGTTCATTACCAAATGTTATATTAGGAGGATACGGAACAACATCAACCGCCGGAGGTAAACCACAAGAAATTGTTGGCACACATACAGAAGTTAACGTTGACGACACAGTTGAATTGATTAAAAATGCCAACAGTATTATTATTACACCTGGTTATGGGTTATGTGTTGCCAAAGCACAATATCCAATCGCGGAAATGATAACTCTACTTAAATCAAAAGGCAAAAAAGTAAGATTTGGAATTCATCCCGTTGCTGGGCGTATGCCTGGTCAATTGAATGTATTGTTAGCTGAAGCTGGGGTGCCATATGATGATGTCTTAGAAATGGAAGAAATTAATGATGATTTCGCAGAAACTGATTTGGTATTAGTTATTGGTGCTAATGATACAGTCAACAGCGCAGCTGAAGATGATCCAAACTCTATAATTGCTGGTATGCCTGTGTTAAAAGTATGGAATGCAGAACAAGTTATTGTTATGAAACGATCATTAGGCGTCGGTTATGCAGCTGTTGATAATCCAATTTTCTATAAACCAAACACATCTATGCTTCTTGGTGATGCGAAGAAAACTTGTGATGCTCTTTTAGCAAAAATTAGAGAAAGATATAATCAATAAATGATTAAAACGAAACCTAAATATTTAAATTTAGCTCAAATTTTTGGCATTTTTTATTTTTTTGTGTTTTGTAAATATTTCCAAAACTTAAGTAAATTTTATTGTAATTATAGACATACAATTAAACCTCAAGATAAATTTAATATTTTTGTATGTTTTAAGTAAAAAATTAAAATTAATTAAAATAAATATTTTTATAAAGTATTCTTTAATTTTATGGTTCGAGGGATGGCTTCATAACAATTTTTTACGGGAAGGAGTTCTAACTGATTTAATGAATTTTCTGATATTAGTCCTGGTGTCAGACCGTTGTTTATATTAATCCAATGATGATAAGATTGGAACCTTTAACTTACTGTATAAGACTATTTTCTTAACTTATTACCCTACCGCTGTCACCAGTGTTACAGATTTGCGTTAAAAAAAAACACATTTAAAATTCTTTGGTTCTTGGTACAAATTCCGATAGGAAGTCACGCGATAAAATTCGAAACTTTGAAGTAGCCATACTTTGAACTTAATTTTAGAGCAATAGAAAATGTTTGTAAATTAATTTCATTGACGGTTTATATTTTTCAAAATAAACAAAACAACATAGCAAGTTGGAAAATTAAAATAATGCATTACTAATGTTATTTATTTAGACTATATTATTTAAAATTTAAGTGCATAACGTACCATGCTCCATCACGTCGGCAGCAATTTACATTCAAATTAATTTTGTAACTATTCTACAAGCCAAAATATATCTGCATAAAAGTTATAATTATAAATTATAAAAAATCGTGCGTTTAACTTAAGTTGATTTTTGTCTTAGTTGGGTTAATATGCACAGATTGCACATGTCGCTTCTTTGCACTCTTGTCAGTAAAACTTTTTATACAAAATTCACACGTGAATACCTTCCCAGTATGCATTACAAGATGCCGACTTAGCCCACTAGCATAGCTAAATGTCTATTTTAAAGAAAAAAAAAATTATAAATGATATGAAAACAATTATGAAAAAAGTTTATATTTACCTTTGTACATAATGGACATTTATGAATTTCTATTATAGGAAATTCTGAATGTTTTCTATTAATATGGTGTCGTAACATGTCGTTTTGGGTATAAGCTTTTTCGCAATGTGGGCACTGATATGGCTTTTCGCCGGTATGTATTAATAAGTGACGTTTTAATATTTCTTTTTGAATGAACGATTTACCACAGTCGTCACATTTAAAAGGTTTTTCACCTGGTGAAAAAATAATAAAATCAAAATTCAATGGCATTAATAATGGAAAAAGCAAACATATGATTAAATAGCGGCGAGGCGACTAGCTACATCAAATTTTTTTCGGCTCTGTCGTTGGGATTTATGGATCGTGTACACAACATATCTTTTTTAAAGGATCAAAAAACAGACCAAAACAAAAGATACGTAAACGCCTGTGTGCGAATAAGACAAAACATAATCACTTTTTTTAAAAAAAGATGTCAACCGTGTATATTTCGCCCGTGTATATTTCGCAAAATTTTGTGCCGACTTTGTCCGAAAAGATGAAATGTTTGTCATTTTTATATTTTTTAAACATGTGTTAGTTAGTGTGATACTTTTCTAAAATAAATTTTGTTTCTCGATATTTTACACAAAATTAAACAAAAAATTTCGAAATTCTATTTAATAAAATAAAATTTGTTAGGTTAAGATTTTTATTATTATTTATTATTTATTTTCGGATAACATCGGTATAAAAATTAGCGAAATAGACACGATTGACATCTTTTTTAAAAAAAAGTGATTTTGTTTTGTCTTATTCACACACAGGCGTTTACGTATCTTTTGTGTTGGTCTGTTTTTTACATCATTTAAAAAAGATATGTGTACGCGAGCCTTTAATATTTTGCTACAGCGACAATTATTGTGTGACGACACAATGACAACTATTGTCTTCCTTGTTAAAGTTCATTTGTTTAACCAATTGACCTTTTTACTTAAACGTCAAAATGAAATGTCAAAAATATTTAGAAATATCCGGGTGCCAAGGTGAATTTGTGTTAATACAAAATCTTCAGTTTTTTGTATGAAAAGTGTTAAAAAATAATTTAAAAATTTAACTACGAATTGTTAATAACATTTATACAAGTAGTATGTACAAAGTGGTTAAAGATATTCCATATATTTGTGTTAAAACAATGTTTTTGGTTGCCCATAGTGATGTTTAGTTAGTACAAAATCTACAGTTTTCTGTATGAAAAGAGTCAAAAAACAATTTAAACTAGTTAAAGAATAAACTAAACTACAAGTTAATAATAATAATAATACACGGGAAATGTTTAAATTGGTTAAATATATCCAATAAATTATGTTAAAGTCAATATTTTTTGTTTATGGTACATCTTTTTTCCCGAAAAAAATCTTGACATATGTGATCAGCTGATTTGTATTTCGAAGACCTTAAATAATTGTTATTTCTTGCAAACCAATACAGTTTTGCGTTGTCTTTAAGTTGTTTTTAATATATTTGCATTATTATTGGTTTTGAAGTAAATTTTAATACATAATTACTGATTTCTAATTATCATTAAACATGATTATAACGACGTAACGACAGATTACATACAGAAATATAACGACGTAACGACAGATTACATACAGTAATATAACATTGATTTTAACAGAAATTTGTTGGATATATTTCACAAATTTAAACACACCACTTGTATTAGTATTGTTATTAATTTGTAGTTTAGTTTATTATTTAACTATTTTAAATTATTTTTTGGCACTTTTCATAAATAAAACTGAAGATTTTCCAGTAACTAAACAACACTGCGGGAAACCAAAAACATCGATTTAATATAAATTTATGAAATATTTTTAACCAGTTTATACTTACTACTTGTTTAAATTTAATTAACAATTCCTAGATAAATTTTTAGTTTATTTTTTAACACTTTTCATACAAAAACTGACGATTTTGTATTAACAAAAATTCACTTTTGGCACCCGGCTTTGAAATCAACTATTTTATCTGTCAAAATATTTTAAGGAAAATACTCAATAGGCTTTTCAGCAGTAATTTATAAAAAACATAGGACTACCTGCTAGCATAAAGTAAAAATGACCACAGCACGAATAATGTTGAAAATGAATTTTAAAACTGAAAAAATAAATAAATTTTACCTGTATGAATTCTAACATGTCGTTCCAATGCACTTTTACTTGGAAACCATTTTTCACATTGTACACAGCAGACACCTTTTTCTTTAACATGCGAAGTCATATGGCGTGTTAACTCTCCTTTTTTAGAAAAAGATTTTGGACAGCGTCGACAAGTAAAACTCTTTAATGAATCCCCAGATTTTTTGAGCTAAAGGATCGGATTTTAATTTTTGTTTTTACAATACAAAAAATATGATAATTACCATAGAATCCAATTCAATTTCCATGACAACAACGGACCCATCGTCCGTAGTAATTTCTACTTCAGCATTATTATCTTTACGATTTTGTAATCTAAATTGTACCTGTCCTTTAACAGAAATGCCTACTTGAACTGATAAAATTGATTTAACCGCGTTGGTTAAGGATTGTAGATCAATGTCATCAATTACTACATCTTGGTCGTGAAAAAATGTTGGAGTTATATCTAAGCCTAGGTAAAATATACATTAAAAATCGTTTATACTTTAGATAATATTCATATAGTATTGCGTAGTGCATGAAATAATAGAAGGAAAGGATAGAATTATAGGATTTGTGGGTAAGGATTGGATTTCAGTGACAGTAGATATGTAAACTAGGTTTAAAATATTAGGGATTGTATATAAACTTTAATGTTAAAGCCCGTTTCTAAATAACTGACATCTGGATTTAATATGGCGCCCAACGTGGGTTTGACACCCTACACTGAGATTGAAAGTCTCCTGCAAACTGCAAAGTTGGCAAGAAATTTAGAAATTGAAAGATAAATTTAAAACAAAGCATATATTTAGGAAGATGGACTTAAAATGTGCTAATAAAAACCAAGAAGTAACATTTTGTGTAGATGAAGTTCATAATCGTGGTTGCAGTACGAATCAGCAGTTTTAAATGTATTTGATTAAGTTGTTCCACAATTTAGCTTATGAATTAGCAAGGACGTTTACCTGCTTGCCAATCAAATAAAAATATATTTTACGAAATATTTCGAATTTATTAAGGTTATTTTTTAAAATGGAGGATTACAAAACTATTGCTCTTTTGAAAGTTTTTAATTAAATTCAATTATTTCCACATGTTTTTTATTGTCCCAAAAGAATCTTTCAGACAATGGATCGCAGTTTAAATCCAAATTGTTTGAGAATTTCGTATCACGGCATGAGTTCACCGTTCACCATACCTTTACAGCGTTATATTCCCCACCAGATAACGCATCCGAGCGAGAGAACAGAAGTGTCATCGTTGGACTACGTGCGTACCTGGCCGAAACCATACTCGGTGGGACGTGCATCTTAGCAAAATAGGTTGAGCTCTTCGATGCTTTGTGCATCACTGTGCAAATTACCTCCAAAATTCGTAAAATCCAAAGTTATTCGGTTAGTTGGTAACGCGTCCTACGAACTGGAAAACACGATCTCACGATAACGCGAAATATATGATTCCCAAGACGTGTGTCAATAAATATATGCCTGCCTTAAGTTCGTTCTTCCTTCTCTATTATCGTTACAGTCCCTCAAATATTGTTAACATTTTGTTTCATACTGAATTTCACACCTTGATTGGGTCCTTGGCTTTAATAATTTATTTTTGTTTAGTCCGGCTGGCTCAGTTGGTAGAGCATGAGACTCTTTAACTTGAGGTTTGGTTTAGAGTTTGTTTCCCATTTCGTCTTTTGATTATGATTCTCAGTCCTCAGGACAGTTATAGTTAGCCAGAACTTCTCCCTCCGTCCTGTCCTGCAATGGTTAAAATATTCTCTGTGTAAACCGTCCTTCAATTGCCTGTTTTCTTTGCATATAGTAATATACTACAGCTTTGGTCGAAAATGTATTGTCTAAAAATTCTCAACCCACTTAACTGCCCACAACCACACTTATTTCTTTTCTATTATTTTCTTTTACAACTGACACTACCAGGAAGACAGTATTATATTCTTTTTTTCCATTTATTTTCGCATAATTTTGTGAAAATAAAAATAATTAAAGAAATACTAAGCAAATAGTTTGTTGGGAAACCAAATTATGCTGACGAACTGTCAAATTTGTCTTTTGACTACATGGTGAGTTAAGCTTTTGGCAGTCGAATGAAAGAAATTGCGATTATTGTGGTTGGATAGTTGGCAAAGTTTTAGTTTTATTTTGTGTTTAGCGTGTTGTTTTGTTACACAATATTAGTGAAAGTTAAGTTAAATTAAAAGAAATTTATGAGAAAAGTACGGCAGGCTACGGTGATACGCACGCGATTATTTTGTTTTTTTTTAAATAAAATTTTTTGTTTGTGAGGTAGGCCATCAGAACACACGCCAGCTTGAACTAGCAACGACTAACTGGTGGATCTTCACTAACAACCAAACCTCATACTACACATTCCTAATCTCTTAATATAAAGTGAACTTTGCAAAAAAATATAAAATTCGAATGGTTTGAAAATATTATCACTTAAATCTACCTAGTGTCTAAGTTTTTGCTCGATTTAGAAGCTTTTGAAGATTGTCAGATTTTCAGAGTTTGCCGAAATTTATGTGTTGTGTAAGCATAGAACGCTAGACTTTCGTTAAACAATATTTCGTGAATGCGCTCGTAGGACGAAGTTGCGTTTTGAGGCATACAAAACAATTACTATACATGTACACCTTCAATGAAGAATTATGCTAACTTCCACCTGCCTTTACAAAGAGAACAGATATTCGAGTGTATGGGTTGGGTTTAGATTCCCACTAACGGGGAAGTAGAGTTTACTAAATTTAAGTATGATATAAAAGATTTGACTTTTGAATTTGAATCGAAACAATATAAAAATTGAAATACCTTTATTAATTGTGTACGAGTCTTTTTGTTTTTCTTTTAATGAATAAACAACTTGACCGTCAGTATCTGATGCTGGTTTTAAATTGGTATTTAAAAGAAACGGTTCTTTATGATTTATTGATTCTTTTTCATAGCTTGTTTCTTCATCCATGCTGTATTCTATATCTTCATCGATTCTTTCTTCGTCGTCCATTGCTTCATCTTCTACAGTATCATTTACTGTTTCTTCATCCTCGATATCTTCATTGATAATATATTCAACTTCCTCAATATTTTCCATTTCTTGTACCAAACTTTCATCTTGCCCACTTAATTTGTCTTCAATAATTTGTTCTTCAGATATAGGTTTTAACTTTAACTCGGTTGATTTTTCCAGAAGTAGTTGATTTAGATTTGTCGGTGGTGATTTTGAATCTTCTCTAATATTCAAAATTGTCGTTGTTTCTAGCTGATTTTTCTCTGCTTGTTTTGATTTCAAAGAAACAAAATTATATTCTTTTTTAACTATAATTTTGTTATTTCTTTCTTGAGTACTCAATTGATGCTGCTCTATTATTCGCTGAGATTCCTCTTCATGAAATCGTTTTCTTTCAGATTCCATAAAATTCTGCATTCGATTTTGAAATTCTTTTTCACGATCTTCTCGCTCTTTTTGTAGTTGTTGTAATTTCGATTCTTTACATGCAGCAAAGAATGACTAAAAAAATTTTTGTTTTGAAAAATGATTGATTTCATAACTTAAAATATATTTTACCATTGAATCAGCAAACTCTTCTTCATCATCCGACATGTCAATTATATCACTTTTTTTACCTGCATTTATAAGCCGAAAATGTCTTCTAAGTTTTGTATCGGAATTTTTGCATTTTTTCCGAAAAACATAAGACTTTTCCAGTTGATAACGACATTCGGTACATATACGTTTCGGTAGTTGATCATTGGAATTCACCTAAACAAACAACAATCAGTTAAACAGAGCGTTTTGGTTATAGTAGTGAAGTTCAAAAAAGAAATATATTCCGCAATATCGAAGATTAATAAATTTGCATAGATTGATTACTTAATAATAATTAAAAGCTTATATCTACAATAATGAACAAAAATTACGTGAGATTAAGAGATATATTTAACAACAGCCAAAAAATTACATACCTCAAGTGATGCACATGCCATAATTCGAAGTGGCAAAGAAATATTCTGATTATTATCAAAAATATCAATATTTACAATTTCCTTGCTTAAACACAAACGACAAATATCTTGAACGTTTACATTTTGTTTTAATGAAATTTCTTTGTTAGGTTCACCCTCTGAATGTGATTCAGATTTCATTTTTGTAACTTGATTTTTAAATTTTGTTTTCAAACTGTATATTTTCAATAATGATTAATTGATAGTACAGCAAAACCGAAATGAAAATAGAAAACTTCTTTAGCGTCTGTTTAATCAGAACTTGATTTAATTTGACAGATAAAGTTGACTAAACTTCATATCATATCTTTTTATATCTACCATAAGTTTAATGGCGGAATAGCAAAGATCGAAACCATTGTAATTTATTATCGACAACAGAGAAGGTGAAATGGTAAAAAATTAACAGAAATGAAGAAAAAGTGAAGTTTGTATAGATGCCGGGAATCGGGATATAAGGAATTTGATAAATGCCAAACTAATAAAAAGGAGGGAATTTATTATCTAAAATTAATGCCCGATTTATAGTCGGTAACGTTAACTTTAACTTAAACGTAACTTAAGACACTACAAAATTTTGATTTATAGTCGGTAGAAATTACGTATTCTTTGACGTTTAATTTGATATTAATTTTGGGTTTGCAATCAATTTTATAAATCAAATCAATTCTTTAAAGCAATAAACTGATTTTAAAATCAAAATTTAAAATAATGAAATCAAAATAAACATTTAATACAAAATTTAAAATAAAAAAATGCATTTTTATATTAATTTCATGCCGAAATTTGGCTTTAATGTCGCTTTTTTTATATCCTTTACATTTCTTAATGAATAAAATTTTATTTTTATTAACACTTTCAATTAAATTTAAGGTTTCTTTAGTATTTATAATAAACGTCAAAAAATCCTTAACAAAATCTTTAAGATAGAATGAAATGAACTTTACGTTAAGTTAACGTTAAGTTTACGTTACCGACTATAAATGCTCTAGTGCATTTTCATACAGTTGTACTTTACGTTAAGTTAACGTCACAGACGTGTTAACGTTAAGTTAAAGTTACCGACTATAAATCGGGCATAAGAAGTCGTAAATATAATGTTTTGTTTTAAATCGTTTGTTTGATTGAAAAAATTGATTATTCTGTGATCGATTCGCTGAAATTAATTATCTTTTAAACTATTTGTATTTTTTATTTGAATTTTTTTATGTGATTTTGAAGTTATGTGGGTTTTCTTTAGGTTTTTGGGATTGTACGGAGGATTTTTGTATGTGGTTAAATCTTAAAATCACATGCCATACTTTTCAACTGTCCTTCATTCCCTCGCAGCCATAGTCCCAGCATCGTTCTCTCTCAATGGCATCCATATTACCTTGGTTCCTCAGGCTAAAAGCATTGGCCTTATTATCGACAAAGATCTCTCGGTGAAAGCTCACACGAACTACATTTTAGGTCGCGCGACTGCTACTATATGAGGAAGCTTTATAGTTTTAACCACTTTCTACCCATACATGCTTTGCTTGTTCACCGCGATTTCTCGAAAACGGCTCATTCGGTGATTAAAATTGTTTTCTTGCATTGTAAGGCAGATTCCGATGTTTTCCCATGAGGGTTATGCTTTTTATGTACTTTTCTCGATTTAGTAGATATGGCTTAACTATTTATAGTATTTATTGAGGCTACTGTTGGCACTTGGCGAAACATTAATAATTTGCGAAATATAAAAAGTGTTCTATATTATTAAAATACATTTATTATTAACTATTTATATACATATAATCTGAAGATATTTTCCAAAAACATCACAAATAATTATGTTGTTTAAACTACGTTATATATAGAGAGATTAGGGTTTCATTTCTTAAGCGACTTAAAAAAAGATTGTCATCGATGAATGATTTCTGGGATTTGAAGTTAGCCGACATTTGATTTTATGATTGCGAAAATAAAAAAAAATTAAAGTGCGTAATCTTTACACGCTGTTGAAGTAAAACTTCTTTGGCTACTGTAGCAGGTATTACTAAAAATATTAAATTTAAAACAAATATGTCATATTGAAATTTAGAGTAGCATTTCTTGATAATATAATTTACAACAATGTGTAATAAAAAGCCATAATTATATAATGTTGTACAAAGTCTTACGACGTATTACATATTAAAATTCACGATGAATACGTGTCCACTTGTAGAAAAAATTGAGCTTTATAAACCAAACTGTAATATTAAACCAGAAAACTGAATCTACTTTAAACAAATTAGACTTGCAAATCTCTTATTTATGAATTACAGAATAATGGATATAAACAAAATTAAATTATATACTGAATATGACAAAAACTAAATAATTTAATCTCCAATACAGACAACAATTCTACTTTTTACAAATTAAACAATCATTTATGTAAAACATGTATTATTAATTGACATTGAGTGTCGTAACTAAGCCGTCAACAATAAAATGTTTAATTGCACAGTAGTACAAACAAATGTCCCTACGCTTATTACAATTGAAGAGAAATAAATTATTAGCGAATTTCTTTAAATATGAATACTATTATTTTAGGGTAAAAATTGAAAATAATCCGTCGTTACACACTTAATTCAACAACAAGATTTGGTACAACAAACGATGCAGTTTTTCAAGAAATTTAGCAAATTTTCAAGGTAAAGTTTATGTTTCTAGCGTTAGTTATCATAAACCTCTAATTTCATATTTCAATTATGATAATAATTGAATTGGTTTTGTAATACATTATGTAAATATTGCTTTTTATTACACATATTGTAAATTATATTATCAAGAAATGCTACTCTAAATTTCAATATGACATATTTACTTTATATTTAATCTTTTTAATAATACCTGCCACAGTAGCTAAAGAATTTTAATTCAACCGCGTGCAAATATCACTCATAGAAAATTATATACGCCCACCTCGACAGCTATAGCAATGTAATACAACTCAAACTTTCCAAACAGATTAAAATGTTTTGATTAAATCGCCTAAAATACATAAAAATACGGGTTTTTCCAATTTTCTGAAAACTGCATTTTCACATCATAAAAATTATGGGACCCTCTCGAAATCAACACAAATAGAATATGATTAAGATCATCCAAATCGAATGAGCCGTTTTTGAGAAATCGGTCAACATACATAAAAAAACCCACAATGAAATACAGAACCTCCTCTTTTTGTAAGTCGGTTAAAAAACTAAAATAATTAAAAATATAAATTTAAAAAATAAGGAAACTCAAAATCAACACATCTAACTCATATAACATTTAGTACGAGACTGAATAAAAAATATAATAACATTAACAAATTAATGACAATTGATACACACAATACACATAATTGAATTGTATCGCATACTTGCCGAACAAAATATTCGTTTGCCTTTTTACTTCATTGTTGTTTGAATTTCTTCTTTATTTTATTTATTTCTTTTTTTTTAAATGTTACTTCCGTTCAAAAACGATTTGATTTACTTGTCATATCGCGGCTTTTAGTAATTTCCCAAGGGCGGTGATAATTCGAAATAATTTTTTGCCAAAAATTTTGAAAGCAAGTATATCCCCAAGTATAACCCTCGGCCAGTATAAAGCAAGTATAACCCTCAGCCTACAGCCTCGTGCTTTTATCAATACCACTTGCTTGAGGAATTTTTCAAAAAATTATGAGAATTTATCAACGAACGAGGGGAATTCGTTTAGAAAATTTTTTGCCATTTTTCATTTCTTTATAATTTTTTATGAATTATACGTTGGCCTACTCATAATTTTTTGGAAAATTCTTCAAGCAATTATGTACTTGCTTTCGAAATTTTTAGGTAAAAAATTATTTCGAATTATCACCGCCCTTGGGAAATTACAACTGATAACTTTTAAAATTATTCAAATTTTAAAATGGCAGCGCCATTGCGGTAAACACCGGAACAGAAAAATCGCTCTATTGTGTTGTATTCTATTGTATTCCCTCCCTAATCATCACATTGCAAATTGCAGCTAGGCATCTGCAGCTAGGCATTTTTCTCTCTCTCTCTGGCGTTTACATCACATGGAGGGATTTTGCCGTCTGTGCCACCAGCTTCCAATCATCTCGTTCCATGACCAGTTGACCCCAGTTTCGAAATCCTATATCACGAAGGTCTTGGATGATGTCATCACGCCAGCGTTGTCTAGGTCTTCCTCTTCGACGAACACCAGCTGGTTGTTGTTGGGACGCTTTTTTTATCATTCTATCCAAAGGAGCCCTTTCTACATGACCAAACCATCTAATCCGGTTAGATTTAATGAATCCGATTACATCGCAGGCTCCAAGAAGCTGTCTGATTTCATGATTCATTCGGATTCTATACTGATTTTCAGCAACTTTACATGGACCATAAATTGTTCGTATGACCTTCCTCTCGAATGTTGATAGAATTCTACAATCGGAGGAAGTCAGTGTCCAGCTTTCACTTCCAAATGTAAGCACAGGTCGGATTAGTGCTTTGTAAAGTGTGAGTTTACACGACCGATAAAGATATTTTGATCGCAAAAGTTTTGAGTATGCGTAGAAAACTCTGTATGCGGCAGAGACACGGGCTTTGATATCTGCCTGCATGTCATTTGACGATGTTGAGACCCGGGGTATTTGAAGTTTTCCACGCGTTTCACTTCATAGTCGGCAGTATCCAGATTTCCAGGAGGTATGTTCCTAGATGTTGTTAGCACTTTAGTTTTGCCGGTGTTGATGCATAATCCAAGCCGTTTAGCATTTCTTTCAAGCCGAGAGAGACTATCCTTAATATCGCTTGTTCTACGTCCGAGAAGCACAATATCATCTGCGTAGCCAAAAACTTGACTAGATTTGTTATATATGCAGTTTTGTGTCTCAATTCGGCTTTTTCTTATCGCGTACTCCAGCGCCAAATTAAATAGTACGGGCGCGAGTGCATCACCTTGTCGAACACCTGATGTTATAGCGAAAGGATCAGAAACTGACCCTTCGATTACTATTCTACAATTTGATCCCGATGTTGTGAGTTTGCACAGAGAAACAAGTTTCTCTGGGACACCAAGGCATATGAGTGCAGACCAGAGGTTGTCGCGGATGATACTATTTATTTATTTATTTTATTTTATTTATTTTATTTATGCTTGCCTGAAATCAACGTAGAGCTGGTGAATGCTGATGTTGTACTCCCAACATTTTTCCAGAATCATCCTTAATGTAAAACATTGATCTATGGTTGAGCGATTGGGACGAAAACCACACTGATAGTCACCAATGATAGATTCAGCGAACGGGGTGAGTCGAGCAAGTACGACATTAGCTAGTATTTTGTATGCAATATTCAACAGTGCGATGCCACGATAATTTGCACACTTTAGACAGTCACCTTTCTTATGTAGCGAAACAATGAGAGCTGTTTTCCATTCAGCAGGTAGTTCTTCTTGGTCCCAGATTGCAAGAATCAGATCGTTTATACGTGAGACCAGAGCTGCTCCTCCATTTTTCAGAAGTTCTGCGGGAATTCCATCGAAACCTGGTGATTTGTCATTTTTCAGTTTTTTAATGGCAGCTCCACTTCTTCTATTGCTGGGTAACGGACAGAAATCTCCTCCGTTGATGGAGCAATTGCTCGAATAGGATGAACTTAACATTCGTCCTATTCAGCAGGTCTTGAAAGTTGGATCGCCATATTGCCAGCACATCACGTTCACTTGTTGTAAGTTCATTATTTTCATTTTTGATGGCTGTAGATCTTGGGTGGAAATCTTTTGTCAGATTCCGTGCATTGGCAAAGCACTCTTTTGAATTTCCGTTGGCCGCATGCTGGTTGATGTTTTCGATGCAGCTCTTCATGTGTTCACGTTTCTTTTTACGTAGAAGTTTTGCTGAGGCTTTCCTGGCGCATAGATAATCAATCAGCTTGGGAGCTTCGGGTGTTTCTTGTCAACCATTTTTCTCGCAGTTTTTGAAGCGTTTGCCATTCTTCTTGTATGTTTAATGGCATCTCAGAAGAGATGTCATGCTCTTCTATGGTTTGTGTTATTATTTCCTGATATCTATTCAGCGTTTCCGGATGTTTAAATGCTTCGACATTCGAGCGCAGGGTCTTTTTTGCTTGTCTGTTAAATGTAGATGATAATTTGCACTTCTACTTAAAGATGACAAGCATATGATCGGTGTCCATATCAGCACCTCTGTATGATCGAACGTCAGTTATACTTGTAGAGTGTCTCTTAGAGATCATGACGTGATCGATTTGATTTTCCGTTCTTCCGTCATTTGATTTCCACGTTGCCTTGTGGATTCTCTTGTGAGGGAAGAAAGTGCTGGAAATTACTAGATCATACATCATAGCCAGCTCGGCTGCGCGAAAAACGTTATTGTTGCTGGTATGATGCAAGCTGTTAGGGCCGATATGTGTTTTAAGTTAGTTCTGCAATCCTACCGATTTGAGCATTAAAGTCACCTACCACGATTTTTATATCGTGCCGCGGGATGTTATAGATGACTTCTTCGAGTTCTAGGAAGAACAGGTCTTTAATATCATCTTGCATCTTTTTCCAAAGTGTCATCAAAATTCGTTCACAAACGAATGCTGTGTGCTCCCAACAAACATTGAAAAAATGGTGACACAGTAAACAGGTGCTCGGGAGGCCCCGTACCACTTATCTCAATACTGTCCAAAAACTAATCAGTTCTTTGTCATTTAAGTCTTCATCGTTTTGCAAAGTGTCATTAGAATTGATTAATTAATGAAGTCTGTATGCTCCCAAAAACTTTAAAAACAATGTGTGAAAAGTCAGCAGTTGTATGGTAGACCCCCGCCACTTTGACCAATGTGTCCCAAAAGTTGTTAATTTTCTTCTCACACTAATTGGAACCTTTCACATAAGTTTCATCATAATCACTTCATTATTGTAGGCTGCAGTGTGCATAAACACACTGAAAAAAATTGAAAATTTACAAAAAAATTTTTTTTACCGGAAGTGAAAAACCGGAAGTTGGGATGCAGAACTGTTGTGAACCCTACTAAATGCTCATGTGAACCCTACTAAATGCTTTCATAAGTTTCATAATAATCACTTCATTATTGTAGGCTGTAGTGTGCATAAAGACACTGAAAAACCTTCAAAAAACTACAACTTTGTACCAACTGTACCAACTTTTATCCAATTCAATTATCTGGTACATATGTTATTGAGCTTTCAAAAAAACATGTGCTCCAGGGACCCCACACCATTTTGTTCACTATCGCTCAAAAACTTATCAGTTCCTTGTCATACATGTTTGCATCTTTTTCCAAAGTGTCATCAAAATTCATTCACGAATGAATGTTTTATGCTCCCAACAAACATAAAACATTGTGGGGAAAAACCACCTGTTGTATGTTGGACCCCCATACCCTTTATCCAATGTACTCCAAAAGCTGATAAAATCTTTCTCATGTTACTTGAAAGCTTTTACCAACGTTTCATGAAAATCGATCGGTAATCGTAGGCTACAGTAGGGATAAACACCTGGAAAAAAAACTTTTTAACCGGAAGTGACAAGCCGGAAGTTAGTATGCAGAAATATTGGAAACTGTACTAAAACCTTATATACTAAGTTTCAATAAGATCATAGTCCGGGATTAGAAGTTCTTCAAGATTTAAACTTAGAGGTGTTTCGGAGACCCTCGCCATTTTGTCCAAATTTGAAATGAATCCAGATCTTCCATTTTTAAGTGAACCTGTATCATTTGCCAAAGTTTTATCAAGATCCTATGCAGAAAGGTCAGCCACCCACCCACCCACACACACACAGACGTACACCAAAATTTTTATTGGCTATTTAGATAGAGGATGGTCCAAAACAAAAGAAAAAAACAAAATTTGGGGTATGTAAGATTTTTTTTTTCACGATAGATTGCATTACTTCACACAATTTAAAATTGTGGTGAAGTAAAAAAGTTTTCCAGGTAAATTCAAAATCTCTTTACAAAGAAAACTCGAGAAATTCTGAGAATAATCGACATCATTATTTTGCGTGAATTGTATTTCATGTTTGAATTTTGTCGCCTCTCATTCCAAGAAACGAATTTGCAACCCACGTTTAGTTGAAATATTGCTTAAGATTAAGGCGAATGAGATAGATCATAGAATACAATTTTTTTTGTACTTCATTGCGATTGTATAGAATCGTAACACTATATATTTTGCCAAAACCCCCGATATAGAAGTCTTCCTTCATTTTTTAGCACAGTAAAAATCGTGAACTTGTAGCGCCATTTTTATAATTAAAACTCAATATAAAAAAAATTCAAAAAATCGCCATAACGCTCATAGTCGTAACGCCATCTGGAAAAATAAAACTCCATATAAAAAAATTCAAAAATATTTAATTAAAAACACTAATCCAATTTTTTGCATATGGCAATGTTCATTGTTTATTGCAAATGGCGTGAATGGGTATGGCTATGATATATCGGGGGTTTTGGTTTTGCCTTTGCTAGTTGTTGAAACTTTTATATTTGTTGATTATTTTTAAATAGATTAGAAATTAAAGTTTGTATAGTAGATTTTTTTTGCCGAACACGAAATTTGTTTGTTATGCGCATATTGTTTGCACATGCACGGAATATTCAGTGTCTCGATTAAAATATTAAAAAAAACTATTGGGGTCCCATTGAAATGGACAAAAAAACGCATAAAATTTATAAATTACTATTGAAATTCAACCAATTATAATATCAAACTAGTAGAAATATTAATGATTTTGTAGGAAAAATAACAAAATTGTGATAATTAAAAATAATTATAATAAAAATAACGACGCCTATGTAAACAAATATCACAACAAACAAATGGTACGAACTAGAAGCAGAAATTTAACTAATATAATTGTTTTGAAAACAAATTTATCCCAAAATAAATAATACATCTCTGTTTAACTTTTTGTTTCATCTTTTATCTCTTGCTGCGTCCTATCTGTCAAAAATTCGCTGGCAAAAAATTCTACTATAGGGCGATTTTTCTGTTCTGGTGTTTACCGCAATGGCGCTGCAAAAGGGGGATAAGAGAAAAAATTCAAAAACTTTTATATGGGATTTCATACAAAACACAACTTGAATAATTTTAAAAATTATCGGTTGTAATACCACGAGTCATTGAAATTTTTTCGAAAGTTTTTTGATTTTACGAATTAAATTATTTAGCAACACTGCGAATCAAAGCGCACAATAAACCACGAGTCCGAAGGACGAGTGGTTTAAGTAGTGGTTTGATTGAGCAGTGTTGCTTAAAAATAATTTAATGAGTAAAATTGAAAAATTTTAGACAAAAATTTCAATGAAGAGTGGTATTTAATGAGATAATTTTTTTAAAATTATAATTTTATTTAAAAGATAATAATTATTAGTTTCTAAATAAAGTTTTTTCTACAAATTATTCAGCTTATAAAAAATTATGTAAAATTGCAAATAATAAAAATGTCCGTTTTCATTCATAAATGATTGCTTGTTTATGTTTATTTGTCAAACATAAATTACAAATTTATAGCATTTATGCGCCTACTAAGATAAAATTATATTTCATTTTGTTAGAAGAAAAAATGACAACAAAGAATTTTCATAACGACAAAGCAAAATTATCGACGACAAGAAGAATTGCCGACAGTAAAAACAAAGCCTACTGTTTAAATACCATAGTTTGTATGAATGAAAAATAAAATATCTGACAGCAAAAAAAAATTATCTATGAAATTTCTCATTTTACCACAATTGAACAATTTTAATTTGGTTATGGAGTATTATTGACTATATTTTAAGCGTAATATATAAAATATTATTCTTAAGTCGCTCAAAAAAGAAAGATAAAAATTCCCAAAATTTCCCATACAAAGTTGTATGAAAAATTTAACCTATTTTCGTATTTGTTTTACGGACAGAAGAAAAGAAAATATTTTATATATTAAGCTTAATATATAGTCAATAATACTTCATAAACAAATTTAAATTATTTAATTGTAGTAAAATGAGAAATTTCATAGATAACTTTTAAAATTATTCAAATTGTGTTTTGTATGGAATTCCATATAAAATTTTTGTGATTTTTTCTCTTATCCCCTTTTTGCAGCGCCATTGCGGTAAACACAGGAACAGAAAAATCGCCCTATAGGGCGATTTTTCTGTTCCGGTGTTTACCGCAATGGCGCTGCAAAAAGGGGATAAGAGAAAAAATCACAAAAATTTTATATGGAATTCCATACAAAACACAATTTGAATAATTTTAAAAGTTATCTATGAAATTTCTCATTTTACTACAATTAAATAATTTAAATTTGTTTATGAAGTATTATTGACTATATATTAAGCTTAATATATAAAATATTTTCTTTTCTTCTGTCCGTAAAACAAATACGAAAATAGGTTAAATTTTTCATACAACTTTGAATGGGAAATTTAGGCAATTTTTATGTTTCTTTTTTGAGCGACTTAAGAATAATATTTTATATATTACGCTTAAAATATAGTCAAAATACTTCATAAGCAAATTAAAATTGTTCAATTGTGGTAAAATGAGAAATTTCATAGATAATTTTTTTTTGCTGTCAGAAATTTTGTTTTTCATTCATACAAACTATGATATTTAAACAGTAGGCTATGTTTTAACTGTCGGCAATTCTTCTTGTCGTCGATAATTTTGCTTTGTCGTTATGAAAATTCTTTGTTGTCATTTTTTCTTCTAACAAAATCAAATTTAAGTTCATCTTGGTAGGCGCATAAATGCTTTAAATTTGTAATTTATTTTTGATAAATAAACATAAACATGCAATCAGTTATATGAATGAAAACGGACATTTTTATTATTTGCAAACTGCATTTTTACATAATTTTGTATTATTAAATATTTTGTAGAAAAATTTTATTAAGAAACCAATACTTATCTTTTAAACAAAATTATAATTAAAAAAAATTATCTCATTAAATACCACTCTTCATTGAAATTTTTGTCTAAAATTTTTCAATTTTACTCATTAAATTATTTTTAAGCAACACTGCTCAATCAAACCACTACTTAAACCACTCGTCCTTCGGACTCGTGGTTTATTGTGCGCTTTGATTCGCAGTGTTGCTAAATAATTTAATTCGTAAAATCAAAAAATTTTCGAAAAAATTTCAATGACTCGTGGTATTACAACCGATAATTTTTTTTTGATGTCAGAAATTTTATTTTTCATTCATACAAACTATGATATTTAAACAGTAGGCTTTGTTTTAACTGTCGGCAATTCTTCTTGTCGTCGATAATTTTGCTTGTCGTTATGAGAATTCTTTGTTGTCATTTTTTGTTCTAACAAAATGAAATATAATTTCATCTTAGTAGGCGCATAAATTTGTAATATATTTTTGACAAATAAACAAACATGCAAATATTTATGAATGAAAACGGACATTTTTATTATTTGTATTTTTACATAATTTTGTATTACTAAATAATTTGTAGAAAAATTTTATTTAGAAACTAATAACTATCTTTTAAACAAAATTATAATTAAAAAAAAATATCTCATTAAATACCACTCTTCATTGAAATGTTTGTCTAAAATTTTTTAATTTTACTCATTAAATTATTTTTAAGCAACACTGCTCAATCAAACCACTACTTAAACCACTCGTCCTTCGGACTCGTGGTTTATTGTGCGCTTTGATTCGCAGTGTTGCTAAATAATTTAATTCGTAAAATCAAAAAATTTTCGAAAAAATTTCAATGACTCGTGGTATTACAACCGATAATTTTTAAAATTATTCAAGTTGTGTTTTGTATGAAATCCCATATAAAAGTTTTTGAATTTATTCTCTTATCCCCCTTTTGCAGCGCCATTGCGGTAAACACCAGAACAGAAAAATCGCCCTATACATAATTGATACATATATAGGGTGACCAATATAAATTTTAGCCAATCCGGGACGAAAAAAGCCATATTGGTATATTTTTGTATAATGACTTTATGGGTATTTGTCAACATGTTCTATATGCGTTTTTTTAGCAAATTAACTTTTCTTGAAATTTTCAGTTGAAATCTTTGCAAGAGTCTTGCAGCAAGACAAAGCGATAAATCATCTTGAAATAACCTTTGCTTTTAAAACATCGATCCTTCTCGATTTTCCGATGTCCCTAGATTATAAATTATTGAAAAAACTTGCTAGGTCGCTGCATTTGTTCCGGGCAGGCACGAACATAGTTCCACTAATATTAGGATATTTTTGAATGGAATGTGATTATCTGCCAAATGGTCGGCCCATTCTGTATCAATACTCAAGTTGCTGTTGGTCCATTCTGCTAGTTTTTCAGTGTTTACATACTGTTTAAGATAGGTCAAATCAGGGAATAAATTATTTTCCATTTCGGTAATTTCGTTCATATCAAAATATTTACGAACACATTGACATGTTTTTTTCGATTCGATGTCGCTCCATTTAATATCACTAATGAGTTTAATAATTCATTTAAAATGATAAATCTCTGAAAATTGAGTGCTTCAAAGCTATCAATATAGCACACAATTGGAGTAAAAATTTACGCCATGGCCAATAAACCATTCTCGAGTTACAGCTCCAGGAGAAAGGATTTCGTGGTCGGTTCGTGCTTGACACTTCACAATGAGATCACGTATATCTTCTGAAACTTCCACTGTAGTCTTTTCCTTATTCAACACGTTTTACAGCGTTATGAAAAACGGAGGCTTGATTATGTAGAAAGAAAAGCCAAAGCACAGACTTCTCATCTTGGCATTTTTCACACCTCCATCATAGCTCTTTATTGCAAGCACCTCTGTTATAAGTTCAAAAAACTTTTACATGGTTTTTCATAAGCTCAACCATCGATCGACCGAGTCAACTGTGTCTAAAACATTTATTTGTCTTCAGAAAGTAAAATAGTTATATATCATTACCTCAGTCAAATTTATTTAGTTGCTCGTTTCGATCCCTAACCTAATGGAGGTTGATGGTTTACATACAGAGTAACTGTATGGATGATATGGTATAGAACTGCGAAACTCAGAGAAAAGTAGTTGGTATCAGTATACTGAAAAATTTGTTGACTTCGTGTTCATTTGATTATATATATATATATGTCCATAAATGCATCATCCATTCGAGTAAATTGTCCCTTTCTGATTACAATTCGATAGTTTTCTTGTTTTTTATTTCGGTCAAGATGTGAATAAAGTTCAAAGATAATAAAACAAAACAGCACATAAATAATATTTACCAATAGGTTTTATTTTGACTGGATCATATAATTCACAACTATTATATATTGTAGTATTACCAATATTTCGAAAACCTTACTGTATTAATTAAATAGCTTAAAAATTAGAATCTATCTTTTACCAAAATAAAACGTGTTACCTAACATTGCTGTCAAAAAAAACAAAATTGTATAGATGTTACCATCTATTTTCTCTTTTTTTGTATAAAATGTTTTAACCTAGGTGTTTAAATTTAAATTATTTATTTGAACATAATACATGGAATATTTGAACGCCACATACACCCCCTTATCAGTGATATTGTTAAATCAATATCACGTAAAAGCTGTGTTTACATATGATGGCGAATTTATTTTTTTGTGTTTATTTTATGAAATATTCTTAATATCTAATTTTCAAACATAGTTAACAATAATTAACAATAATAAGAATAACAATAATAATCCATTAGTTAAAACATCCATTAGTTTGAATAATGTTTTTTTATATAACTTGCTTGTCGCCAAATAAGTTTAGCTCAAAAATTTAGATGCTGCACGGGTGGTCCTTCCAGATCTGGTAGTGAAAGTTTGTGGCTGTAAATTGAAGTGCACTGTCTTTTTTGTTTTGATCACGGGCTCAGCCATAGAATTTTGATCTGGTTTCGAAGAATCTGAAACTGGGATCGAAATGTGATCGGAGTTAGAGTCGTGACTCTGCTTCGTAGAAGTCGAAACAGAAGTCGAAGGAGAGTGCTGAGGAGAACTATGTATTAAAGGTTCGTGAACTGTTAGTGGTTCGTCAGACTTGGTGTTATATTGATAACTGGGTTTAAGTCTGTCGATACTAACTTTGGTCGTTCTACCTTTAATATCGATAGTGAAAGTTTTGTCATTTCGATCGATGACAAGAAAAGGTCCGTCATAGGGTTGTTGTAGTGACCTACGGACCGTGTCTACCCTAAGGAAAACGTGTGAACACGTTTTAAATCATTAAAGACAAAAACGTTATTTGTAGAATGACGAGATGAAGAAACTGGTCGGAGATTGTTAAAATGTAGTTTAAGGTTGGTTACAAAATCCGACTGTGGAATCAATGTCGATTGTTCCGATAAGAAATATCCCGGTAAGCGTAAGGTAGTTCCATACACCAATTCTGCGGAGGAGGATTCAAAATCTTCCCGAAAAGATGTGCGAAGTCCAAGGAGAATAGTCGGGATAGTACGTGTCCAATCTGGTCGATTGTGATACATTATGGCCGCTTTCAGAGTTCGATCATGCCATTACATTTGGGATTATAAGCTGTGGTTCGTCTATGGTCGAAACCTAACAGTTTTGAAAGTTCTGAAAAAAGTTGCGATTCAAATTGTGACCCTTGGTCGGTCACAATGAAATTAGGCACACCGAAGCGAGATATCCATCCAGAATAGACAGCAGTGGCTACGGTTGCAGCCGAAATTTCTGGTATCGGAATTGCTTCGGGCCAACGTGTGTATCTGTTGATCAGAGTTACACAATACCGTTGTCCTTCGGAAGAAGGCATCGGTCCAATAATATCTAAATGAACTTCGGAAAATCGTTCCGAAGTTAAAGTATAATTAGAAAGAGGAGATCGAATGTGTCGTGAAATTTTCGATTTCTGACACTGTAAACAGTTTCGGGTCATTTCCCGGACATCTTTTTTTATTGACGGCCAGACCACGGCGTCAGTCAGTAATTTAGTAGTAGCTTTGATACCAGGATGGGAAATGTTATGCATTTGCATGAAAACTTGTTGACGAAACTGTTTAGGTATAAATGGACGTTGTTTCCCCATAGAAACGTCGCAATGAATGAATTTGTCAGAGCCAAAGGATAGGGGAAACTGTTGGAATTTAAGCGTCGTGCTGTATTCCGAAAGTAACTCCTTAAACTCTGAATCTGTCATTTGAGCATCGGCAATTGCCGAGTAATCAATGCTCTCAGGTAACTGAAGCTGATCAATGCGTGACAAAGCGTCAGCAACAACATTGTCAACTCCAGAAACATGTCGTATATCAGTGGTAAACTGGCTGATAAAATCCAGATGACGAAACTGTCTAGGACTGGCTTTGTCTGGGTTCTGGGACAAAGCATAAATAAAAGGTTTATGCTCCGTGAACAGGATAAAATTGCGCCCTTCAAGAAGGTAACGGAAGTGTTTGATGGCCAAATAAGCAGCCAGAAGTTCACGGTCATAGGCGCTGTAGCGTCTTTAAGTTAACCTTACTGAAAAGAAACTAAGAGGTTGCCATGAATCAGTGACCAGTTGTTGGACGACTGCACCAACTGCTGTGTCGGAAGCGTCGACCATTATAGCGAGTTGTGCCTCGAGAGAAGGATGTGCGAGCATGGTTGCGTCGCTGAGTTGTGTTTTGCAGTTTGCAAAAGCAAGAAGTGAAGATTCCGACCAGTTAATAGGTCGTTTGTCATTCTTTTTAGAACCTTTTAAAAAATCGTTTAAAATGGCTTGGTCACCTGCGGCGTGTGGAATGAAACGCCGATAAAAATTAATCATTCCCAGAAATCGACGAAGATCTTTGACCATTTGAGGAGTAGGAAAATCGGAAATCACGTTAACTCTTTCTCGGGTTGGTCTAATCCCTATTGAGTTAATGGTATGACCTAAGAAATTGATTTCTTTTTGTGCGAAATTACACTTATCAAGCTTGATGATCATACCAGCATCTTGCAGTTTTTGAAAGATGATTTTAAGATGTCCTATGTGTTCGGCATAAGACTTAGATGCGACTAAAAGATCGTCTAAATAGACGAAACAGAATTCTACACCACGTAAAACGTTGTGCATATGTCGCTGAAACGTTTGACCAGCGTTTCGTAAACCGAATCCCATTCGTGTAAACTCGAATAGTCCGAATGGAGTAGAAATAGCTGTCTTAGGAATGTCAGACGGCTCAATTGGTATTTGGTGGTAAGCTCTCACTAAGTCGATAGTCGAAAAAATGTTGCAACCGTTAAGTTGTTGCGAAAAATCCTGAAGAAAGGGAATGTTGTATTTGTCGGGAACTGTGACTTTATTTAAGCCACGGTAATCCCCGCAAACACGAAAATCACCTGTTTTCTTTTCGACCAAGTGTAAGGGACTGGACCATTGACTACTAGAAGGTCTGCATATACCTTGCTGAAGCATAAGGTCAAACTCAGTTTTGGCAGCTTTGAGTTTGTCAGCTGCAAGTCTGCGAGTTTTGCAACAGACTGGAGGTCCAGTAGTAATAATGGCGTGTGTCACATCGTGTTTCACCGCTGAAGAAAGACCCGAGTCAAATGTTAAGTCGTTGAACTCGAGTAGAAGTTCGCTAATTTCGCGAGGAAATTGATCGTTAACGAGAACTGATAAAGAAGGAGTGGAAATTGGGGCAGTTCCTGCCGGCGTGAAAATGTCAGATAAAGGGTCGATAATACGTCTCTGTTTAATATCAACCAGTATGCCATATTTATTGAGAAAGTCAGCTCCAATTATCGGAACAGTAACATTGGCTATTATAAAATTTCGGACGAATGAACGTCGAAGTTCTATAGTTAATGTCAATGACCTATTTCCGTAGGTTGACACAGTCGTAGAATTCGCTGCAACTAAGGTAAGGTGAGATGTCATAGTGAGTTTCTGGGCGGAAGTAGATGGAAGGACTGACACTTCGGCTCCAGTGTCGATTAGAAAATAAATTTGATTAATGGAATCACAAACCATTAATCGATAGTGATTTCGGCTATCACCACATTCCGCTAAGTGTGGTGAGCCTATGCGTTTTTTGGAACTGTAATTGAAGAAAAAGTAGCGTATTTTGCGCAATTTGGATGGCACTTCCGAGCGAGGTTACCGAATTTGTGGTGGTAATAACAGATTCCATCGAAAAACTGTGGAGCACGTGAAGTTGATCGTGACCGGGGTCGACGATCATGTTTTTGGTAAGGAGCTCGAGATCTGGATCTGCTTTGATTAGAAACTTGGCTGCTTAAAGCAGAAATTTGAAGTTCCATCTTTTGAAGTTGTTGTTGTAACAATGCAATTTCATTGTTCGCAGGGGTAGCCGAAGAATTGTAGTTTTGCGAAGATTTTGCAATTTGGAAAATGGGAGTAGAAATCAGAGCATTGAAAACTGCATCAGCTATGTGTGCTTGAGTGTCAAGCGTGTCATCGCTTGCTGCGATGGAGGTGCGGACGTGTGGAGGAAGCTTTTCGCTCCAGATAACCCTAAGTAGTTCGTCTGAGAAATTTGTCTTTGCTTCAGCTCGCATAGCACGAAGCAATTCAGATGGACGTCTATCCCCTAGGTCCATCCCGCGAAGAACAGTGCGGATACGTTCAGTATCAGACTTTCCAAGTCTAGAGAGAACTGTCAGGTGTCATTGCGCGACATACGGTTCTGTACCTATACATCTGATTGTGGGCTCGAGTGAATTGAGACTCTAAAGTAGCAAACCACAATTCAGGTTGGTGATGCCAGAAAGGTGTAGGTATGAAACCCACGGCACCAATGTCGGAGTCGCATTGCATTAGAGGAGGTGTAACATTGCTGCCACAAGGAGTTTGATCATCGGTTGTATTATAATTAGTTTTATTGTTAGCTGCTGCTAACGCGGTAGCCAACATGAGATCTACCTCATGTTGTGAATAAGTTTTGGGCGTGGAGTCCACTGGATTAGTAGGATCCGGGTTTCCCATAATTATTGTTATTATTAAAATTAATTCGAACTTTTATTAAAAATTGATTATCGTGATCGTTTTATCAACAAAAAAACTAAATTATTAAAAAAAAATATTAAATATATAAAATTTAAATTTTATCGGAAAATAATTTTTACTTGAAAATTTATTTTTACAAAAAATAAATTTTACACACTCTAAAATTAAAAATTTTTTGTTATGCAAGTGTACCTTCGTTCCAACGTTGCGTGTTTTTATCACTGCGAAATAGAACTGCGAAACTCAGAGAAAAGTAGTTGGTATCAGTATACTGAAAAATTTGTTGACTTCGTGCTCATTTGATTATATATATATTTATGTCCATAAATGCATCATCCATTCGACTAAATTGTCCCTTTCTGATTACAATTCGATAGTTTTCTTGTTTTTTATTTCGCTCAAGATGTGAATAAAGTTCAAAGATAATAAAACAAAACAGCACACAAATAATATTCACCAATAGGTTTTATTTTGACTGGATCATATAATTCACAACTATTATATATTGTAGTAATACTAATATTTCGAAAACCTTGTATTAATTAAATAGCTTAAAAATTAGAATCTATCTTTTACCAAAATAAAACGTGTTATCTAACATTGCTGTCAAAAAAAACAAAATTGGATAGATGTTACCATCTATTTTCTCTTTTTTTGTATAAAATGTTTTAACCTAGGTGTTTAAATTTAAATTATTTATTTGAACATTATACATAGAATATTTGAACGCCACAACTGTATGTTCTACTATCTAAGAACTATGTCAGAAAGTAGTCTAACCTGAAGGGTTAGACCTGATTTGTTTAACTAATGCAAGCAGTGCATGAGCTTCAATGCAAAATTATTTAAGCGCATTGAGGGTCTCCTGGTGCAGTCCCTTTTTTTTATTATTACTACACACTTTTTACACACTTTTATTTAACTTGACTCTTGAGAGCTTTGATGGGTGGAATTTTGTGATTTATTTTTCAGTAACTTCCCATTATGTTATTAATCCCAAATTGAAAAGACAAGTTTGTTGAAGCAGTCAGTACGTATTTCTAAAACTTTTAAAGCAAAAAACTTTATAAATCTGAAGAAAAAAAAGTCCGAGCGGCAGGTATATCCGCTAGAAATAGGTAGATTTCGGGATCAGACAGTTATGTGTGCATTTAGAATCGAATTTATCAGATTACTTTATAAAAAATACTATAACCGTGGGTCACAAATACTTATCTACACTCAACAAAATTTATAAAAATACACTTGTAGTTTTTTTTATTTGTTTTTTTTTTTAACAAACAATATTTAAAGACATTTTATTTCAATTTAATATAAATTCATTTTTTTTTTTTTTTACGACAAAACACGTTTTTTCAATATCTTGGTATTCTATATTCTCTTACAATTATTTTTCTCTCTCTTTTTTAACAAATTATAAAAATCAAAAATGGATTCCAAAAAAAAGGCACCGTTCACATACTGTTGTTTAATATAAAATAAAGGAAAATTCTTGAAGACCGACAATATGCATGTGAATAAAGTATTAAGATACATATATATAAAGCCGTTTGTTACATCCTCCCCCTTTGGATCTATGTTGTTCTACAACATGGATCCAAAAGATCAAATAAATAAAATAAATTCGTCATGGAAATAATAATAAAAATATCCACCATTAAGTTACTGGTATCTTTTGGGCTTCACAATACGACGAGTGGACCTTCTTTCAAGTCGTGGACTCATTGTTTCTGGTTCGCTAACGACATTATCATTAGATCTCTGTAAAATATCGGGCGCGACTGAATCGAACTGATTGGTGGGAACAGCGGATTTATTAGTGGTCGGGCGACCTCGCCTCCTAATCGGATACATAGGGGAATTATCAACTTCTCCAGTATAGTATTTTAAAAATGATACGTGATAAGTTCCTACAAAATTACCATCCATAGTTTCAACATCATATGTTGTAGTTGACTTAGCACTTCGGATCCGATAAGGGCCATCTCTCTTAGGGAAGAATTTCGCCGTTAGACCTCTTTGTGCATCACTCAGTAATTTCGTTTTTACTAAAACTAGATCACCTGGTTCAAAGGTCTTATGAATTCGTCTTTTGTCTGCATAGTATTTCCAATGATCTTGTTTTGATTCATTGATTTCACGAGCGTTATTCATAACAATGCATACTCTGACAGACTTATCGGGTTTTGGAACGAGGACCACGGGTGCCGCCCATGGGGACTCACACTCTTCAATGATATCGTCATGGAGCATCCGCTCTATTTCTTTTTTTAAAATTTGTTCTTTTTCGGAAGACATTCTGTAAGGAGGTGTTGCAATTGGTCTACAGTTCGAGTTTTCTAATATTATTTGGTGTTCCGCGTGCGATGTAGGGTCTCCCCCTGGCAAAAATATCTCTGCGTGCTCATGTAATAAATTATTTACATGTTGATATTGTACCGTATTTAAATTATTTCCCTCGTTTGGACGTAACAACTCTAAAGATGATAATTTTAATTTATTATTACATTCAGGTCGCTTTGTCTCGAAAAGTAAGTCATGAAAAGGACCGTCATTGCCAAACTTCCATTTGGAATTTGCAAAATCAAGTACAAGTTTTGCATTAATAATAAAATCTATACCTAATAAAGTTTCTTTTGGTTTACCTTCCGGTAATGCTAGGAATACGGTTGGAATTGTTTTTCCTTTTAGGACTACATCTACTTCTGCTAATAAACCCTTGTGAGTTTTCTCCGATCCATCTGCTAAGGCAATCGTAAGAATTTTTGGCTTAAATTCAACGCATTTCTGCTGTAATATCGATACTAAACTCTCACTAGCGATACTTAACCTAGCGGCTGTGTCAATTAATGCATAACCATTTGTACCAAGAATGTTTATATTTAACCTGGGACGTGGCTGTGGACTTAATTGAGATGATATAGAATAAAAATTTGCCATATCTTCTATGAAATCAGAACTTTGTTTAGGATTATAATCATTATGTTCAGGCTCGGAAGCATATAGATTCGAATCAGCGATAGACAAAGCTTGAACTTTCGTTTTGCATATGTCACAATTACTCTTTACGACCCCTACTTTACCACAACCATAGCAGTAAAATTCAGGCTTAACTTTGAATGGATTTAGTGAATGGGTTTCCTCCGTTTTTGTTTGGGTCGGCTGTGAAGGTGGTGTTATCGTTTTTCCCGATTCAAAAGGATTATTTTTATTTCGTTTTCGACAATCCGATAAATCGTGACCGGATATCTTACAGTAACGGCAATATTTGGTTTTATTTTCACTTTTTGTATTGGTTTCAACATTTTTATTAATTTTTTCACGTTCAAGAAACAGTGACTCCTCAGCTCGAGCAAGTATTAACAGTTTATCAAAAGAAGTAAAATCTTCGCGTTTTACTTTTTCACGGATTTTGTAAGATAAAAGACCGTAAATCATGTCTAATTGAACAGATTCGGATAAGCCAGCATCTGCGATTTTTGAAAAAAGTGCGCGTTTGTCACAAATAAATATATCAGTTTTTTCGTTATCTGATTGCTTCTTACCAAAGATCTCTAAATATATTTGATAGGGAGGCTTAATTATATCAAAAGTTGATTTTATTAAATTAATCGCGTTTTCAAATGAATCAACCGTGTGTTTGATACCTTGCCACCACACGGCTGCGGTATCCGTAAACAGCATTGGAAGGCCTTTAAGTGCGTTTTCATTGGAAATCCCTACACAATCCTTATAAATTATAATTGAGTCAATAAAAGCTAATATATTTGAAGAAAGTCTACCATCAAACCTAGCTGTACAGTTGGCAAAGTTTCCTGTTAATGTTTTTGCTGTATTTTCATTACTATGTGTGTTTTCTCCTACCTTCTGTATTGACATTGTCAAAGTCTCCAATAAACTTTTAAACTGACCCTCACTCATTACAATATTTGACATTGTTGAATTTTCTTTTAAAGGTGAATGGATTTCAACTGTATTTTTAATGTGATTTTCGCAATGAAAATATTCCTCCTCTGATGATGTTTCACTATTTCTAGTTCCGATATTTTTAGTCGCTGTTTGTTTCCACTTAGTTGCTTGTAATCGAGTAAATGGCCTCGATTTATTTGTTGCTAATTTTGATTTAATTTTCTTTTCCTTTTTCCCTGTTAACATAAATAATATTCCATTAATCATACATCAATACGATAGTAAATTTAATTTAGTAATATTTTGATATCAATATTGATGGTACAGTGATCATTTATTAAGACATCAACAAGATGGTAGATTTCGTTTAATAACCATTTGACATCAATGTCGATGGTTATCACTAATGTTTTGACATCAACAAGATGGTGGATTTTATTTAATAATTATATTGACATCAATGTCGATGGTTATTAGTTATCACTAATATTTTAACATCAACAAGATGGTGAATTGGATTTCGTTTAATAATTATTTGACATCAATGTCGATGGTTATTACTAATGTGTTTTGACATCAACAGATGGTGAATTTTATTTAATAATTATTTAATTATTTTCACATCAAGGTCGATGGTTATAACTAATATGGCTGACTATTAAAATTTTGTTTGAGTGCCCCGTTGGAGCGCCAATTTATAACCGTGGGTCACAAATACTTATCTACACTCAACAAAATTTATAAAAATACACTTGTAGTTTTTTTTATTTGTTTTTTTTTTAACAAACAATATTTAAAGACATTTTATTTCAATTTAATATAAATTCATTTTTTTTTTTTTTTACGACAAAACACGTTTTTTCAATATCTTGGTATTCTATATTCTCTTACAATTATTTTTCTCTCTCTTTTTTAACAAATTATAAAAATCAAAAATGGATTCCAAAAAAAAGGCACCGTTCACATACTGTTGTTTAATATAAAATAAAGGAAAATTCTTGAAGACCGACAATATGCATGTGAATAAAGTATTAAGATACATATATATAAAGCCGTTTGTTACAATACTAATTAAAAACAGAAGTATTAAACTAACTTTAAAAATAAACATTATTTTATACAGTTTTTGGGCTCTAGGCACTTAACCTGTACCCTGATATGGCCAATTGTCAAACATATTCAGGAGACTGTTTGCCGCAACATACCCAGAAAATATTTTTAGCGTAAGTGAAAAAATGCGACCGTGAAAGTGCCGCTAAATGCCGTTGTACTTCACACAGTTTATTGCAGATAGCTAAAGAACCTTTTATTGCAGATGTCTGGCTTTTTAAAAAATGATAGAAATATGTTCAAATAATTAATATTTATAAATTTTGTTTATATATTTTGCCTCAAACGGCCGTTATAACGCTTTTTTTTGACAGTTTTAAGGCTCTAGACTCTTAACCTGTACCCGGATATGGCCAGTTGTCGAACTTATCCAAGAGATTGTTTGCCGCAACACGCTCAGAAAAAATTTTTGGTCTAGGTCGAAAAATGCGACCGTGAGAGTGCCGCTAAATTCCGTTATACCTCATATCGTTATATATATATAATTTTTTTTTTGTTTTTCCGTCTCCGCTTTACATATATAGTCGTTTGGCATCAAAATTTTTCCGAAATTCCTAGATGACGGTCATTGCAATAGGTAGATTTTTATATGAAATCTACCTAAAATTCAAATTTTTTTTCATTCTGAAAGACCTTAAAGAATTGCACTGAAATCCTCATCCTCTGGTTGACTCATTTTGAGCGAAGGAATTTTGGTAATACTGTGTATATCATTATAATAATAGACATCATACATATTTGTGTCATTTCATATGGATAAAGAGCCTTACATTATAAATAATGAACACAAAAAAAAAATAAAAGTATGACATTTCGTTCAAAGCTTATAGACCTTTTTTCTTAAAGTTCAAATCGTTATTTTAGTGTATTTGACAGATTACATACAGCAATGATAATTAAAAATCAGTTATTATGTATGAAAGTATGAAAATCCATAAGATCTGAATGCCCATTTACCGTGCTGAAATTTTGCTCATACTGAGTATCTCATTATAATAGAGGACATATTACACATTTTCGTCATTTTTATATGAAAAAATGGCCTTAAATTGTAAATAATGAGTGATTTGTATTTCGAAAATTTTAAATAATTGTTATTTCTTCTAAATCCAGATTGTTTTGTGTTCTCGTTAAGTTTTTTTTACTATAGTTGCATAATTATTATTTTTTCAATACATTTTAATACATAATTAATGATTTCTAATTATCATTGCTGTATGTAATCTGTCAATTACATACAGTAATATAACGATTCGAATTTTAAGGAAAAAAGCTCTATAATTCAGACCTTTTTTCCGAAAAAAACTTGACATTTGGGCGAACATACCCGCTAAACATGGTGAATCGTTTACGAACCGTAAACGAACAATGCAGTTCGTAAACGGTTCGTAAATGGTTCGTAAACGGTTCGTAAACGATACACCATGTTTAGCGGGTATATATTTAATAATTTATGTACAACCCACTAGATTTTTTGTTACTTTAGTAACAGGTCTTTAGTTTGTTATCATTCATAAGAGTGCATTAGAGGAAGCGAGATAGACATATATCTCTTATAGCGCCATCGCATAATATGAAAAAGATCAAAACTAATTTCAAGAATATATGGTTTGAACCAATGTTTTTTACGACTTTATAATATATGTCGGTCGGAATCATGTTAAAGTTTATGTTTAATATTGAATAAGCCAAATTTATTTTAAAAATAAATAAGGAAAATATACAATAGTTGTAAGTATTATTCTATAAAAGTAAGTATTCAAATCAATTAAATGTTGATATATTTTAAATTAAGAAAATTATATATGTAATTCTTTTATTTTAATTTAATGCCAATTTAGTTTTGCAGATTATATTATTTGATAAAATATTGAATTGTTTAATATTATTAATTGTTGTATTATTGTTTTAATTAGTTCTTTAAGAAATAATATATATTTATATTTATTAATTTATTTACAGTCAATAAAAACTTAAAATTATAAAAATGTATTTTATTTACAAAAATCAATATTTATATAACAAGGTTGCTTTGTGGTTTAGGTTAACCAAGACAAACTAAAGACATGTCTGACCAGACAACCTAAAGACACGTCTTACCAGACAAACCCTAGACTTGTTACACAAGACGAGGTGGGACATTTTGTTCGAGCGGTCTTGGGTTTGTCTTGGTCTTGTTACTATAACGCGTTAATAGTAAGTTACTAGTAAATCTGGTATAACACTTTTACTGGGAACTTAAAATTAATACAACGAGCAAAGAAACGTACTAAAATTTTACACTGGATGTTTAAATAACATACTTACAATTGTTATAGTGCAATTAATTATTAACCTTCTTAAAATTCCTTTAAATTTCAAAGAATATTAAATTTTCGGTAAGTGATTTAATTGCTAGTTTTACATATGGTGTATTTTCTGTGAAATAATGTGGTTAACTTATTTGTAGGTAAAATAATATAACTAAAAACTCTAAAATAAAAATATTAATAAAAAAAATTTAAAAAACACACTTTTTGAAAAACGAACTAAAAAGTAGCAAATAAATTTTGCATTAACACCAGCGTTATGTCTTTTATAATTATATTTCCTTTGAAATTGTTAGAAGAAAAAATATTTAAATGGTATTTAACATTAATATAGAAAAGGAACAAATGTATTCTATGTTAATCTCTAACAAGAGAGACTACCAACGTTTATTCCCTTTCCTTTCTGAATGCGCCACCCACTTTTATTTTATGTAACAAATGGGAACGGAAGACTGTTTGTCAATCGAAAATTAGCATTTTAAATTAGTCAAAAATTTAATATTTGCATCTATGCTAAGATGTGTCAAATACCATTTAAATATTCTTTCTTCTAACAATTTCAAAGGAAATATAATTATAAAAGACATAACGCTGGTGTTAATGCAAAATTTATTTTCTACTTTTTAGTTCGTTTTTCAAAAAGTGTGTTTTTTTGCTTCCTTTCTACTCTGCTGTTTGTGTTGACAGCACGGTTGTATAATTTGGGGATTGTGCACGTAATGACCTGAGTCGGGGTTGTAGAAATGGATCTGTAACCTCGGATCATGCGGAGTAACATATTTCTTTGCTTAACGTTAGTCCGCTCATACTAACCAGCTGAGCAGTACGAGATAATATATTCCACTACGATCTTATAAATAAGATGTAGTATATTTCTATCAAGACCCCACCATGCATGAGATAACCTTGTGAAGCTGTGGAAGAGGGACTTGGATTTCTAGCATATTCGTGTAACATGACTTGATGCACTCATCCTCTCATCCAAGTCAACACCAAGGTATCTGGTTGAGCTGACCATTTTGATTGTTTTTCCATTAACCCTAACCTTAGCTCTGACGTACTTGCCCTTTAGCTGTAGCATAACAAGTTTTTGCTCCGACAAGCTTAATTTGTTTCTTCTGCACCAGGAATAAAAAGTATGACTTTAGCCGTTGAAATAATTGTAAAATTCTTTCTATTGGGAGCATAACCGCCAACCGTCTTGTTTTGCTTGCGCCAAGTAGACGACGAGTCAAGTTCAAAATCAAATTTTATTGGAATATTTTTTAATATCTCATAAAGAATATTGTATGGTAATTTGTGCTAGAAAAACGGAACAATTCGTTACTTTTTTTACACCGAAAAAAAAACGTTGGTAGAATCAACTACAAAGCTTGTTTGATTTTGCGTCTAATACGAACGTGGTTATTTTAACCAATGTAGCATTGTCAATTTATTTTAAAAAACGTAACAATTTTTATTATTTAAATCAACCACGGGGTGATCAATTTTTCTTGTTCATATTTTTCAGTTCGTTTGTTCATGTTTTTGTTTGAAAATTATTGTGTTCGTTAAAATAAAAAACTAGGAGAAAAGAAACTAATAAACAAAATAAAGAAAAGTAATAAACAATAGAATAGAAAAATAAAAAGTTTTTATATATTTTAACATGGCTGGTTTTATTTAACATTTTACTTTAGGAAATAATTTAGGTGTGTTTAATTGATTTAAATAATTTCCATATTATTTGCATATAAAATTATGTGCGAAAGAAATTTATCAGTTAATGTTATAACAAAAATATCGTTAATGAAACAGGCCCTTTCTATAATTAATTTTGGTGATTTAAAAAAATTATTATATTTTTTTAATATTTTTTATTTGTCTTGTTTCATGTCCATTTATCGATATTTTAATTTAATTTTTCATAATAATGAGAAAATTATAGAAAATTAGTGTAATTTTCTACACATAATTCAAATATTTAAATTTTTTGATTTCTGAATTTTGGTCTTTTAAATCGTATCATTAAAAAAATGGCGAAAAAATGGACGCATCCTTTACAAACAAAATCACACTCATACATTTCCTATTTAGAACGTAAATATACGAACGCTAGCTTTATGCATAAAAATGTTTGTCGGGATTGATGCGAAATACATACTTCTAATATAAAAAATTTCAAATATTATATTTACGAAAAAAACGAACCCATACAAACATCGATAGCAGCAAAAACAAAACAAAGATGTACCAAACCAAAAGATTTAATACGGCGTATTGCTTGATTCTATCACAAACGTATTCAATATCACTATTTTTAGTCTAATTTTTAATTTACCACGTTTGTAGTCAATTGAAAATTAAATCATAATTGACTCAACAACAAACATGGTTAAATCAAATATGTCTGTGATACTTATAAAAAAATATATCAACAACGGTTAAATTGTTAATTTAAATACGGAGCGTTGGTTGATACAATCACTAACGTATTTAGTTCCCCAATTTTCACTTAATTTTCGATTAACAATGCAACATGTTTGAATCAAGCAAGATTTTTTCTTTCGGTGTAATATTCCTTGACAATTTCTGGGACATTTTCAATGCGGGACGGCAGACTTAAATCCGGGACTGTTCCGGCGAATCCGGGACGGTTGGTCACCCTATACATATATGTATTCTAAATTTTTTTGGAATGGATGAAAAATTAAAGTAGTAAAAATAAAACTTGAACTTGATCTAAGGAATAAATTGAGTTTTTAAGAAAAAAAAAATTAACCTCTATTTGACACTTTATTGTGAATTATAAATTAAAAATAAAAATAAAATTAACAACAAATCTTATATTTTAATTTCTAAAAATTTTCAAGCAAATTCGAATTATTTACCAAATAAAAAATTTTTCCACATATAAAATGTTTTACGGTCTACAACCAAACATAGTATCATTAAACTAAATCCATGTGATCCAGCTATAATTACAAATAAATAATGGAAAAAAATTTGATTTGTAAGTACAGCGAGAAATCCAAAAATCCATGTCAATGACATCAATAGAAATATTGAAACAAATACTTTAACTTGTGTGAAAAATTTAACTTCGGGTTCATTTATATTTCTGACGTGCTTCGCAGGATACTTTATGTGCAAAACAATTCTAAAAAAAATAAATAAGTTTATACAAATAATAAGTAAAATAGGGAAATGAACACCATATCGTAAGACATCGTCAGTCGGATAACAAATATAATTATAAGAAGGATTAGTTTGAAATGGATAATAGTCATAAATACCCACGAATGCAAGAACAATTGCAAATGGTAAAACCCATCCGAGTAGTATTGAAAGTAACTTGAAATTTGGAGGAACAGTGGCTCCAAATACAACAACATAACGACTGTATTGACTATTGCCTTCAAATAAACTTAAACAAAAATTCACCAATGTTGTAAAATGAAGAATGCTTCCCAACAGTTTACATTCAAATTTTTGAATGTCTGTAATTAATTGACTGTATAAAAAGCAAATCATTAGTGATGACGATGCAATACAAATTTGAATAATTAAACCACTTGTTTCTTTTTCACGCCATTGTTCGAATAATATTGCTGTTAGATAAATTAAAAAATATCCAAATAATGATAATCCTATAGCCACATTTTGAATATGCAAGAGAATTTCTATGTGATAATTATCTATATCACCTCCTAGTAATTCCACTAAAGAAACTGGAATACCTAGTTTTTCGATTGGACAAATATATATATTATCATAGTATTTTTCTGGTTGACGAAAATTTCGACCCCATTGATTAACATTTTTGCTATCCCACGATGAGCATTCTTTTTTGGACGTCTGCGATCCTTTCTTAGCTCGAAGCAATGATTTTATATACAATCTTTTAGATCGTTGGAGGCCGGGAATATCGACTTGCATTATTTTTGTACACGGTTTAGCTATTGTTTTTGAATTATTTCTATTTTCTAAAAAAAACGAATCCTTATAAAAGCATGTATAAATTATACGATTGCTATCTTTTAACCCCAATTTTCGTAGATTATCATGATCGATATTGATTGCAGCTTCTATTGTTTCGTTTATTATTTTATTATATGTTTCATTAGCGTAAAGCTTTCTGATACTAAAATCATGAAATCCTTCTTCCAGTTTGTTCGAATTTATTTTGTACAATGCGAATCCTGTTATATTTTGAACTTTTGGTTTGATAAGCATCATTACAAAATTCGCCTTTTGTATAATAAATGTTCCATCGTATCCTATATCATTTTCGGCAAGATCGCTTGACGAATATTTTGCCGCCAGTTCGTCCAAGATTTCCTTTAGATTATTTAATAAATTTAAACTGGTTTCTGAAACCAACATTTTTTTTTCAACAAGATCTATAACACCACTATAAATATCCAGAGATTTAGACACTCCATTACCATCTGCTGATGATCTGTATGTAACATCAAATAACTCTGATTCGTGTTTTTTTACAACAGTTTTTAAAATTTCGCTTGTCATGTACAGATAATAATTAGGATTGTTTACTGAATTTCGCATTTTGTGAACGTCATCTAGAATTTGAGCAATATTGTTTGAGTCTAGTGTCGTATCGTTTAGTTTTTTATTCAAATTATATAATTCTTGTGCATTCTGCGTTTCCTCATTTTTACTACATTTTAATTTATTTGTATTAACTTCACTCTCCCAATAAGCACCATTTACTGAATCACTTATACAACTTTGTGTCGGTGGTAAACCATTTTCTAGTATACATAACTTTTGGTACACACTTTTTTGATTTACTTTAACGTTTGGAAACTCACTTTGATCGTTCGAAATACAAATGACGTTATGACGTATACTCAAAGTAACATTTTCTTGCCTGTTTATACAATTATATTGATCAACGGTTTTAGTTAGAAATTTATGCATTTTAGAAATATCTAGATTGTAATCAGATGTATAATTTAACCCTAAATGAAATACTAGTTTTACTCTTTTACGTGTAACATCGAACGATACTATCTTTTTTAATTGAACAACTACAGAAAACTCATCCGCAGATGTGTTTCTATTAAAACAGATTTGAAAATCTCGTTTAATTTGTTTTAAAGTTTCTCTTTCACGATAGTATTCACAATGTTTACAGTTTATCTCCAATCCCAAGACGAAAACGTTTTGAATATTTTTATTTAAATTTACTGAGTTGGATTTAATAAGATCAAATGTTTTGATAGCATGTCCTTCACACCACACTTCATCTAACTCAATCGGTGCTTCCGTAAAATTCACTGCAAAAGTAGATGACTTTTCATAATGTTGTTGTTTTAAAACATTCACAGAAAGCTTAGAATCACTTAGAAATAAATCACTTTTGGTAAAAAATTGACACGGCAATTGTGAGTCATCTTCTCTCCATATATTACGATAATTTTTAATGGTTACTTCAAAGTAATCTTCCTTTTTACTACGTCGTATGAAAATATGTGGCTTTTGTGAAATAGGAACTGTTTGAATTGTAAACGCAAATGATGGTGAATTTTGTTGTAAATTCCATTTACCTGTTTCTGTATTAATTACTGTATATAGTTTTAATATGTTATTCTGGGAATTTATTTTCATATCATTTTGCCAGTTTGTAAATTTTATTAAATTTTGGTTAAGTTTCCATTCAGTTAAATTCCATTCATTGAGTTTTGAGCTATTTGTATACGGGATTGTTTCAATGGATTTTGGCGCAATATCAATCAAAACTGTTGTTTGAATCTTTATTCCTGCTGCAATTTTCAAGAAAAGTAGATTAATCTCACTTGAATTTATATAAACCAATGGTGAAGTCAGGCGGTTGTTTTGAACTTGGTCAATTGAAAAACAAAAACCATGATAATTTGAGTATCTTGTGGTCAGCGTAGTATTACAATTTAACGTTAGAAGTGGATACAATGTATTGTCATATAAACAAACAATTGGATATTCATTATCACAATTTTCCATTAATAAATCCTCATCCGGCGATAATTTTAAAGATAAGCAATTTTTACTACTATTGTATGTATTTTCATTTAATGGAAGCTCAAATCGTGGTTGACCATTCCACATAGGCATTGGCAGTTTTAGTTTTAACGATTCCGTGTTGCTGTGTCTTATATATGGTAGCCATATGATGTCTAGTTTAACTTCTCGTAAATAATTTAGCACTTGAATTTTTGTTGAATTTGTATGTCCAGTTAAATTAACTATATCAATGAACGATCCTGATTTCTTACACAATTCTGACCATTTTTGTTTCTTTGTAATCAACACACAAAGTGTTGTGTTTGGTATAAGAATGTAATTGTTTGGACAGAATTCATTTAACTTATAACTTTTTTGATAAGTCGAACATACACAATTTTCTTCAAATAAACATTTATTTTCTTTCGGGAACTTCCAGTTATCTAAACATTCATTTTCATTTGCAATGATATCACTTGTTCGTGGAAATGTTAATGGAGATATCTAAAAGTAAATACAAATTTTTTAAAATCAGTTCTTTGCATTTATCTCTACTATACGTACTGATTGTGTGTTGATATAACCAGGATAAACAATTAAAATCACAATTTGAAAGAATTTCATTGTTGGTAAATTCATAATTTAATTTATGAGTTAAAAGCACATAAACATTGTGTACTGAACAACAATTACATTACTAATGCTCTGCAGTTGATTGTAAAATGGAGAAATCGATTCTATATTTAGGAATAAATTGATAATATTTTATAGCAACTCTATAAAAAAGTCATGTTATCAATAAAAAAAACTATTCTGTGAACAACACAACAAGCTCGCTTTCTGGACGTTTGAATCCATATGTGATAATTGTGTGATTGAAATACGAGTTAACATGTTATATCACATGCCACTAGCAATATAGCATGAGATATCACTAACAAAGGTGATATCTTAGGTGTGCTGGAGGATGAACTCTATTCGGCCCACGGTAGCACCCTCAATTTTAATTATGAAATATTTTTTGATGATGCCATGCTTTTGTTTGCTCGAGGAAACGAGTCTTGAGGAAGACAGGGCGGCGATGTGATCAAGTTATATGCTGAACGAGCAGGATTATTGGCAACCTAATTTTAGTTTTGGTTTGTTTGTGCATAGAACTTTTGGGCATAAATACAAAAATATTTATGTGTAGCTTTTATGACCAAGAACTTCTATACTTCTACACGTTATGAATCTTTCCTAAACTAATATTTTTGGTAACGTCATTACGACAAATGAAGTTAGCGGTCGTATTTTTAAGTTGTTAAATTTAAAGTGTATGTGTATGATTGCATTTGTAAATAATGCGCCCACTCTCACTCCATCTTTTAAAGATACAAGTTATATGAAAAAAAGTCAGAAATCAAACAAATTAAAATATAAAACAATATTTATTTTCCATAATTTAAACATAAATATCAGTAAACCGACATGAAAAAAGGCAAACAAAAAATTTTAAAATACATAATAGTTTTTTCAAATCACTAAAATTAATTATTCAAAGTGCCCGTTTGTTTTTTGTGCTTGTTTTCATTACCTTCACCAAAAAAATTCCTTTCGTACATAATTTTAGTTGAAAATAAGATCACATTCATCAATTTTATAAGACGAAAGTCATATTATCTGTAATAAAAAGTTAAAACGTTAAAAGTTATCTGTGATAAAAAGTTCATAACTCATATTATAAAATGTAAAAAGAATGGAAGTTTCATTCTTTTGTTTATTATTATTATCATTAAATAAATTTTGTTTTTTATTAGTCGTAAAACATGCTTCTGATGTGTGTGCCGAAACCCACGACATTACAAGCCTGCTTGTTTTTCAGCACAGAAAAAATCGTGAACTTGTAGTGTCATTTAAAACTCATAAAAAATACAAAACACATAAAAAAATTTACTCAAATAACACTAATCCATTTTTTTGATATGGTAATGTTCATTGTTTTTTGCATATGGTGTGAATCTTTGCCACATAGTGCCAAAATGAACGTGCTTTCCTAATGATTGTTTTAGATACATGGAAACGCTTAGAAATGGCATTAAAAAAATGCATAAAATATGAATTAATTATGCATGATACCAAATCCCCTTGCACAAGTCATGCACATGATGTCAATTACGTGTACATGTTGTAGAACCCCTTAGCACATATACACATTTCAGACGTATGTTTTACAAATAAGAAAAACGAAGCGAAACGAAATTTATTTAGAGATAATAATAAACAAAAGAATGAAAACTAAAAATAAAAGAATGAAAAAGATTTTTACATTTTATATTATTACTTTCGTAGCACTAAGTTGACGAATATTATCTTATTTTCTTCTAAAACTTTGTCCGAAAGAATTTTTTTTGTTAAGGTAATGAAAACAAAAACAGAAAACAAACGGACACTTTGAATAATTAGTTTTAGCGATTTAACAAAACTATTATATATTTTAATATTTTTTGTTTGCCTTTTTTCATGTTGGTTTACTGATATTTATATTTATTTTTTTTTAATATTAAGAAAATTATAGAAAATTAATATTATTTTTTATATGTAAGTCGAATATTTAAATTTTTTGATTTCTAATTATATTTAATTTAAATTATATCATTACAAAAATGGCGTTTGAATGGACGCATGATTTACATATGCAATCACACACATACATTTTCAATTTACAACTTAAACATACGACAACTAACTTCATTTGTCCTAAAGACGTTACCAAAAATATTAGTCAAGGAAAGATTTATAACGAAAGATTCATAACAGAAGATCATAGTCATATAAAACATCCACCAAATATTTTTGTATTTATGTCCATTTTTATGCATATTTTGTAGGCATGTTACCATTAATTTAAAAATCTTAAATTAAAACAAATATGTTAGACATTAGCCCTCAAATGCTTTTAAACTTTAACTAAATTTAAAATAAAATAAAAGAATTTTAAAAAAAACCTTAAAAATTAGTTAAGTAAAAAAGTGCACAAAATGTGCACTATGCACATGTTTGTCCGGTCGGGATAATATAAAAAAATTCACCTGACGTTTGGAGGCGGCATATCTCTTCTAAATTGTGGTTCATAAAAACTTTAAAATCGAAGTTAATGGCTTCAGTTTTAAAGCAAGGCTCTACAAAAATTACGAATAAAAGTTAAAATGGGCAATTAATCGTTGATCGTTAATTAAACGTTAAATTTCATGTTCCAAGTTTTATGCCGCAAGTTTCAACTCTTCTTTTCATGTCTCAAGTTTCATGTCCAATTTTCATATCTCAAGATTCATCTCCCAAGTTTTATGTCCCAACCTTCATGTCTCAAGTTTCATTTTATGTGTTTCCTGTACCAAGTTTCATATCCCGAGTTTCATGTTCCAATTTCATATCCCAATTTTTATGCCCCAACTTTGATGTCCCAAATACATATGTTTAAAGTTTCATACTTCACGTACCAAGTTTCATGTCCCATGTTTCATTTCTTTAGTTTCATGTCTCGTGTTTATGTCGCAAGTTTCATGGCCTAAGTTTCATGTCCCATGCTTCATATCCCTAGTTCAATGTTCCATGTTTATGTACAAAGTTTCATGTCCCAAGATATATATCTTAAGTTTCACGTCTCAAGTTTCATGTTCCAAATTTTATGTTTCATGTTTCATATCCCATGTTAAAAGTCTCAAGTTTCATGTCCAAATTAGTTTTTTTTCTGTTTTTGGAATGTAGTCTCACAGATTTAGAGATACTTCAAACAAATATGAAAAAAGAGGCTTTATTCCAGGGAAGTTCATAGGTTTAAGCAAAAGCCGAGATTTGTTTCCCTGCAAGCTTCATTTGTTTTTGCTTTAATTTATTTCTGTTGCGATGGTTGAACTTGGAATGTTTTAGCGGGCATCAATTGATTTTTCAACAAATTTCAAACAAATGGCAAACAAATTCATCTAAAGAAATGGATTTAAATAAGTCATACTCTCCAGGACATAGCCATTGACTTTCTCCAATTCTCCTGTTTAAAAAAATAAGGTTGTATTCAACCATGTTTGGAGAAGCCGTCTAAACAATTAATAAATAGAAAACAAAAATTAAAGAATTTGCTAGCGTACACTTGTCAATTCACTGCGATTTCTCTAACGATAACAAATACTTTGCAAAAAAATGCATCAGCCATCTTTGGAAATAATTTTTTTTTTCAATAGCAACTGTTAAAACGTGCTATTATCAACTAAAATTAGAGGGAAATGTTGCACTTTACCATCAAGGGTAGATAAAGTGGTACTTTAACAGCAAGGGTAGATAAAGTATTTTGATATAAGTATTTTGCTGTTGATATTCCTCAAATTTTTTCATAAAACAAAAAATAAATGATTTGTTTGTTTATTTATAAAATTCAAAAAGTTATCAAAGCCACCTAGACTCATTTTTTTGCGAAACTGTTTTTTCTTGACATTTTTATATTAAGTTTATCATTGATTTTTCTTCATTTTTTGGTCTTCTTTAACAGTTGCTATAGAAAAAAATGTTGTATTTCACACGATGATAAAATTTCATTATCTTCTCGATGCTTATTAGCGTCTCAGCTAACGCCTCGACGCTAAAATCGCTCTCAAAGATAAAGTGCAATTTTATCATCTTGTACAATAAATAACTATTGTTTTAACCAAACAATCAAAAACAATCATTTGTCTTGATAATCACTTCGACAGTCCTTTATTTACTGAATATTGTTTTCTTACTTATCTAAATAAAGAAGACGATCTTGCTGCGCCTAGTCCGTCTCATAAGTAAATATGGCCATGGGTGAAATGAAGGAAACCGCAGAAAAATATCCATTGCTGATGATTGTGTGAGCTTGAATGAACTTGCGTCTTTTACACAATATTTTCTAATATTTAACCATAGAATTCTTTTTGAACTAACACTCCAGCCTTCACCAACCAAATATCTGCAAGTGAAGAAATTTTGATTTCCTTGTCCGATATACATGTTAAGTATGAGCTCCAGGGAAGTTTAGTTATCGCAGATCTTACCTAAATACTTTTGTTTCCTCTATATTTTATATTATTTTTTTACAAGATTGTAAACGCTTAGGGTATTTCTCATTACAAAACTAAAATCAAGTCCCGCCCATTTGTTTAAAAATTTGAAGCTTTTTATTGTTAACATTATATTTTTATTCCAATTACTTCTTTACTTACTTGAGTTTAATTGATCTCAAAAATCCAAAAAAAAAAAAAGTTATTTTTATTTTCAATTCTAATTTAGGTGAATTATATTTTTATTTGATTTGATTTATATTTATTTGACAATAAAAATTATAATGTTTTCAAACAAAATAACTCAAATTGAAATAATAAAATTTTTGTTTTATCATTCCAAAAACCAAAAAAATAACTCAAATAAAAATACTGATAATATCTGTATTAGTTGTTTTATTTATTTATTTATTTATTTACAGGAGCAAACAAATCATTAAGTTTATTTTGAAGCTGAAGAATCTATTGTTCTGTAAATTTTCTAGAAGTTTGAATACACCGTTATGTGGATTCGTGAAAGAGTTGGTAGCAGAGGATGACGATCACAGTGCGAAAATTATTTGTACCGTGCATCAGTTTTGCTTTTATCATGAGTGTAATTTTTCACATTGTTTGTGATTGATGGAATAATGGTGTGAGCTTTAGAAGGCTTATTGTAAATAAGAGTATTGAATAATTTTATGAAAAAGCTTATCACCATGTTATTTAAAGAACGAAAAGTTAGTTTAAATCGGCATACGATATTTCTAACAGCGATAATTTAATTGTAACCGAAATGCTCTATCGTGTACATAAAATAGTGTAAATAAAATGCAGGTTAATTCTGTTATGACGGGTACTTCAAATTCCATAGCTATAGTTTGAACCATTGTCCCGCTCACACCAAGGTTACCGTAACATAAATCCTCATATTTGTTTTCATAGTTGTCTTCAATTTTTTTTAAATAGTTTCTTATACTCAATCCATAGTCATCATTTACTATTAGTGGAGTCATATTAGCATTTTATATTGATGTAAGAGCAAAGTTGAATTTTTTTTTTGTTTTATGTTAAGCACATAAAAGTTAGTGGGCATGTAATTATTTAGCAAATTTGGAGGTCCGGAAGTGCCTCAAAAATGGCAAAAACTGGTTTTTTGGTGTTTTTTGAGTAGGTCGCATCACTATTTTTGAAATATTTCGGGCTCTAATGATCATAAAAGAAAAACAAAAAATGCAAAATGTTTGTGATTAAATTTCAAATCCATCTAGGAGAGTTAGATACTTTAAAAGTGTAACCTAACCTCAAAAAACCGAATCGCGTGACTTTTTTTTTTTTTTACTAAATTTATGATAAGGGGCGGAAAAATCGTCGAATTTTCATGAAAATTTCAGGAAACATGTATTTTAATAGTCTCAATATGGGATTTAATTTTTATGAAAAAATTTTAATTTTTTCGGCCACAATTGGCATTTTTCGTTAAATTTGGCAAATGGTGCCATTTTATCCAAAATAAAATCCAATCCAGTCATCCAAAATAAAATTTTTTTTTTAATCTGTACTTTTTTTATCTATCTTAACTTGAGTATAATTAAAATTATGTTGCCTTAATTTAAATGCCCATTTTTGGGCTTGAAAAAAAACATTAATTTTGGCATTTTTTTGACATTTTACCATATATACGGTATTATTTATGCTATTATCATGTATTTTGCATAAAAGTGAAATATGCAATTCAAATTAATAAAAAATATTTTTTAAAATTATACATAACCTACAAAACTTTTTTTTCTTGCAATGCCCTAAATTGCTTTTGGTAAATAATTAAAATGTTATTACAATTATTGTAAATATTTGATATGAGATTTTGAAAAAGATTTTTACAAATTACACCATTTTTTTCTTATGTTACACCGTTAAAAATTATTTCAAAAAATTAACAGTGTACATTTTTAAAAACTTTGTTCTAATACCTATTCAACGACATATCATTCATGAAAATCGATTGAGTAGTTTTTCTACAATCGCTCGTCAAAATGCACTCACATCACAAAATAACAAAAATTGAGGGGCACCCTGTGAAGACCCCTGGTCGAAAAAAAAAATTCTAAGAGAACTTGTATTTTTTATTTATCAAAGACTATCTATAAACAAAAAATAATCAAAATTAAAAGGGGTCAAGTCAAAACGTTGTTGAATCTTCGTGAAATTGCTCAAAATATTGATTTGGTCAATTAAAATAGTTGACTAAATTGATCTAGCACGTTTGATACAATTTGGCATCAATTGGAACGCAGTCTAAATGTAATTTCGTTTCTTCAAATTGTATTCATTAATTCCGATATCCCCCTGTAGATGTACTACAATCGGTTGCTACTCCATGTTTCTGTATATAATCACTCTCCAATTTTAGTACCAGATATCATGAAAGAGAATAACCAATAGACATAATTATCGCGCTAATCAGTTTGGGCTCGATAATCGCTGGAAAATTGTCCTGAAAGAGTTGTGCTGTATCATTGAAGCACGATCGCGATATGATCACATATAATTCAATCTTGCAATCGTTATTCTTCAATAAATTTTGTTGTAGTTTCCAATTTTAAGACCCGGGGGTTGTACGAGTTACTTAGCGGATTCATTGGTAAATGTGATTTCCAAAATCGTTTCATGATAGATGTCTCTGTTTACATTAGCGAAGACTTTTTTTTTCTCTTTGTACGTCTCTTTTTCGAAGGTAAATGTCGTATTAGAAAGCTCATTGCGTTTAATGAGTTGGGATGTAAAATCGTTTTGTTTTGGTTATAAATACGCCAATTTTTCTTATAGCGGGCTCTTAGTCGATTATTTTTTCTCATGGATAAAACTTATTGGATTGATTGTATCTGGTTTGACATCTGACATTTTATTTTAATCGTGTGATGATGGATGGAAAAATTTTGTTACCTTGGGAAGGTGAATCTTAGTTTTTTTTTGTTTGGAGATTTGGGAGAAAAGCATTCATTCAGGTTGGTGATAAAAATATTATGAATCGGTGCGATTGTTTCGAGTAAAATAATTTCTGGATACACGGAAGATTGATCCAACAAAAGAAATATAATAGCAACAGAATGTGACGCACCGGGAATAGAAAGAATTGGTCATAACTCGTGAAATTATTGAATATCCAATGTATCGGAAGAATGAATGGCATACCTCGTGGGATATTGAGGGCACAGAAAATTTTTTTTTTGCTGAAACGAATTGAGTGAGTAAAAGAATAGAGTCATAAATATTAACTTAAAAAAAAATAGACCGGTAGATAGTTCTGTTTCGTTGAATGTTTTTATTTAAATAATTAATAAATTAACGTACCTTAAAAAAAAAGGAAATACAATCAGAATTCAAAGAAAATATAAGGTTTTATAAGTTTTCCTACACGTAATAATTGTGATGACTATAGATCATTGTTTGGCCTGAATTAACACGAATTTTGAATTTTGGATATGGCTTGTCGATGATACCGCCTCGAAATGTTCAAGCGTAAAGTGAGCCTAAGGTGGAGGAGCCATAGCTGAATATAAAAGGCAGCACATTCTCGTGAAGTGGTTTTCAAAACCGTTAATCGAAAACGGGATAAGATTACGAAAAAAAATTAGAACAAACGGGAAAACCGTAAGTTAAGCTTAATCATAGTATAGTGCAGTAGACTTTTTGTGTAATTATTAATGGCGACTTAAAACCCAAGCCCAAGAACTTTTTTTGCTTATAAACATTCTGCCAAGAATAGCCCTGGTCATTGGTAGTTTCATTCATTTTATTGCAAGATAGTCCAATGATACTGAATGAGAGTGTCTCATACAGTGAACCAAACATTAACTTTATAGTGATTAACAACTAAAATAAATAAAAAATTTTAAATATAATTAAAAAGTAACCCAATTAGTCGTAAAGTAAAGAAAATAAATCTTAGAAGAATATTATTTCTGTTGAGAATAAAAAAAAAATATTTATTTGTATTCGTGTTTGTGTTTAGTGGTAATGAAAATAAAACTATATTTTTTTTGTAAATTGTTGATTGGATAGACATTGTAAGGCTTTAGACTAAGTGTATCGTATTTAATATTTATTGAAAATTTATCGACATATAATTTATTGATAGTAATAAGAAATAGTATCCGAATGTGATGTGAAATTGTATTGATTTATGTAGTCACCTATTGTGTCAGATCATATATTTGGTGAACCAACCTCAGCAATTGTTTAGCCACACTTATTAGTAAACATTTTCATCGATTTTGTTATTTGGAACGTCGGACTGGTTCACATTGAAATTGTTGAGAAATTGTATTGTTTGATAAGGGTGGCCATCTGGTTGATGCCTGTGGTGTTAGAACGTCGACCTCAAATTATTAGCAGGCTTTATGGAACAACGATGTTAACAATTTAATTAATTGATTGGGTCATGACGTCATTGAATCAGCAGAAGAATTTGTAATCGGTGCCTTTAAACTACCGGTCACTATAGGGATTATCTATCGTATATATCGAATTCTCCAACGACCATCTGAATACTAATACCAATTCTGACGAAGATGAATGAAGGGATGCTAGGCTAAGAAGACGGGATTGAAGAAGTGGGATCTAACCACATCATGGGGTGAGTTTTATTTTATTTTTATTTTTTTATTAGAGGTATGAATGAGTATGAACACGTGTGTATATGAGTGTGAGTATGTGGGAAGGTTCATGTGAGGCATGTTTGTGATTGTGTACTTCATTTATTTATATCAATAAAAATGAAAATGATGAATTAAAGGTAGCAGCGTCTGCAGTTAGATATGGATTATCAGATATTTTAGATGGAATTATTAGAACGGAAATTTGATCATATCGGACGTGGACCAACTGTATTTAATAAAGTTATTCAGGGTTGTATACTTTTATAAACGCGTACGTCATCCTTCTGACAATATGGTACTTGGTAGGTTATACCAATTCACTACGAAACATTTCTTCGCATAATTTACCGCGGTTCTTTCGTATCTGGGGGTCGCCAGAGTCTAGTTATTAAGTTTCTCGCGTACTATTAATTATTTGTGTTGGAGTAGCAGGAAACATCTCTCGATCCCATAGCTGAAGCTAGCATGGGGCTAAATAAATCTCATCCAGGTGCGCGACCTGCTATGCCACTTCGCTGCTTATGCCGCGAAGAAGTTCTTCACTACAATTCTTAATGGTGAATAGTCAAATTTTAATAAATGTTTTAAGTATTATTGAATAGGAATATTGTGTATATCATTTTGACGTAATATCTGTAATCTCATTCTCTACAGCCAAACTTTGGTTTTTTAAGCTATTGAAATAATATTCTAATAAAATAATATTGTTGGTAAATTGTTTGATTTTTTTTTTTTTTTTTTTTTTTTTTTTTATTCAAAGTTAGGCATGTTTAGTGTTAATTATAATAAATTATAAATTAACGTCTCTGAGTATCCGAAGATACCATGCCAACTAGGGATAAGAATGGAATGCAAATTAGGATTCTCTGAGAAATTTATGAACGTTAACTTTAAAGCCTTGAGGATTAAATTCATCAGGGAAAACCCAGGAAGGTAAGGCATTCCAAAGATGAGAGACTCTGTTGAAAAAGTCACGCTGGAAAGCTACAGTTCTACACCTAATTATTTGAACTGTAAAGGGATGCGCTGCTACGTTTGCTCTGGTGTGACGCGAAAGGTTTGCTGATTTAGGTAAAATCGATTTGATCTCTTCAGAAGCTCGTTCATCCATAATTTATTTATAAAATATAGTCAAATCAGCAACATTTCTTCTGTGCTGCAAGGAATCAAGACCGTTAGTAAGACTTGGGTTACCAATGAGTTTAATAGCTCTACGCTGTACAGAATCAAGGCAGTTGAGACTACTCAAGTAAGCTCCACCCCATATGTGAGAACAGTATTCCATGCAGGGACGTATAAAAGATTTATAAACTAAAAGAAGTTGTTCGCTATCGAAAAACTTACGACATCGCCCCAAAAAACCTAACTTTTGAACAGCATTCTTAGCCAGATTAAAAATATGAGAATTCCACTTCATATTATTTTCAATCTCAACTCCTAGAAGTCTGACAGACTCATTCTCTAAAAGATTTTTGGGGCCAAACGTTAATGGAAAAGGATTGGGTGTCGTTATCCTAGAAAAATGACAAACCTGTGTTTTGCTTGGATTGAATTCAACACTGTTAGCAATACCCCAATCCATAATTGTCTTAAGATCAGTGTTAAGGGAATCTATCAATTTTGACCTACACTCACTAAGCGCTAAGGGTGTATATAATTTAGGTGCTTCATGAGACGCATGAAGCGTGCTATCATCAGCAAAACTATGTATAGGATGAACCGTTGAATCCAACAAATCATTAATATAGATAAGAAAAAGAGTTGGTGACAAAGCGGAACCCTGAGGAACTCCTGCATTAGTTGAAAAAGTATTCGATGATACACCGTCAACATTGACCCGAAATTTTCGATCAGATATAAAGCTCTGTGTCCAAGATATAAGCTGCTCGTCTAAACCATAGGATCTCAATTTGCGTATAAGGTTGTTATGCCAAACTTTGTCAAACGCCTTGGAAATATCAAATATCAAAGGTTGCAAACCGTATAAAAGCTTAAAAAATACAGGACAGGACTTTAACATATACATACTTTAAATTTTACACTCAATTCTACAACACCCTTCAGTCTTTAATGAAAAAATGTTTATTTTTTTAATATATTTTATTATATTTCTCTCTTTAAACAATAGAAACTTTTTCTTAATACATTTGATTTGATTCGCAGATTTTTCATTCACCAACAGTAATAATAATAATAATAATAATATTAATAATAATAGTTGTTATCATAATATAAGTATTGATTAATTTTCATGTTATTCATTTTCCGACTTTACGTTTGTAAAAACTAATTATAATGATTTTTCGTTTATAGGATAAATATTAATCGTTGTTTTTAATTTTATTATTATGAGAACTTTAAAAATGATTAAATTTCTGTATTAAGTAGCAAATAAAAATAAATAATCTGAAAATTGTAATAAATATCCTAGACCATGACAGATGCTAACGGTCCAAAGTAAGTGGATCGCCCAATTCAAATGTGTTATTGCATTGTCACGCGCGCTAAGTTTTTATATTGCCGAGCACATCATTTACTTTCGTTTGCTACTTTATTAAAATAATTTTGTTGTTCCTATATAAATGACAACTTAAGTCAAATACTATATATTTAGCTTTGTTTGTAGAACATATCATATTTTATCAGGCGCCATAGTTGTTAAATTGTCAATGTAAAAATTGGGAATAACAAAATGGGAGGTATACGTTTATTTTGTATAAAAAGTAACTAAAATTTTTTCTAAAATTCGTTAAATAAAAACATAATTTGTAAAATATATAAATTTTCTAAAATTGTTATTACTTATTAAAATAATGTTTTACGATTCTACTATAATTTTATAATAGACCTTAAATTGTTTTAGCCTCATAATTTGTGTGTGCGTTAGGTAATTTTTTTTATTATTGATGATTTTTGTTGAATATACTCGTAATAATTAATTTAAATAATTTAATAGGTAATAACAAAAAAATTAAATTCAAAAATTCATTTTGTTTAATTAGTTTTGAAACCACGAGTTGATTTATTCCTCTATTTTAATTTATTTTATAGTTAATACATATTTTCTTTTTTGTAAATATTTTTTTAAATTCTTTTGATTCTTTTTTCAAACTGTAATTTGGTTAACATATCGTAAAAATTAATTGGTTATTCTTTTCCATTTGTTTATAGTTTACTAATAAATACGAAATATATATATATTGTTTTGTGGCTATAATTGAGATGAAAAATAAAAAACTTGATTAAATTTTTTAATATAATTAACTATTATCGTATATTTTTTATCTATAACTTCCTGGTATATGAATAGATTATTTTTTGAGAAATAGTTTTAAGTACATAGTACTGATTTATTTTTGTTACATATTTAAGAGATCAAAAAGATAATTTTAAAAGGGTGAATTAAATAATATAATGCCAACGATTAAAACGATTATGTAAATGTATAGTAAATATAAGAATGAAATTCGTTTGATTTCTGTAACATTTTTTATCACCCCATATTTCTTTTGTTCCAATTGTCTTCATAAAATTGATTGATTATTTTTATAATATGTTTATCTAGTATTAATATTATTTTATAAAATTAAAATTATTCCATTAGATATCTCAAAAATAATTAAATTTTAAAAATTTCTACAACTTTTAATAATTATTAAATTTTTGTTTTTATTCGACTTTTTAAAAATATAATTTTAATCGTTCAATTTTATCATATAATATTTTTAATATAATTTTCATTCATTCCTTATAACTAGTTTTTAAATTATAAAAAAATATTAAAAATTGTAAATCAAGTTTATACATTTGATTATTATGATAAATTAATATTAAAAATTGAGTTTTAATTTTAATTTTTTTAAAAATGGTTAAAAAAATTATTTATTTATAGACAGTTTCGTTACACTTTATTTCCGTTTGTAAATAAATACGTAAACACGAATTCAACTATTATGCATTTAAAGTTTGTAATGACTTAGTTTTTATTAATTAATGTTATACGCCATTTTTACAAAGTAAATTTAAAAAATAAATAAAAATTAAATTGGAAGACAAAATTTTTCAATAATTTATGTTGAAAATTATTTGTGATTATATTACATAAATTAATTGGAACATTGAGAATTTAAATGAGTAAAGAAAAAACATGGCAATAACATATCTGTAATTGTATTTTAGTAGACACAACATTCATGCACCTTTAACACAAAAATAAAAATTGAAACTAGAACGTAAATTATAAATTAAATTATTTTTAATTTGTTGTAGTTAATTTCTGGTTTTAATTCAAAATACATTATGTTGAAAATATTTATACGAATAATGAATGTATTCATTTTTCAGTTTATTCGATATGGCGTTGCCTCACAAAAGCACGTATTATGATTTTTAAAAATTTTCGTTCGATTTTGCGTCTGGTTAGCGATAGTTATTCTGTCAGAAGAAAAATGAAGTTATAGAAGAAATTAATATATATTTTTGAAATTCAGAAAATCACTTTTATGTGCAAATGGGATCAATAACACTGGGTTGAATAGCAATTCTGTATCGTGTCTGATCATCTTGATTCTACTTTATACTTTTTTAAGAGTATATCATTATTTTTATTAGCGAAAAATATTTTCAAGGGAGAATTCAAAATTACCTACCTTTATTTATTTTAAAATGTTCTCCTACTTGAGTTTAGTATCTCTAGTTTTTCTTTTGCATGCATCCCCATTTCTCAATATCATGAGTTCTGATGTTATGTGAAATGTACACACAGCTAAAAATTCGGGGTCTATATTGGGATAGTATCAACTTGTTAAACCGTTTCTACCAAGTTTAAGGTTAAATTAAGGAAAAGGTGTATTATTTTGCAATATTTACAAACCGGCTCAAAGGACCATTTTTTTATGTAATATAAATTTTTGATATTAATAATTCAAGAAATAAAAGAAAACTTAAAAGGTTCAGTTTTTGGTGTCTCGGTAGTGTATGATTTTTTTTCCAAAGCAAACAATAATCTTACGATACGGTTCCAATAAAAAGATTTGTTTATCAACGACTTTTTTTAGACAACTATAATTTTCCACCCAACGTTGAAAATTAAACTAAGTATAAATTAAATAATAAAATGTGTTTTATTTTCTATATAAATTCTCATAAATAATTAGTTAACAAAACATTAATGACAAATGATTTCAAAATAAAATCAAGCAAGTAATATATAATAATATAATCATAATAATAATTAAATTAAAGGTATGTATACAAAAAATTATATAATAACAATAAATATACATTTATATAGTTAATAATAGTTGTTTTTTTATATATTGCTCACAATCAAAAATAATTTTATTTCTTTTTATTAAATATAATTAATTAATTAATTTTTGTTAGTATGATAAATATTTTTATTTTTTTTGTTTTTACATTTATTTAAAAAAGTTTTTTATTTTATTTTTAATTGTTGCACAAAAAATAATCTTTCCATTCTTTTATTGAGTTTTTAATTTATTGTTATAATTTATTTAAATATAATTTTTTAAGGATTATTTTTGTTTTTAACAAGTAAATATGGGATAATAAATAATAATTTAACAACAGCAAAGATTAATATAATTACAAAAAAAAATGTATCATTAAATATGGTAATAAACAAAATAAAATTTTTTAGGTGAAAATAAATATGCTATGATTAGAAACAGAAGTGTTGGTCGAGAAAGTGTCTTACAAACAAAAGATCATAGTGTGAAGTTGTTTGCGTTCGTTTCCAGCTCTGCCCCTTGTACACAGATTAAAATAACAAAGTATACGAAATACTTGGGTTGAATGTTTGTCAGTGTTTCATATGGAAGGAAATAAGATAAATGTTTATTGTAAACATTCTCTTAAAATATATATCATCGAAAAACTGCAGTAATATCGTGTTTCTTAAATCTTAGTTGCACCTAAAGGAACTGAAAAAACATGCCGAAATAATCTAATTCTGTCCAAAATTCGTATAAAGTATTAATAATGATCGATTTCCAATCAACAAAAAATCGGCAAATATAAATGAAAAATTGGTAAACCATTCTATGTGTTGATCACCCATATAAAATCTAATGGCCAAATTTAAGACAAGTGAAAATCAACCAGAAAATTGATTGAATTTTCAAAGTTAAAACATGTGGGAAAAACTCGAAGGTATTCTTCTTCTTCTTGTTATTGGACATTGATGGCTCGATAGCAGTATCGATCTTCTTCATTTTGTTTAATATTTTCTTCTTAGAGAACTGCAGATGGTTCCTCTCCATCTGTTTGTTAAATCAAACATTGACATATAGACCTACTGATTGTGTTGTGTAATTATTAAATAAAATTTCAGATAATCGTTAACGTTGCACAACTGAAATGTAAATACAAAGCTCATCATAGTGTATCGGGTAAAAACTATATCCGTGGATATGTAGTAAAAATATTTTAAATAAACGCATATTTTAGAATTATAAAGGCAAAAAAACATTTTCTGTAATGTTTATAAATAATAAACTCAAAACCTTTATATTTAATTATTTCCATATTACCAATATCAGCTATTGAAGTTTATTAAATAAAATTAAAAAATAAAACTTTGTATTACTCATCTATTAACAAGTCGGTTTTGTTAATTAAAGTTAATTAATTTTTGTTAAAATGTTATGTTATATAAATTCTTTTTTTTTGTTTTTTTTTCATTATATATAGTTTTTATTTAAACATTGTTTTATTGTTAATTTTAATTAATATTTCTTTATAACAGTTCGATTTCTTTTTTATTTTGTTTCTATTTTTAATTACAATTAATTAAATTATTGTTTATTATCAATATGTTTTTTCTTTTTAAATACTTTACTTTAATGTTTTTTTTTTAAATTTAATTTAGATTTAATTTTTTATCTTTTTGTTTTTTAAATTAATTAATTTATTTTATTATAGAATTATGTTAACATTGGTTTACAGGAATATCGCTAGCTATATTTAATTTGTGTATTGTGTTGTGTTACAATTTTTAATATTTTTTTTTCGATTTTATTTTGATTAATTAATATGTTTTTTGGTTTTTATTTAATTTATCAAATTTTTGCCTCTCCTTAGTTTTCGTTATATTTCTTTTAGTTAGTTAGTTAGTTAGTTAGTTAGTTTACGTATTAATTAAAACTGTGATATTTTTGATTGTTATGAAAAACAAAATAACAAAATTAATTATAATATTTTGGTGTTGTAAACATAAGGTTTGAAACGATCAAAACTATTTACGCAATACATTTATTAGAAGAAAAACGAATATTATTTTGTTTTGAATGTATTTATTAAAAAACGTGATAACGATTTGAAAAAGATATCGCAAAAGCGTAATTGTGATTTGTAATATAAGATAATTTTAAAATTTAAAAAAATGCAACTGTTTGGTTTCAAATTGGAGTTTGTACGTCTGTTGGGAAATTATTTTTGGCATTATCATACAAATTGCTATTTCATATATCTTTATAAGTTAAAAATAAATAGTCATACAAATACATATTTATCGTTTATTAATATTGCAAACACTATGATTCTAAGCTAAAACAAAACAATTTTTGTATTAATATTTTGAATATACATTTTAACCAGATAGCGAGCTATAGTAGGACTCACATTGGGCGCCATTGTCAGAGTAAGCGAATTACGACCTAAAACGCAAGCTATGTTTATTACCGAACGAAAAATGTTTGAACGTGAAAAACATAAGAATATGAATACTATTTATCAAACGTTAGGCCCTTCGTTGGGCGCCACTGTTAAGTTAATTCATTTACGGCCTTTAGCACAAACTTTGTTTATTACGTAAACATGAAAAAATAAAACATGTTAACACATCAAAGAAATGAAACTAAAACGTGCTTGTTGGGCAACGTATTATCGAACGTCTAGTGATAGGAGTCTTCGTTGCCTTTTCTTTTTCAAATATGGTACTTATTATTTATATTGTCTTTGAAAAATTGATATAATTGACATTCAAAGTTGTTGTGCTATTTGTAACACATGTGTTAAGAAAATTTGCATCATATCGTTCCATATTTACGTAACAGCTTTAACAAAATATTATTTTAAAATGAAATTCCATTCAACGACATTTTACGCTCATGTTGATTTCATTCAGTAATTAAACAAGTGATATTTATTTCATTGAACTTCGTTATTGAGGCATGAGAATATAATGAGGTACAACAAAATCAATAATTATATTAGGTTAAAAGAAGTTAGACTAAACTTTAGTAACTTAAATTCAAAAAATTAAATTTAACAAAAGCCGCTTTTCTTAAATAAATGCATTTTAGTATAAATTAATAATTTTAGATTCTGATTCCTAATAAGTTAACTAAGAAATAAACATATTTTTATATTAATTTAACTAATAAAAATTATATTAATAAATTCATTTTACTTTGATTAGTTTAAAACCGAGCAAAATCATTATACGAAATTATTTTAAATTTAGCAATTGATGCTTTGACTTTTTTTTTAGTTTTATTTCAATGACAATGAAAATTATATTATTCTAATATATATTATTATTATTATTATAATAGATGAAATAAAACAATAATTAAAAATTATATATGTATATATATATATATATATATATATATATATATATATATATATATATATATATATATATATATATATATATATATATATATATATATATATATATATATATATATATTTATATATATATATATATACATATATATATATATATATATATATATATATATATATATATATATATATATATATATATATATATATATATATATATGTATATATATATATATATATATATATATACATATATATATATATATATATATATATATATATATATATATATATATATATATATATATATATATATCATCAAGAAATTAAACTTATTTAACTGAACGATTTGTTTTTTTTTTGAGATTTTGTGTAATTTTTTTTGTTTATATGTTTATTTAAGATCATATTCATCTAGATCACAGTCGCAATCGCATTCTTCTAAACATTCAGAGCATTCAAGTTCGCTATCTTGTCAGTATAACCATGAAACTGGAACCCATTGTGCTGTTGAATGTACCTTTTCTATCGCATCTTCCAATTTCGAAATTGTTTCAGCTATATCATTGTTTACTATTGTTAAATCGAAGAAATGACCATACGCTTGTCTTAACATTTCGGATTCTTTAGCTAAACGTTCGAGACTTCCATCATACTATAATTAAAACAAAATAATAATATTGACTAATAAAGTTTTTGAAATTATTTTAGTTACATCAGCAATGTTTTGAAGAGATGGTGCAGCAATAAATACGACATAAGGTGTAAACTCAGCCGTACGTAATATTTTAAGCGCCTGTGGTTCAACATCCAGAATAGCCATTTTTCCTTCTGCATGGATTCGTCGAATCGTTTCCAGTTTAGTGCCATACATTGCATCTTCATGTGTTCCTAAATATAAATATTTAATGATATTAAAAATTAAAAACTCATATGCAAGGGTATTCGGTCGTACCATATTCTAAATATTCATTCGCTGCTATGTCAGCCATCATCTCATCGTGGGATACAAAATAGTAATTCCTTCCATTTTCTTCATCAGGCCTAGGAGGTCGTGTTGTATCTAAACGAAATTAATACATCAATTAATAAAACTTGTTTTTGGTAAAATTATCAAGATTAAAATCTTACGTGGAATTGGATAAGCATATTTATCAGGATATTTTGATATCAAAGTGTTTTTGATATGACGTCGTCCAACTCCATGAGCACCAAGTAAAACAAGTGTTCTTCTCTGAAACGCTGGATCTCCAACTAAAACAAAATTGGTTTAGATTATTATATCTCAAAAAAACGCAATTCAAACGCAAACGCACATGTAATGTTGAATGACAGTAAGGAAAAGTGTGAAGTGAAAATTTTTAGTTTATAGATTTGTCTTTCTTTCTAACGTAAAGAAAAAGTCCAAAAATATCATTCATTTTTAAATTTATTAGTTCAAAGCGCAGGGATTCGTCTTATGTCTTATGTTCAAAAGACATTAGGAATATCCAATGGTTTCAGGCAACTGCAACCTTTGATGATTCAAGCAACTACAGCTAGAATATATAGCAAGGTTTTAAACTGGAATCAACCAAATTTATTCCGTTATGCAAGACAGCTTGGAAGGAGAAAGAGTTCCTATTTGAAATTGTGCCTCAACATGAAGTTGTTGTTCTCAAGGTACAAGGAGATAAGCATTACCTCGATTGATAAGGTATTTGTTTGAATTTCTTAAGGACTTTTAATCAGAGTCAGATGTGATAGTTACGGAGATGGGCCTTGAGCATACTCTAATGTTTATATTTTTGCAACTTAACTCCCACTATCCTAAGAAAGCGTCTGTTGCCCTTCTGTTTAAAATGACTAAAGATAATAAATGTTTTCTTGATTCAAAACAATCTGATACTCGGCCTTAAGACGCAATACTAACGGACGAGGAATGTTACTCTTGAACGTCTTGTCAAATTAATTATTTAGCTGGATAGTATCAAAAGCAAATTCTTTTCCCATACGATCAAGATTGCCACCTTGGGTTAAAATTGGTAATCATTTCCACAGAAACAGGAGACAAACCAGTTGTTACACCTTCACAACTATTCGCTCTAGCACTATCTTAGTAATGAACTCGGAATTTTCTCAAAGCCAAGCAGTTAACTGCTTAGGTAGATCGCTAAAAAACTCAAGGAAAATAAGAACGACTGCGAACTGCCCAAGCAGGGTTTGCCAGACACTGACATACGGCCAAGCACTGGCCCATTAATGGTTAACAGTACTTGGCTTTTGTAATTGGGCCAATACTAGAACTATTCATCAGCCGATCTATGGTTTACAGAAAAAAGCCAGTATATAGTTACATTTGAATGGCGGCAAAACACTGGCCCATGAATGGTAAATATTACTTGACTACTATTATTGGGTCGTTGCTGTAACCATGAATCGGCCAATCTACCGTTTATAGAAAATAGCCAGTGCAGTTTACTTTGAATGGTCGAGCAATGGCCTGTTAATGATTAACATTAATTTGCTATTGTTATTGGGCCAGTACTGCAACCATGAATTGGCCGAACTATGTCATTTGGTTAAAATTCACTAGAGCAAAATCCATTTTAGAAATATATATTTCAAAAATTTTCACCTATAGTTTAGTTATCGCTTCTCGGCTCAAAGACTATGATAATATTGATTAGTTTGGTATAAGTTTTAAATTTTTTTCGTTAAACTTTTTTATTTTGTTTTAAATCATTAAATTATTTTGTATTTAATTTATTTAAATTTGTCTTTGATAATAATTTAAATTTTTTTGAATGGTCCAGTCGTGGCGGCCAGTACTCGGCCATTGCTGCAATACTGGTGATCATTAGTGGTCCGTTACTGGGCCAACTGTGCAACCTTGTATAGGAAATTGCTGTTTTTTCTCAGGCCTAGGAATAGCAGCCAGTTATTGTCCGAAGTTATCATCTAGTAAAATTATTTTAATGGCCCAGTAATGGGTGCCAGTACTCCGCCATTGCTGCGTTACTGGTCGCCATTAATGGACCATTACTTGACCATGGCGAATCCAATCTTCTTGTTTGACCATCGCAAGTTAGATAAAGTTATCTAAAATAAATGTTCCATGGACTATTACTTGTGGGGCATGTATGAAAGACATTTTCTAGACTGCTCTGACTCGCCTTTAGTTTTGACAAACGTCAACAGAATCAGACAAACATCGGAGGTTAAACCGTTAGCAGGTCGAAAATCTGTTGGTCAGAAATACAATTTAAGCTGTTTAGGTATGCAGGAACGCGGCTAATTTTTTCCTGTACATTTACACCATATCATTCATCTAAGAGATCCGTGGATAAAAGTCAACGTAAGGCGTATCCTTGAGATACATATATTATGATTTTAGAAACTTCGCTGAAGTAAACGCAGATTTAATACTTAAGGTATATATATAAATCTCGTCAAAATAAAATAAGGTAAATATTCTAAAACAATAACAACGCTTTTTACTTACGTGGTACTTTAACAACCTCTTCATATGTTACTAAATCCAGTTGATCAAACACAGCATTATGTTTTGCTAAATATTTATCACGACATTTATTCTTTTTACGGCCAAAAATTGAGCAATTAACTGTAAATAGATAATAAAAGAAAATATACATTTATTAAAAGTTGACAATAGATAGTAACAATAAGTTTCAGGATTTGCTCTATTACTATGCAGTTGAATATGAAAAGCCAGATGTGTTCACCACTGAGGTTTTTACTTACATTAAATTGCGATCTACTGTCTACATAATTCTTAAATATTTACATATGGATAAAAGATCAACGATTTAATCACCATATCACCCCTAAACCTATGGAATGTGAAGAACTGCAAACATGTCAGCAAATTATCCAGTTTTGTCGACATTACTGATGCTAATTTACTATAAACGTTTTGATTTTAAGTAAATAATTTTATAAAAATATTCATACGACCGAAAAAAATCAAATTATTTCTAAGCAGCTATTATCAACTTATTTACTTGCGATTAAAGTTCTAAATTAACAAGAAAAAAATCTGTGTGTAGATAGATATAAATTACATTGTTAGTGGTCCCAAAATTATAGTATTTTGTTTTAAACTAAATTTCAATAAAATTTATGAAAGCTGAAAGCGTTTAAAATAACTAAATTCAAACAAGTTTCCATAAATAAAAATAATTAATTTATCTTGTGTAAAACTAAAAAGAAGACTAATTACTTAGATAAACAAATTCTTTAATTTTTTGAGTTCGTTTATCTTTCTTTCTTTCTTTCTTTCTTTTTTTCTTTCTTTCTTTCTTATTTTCTTTTTTTCTTTCTTTCTTTCTCCCTTTCTTTCTTTCTTTCTCCCTTTCTTTCTTTCTTTCTTTCTTTCTTTCTTTCTTTCTTTCTTTCTTTCTTTCTTTCTTTCTTTCTTTCTTTCTTTCTTTCTTTTCTTTCTTTCTTTCTTTCTTTCTTTCTTTCTTTCTTTCTTTCTTTCTTTCTTTCTTTCTTTCTTTCTTAAGACTTTGAAAAACAGGTAAATAAGGTTTTTTATTACACATTGTTGCAAATTATATTATCAAGAATATTAGAAAGAAACTCTAAATTTCAATATGACATATCTATTTTATTTTATATTTAATACTTTTAGTGATACCTGCTGCAGTGGCCAAAGAAGTTTTATATTTTATTATTTTGTAAAAAATTGTTTTTTTATTTAAACCCGGCTAAACAAGTTTATAATATGAAAGAAGTTTTACTTCAACAGCGTGTAAAGATTACGCACTTCATTTTTTTGTCATATTAATCTATTAATTATTCTACATGAATTATATATAAGTATTGCATTTTCTTAATTTGCCATTTTTATAAATGTTTCTAACAAACTATTATAATTAACTAATTTTTTTTCCTTAGAATAGAAGCGTTTATATTAGAATCTAATACACATTTTATATTTATAATACATAATTAATTCATAATAATCTATAATTAATTATTATTTTATAATTCAATAAAGAAAAAAAAAGCATGTTAGAAGTTTAATATAATAAAATTTTCTGAGATTTTTGATCATTTCTTCCGATATTTTCTTATCCTTCCTTTCGAAATTTTCTTATCGTTCCTTATCTTGAGTCTCCTATTAAACTCAAAATAATGATGCCGAAAAGCAGTTATTATTGTTTTTGTGAGTTATAAAAAAATGATTAGAGAAACGTTATGAGATAAACAAACAGTAAGAACGAAGAAAAAACCATATTATGTGATATGATTTGAGTCAATTCTAAGTTAATAAGCAAGATAATTTTGTATTTTTCGTTTCTTTTGAATATCATAAAGTGCATTAGTAAAACATATAATGAAATATGAAAATATCGAAAACTCAGTAAGAATTAATTGATTAATTTCTCTTAGATGCTTGTCCATATTTTGTTTTCCCTGTTAAAATCAGAATTTCCAAGTGAAGTAGTACAATGAATCGTTGTATTTGGTTGCCTAGTATTGAAAAGATTTACCGCACGTAGAACCTCTGTCAACCCACTTATTCCAATAATCGAACTTTGTCGAAATTTGCGCCATTTTGGCAAAGAAAATACTTGAATGTGCTACAGAAGCTACGTCACGTTTCTTAACTAAGTAAAGGATTAAATAAATCAGCTATCGTGATATTTATAAAAATAAACATGTAAAAAAAAAATCGATTGACAATTATGCAAAAATGAAACATTTAAGATTTAAGCAACAATCTTCAAAAATTTACTTCAAAATGGAAACAACATGCAAAAGCAAAGCATAATAATGATAAACACAAAACAATTGAAGAAGCAAGTAATGTATCGCAAACTTTCTCCATTTTTGTTTTTAATTGTTTAGAAAAACAATAAATTATTTAGTTTGTATTTATTTAATTGATTTATTTTTAAAAAAATAAATATTAACAAAAAACGTTAACAAAATAAGAAACTTCAAAAGTATATTTAAACAAAGAAAGGTAAAACCAAAATACAATACAATAATATGTTTGCTGAAAACTACGCAAATATATAGGCGACACATCAAAGTTTGAGGGTGTTTTTTTAAGTTTGTACCTGTTGATCCATCACATCCTTCTGCATGTGCTGAGCATCCTGGACCAGATTCTCCTGATTTAATTGTTACATAAATTGGTTTTAAGTGGCCGCAATACAACAAATTAAATATAACACAAAAAAGAAAAAAAAAACAGAGAAAACACATATCAACACACAAAAACTCAGACAATAATCATAATAATAATAACAATAATAATTATAATATTGAGAAATTAAATTTAATTTTAAATTTGTTTTATTGTATTATCAATAGTTTAATATTTTAGAAAATGCAAACAAAAAACAGAAATTAACATATATTTATTTATGTAATAAATTACACTGTGCGACAAAGGGTAGGAGTCACTGATCCGCTGGGGTTCTGACTACCGGGAAAAGTTGTATCGGTAAAAAAAAAGTTATACGTGTCCCGGCGTTTCGCTGGGTCACGTCTAGGAATCGAGATATATCGATTTGAAGTTAGTACGTATCATATAGGGGAAATAGTCACGTTTTGGGGACATAACTTGAGAACGATTAGCCGATTTTACTGAAACAAATTTAGAAAAATTAAGAATTACAATTCCTTTAACCTACGAATACACTATTTCTTTACACAATCAACAGTTTCGCAGTTATAAATAAATTTATGAAGAAATAAAATAATTTTTTGCCTAAAAAATAAAAAAATCATGAAACATTCAAAACGGGAAAAAGTGTCAAGTCTTATTACTTTGACGTAAAGTCGCATAATCTGTGCATAAAACGAGACATGGATCATGAAAATCGATGAACGCGTTTCGCTTTTATTCACAATTAAATAAAGGTATCTCATTTTGACAAGAATATTGATTTTTCATAGAAATTTTTTTTAAACATTTTTACCGGAATAAACTCCAAAATTTATTGTTTTAAATGTATTTGGACATGTGTCTATGTGTCTTTGTGTATTAATTTTATTTTTTTACTTTTTTATTTATTATTTTCTTTTTTTCTTTTTTTTTATTTTTTATTTAGTTATTTATTTTATTATTTTATTTTATTATTTTTAGTATAATTTTATTTTATATTTTTATTATATTTTATTATATTATTATTATTATTTATTATTATTACTATTATTATTGTTTATTATTATTATTATTTATTATTATTATTATTTATTATTATTTATTACCATTATTATTATTATTTATTATTATTATTTATTATTCATTATTTGTTATTATTATTTATTATTTATTATTTATTATTATTTTTATTGTTTATTTATTATTTATTATTTATTATTTATTATTTATTATTTATTTATTATTTATTTATTATTTTTTTATTATTTATACATTATTTATTTATTATTTATTTTATTTATTTATTAAATTTTTTTTATTTTATTTTTTTATATTTTTATTTTATTATTTTATTGTTTTTTGTTTTACTTTATTATTTTTATTTCATTTATTTATTTATTTTATTTTTTTTTTATTTTTTATTTATTTAATTTTAATTTTTTTATTTTTTCGTTACTTTTTCAGTATAGTATATCAGTAGATTAAAGGAATTGTAATTCTTAATTTCTAAATTTGTTTCAGCAAAATCGGACTAGTCGTTCTCGAGTTATGTCAAAAAAGAACCCCAAACGTGACAATTTCTCCTATATGATACTTACTAACTTCAAATCTATATATCTCGATTCCTAGACGTGACCCAGGCAAACGCCGGAACCCGTATAACTTTTTTTTTACCGATATAACTTTTCCCGGTAGTCAGAACCCCAGCGGATTTTGGCTGTCGCACAGTGTTATTTTTAGGTTTAAAAAAATAATTTATTTGTTTGTTGGAAACATTTTTAACTTTGTTAATTTACAAAATTAAAAATGTTTTCAACAAAGTGTTTATAGAAATAAAATAATTAAAGTATTGAGAAATGAGAAACTTGTTTTAATACTAAGAAGTTAAATAGAATTAAAAAAGATTTATATTGCTCACAAAGTTTACGCATTGGAGAAAAAAATGGATTAGGTAGATAAGACGAGTGAGTGGATTAAGAGTATTTTTTGTTAAAGTTGGACACTTTTGATATTTGATACATTCAATTTTCTTAAAATTCTCAGGATATACTAGTAGCACTGTGATAAAAAAAGTAAAGTTAACCACTTATTGAATCTGATGCGTTTGACCTTGAATAGGGATCGAAGTTTAAGGTCACGGGTAAATTGTATAAATTATATGACCAAGAAAATGAGTGACCCATGACATTTTTTTTAATATGAAAACTACTTGATACTAGGTAGATGTAAGCATAAATAATTTGGTGGCTTACTCATGGCTTTGAGAGCCAAGGTCATTCAAAAATGTTTTTTTTGTCTTGTTATCTAAGTAAATACCTGCTAAAGTCATAAGTGACCCACAGCAATAACTATTGGATTAATTACACAACCTATTATAATACTTAGAAAAATGTAAAATAGCATGGGTTACTCTTGGCTTTCGTAGCTTAGCGGTATCAAAGTTGATAATTTAAAAACCAAAAAAGGTCAAAGTTCAAGGTCAATTACTATAGAAGGAATGAGTCAATAAATTTGAAACACATCTGTAATTAAACTTCATACTATGTAGTTTAAGGTTCAGACTTAAAACCTATGGGAAGTATTTGTTTTTTTATACATGCTGTTCTTCATCGTCAAATATGCGTTTTACATAATGTTATGCACATTTAACCTATTTCTCAGGCTATTTTTGATTTTATAATGGTCATAAATAATTTTTTAACTAGGGCCAAAATTGATTTAGTGAATAATAACAAAATCTCAATTCCACAGTACAGCTCCACGTCAAAAGGACCAAGACTGTGCCCAAAATTCTATCAGTTGTAAAAATGTGTGTATGGCGTAAATTGAAGATTAGATTATGGAGTTTCTTATGCTGTCTGACATTTTCATAAAATTCAAGATGGCGGATCAATATGGTGGCTGAAATCAACCACCTCATCGTTAAAGAATAATTTTTTCGATGTTGCACTTGTAAAACTTATCAGATCATTCAATTGAACCTGTTTTCTGATGTATCTTTGCTTGCTGAACACGAATATAACCTTACTTTTTAAGTCAATCAGATACAAAACATTTCAATCTTAAGTGATCGTTGAAAACAAAATACAGTTGTTAATGGGGGTCAATCGGGGATTTTTAGGGATCAAGAACGAAAAGTTGAATTAGTTGAAAAAAATGAAGAGTACTGTGAGATTTGTATTTTGAAAGATGCAAAAAATCCTAGACTATTGTTTTTTGTCGAAAAAAGCTCACTATATTTTAAAAATGTTGTAAAAAAGCAGCCACTTAGCAAGCAGACAAAAAAAAATCAGAATCGAGCAAATCGTGGTTTGTGAAGCAATATAAATTCTTTGATTGTTAGAAATATGCATATTCTCTATTCTTTTATTTAGTTAGTATTTTACCTAATGACGATTGTAAAGAAGGCATTAAAGCATATATTGATATTTGTAAAAGCTTTTGAACGAACTAAATTAATATACTGAATTTTGAAATTCTTTTTAATTAAACTCCTGTTTTATGTATTTACATAACTATTTAAATATTGTTTTTATTCATTGTTTGTTGCAAAACAAAAAAAGAATAAATAAAATAATATACATTTAAAAAACGACACACATGGATATTTTAAGTTTCAATAAAAAATTAGTTAATTTTACTTGGTTCAATACAAATGAACAACAACAAATAATGAAAATAAAAAATTAAAATACTTGCCTTGTTCTTGTTTTGTTTTATCCATTGTTTGACATGCAATTCGCCATTCTTGTAACTCAGGTGATGGTATCAGACCAGCTGATCCCCCAGCAGTATCGTGTCTTGCTTGCCACCAATGATGATCGTCTTTGCTAATAATCTTTAAAAAAAAATTGAAAAAAAGGTTTTGATTACAAATATTCATAAAAATATATATATATATATATATATATATCGTAAAAAGCTTACTTGTAATATATCACCAGTTCTAAACGCAATACCAGCTTGAGCGCACGGAATGATATCATCCTCCAGTGGATCATAATCAAATTGAGTGCGCACGAAAATCTGTTCAACCAGGAATAATTAAAAAAAAAGAAAAATAAATTTATTTAAAATATTTATGTTTGCGAAACGGAAATATTTAATTTATTTAAAATTAATTATGTAAAGTTATTTTCAAATGTTTTGTTTATGGTGTAATTTAATTAGAATTATTTCCATTCAAACTTCAGTATTAAACATCATTGAAACACCATATAAATCATTTCAAGCATCATAACCTTACATTAATGAACATTTTTTAAATCATCATCATAAAATTAAAAAAAAACTTTAAAAAAAAAAATAGAACCAACTTCAGAAAAAACAAAAGAGGCACAAAAAAGTGAAAAATAACTCAATTGTTACTTTTAGAAACAAAAATACGTTACATTTTGATTAATTTTATTTAATTATACCTTACTATACCTTACAAAAAAATTATGCTATTATACAAAGTTACTATATTAAAATAGTTACTTTTTATTATAATTATTATAGTTATTATAGTTGTTATAATAGTTATTATATTTTAAAAGTTATTTGTAGTACAAAACTGTTGGAAATCGGTGCCAAGCCCGAGTCATATTAGTCGGTTTTTCGTCAATGTGGCACCGACTTCGAACAGTTTTGTGCTACAAATAACTTTTAAAATATAATAACTATTACAACTACTATAATAACTATAATAGTTATAATAAAAAGTAACTATTAATATATAGCAACTTTGTAAAATAGCGTAATTTTTTTGTTTATAGTAAGGTATAATTAAATTAAATTAATCAAAATGTAACGTATTTTTGTTTCTAAAAGCAACAATTGAGTTATTTTTCACATTTTTGTGCCTCTTTTGTTTTTTCTGAAGTCGGTTCTATTTTTTTTTTTTAAAGTTTTTTTATTTTTTTATTTTTAGTGTAGTGTAGTCATAAAGCAAATGTCGGCTAGAAAGTGTTCTAAAAGTAATAACTTCAAATGCTGGAAAAACTTTCATCAGTGACAATCTATTAATTATGGTTTTGCGATTTTTTGCACAAACGGCATACATATTTCCCATGATAAAAAATTATTTACGATAACCTTGACAAGTATAGCAATATAATACTGCCCAAAATTTCCAAACAGATTAATATGTTTTGACGAAATCAGCGAAAATGCATTAAAAATATGGTTTTTCTAATTTTCTGAATAACGGTATTTTTCACATCAAAGAAAAAACTATGGGACAATCTGGGAATGAACCCAAATAGAATAAAATTTAATTCGTTCAAATCGAACGAGCCGTTTTTGAGAAATCGGTGTACTACATAAAAAAAACCTACAGTGAAACACAGAACCTCCTTCTTTTTTGAACTATTTTAATATAATAGTAACTTTTTTTAATAGCGTAATTTTTTTGTCTATAGTAAAGCATAATTAAATTAATCAAAATGTAACGTATTTTTGTCTCTAAAAGCCATAATTGAGTTATTTTTCACTTTTTTGTGCCTCTTTTGTTTTTTCTGAAGTCGGTTCTATTTTTTTTCAAAAAGGTTTTTTTATTTTTTTATTTTTAGTGTAGTCATAAAGCAAATGTCGGCTAGAAAGCGTTTTAAAAGTAATAACTTCAAATATCTGAAAAACTTTCATCAGTGACAATCTATTAATTATGGTTTTATGATTTTTTGCACAAACGGCATACACATTTCCCGTCATAGAAAATTATTTACGATAACCTCGACAAGTATAGCAATATAATACTGCCCACAACACCCAAACAGAATAATATGTGACGAAATCAACGAAAATGCATAAAAAACATGGTTCTTTCCAATTTTCTGAATAACGGTATTTTTCACATCATAAAAAAAAATTACGGGACTCTCTGGGAATAAACCCAAATAGAACACAATTTAAATCATCCAAATCGAACGAGCTGTTTTTGAGAAATCGGTGTACATACATAAAAAAAAACCTACAGTTAAACACAGAGCCTCCTTCTTTTTGGAAGTCGGTTAAAAAGTAAATAAATAAGAATTTGTTATGTAGATTTCACATAACTTAAAATAATAAATATATATCGTAAAAAGTTTAAAACACGAGCGTAGCGATTCATAATCATTCTGTGCAAGCATACGCTGTGCTTTTTTACGGTCAAACTCGAAATTAATTATCGAATTATCGTTTTGTTTATTAGTTAATTAAGTTAATTAGTTAATTATAATAAATATATTACTTTACTGCTACCAAGATAAAATCATCTTCGTACAATAATTAAAACCTGAATTTTTCCTTACAATTTAATGAAGTGAACCTAAAGTTTTAAATCTGAACAAGAAACACATAGGAATGTAAAGTGTTATTGTTTTTTTTTTATTTGAGTAATCTGAAATTCATGTTGCATTTAAATTGATAAATTTTGCATAAACAGTGCTACTGTTATTACATCCGATTGCTTCCTGTTTGTAACCTCACTAGCAGTTCCAGTGTTAATTACAACTTTTGATTCGGGGAACTTTTGATTCTTTCATTTGAACACAGTACTGCCAAAGAAACCCTTCTGTATCATTAACAGTGAGTGATCTCGATAGTTTTGTAACGACGGACTATTTTCAATTTTTACTCTAAAATAATAGTTTTCAAATTTAATGAAATTAACAACTAATTAATTTTTTTCAATTGTAATAAGCGTCGTTCCACTGTACAGTGAAATATTTTTTTATTGAAAATACAAGTTTGCATAGATGATTTTTTTATTTTTAACAAAACGAGAATGGCTTATTGGAAAATGAAACAGAAGAACGATAATATGATATAAAAACGATCAAATTGTTTGGATCGAATGAGTATAATTTTAAACTCAGATTAGTATACTTTTTAAAATCAAGTTAGTATAATTTTGTAGATCATTTAGTATATGAAATTAAATCAAAATATAAGTGCTCAATAATTATGTAAATTAAAGTTAAATTAAAACTCAGTAATGACTGAACTGTCATAGCTTACTTTTGAGTAGTTTTAATAATGTTAATTATTTTAAAAAAATGTTGTTTTAAAAATAAAAAGAAAATAAATTTTCTTTTCATGTCGATTATTGTGTTAATATTGTAAAGGTTTTTTTATAGTTGTGAATTTAATAAAATGTCAAAACCTCAATTGCATCTATTAAAATATGTAAACAAAAAATGTTTTGCATAGAAGAAATAAAATTCATTTGTTAAGCAAGTGTTATGTTATCAGTTTTGAAAATAAATTTATAATTTTATGAAGGAAAACACGTCATCGCCAAATGGTACATGAACTTTGATGATGATGAAAAACAAAAATTAATTGAAGAAGTTCATGATGTTCTTACCGTATGAGATGCCAAACACAAAATTGTCTAATTCTATTTGTAAAAATTAATCAAGTCCGTTTATGAAATTTTCGTGCAGTGACTTCATTATGTATTGCTTTTTTGGGGAGGAACGGATTAGTTTCTGCTTGATATTATAAAACCTTTAGATAAAGATAAACGAAGACGTGAAATAAAACATGAAGAAGACAACATTGAAGAAATAAAGGAATGTAAGCTTTTAATTGAATTTTAATTTATATAATTTTTAATTTGTTTTTGAATAAATTATTTTTCATGTTAGCCAATTAATAGTTTTGTTAAATTATTCATTCTGTGATTCATAATATAAGAGATTTCCAAGTGTAATCAGTTTGTTTGTTATAAACTCAGTGTACCGGTGTAATATTACAGTATTCATATATTTTTTTGAGCTTCCCGGTGTAAAACAATATTATAATTTCGTATAAAAGTTCCAATTCCGTAACAGTTTATCTGTTTTCACATACCGATGAACGAGTAAAATGGGGACAAGAATATGGATGAGACATGATGAATCCGATTTCATCCTAGCACTGCTATAGTTACGATATTTATAAAAAACAAAGAGATCAGTTACATTCGGCACACATACTAATTGAAATATCGTTGGGGTCGATCTTCCATCTGGAAACAACCAATAGCTGTTTTCAATAATACATTTATAATATTCTATTAATTATTAAATTTATGTATAAATTATTTATGTACATATTTAGTAAATAAAAGATTGTTTAAGCAAATAATATAAAATTTTTAAGAATTTCATCAATTACAATCCAAATGATTATAAAATGAAATTATTACATCGTTCACAGTGTACTGTACAGTTCCCAGAAATAGTACAGATAATACTTGTATTGTATGACTTTTGGATATGGGTTCTGTTTAAAACAATAGGAAATAATGCTGTTTACTGTGTGTAAGATTGGTAACGGTCGGACCTATTTCGATTCTGAATCAAAATCATTTAAACAATTCAATATCCTATTTCAGTTCCTATACTGTATCAACATGGAAAATCACAAACGATTATAAAGAAATTCCGTAAACTGATTAAATATTTTTTTTACTCTTTCATCTATCTCAATAATAAAAATTAGGTCATACAAGTGTCACAAAACTGTTGTTAAAGTATCCAATATAAATTAGTTTATTCAAAATTTATCTTGATTTTCGTGTTATTTTTTTTGATTTCTCATTTAATCAAAAACTGCATTTTTAGATTATGTGAAATGAAACAGATATAGAAAATTCGCGCTACAAATAAACGGTCAATCTATTCGAATTTGGATTATCAAGTCAATTACAAATTAAGGTTTATCAAAATTATTTGTATCGAAATCGACGCTAGTTTTTTTGATTATTTTAAAGTAAAATTATTTGTTGTTTAATAGTGATATCGGCGTTTGTTATTTATTTATTTGTAACGTAATCAGTGTTGGTGAAAATTGGTTAATAAAATCATTTTGGTGAAGTAATAGTTGTGAAGTAATAATTTGGTGAAGTAATAATGATAATTGATTTTTAAATTTGTCTATATTCGACTTTGATTTATTTATGTTAATGTTAAGCTTTTTGTTTTAGTTGATAAGAGATCTCCCAAATCATTTGTTTTAAAAATAAACGGCTAACTTTGAGATGAGGTTGTCAATAATTTAATTTTTTAGTGGGACTTTCAAGTCCGAGAAAAAAGAGAACGCAGCACCAGTCACACCCGCAACAGCATTTCACGCACTTTAAAATATACTATTACTATGTTTCTATGACAGAGTTAACCGGGATTATCTTGGATTATCTCGTCATGGAAACGGAGTTTTCGTTAAATTTCTTGACTCACCTTAACTCAACGAAAGTAGCGCGATTAGAGAAGGTTAAAAAAAACAAACACAAAACAAAAAAGTAAAAATGGCGTCGCGAGTGTTTTGGAGTGAAGAGGAAAATAAAATTTTAATTGAAATTATTCAAGAAAAAAACTAGTAAATTAATAATAAAAAACATTAGTAAAATGTCCAATTTTTCCGTCTTAACCAAATCACTTTTTGTATTTTTCACTTAATGTCATCACTTAATGTATTTTAATACACAATTTTTGCTAACTCCAAGAATTTTTATAATATCATGGAAACGATACGGATTAGCGCCGCCATGTTTTTAACTCAACGAAACTCTTAATTTAAGTAAACTCTGTCATGGAAACGTAGTATATGAAAGGAAGTCAATTGATATTGTTACGTTATCCAATGATATTGTTACGAATTTTGATCCTAAAATGAAAATAAAGTTAAAATTTGAATTAAATTAAAAGAAGAAATATAATTTATATACAACCCAAGTTGTTGTGACATTTATGGATGTCATAAAAATAATTGTCAAACGGATGAGTTAGTTTAAACTTTAACAAAATAAAGCACTCTTATTTACCGACCATAAAAAAAGGTAAACGCTGCATTGAGGGGAAACAAAAGCCAGGCTTAGTGAAACAACAACATTAAAAGAAGCAACGAGAAAATAAAATCGGCTGTATATAAGGCAGACAAAAACACCAAATAAGGCAGAATGAATTTGATGGTAAGCCAAATAAGGCTTTTCTTAATTGAAATTGTGAGCCTGCAATTTCGCCACAAATAATTTTATTGAACATTGCTTTGTTTAAAATAAATGGAATAATTAATAGAATTTTATTGTTTATTATTTTTCTTAAAATCAATAATAGTAGATTATCCAGGAATTCCGCAACAATATCTTACTAACACATAGTTTTAATTCAACCCATAAGTTAGGAAATATGTGACACACGTGAAATTGTGTTTTTGATCTCTAACTGTTTAGATAATTTTTCTCCCTTCTATTTGATTGGTTAAAAGAGTTGTCTTGTCACACAAGACATCCAAAATAATCACCAACACATGCCACTCTTCATGGACATTTGTTAGAATTTGTTACCAACCCTGGTTTATGACCTGAGTAGAAATTAGTTAGAGAACGCCTGAATACAGTATATACTGAATCCGGCACTGATTTGATTGTTCGTGTTTGATTCCTAGTTGGGCAATTTGATCAGGGCCTGATATGAAATACTTGACCATGGTTTTACCCTATTTAATTGTATCTGACGCCTTTCAGAAAACATATTATTTTGTATTTATAATTTATTTAAATTTAGCTATGATAATATTTTATTCTACAATTTAATTGAATGCATATTTTTTATATACGAAAGACAATGTGTATATGTTTATGTATATTGTATATTATTATATCAGGGCCTGGTACGATTAACTCAATCAGGACATGATAGGGCAAAAACGTTACACTCATGATCACGACCCGATCAAGCTGTTATTTTAATGACTGATCCGAACTAGGACAAACCTGATCAGCACCCTGTTTTAGCCCTGGAAAATTTCTGAGCGGGCACTGTTTTAGCATCGATGACATTAAGATTGTTTACAAGATGGTAGTTGGAGAGTTTAAGAGCTGGCGAGGAGATTGTAAAGTAACCAACCAAACCAATCGGTTTTTTCAACAATAAAAACGATATTTGGGAATATCCAAAGCCACTAGTTTTGTCAATGCTAAATATGTATGCTGATTTGCTAATTTCATAAAAACCTAACATATTTGTTGTTAATAATCCCAAATTATTATCAGTTGATTTCAACGAATTTAAATGAGTGTAATACAACTAAATTTTTGCATTTTATAACTTTCAGCTCATTATCAATTTTATTGTTGCTCAATATACAATTTTGATGTGTTTTATTTGTGTTCTAATTATTGTTTACTAAACATGAACTCTTTGCAAATTGTGGTTTTAATTTTGTATACTGATTATATCAACACAGAATCAGTAAGTATGGTAGGGACAACTGGAAGTAAATTCATCAAATTCGATTTTTAAAATTAGTATTTATGTTTATTTTTAGATTCCTTTAAATAATGACGATCAATGTTTAGATAAATGGAAATTGCCGAACGGAAATAAAATTCCAAATCAAGAATGTCTGAATCAAAAAAATTATAAGGTGAATGAATTCTGTCCAAAGAATTTTATTCTTATACCAAACACAACATTTTGTGTCTTAATTACGAAGCCACAGAAATGGTCGGAATTGTGTAGGAAGAAATCAGGATCATTGATTGATTTAATAACAGTAGGTGGTTCAACAGCCGAAGAATTGAATGATTATTTACGAAGCTTTAAACTAGACACTATATGGTTACCAGAAGATATAAGACGCAGTAATACGGCATCATTAAGACTCCTAATCCCGAATTACCAACCACTATTGAATGAGAATAATAATACACATAACAGTAATATAAAATGTTTATCATTCGTTTATTCGAGGGAGGTGGGTTTGCAATTGGAAAATTGTGATAATGAATATCCAATTGTTTGTTTATATAACAATACAGTAACTCCACTTCTACCGTTGAACTGTCCAAAGAATATGTTGACAACAAGATACTCTGATTATCATGGTTTTTGTTTTTCAATTGACCATTTTCAAAACAACAGTCTGATTGCACCTTTAGTTTATGTAAATTCAAGTGAGATTAATCAACTTTTCCTGAAAATTGCAGCCGGAATAAAGATTCAAACAACAGTTTTGATTGATATTGCGCCAAAATCTCTTGAAACAAGCCCGTATGCAAATAGTTTAAAACTAAATGAATGGAATTTAACTGAATGGAAAAATAACAAAAATTTAATAATGTTTACAAACTGGCAAAATGATATGATTACACATTCGCAGAGTAACACATTAAAGCTTTATACAGTAATTAATACAGAAACAGGTAAATGGGATTTACAACCAAATTTACCATCATTTGCGTTTACAATTCATGCAGTTCCTATTTTACAACAGCCAAGTATTTTCATACGACGTAGTAGAGTGGAGGATTGCTTTGAGATAACCTTTCAAAATTACCGAAACTTATGGAGAGAAGATGACTTACAGTTGGCGTGTCAATTTTTTACCGAAAGTGATAGAAATTCTATGCCTCAAGTAAATGTTTTGAGCCGACAACATAATGATAACTCATCTACTTTTGCAGTGAATTTTACGAATGTAACGGATGATTTAGGTGAAGTGTGGTGTGAAGGACATGCTATCAAAACGTTTGACCTTATTAAATCCAACTTAATTAGCTTGAATAGATTTAATCAAAGCTTTTGTATTTCGAACAATCAAAGTGAGTTTCCAAACGAAAAAATAAACGAAACAAGTCGGTATCAAAAGTTTTGCATACTAGAAAATGGTTTACCATCCCTTCAAATTTGTAAAAGCGATGGAATTTATGGAGCATATTGGGATAAAACATTTAATACAAATGAATTAACTTGTAATAAAAACATGGACACTCGAGATGCTAATGTTTTGTATCAATTGAACGAAAAACTAAATAATATGAAATCCTCCGATGATGTTGCTCAAATTCTAGCTGATGTGAATTTAATAGAAAATCACAAATATTATATATACATGGCAAGCGAGATTTTAAGAACGGTTGTCAAAAAAAACGTATCAGAATTATTTGACATATCGGCAAATGTACTAAATAAAGTTATGAATATTATTAGTAATGTTATGAATCTTTCTGAAGAAGAAATTTTGGATGTACAGAACAGATCATTTGCATCTGACATTATTAAAGAAGAGTTGGACGATCTAGCAGAAAAATTTGCGCTGAATAATCTATCGGAATACAGTGGAGACGATGATGGAACATTTATCATACAAAAAACCAATGTTTTATTAATGATTATCAAACCGTTTGATAAAAATATAACCGGGTTCGCATTATACAGAAATAATTCGAACAAACAAGAAAATGGATTACATGATTTTAGTATGAGAAAGCTTTACGCGCATGAAACATATGATGAAGTAATAAATTCTACCATAGAAGTTGCAATTAACATCGGTTATGATGATCTACAAAAAATGTCGTTAACGAACGACAATCGTATAATTTATATGTGTTTTTATAATGATTCATTATTTTTAGAGAACCGAGAGAATAAAACAGAAATAGCTAAACCAAGAACAAAAATAATTCAAGTCAACATCCCTGGAAACCGAGCTAAAATTTTTGATATAAAATCAGTACATCGAGCAACGACTCCTTCAAAGTGTTTTAAAGAAGGATGTTCATCATGGAATAAAAAAAGTTCAACTCAATGGAGTAGAAATTTCGGAAACGAAGAAAAAATAGATGACGATTTATATTTTTGCAATTTAAACAAATTTTCCACTCCATTTGCTTTTGTACAGGTATTAGGACCTGGTTCTGTCAAAATAAAGGATAAGATTCACGGTAAAATCCTATCAAATATTCAATGGGTGGCCATAGTATTGTCATTAGTTGGATATTTTTCAATATTTCTAACAGCGATATTATTCGAGCAATGGCGGGAAAAAGATACATTTAGTTTAATTATTCAAACTTCTATTGCATCGTCATTACTAATGATTTGCTTGTTATGCAACAAACTCGTTACCATTGAAAATATAATCCAATGTAAGCTGTTTGCAAGTTTTCTTCATTATACTACATTAGTGAATTTTTGTTTAAGTTTATTCGAAGGAAATAGTCAATACCTTCGTTATGTTATTGTCATGGGACCCAAGGTTCCACCTAATTTCAAGATACTTTCCATGTTAATCGGATGGGGTCTACCCTTCGCTATTGTTGTCGCATCTATCGTCATTTATTCCAACTATCCATTTCAATTGGAAAGTTGTTATGATGGCATTTGCTATCCGATGGACAATGTGTTACGATATGGCGTTCAGATTCCTATTTTATTTATAATTTGTATAAATATATTTGTTTTTTTTAGAATCATTTTTCTCATAAAGTATTACAACACAAACGTTAGAAATGCATTTGAACCGACAGATAAATTTTTTACTCATATTAAATCATTTGTTTTTATTTTTCTACTGATGTCATTGGCATGGATCTTTGGCATTTTCGCTGCATATACAAATAAAATTATATTTCACTATTTATTTGTAATTGTAGGTGGATCACATGGATTTATTTTAATGATACTATGTTTGATTGTAGACCATAAAATGTATTATATATGGAAAAGATTTTTAATTGTCACATATTCCAATTTGTGGCAAAGATTGTTTCAAAATTAAAATATAAAATTTTTTATAACAAAATGAAATAAAAGTATTTTTTAATTTTTGAAATAGCTGATTTCACCTGCGAAAATACTTGTTACATTTGAAAAACTAAAGGCTGAAAAACAAATACAACAGAAACATAAACAGAATTCCATACAAATTTGACAGGAAAGAATTCTGTTTCTGTAAATTTGTATGAAATTCTTTTTCTGTTTCTATTGTATGTGGTTTCAAGACTTTAAAGGTTACACATTGAAATATTTATAAAAAATTTAAATGGCAGTGTCTAAACACACAGTTTAGAAATTGGTTTTATTACTTACATTAGAAATTGTGGGAGTGACCACAGTTGCTTTGGCCTATTGACATCTTTTTAGTCAATCCGTTTTAATTATTAGTGTTTAAAACTGATGTATAATTTTTTTGATAAAAAATTTAGATTGATAATTGATTATATAAGAGTTCAGAAATTGAATGTCGAAGAAGCCGTTTAAATAAAAACATTGTTGATAATCTCATGTGTGCAAATCCCATTCAACCATTAACAAATTATCCAAGACTCATAGAAAAATTTAAACTTGAGGTTTCGTCGTAAAATATTTAAGAACTGTTTATAACATACATTTATAAATAATATATAATAATACAAATATTGTATGACAAATTATTCAAAAGACTTCAAAAAGACTTAAAAAAAATATTCCAAAATTAATTCATTCTTGGTTGTTTTAATTGGGAATCAAATTAGTTCCTTATTCTTAATCTTATTCAGCATCACCAAATAAATACGGTTAACAATTCATTTAAAGTAAGGATACATATTTTTAAGTAAAATTGGAAATGGTGTACTAAAAGTTGTACAAGAATGTCAATAACTCGATGAGCAAATTGATTAAATTAAAAAATCTGGAGTCAGCTACCGGAGGTGGGTGGTTAAGGATTCTGAAGCAGTTCTATCTGAAATAACTCCACCCGCATTTACCGATTCAATATTGTCGATATGATTTCTTATCGATTTGTCTCTCCACGATATACAATTAATTCAATGGTTGCTTCTTTTTCATTTCTTTCCTTGCGCTTTTTTTCGTACACTAAAAAAAAAGTAAAGTAATGACAATCTCATCTCGAAGTTGACAGTTTATTATTCAAACAAAGAAAAATACTTGCAAGATCAACTATAGATTACACAATGGCGCAAAGGTCATTGACGGAATTGGTTCCTCCGTCTTTAGGGGTCGTCCGAGCTCATGGTTCTTACTTATTTAAATTCGTTCTCTGTTTAATGTTGTTTGCGTAAAATGCTGCATTTGTACTGAGCTGGGGAAATACATTCTCGAATCCGCAAGATTGAAGCTAGTTGGAATTAAACCTCGCAAGGAACACAGTTCCTCTATTGTTTCTGATAGTATCACGATCAGTGTTCGTTACAAATTGGCGCCCAACGCGTGGTTCTTTCAAGGGTTATTACTGGGTAAAAAAAATATATTGCTCCGTTAATTCGAACTTATGGGCTAATAAAACAATCACAGGAGCTTCACTCCGTTTTATATTGATGTATAGTTATGGATCGGAAAAGTTTGGTCACAGATAAGCGATAAGGTTGAATTAACGTAGTTTCTCTTCCTTTTGTAGGACTCTTAGTTCTACATCTCTGCAGTAAAATTATAACAACAATTATATGTGTGTGTGGTAGCAAGAGAAATGAAACAATATTACTGTACCTACTTGTATTTGTATAAGTTAATCATAATATTTTAATATTTAAATTAAATCACTTTTCTTTATAACTCGATTAAGATAACATCAATCTAGCGCGATCAAAGTTATGGTAAAATTTTATAAATAAAAAATTGTTTATAATTCAGATTGTGTTTCTAATAAAATATAGTCTCAATACACAAACTTAAGCATAAACTATGTCGGTAGCAAACTAACTTATATTATTTTACTCTAATATAATATCTCGATTAGAAATGGCATTCAGCATAACTAAACTGAGTGGATCCTACAATCTAGTAGGTGCTAACATAAAGAAGCACTAAGCCGTATCATAGCAGCATCATGTATATTCATACTCAACGCTACAGAAACTATTATTAAGCAATTTTGGTGCTCAGGTTGAAATCCAAAACACCAATTCAAAAAACCTGAGGTATAATATCCGCTAGAATAAGAAAATTCAATGGGAATTCATCACACCTCATGATGACGCCGATTCGATTACCGAACTGGTATTGAGATAAAACATTTGTTACGCAATTTAGGGTGGCCCTTAGATTACACTAGAATTTTTTTTTCACTGTACAGTTTGCGGCACCCTCCCATTTCGTGTAAATACCCATAAAAATATGATTTGCAAAATCTGATATCAATCGGTCAATTCTAAGACGTGCCTCCGTGCACTTAAAGCTGAGAAATTTTGTTCTGGACCTTAAAAACATTTTTATTTTTTGTGCGACACCCTCTCATTTCGTGTCAAGATCCATAAAAAAATTATGTGTAAAAATTGAAATCAATCGTTCAACTCTAAAGGGTGTCCCCGGCCACTTAAAGTTGAGAGTTTTGGTTGTGGAAATTACAAAGAAAAATCTAAATTTTTTGTACGACACCCTCCCATTTGGTGTCAATACCCATAAAAATATTATATGTAAAATTTGAAATCAATTGGTCAACTCTAAGGGGTGTCCCCGGCCACTTAAAGTTGAGAGGTTTTGTTGTAGCCATTATAAAGAAAAATTTAAATTTTTTGAACGACACCCACCCATTTGGTGTCAATACCCATAAAAATATTATTTGCAAAATTTGAAATCAATCGTTCAACTCTAAGGGGTGCCCCCGGCCACTTAAAGTTAAAGGTTTTGTTGTGGCCATTAAAAAGAAAAATTTAAATTTTTTGTACGACACCCTACTATTTGGTGCCAATACCCATAAAAATATTATATGCAAAATTTGAAATCAATCGTTCAACTCTAAGGCGTGCCCCCGGCCACTTAAAGTTGAACGTTTTGTTGTGGCCAATATTAAGAAAATTTCAATTTTTTGTACGACACCCTCCCATTTTGTGTCAATACCCATAAAAATATTATTTGCAAAATTTGAAATCAATCGTTCATCTTTAAGGCGTGCCCCCGGCACCCCTTAGAGTTGAACGATTGATTTCAAATTTTACACATAATTTTTTTATGGGTATCGTCACGAAATGGGTGGGTGTCGCACAATATATAAAAAATTTTTTTAAGGTCCTGAACAACATTTCTCAATTTAAGTGGCCGGAGACACGTCTTAGAATTGACCGATTGATTTCAAATTTTGCAACTAATATTTTTACGGGTATTGACATGAAATGGGAGGGTGTCGTACAAAAAATTTAAATTTTTCTTTGTAATGGCCAGAACAAAACCTCTCATCTTTATGTGGCCGGAGGCACGCTTTAAAGTTGACCAATTGATTTCAAATTTTGCAAATAACATTTTTAAGGGTATTCACACGAAATGGGAGGGTGTCGTATAAAAAATTTAAATTTTTCTTCGTAATGGCCAGAACAAAACCTTTCAAGTTTAAGTGGCCGGGGGCACGCCTTAGAGTTGAACGATGGATTTCAAATTTTACACATAATTTTTTATGGGTATTGACACACGAAATGGGAGGGTGTCGCACAAAAAATAAAAAAAATTTTTTTAAGGTCCAGAACAAAATTTCTCAACTTTAAGTGGCCGTCTTAGAATTGACCGATTGTTTTCAAATTTTGCAAATAATATTTTTACGGGTATTGACATGAAATGGGAGGGTGTCGTACAAAAAATTGAAATTTTTCTTTATAATGACCACAACAAAACCTCTCAACTTTAAGTGGCTGGGGGCACCCCTTAGAGTTGGCCGATCGATTTCAAATTTTACACATAATATTTTTATGGGTATTGACATCAAATGGGAGGGTGTCGTACAAAAAATTTAAATTTTTCTTTATAATGACCACAACAAAACCTCTCAACTTTAAGTGGCCGGGGGCACCCCTTAGAGTTGAACGATTGATTTCAATTTTTACACATAATTTTTTTATGGGTATTGACACGAAATGAGATGGTGTCGCACAAAAATAAAAAAGTTTTGTTTAAGGTCCAGAACAAAATTTCTCAACTTTAAGTGGCCGGAGGCACGTCTTAGAATTGACCGATTGATATCAGATTTTGCAAATCATATTTTTATGGGTATTCACACGAAATGAGAGAGTGCCGTACAAAAAATAAAAAGTTTTGTTTTTAAGAGCCACCCTATTACGCATCTTTCACTTTCAACGCAATTTTTCCTTATATTCATTATATTATAATTTATCACAGCTCATAAGCCAAAATATTGCTAATAGTGAGACTAAGACTAAAAAAGTCCTTGAAAACAGTCCTGGCCAATACTTTAAGCTGGCAAAATTCTTCGTTCATTTTTATAAGTGCCCGCTGTCATGGACTTGTATGTTAGAACTAGTTCAGACATCAATAGGGATGTTGTCTATTTTAATATTATTGCTGTTTAGTAAGAGACGACTTCCTAACCCTAACCTAGGTAGGGCTAGTGCTGTTCTTGTCAATCTAGATAAAAGTTAAACGGTTCTACTGATGTAGAGTGGGCTGGTCATAAAGTTCAATGTTATTTTTGTAAGTAGTAATGTATTTGCTATCACTTTTCAGCGTAGTTCTTTTATAGGTGTTTCTTATATATTTGATGGTTTAACACTGCGGATGGTATCAGACTAAAGTTTTACTGCTGCTTGTATTAAGTTACATGTAGTTAGTTCTTTATTAACAATCTCCTTCTTGTTGTGCGGTTTCACTGGGAAAAAATTTGCCCGTTATAAATAGATGATCTTTAGCCATCAAGTAATAACCAGTTGCAACGTGTTATGCATAATTTTGTGTTATTTGTTGAGTTTTCCATGAAAATTGATAAAGTTATGCGGTTATCATTTCTTTATATTTTCCCCAACTGGTACTAGCAAGAGATTTCAACTCGTTGTTTCGAGTTTTAAGTCTAGTTTACTATAGATATAGCATGGGTGGAGAACACCAACTTATCGTCACTTTTTTTCCCTTTTACCTCAATTTGCAAAGAAAAGGCTTGTTATGTATTCTTCTGTTCAAACTTTTAGAACTTTTCGGTGAGTCAGTTGTAACACCTACACATAATAGTAATATTTTTTATAAAATCATGACTGAGAAAAATTTATGGCATCGATTGGAGTATTTAACGGATTTAAGCTCACTTTAATTCCAGTACAATATGAAACGGTCCATTTATTTTATCAGGGTTGCTCTTAGTGACTTTCTATTATTACAACCGATATAAAAAAGAGTTGTTCGAATTATACCAATTAAATGTTAGAAATAAAATTGGGTCTCTTCAAATTATTGAGAGATTAAAATACCTTTGGACGATATCTCTAATTTTTATTAGTTTTGGAATTTTTGATAACGTCATAAACTTGAGTTTTTCTTTATTTTACAAAAACTTGATAAAACGCCAGCACACGAGAACACTTTAAAGATTAAATCAGTTATATATAATCAAATAATTAAAAATTTTTTGTTAGTTACAGTACATTTGTTGTCTCTACCTAATCAGAATTTAAAATCTATAACAATAGCAAGTGGATCGTATAATTTTATAGTGGATCACTATCAACAGAGGTGAACTATAGCTCACCGGGCTATGGGCTATGACTACAAAATATTAACAACATCTTTAGCCAGTTCCACAAAATTAGATTAATTTTAAACAATTTCACTTTGAATGTTTGCAAGCACTTAGGTGTTTTGTTCGAATCTAATGATTAATCGAAGAACAGGCACAAAAAGCTATCCAAATGTAACAGTTGCGGATAATCAAATAATTATTTACTCTATATTTTTAGCCTCACAAAATTTAACACTTCTTGGAGCCGAACAAAAGAAAATTTGAAACTGATTGTAGAAGTTGTTCTCCAAAAGTTGTATTACATTCCTAATTCAGTCCTGAACCATCGTATCAATTACGTCAGTATAAACTAAAACGACCACGATACTAAATACTCATTTGCCAGTTTGATACTGTCAAATGAGTATTTAGTATCGAATATTAAACCAAAATTATATAAATAAAATAAAATTGCATTTATAATTGCAGTTCAATATTTTTAACGAATTAACACAAATCGAAATGATATTTCGTTTTATAATTGTTGGGATTCTTCCTGCTTTAATCACTGGATTGAATTTAATTAAATGTAAAAAAAAACATTTTTAAATAGACGTTCACTACAACATTTTACTTTGTTTATTTTAGGCAAAGATGGCTCGCTTCTACCGAATAATGTACACGTTAATACTTGTACGACGACACCATGCGATCTTGTCATAAATTCAACAATAGTGGTTACAATTGATTTTAATACTCGTAAGTACTGGATATCATTAATAAAAATAAACGCATTTCACTAATTTTCAATTACAATAGCAAATGGAGGAAAGGATTTTAAAACGAAAGTGTTTGCTGAGTCTTCTGGATTAACCGGAGAATATAATCTACCAATAGAGCAGTCTAATGTTTGTGGTCGTTTAATTCGTGGTTCGTGTCCATTAGATCCAGACGAAGATGCCAGATATGTTTTGGAAATGCTAGTTAGTCCGGAATATCCAATCACTACTATGGTTTTAGAGATTTCAATTGTTGATCGATATAGTAAAACTATGTTTTGCTTTAGAATTCCAGCTCAAACTGTTTGGTCATAATTTGGAATCGTTAATTTATTTCAATTTTTAAACAAATTTATAACTTTATAATTCTATAATAAACTAATGAAAAAAATGAGTGAATTTTTTAATGATATGAATAATTTAAATAATTACAAATGCAATGGAGGTTTTTAAAATATTATAAAATTCTATGACAATCACAACAATATGCCAAACTTAAGAGATTTTTTTTACAATACCACCGTTGGAAATTGGGTTTGTGATAAAAAGTTAGACGAAAGTGAATAAATTGAATTAAATAAAGAAAAGAAATTGATAAAAAGTTTTCAGTAGTTATGAGAAACTTTTGCTTGTGACTGTGAGGTATATTGCATGAAATGGTAAGGGTCTACCATACAACTGCTGATTTTCCAACTGGTTGAAGGAATCTCCTTAGTACCTGTTGCTTTGAACCACTGATAACATCAATTTTTGACATTCGTTTTTGATGAAATATAGTACATAAGCATTTAGTACAGGTTTAAAAATTTCTGTATCCGGTTTGTCACTTGCGGTTAAAATTTTTTAGGTAATTTTTTCAATAAAATTTTTCCCTAATATTAACACCTTTGGAAAAATACCAAAGAATGTAAATTTGAAATTCGCATATATTTTTAGTGTATGCTACTCTTAGTAGAGTATGCTACTCCATTTTTTGTTAGAGTGTCGATTGTCATATTTCTTAGGAACATGGCATAATCCACAAACATCTAATTTCTACCACTAATGTTGGCTTGGGAAGCCCTAACAGCGGACAACAACTGTTTTATAAAATTAGGGTTAGGGTTAGGAATGTATCCGTTCTAGCAATACCATCGGGCCCATTGTTCCGTCTGGTCTTGAGTCATCTGCAGGGATGGAGTGGTGTCTTGGACACTAAAAATAACCAAGTGTACGTATTCGTTATCTTCTATCACTACTTTTCGGTATTACTCTGCTACAATACCAAAGTAAAAAAATATTTAAATTATTTTTTAAATATTTATATTAAGGTTTCGAACCTATAAGAAAAGTTCAACTTTAAAAGAGTTTGTCCTTTCTCATCAGGACTAGTCGACTAAATAAACGAACATCTATTGGACGTGTAAAATACGTTTCTGCACTCGAGTACCACAATACGACATATATCGAAACTCGTTTGAATGCGGAAAAGCACTGATTTTTCATTTCCGCACTGCTGCCAATTTAAAAGACGAAACGGTGCGTTTGCGTTGGTAAACGCTTTTATTAATAAAGTAGAAATAAATGAAAACATTACCTTTGACCAAAGTAGAAAGAGCAATTATGTAAGTTATTGAATGAATATCCTCCAGGAATCGGTGGTTGTGGCAAAGGCTCTCCAACCACTTTCAAGCTTGTTCGGCTTGTTTGACTCGAAATTATTGTAACGGTTGTACCGGCTGAAACATTTGCTATTTTCAATGATTGATTCACTGGATTGAGCAGTGGTTGATGAGGTCGTTGAAACGTTATCAGCTCTAACAATTTTCGAACCCATGATGCTGTCAGCAATTTTACGTTTATTGTTGAGCGAATGTTGGATGTATTTTTCTGTAACCTTATCAGACTCCAAACCACCATGTTGCTTAATTGTAGTTAAATTCACACCCGAATCTGCCAACAAGGATGCAGACGATCGACGGAAGCAATGACCAGTGTACTCATCCGGTGGCGATTCAAGAAAACTGCAATTGTTTTTGGATAGCCTTCAATCGTGTTAATGCCGATCGGCTGTTTGATGAATTTGCCTTTACGAAAACCCAAAAAGAATCTGTCGCTGATAACGCCATGAGGACGTAGTTCTGAATACATCTTGAAAATGTCAACCAAATTTACGTTCCAAACACTTCCTTCGTTGATGACAAATTGTCGAATTATTTTGACAAGCACCATAGACACCGACAATAAGGGCCACCTTAAAATTGTGAGGTTAGGAAAATGAAACAAAAAATTATCAGCAAATTTTACCTTCGTAGCCAAATAAACATCGGGAGCGTCCTTCAGGAATTTGTAGATTTCTTCAATGGTGAAGATTCTTGATTTCTTCGCAAAATAATTGTCATTTTTTCGCTTCAAAAGAGCTCGCAAATTGTTGAAGTTTGAGATATCGATGTTGTCCTTCACGTTCAAGGTGGATTTTAACATTGAGTAAATGCTCCATGTAGTTGACGATTGGAATTGTTTCATATCGGTATCGAAATAAGCAAGCAACTTATTTTCGTTTTTTCGTATTTTTCTTTAGATATTACCGGCAATAAACCTTGCAAAGCTCTTTCTGGTGCTCCTTCCAAATCGGAATCCTCCCCTGAGCTCATTTTTTGCAGTTTCTCAATAAAATACAGGCAAAATGAAAACACGTTTGTAGTATGGGAACAATCAAGAACAAATGACGTTTGTTTCTTGCATATAATCCAACTTGCATATTGTCAAGGCATTGTTGATCGATCAATACTTCGCGTAGATTTTTTGTAGTAATTTTTTGTAATTTTTTTTTATTTTTTGTCTCTTGTGGTACTCAAGTGCAGAAAACGTGTGCAACTCGTTTTGAAATGATTTTTTTTTCCTAATTTTCAATACGAGTGAAGCGAGAAAATCTTCATTTCAAAACTTGTAGCACAAACTACTATTACGACTGCTAGTTTTGTTATTTTCAGTTTTAAAAAAGTATAGGTTATCCACTTACTTATTTGGCAAATTTTTGTTAAGTTTTTTGTCCCATTTAATATTGAAAAATATTCTAAAAGGATGCTCTTGATATCCATGTAATCAAAATTACCCAAAATAATACGAATACAACCTAAAACTGGCCATAAATCGGAAAACGCAAATTTTCTTTACTAAACTGAAATTACCAATAAATATGCTGCCATTCCTAGACCGGTTGTTCAATAAAGCCCGAACTTCAGCGCGATACCTGTTTTGAGCTCACCTTTCATTGTGTAGGTATCATTGGAAAGGTCGAGACAAGCTCAAAACAGGTAAAAAATCGCGGCGGTCTTACCCCTGGAAAAAGTTGTGAGGAGTCAAAGTTTGTTTTTTTTCGTGCATTTTTTTTAATTTTTCACCTAAGTAGCCATGATTTTTATTGTCAAAAAAAAAATTTTGAAAAGAAACCACTTAAAAATGGAGAAAATCAATTTAATTTATTTGTATGATCTGTGTAAAGATCCATCAAAGATGATTAAAAAATTACAGGATTGGGGAGTCATACCTCGTGAGGGCGAATACAGATGTTACAATTGCAATGGATTTTTGAAATTAATTCGTGAACCTGACCGGTAATTTCTTTCCTTTTTATGTGTTGCGATAGCTAATTAACTATTTTAAATGTAGTCATGATGGCTTTCGATGGTATTGCAACAACAAAGTTCAAAAACTCAAGAGAAAAGCCCAACCATGCAAGACGCACGTGGATTTTCGCTGTGGAACTTTTTTTGAAAATTCAAAACTGAGTTTTGTCCAGACACTTGGGTATGACAGTTTTGTTTGTTTTTGAATTTTCACTGAATGTAATTTTCTACCCTAGTTTTGTTCATTTGTGGGGTGCTGGAGTGTCATTAGTGGTCATTTCGGGTGAGATTTAAATACGTTACAAAACAGCAGTTGACTGGTACTCCTTTTGCCGAGAAGTTGTCTTTTATTTTGAAAGGTCAACAAATGGGGGGTGAAGGAAAAATAGTAGAAATTGATGAATCGAAATTTGGCAAAAGGAAGTATCATCGTGGTCACAAAGTGGAGGGTTAATGGGTGTTCGGGGGATATGAATGGGGCAGTGGAAAGGTGTTCATGGTGGCGGTTGAAAAGAGAAACAAAGACACCCTTTTGTCGATAATTTTGTCGATAATTATAATGTCGATAAAAAAAATCCAACATTCCAGGAAATTTGGCGCGCTATATGTTTCAAAAGCACTGCAAAGAAACTTCTGTGCACCGCACATGTGATGATTTGAACAATGAATTTTCCTTCTTTACTTAATCTATAATAATTTTTCACTTTTAATTGACACTCCCAAAGTTTATCCCTTTCTGCTCACTTTCATTTGACACTCCCAAAGTTTATCCCTTTCTGTTAAATAAAAATATAATAAACGAATGAATTTTAAAAGATTTATTAGTATATGCAGGTTTATTTTGAATTTATGATTTTTTTTCACCAGTTGACAGCTTTCTGCAGCTCCAAGTTAGGGACCCTTTGGCGATTGACTCGGAGATCGCCATTCAAGAACTCCATTCTGTTACTCGTACTATATACGTAAAGTATTTCGCAGCAGCGGCTGGTTCCTCGAAAAACTTGTAAAGTTTGATTGTTTTTTTTTTAGAAATTGGGGAGAAATTCTTCCAATTAACCATTTCAAGGATCATGAAGGGAGAAATGCCGTTACAGAACCCATACGCAGCTACTTGCATGCGGTTGAAGTAACTCGATTCACCAAAGAAACTATTCACAATATATTCTGGCACTTTGTCAAATGGTCCCATGTCGTAACGGCTCAATAAGCGTCTACGCGCTTGCAATTTATTCTTCGCGGCTTGTACACGCCAATCAATTTTCGGTGCTTCCATTTTCTAGTTTTCTCTTTCGCTTTTAGATTAAGTTATGACAATAAAAATCATGGCTACTTAGGTGAAAAATTAAAAAAATGGACCGAAAAAAACCAAACTTTGACCCCTCACAACTTTTTCCAGGGGCAAGACTGCCGCGGTTTTCCCTGTTTTGAGCTTGTCTCGTCAAGATCTTTCCAATGATACCACTCTCGACCCGATCCGAGCTTACCCCCATATAAGTAATATTTTCCACGGGGTTAAATCGGCAAAACTACAGCAAACGCAAATTTTACAAACAAAAAGGAAATGTTCACTAAATAATAAATATCCACCAAATATGCTGCCATATGCCTATAGACCGGTGGTTCGATGAAGCCCAAACTTCAGTACTGTACCTGTTTTGAGCTCACCTTTCATTGTCTAGGTCATTAACCATGATTTGTGACTGGTAATTTCTCTAGCTTTTAAAAAGCATAAGTTAACCACTTATTTACTTATATTTTATAATCAAGTGATCGAAACCTAAAAAAAATCCCGATTCATAGAAATATTTTAATTTTCAATAAGACCTACGTGCATAAATTGAAATACAAAAACATACGTACGTACTTCAACCCTTAAATCTGAAGTTTGAGAAATTTTCATTCCTCCATCTCAATTGTAATTTGTATTTCTTATCAAACAATTCGCACAAATAATATTAATATGAATAACAATAATTCAAATGAACTCAATATCCGATCTACTTTGAAATGCCAATGAAAAATAACGAGGGTAAGTGATTTCGATTTAATTTCCTTATAAATAATAAAATTGTCAAAGGGAAATAAAAGTTAAGGAGATGAGATCAATTAAAGTTTAATGTTTAGTCAGCAAACTTTTCATTATTTCTTTATAATTGAAATATTCAATCGAAAGTGTTTTTTTTTCTAGAAAAGGGTAAATTATTTTTTTTTTGGCTGGTTGACAAAATATTATCTCAAATTTGCAATAGCCTTAACATAATAAGTCGAACTTTTTATTTGTTCTATATATTTTTAAAAAATGGAGCATAAATTCATCAATAATTTAACATTCGATTCTTACCCTAACTCAATTCTGATTACGTTTTATGAACACAACCAATTTTCTTTGTAATCAAATCTTGAATGAAAATTTATTTTCATTCAAAAAAGCATATAATCTAATCATTTTAAATTTTTCTTGTTTACTTTTAAGATTATAGTAAGAAGATAAAATTTTATTGTACAGCAAATGAATGTACATAAATGTTAAAAATATTTACGTTTTTAATACTGGGATTATGGCTTAAGTTTTGTTATTCGAAATTTTCGATTGATCAATGTAAAGCAAAATGATAGAGATTCGATTTTACTTCGGTCTGAAAGACCTAAGTATTACATTCATGAGCCAAAAGTGAAATTCTTACCCCCACTTTTTTTGGCATTTCTTTACGTTTTAGGACCTACTGATTCTAAAAAAGCAAAAAAAAAATTTATGTTTGTCTGCCGGCCGACCGGCCGTCCGTCCGTCATTACCTACGCTGCAGGGAAAACCGCTGGAGGGATTTCAAAAAATTTTTGTTTCTAAAAATAGGTACTCAAGGGACAGGTTCGAAAGGACGTTGTGTTCGATAACTGTAACGGAAGTGTGTCAAAAGAATCATTATGTGTGTCAAAAATAGCAAATTATCATATTTTTGGATTAAAAAACGTTCATTTTAAGTGATTACGAGTAGGAACATTAAATTTGGAGAAATCTTGATGGTAGGGATTGGTATTGGAGATCAAAAACTAGATTATTGCATTATAAGTTTGTCAAAAAAATATTGTCAAGTGTGTCAAAAGAAAGATTTTTATTTATTTTTTTACTCAATTTTTTGAAAAAAAAATAAAATTAATTATTTGTTTGAAATGAAATTTTATTATTATTATTGAGAATTATGGCATTATAAGTTTGTCAAAACAAGGTTGTCAAGTGTGTCAAAAGAAAGGTTTTTATTTATTTTTTTGCCCAATTTTTTGGAAAAAAATAAAATAAATTATTTGTTTGAAATGAAATTACTTCGGTCTGAAAGACCTAATTCATGAGCTCAAAGTGAAATTCTTGCCCCACTTTTTTTGGCATTTCTCGACGTTTTAGGACCTACTGATTCTAAATAAGCAAAAAAAAATGTATGTCTGTCTGTAGGCCGGCCGGCCGTCCGTCATTACCTACGCTGCAGGGAAAACGGCTGGAGGGATTTCAAATTTTTTTTTCTTTCTAAAAATAGGTATTCACAAGGGACAGGTCCGAAAGGACGCTGTGTTCGATAACTGTACCGGAAGTGTGTCAAAAAAATCATTATGTGTGTCAAAAATAGCAAATTTTCATATTTTTGGCTTAAAAAACGTTCATTTTAAGTGATTACCAGTAGGAACATTAAATTTGGAGAAATCTTGATGGTCGGGATTGGTATGTGAGATCAAAAACTAGATTATTGCATTATAGGTTTGTCAAAAAAATGTTGTCAAGTGTGTCAAAAGAAAGATTTTTATTTATTTTTTTGGAAAAAAAATAAAATTAATTGTTTGTTTGAAATGAAATTTTATTATTATTATTGAGAATTATGGCATTATAAGTTTGTCAAAAAAATATTGTCCAGTAAAAATAGATAGAAGGATATAATGATGATTAAAACACAATCCTCAAGAGCGAGCCAAAGACACGAATGTGGTACATTAGTGTCTTTGACATTTTATAAAAAATTATATTCACACTTTGGTGATTTTAGAAGTTCGTGTTTGACCATGAAGCACTTTTCATATCATATTCGTGTTTCTGGCACTGAATTCCACGACAAAAATAAGCCATATTATCATATTAGTGAAAAACTTGAAATTTTGTACATTCGTGACTCTGGAATAACAGTGACGAAATTTAACCGTCGTATCCAAATTATTAGACGGCTGTAGATCAATCATGAACCAAAACTGTTGCAAAATATATCCTTGCATCAAAATAATAGCCAAATGTTGATCCCCAAATAGAATTATTGTAAATTATAATGCTCATATCAAAACATTAGAGGAACGTTGATCCATCACGAACAGTGCAAAAATATAACGGATGCATTCAAGCCAGCAAGTGATGGTTGACTAAAGTGAGTAAAGTCTAAGTAAAGAAATTGGGCACTATTGTACATAAGAAACCACACAGACAAAAATTAATGCTACCGATTTGTATTAAAATTTATCACCCAATATATGAAAATAGTGTTAACGGTAACTTTTCTTCCTTTTAATTCATAATTTTAAAAATTAAAAATATGGAATAAAATATGGATAGAAGTGGTGTGTGACAGTATTAATTCCTCCGTCTTTTGGGATCCTCAGAGCCCGCTTTCTTGTTTTACTCATTTAAATCCGATCTCTTGTTAATTTTTTATTGCGTGCAATTCAGTATTTGTACTGGGCTGAGGAAAGACTTACTCGAAGTCACAGATAATATTGGAGCTAGTCGGAATTAAAACTCGTAAGGCACGCAGCTCCTATAATGTCCCTGATTGTGATTCCACGATCAGGAATACAGTGATCGTCACACTTTGTTGCAGGATCATAAAAACAGTACATACAAATTTATTTTTATTATCATTCCCCGGAGTGGTTTTGTAGCAAACTATTTAGGTCTTTATGCAATACAAAGTGTAGGTTTCCTTTGGGTTAAGTCTAGAACCTTTGTGTGGTCAGATGACAGAAACTATTAGAGTCGAGTTGCAGCATGAGGACTATTTATTGTACAGCTTTTCCAGTTGCTATTTTCGTAAAAATATTTGTCTTGTTTGCTTTGTTGAAGAGCTAACGAGTTTAGGGTACATCTCTGCATTTTATCTCGTAGGATTTCTACTGGGTCTTATTATCAGACATGGTATGTGTGTTATCTGACTTGATGAATCAGAAATAGTAGATTCAGACTTTGTGCATATTGTGGTTCTTTGTTTTTTTTAGTGCTGCACTTGCAGATGCATCATAATCATCTCTAATTTTGTTATTATATATTGAATAGTTTATTTAAAAATTGAAGCACAGTGCTCCACTACTACAGAGCTCAATCCTATGGTACGGCGTTAATTAAAACTGCAAAAGCCTTAGTTGCCGGAGTTCCATGCTAACGGCAAAATGCCTCACTGACCACACCATCATTAGTGAACATGAACTTTAGCTTCAAATCAAATACTTTAATTAAAAGCTAACCAATGTTATAGATTTCGCGTAGTTCTAATTATAAAAATATTAAAGAAAGCAGTAGTATCCCCCAACAAACATAAATTCTGTTGTACGAGAAAAACTAAAAAAAAATGTTAACCGGAAGTGACAAACAGGAAGTTGGGATGCAGAACTGTTGTGAACCGTACTAAATGGTTATGTATCAAGTTTTATCTAATTCGATTATCAGGTAGAGATGTTATTGAGCTTTCAAAAAAACAGGTATATGGGACAGCCCCCACCACTTTGTTTACTATCGCTCAAAAACTAATCAGTTCCTTGCCATACATAGTTGCATCTTTTTCCAAAGTGTCATCAAAATTTATTCACGAACGAATGCTATGTGCTCCCAACAAACATTGAAAAAATTGTGACACAGTAAACACGTGTTTGGAAGGCCCCCCCCCCCCACTTACTTCAATATTGTCCAAAAACTAATCAGTTCTTTGTTATTTAAGTCTCCATCTTTTTTCTAATTGTCATTAAAATAAATTAATGATTGAAGTCTGTATGCTCCCAACAAACTTTAAAAACATAGTGTGAAAAGTCAGCATTTGTTTGGTAGATCCCTCGCCACTTTGATCAATGTATCCCAAAAGATGATAATTATCTTCTCACACTAATTGGAACCTTTTCCATAAGTTTCATCACAATCGCTTCATTATTGTAGGCTGTAGTGTGCCTAGAGACACTGAAAAAACTTCAAAAAAGTACAAAAAAAAATTTTTACCGGAAGTTTAAAACCGGAATTTGCTATGCAGAACTGTTGTGAACCATACTAAATGCTGATATACCAAGTTTCATTCAATTCGATTATCAGGTACAGATGTTATAGAGCTTTCAAAAAAACAGGTGCTCCGGGGACCCCACACCACTTTGGTCACTATCGTTCAAAAGCTAATCAGTTCTTTGAAATATATATTTGCATCTTTTTCCAAAGTGTCATCAAAATTCATTCACGAACGAATGTTTTATGCTCCCAACAAACATAAACAACATTGGGTAAAAACCACCTGTTGTATGGTGGACCCCCAACCCTTTATCCAATGTACTCCAAAAGCTGATTAAATCTTTTTCACGATACTTGAAAGTTTTTACCAACGGTTCATGAAAATCGATCGGTAATTGTAGGCTACAGTAGGGATAAACACTTGAAAAAAAAAACTTTTTAACCGGAAGTGACAAACCGGAAGTTGGTATGCAGAAATATTGGAAACTGTACTAAAACCTTATATACTAATATACTAAGTTTCAATAATATCATAAGCGCGATTAGAAGTACTTCAAGATTTAAATTTAGAAGTGTTCGGGAGACCCCCCGCCATTTTGTCCAATTTTGAAATGAATCCAGATCTTCCATTTTCAAGTGAACCTGTATCATTTGCCAAATTTTCATCAAAATCCTATGCAGAAAGGTCACCCACACACCCACCCACGCACATACAGACGTACACCAAAATTTTTATTGGCTATTTAGATAGAGGATGGTCCATAACAAAAGAAAAAACAAAATTTGGAGTATGTAAGATGTTTTTTCACGATAGATTGCATTACTTCACACAATTTAAAATTGTGGTGAAGTAAAAAACAGAAGGTGACAATTGTTGAACGAAATGTTTCCGGTATTTGAAGGTAATAATGATTTGACTAACAATCCAGGAGATCACATCGTCAAATTTTCATCAAAATAATTAGATTCTGTAACGACCAACATAAATCTGTTTATTAGACTTTTAAATCTACAAGACTTAAATCTACAAGACAGTTCTCACATAATCACACATTCTTTTAATACTATCACATTCATTTCACAAATAATATCTGTCTATTTATGACGTTCCACTGTAATACATATTTATTATTTTTAAACATTTAACGGATCTTATATTTCGATGTTTAATCAAATGTTTTTTTTATTACTATCGAGTTTTATTTATCATCGCTAATATGACTGTGATTGAAATAATTTGGTTTAACAGATGTGTGAAATAAATGAAAAAAAAAAATTATAAAATTATTTGAAAAATCTAAATTGTTCAAAATTAACTATGATAATAGTACATTTTGCTACAAGAGATGAAAATCCTGCTTTTTCGTGAGTGAAAATTTGTTCACAAAACGCGTTAGCGTCGAGTAGGCCAATTTCACGAACGTAAAATGTTTTTATCTCGCGTGGTATATATAATTTTTTCTATGATAGTAAATGTATAAACGATATTTATTAGGAATTATTAAATTAGAAATCGACAACATAACATTCAAAATTCATATTCTATTTTTTCATGGTTGCTTTGTTTTAAAAACTTTGTAATATTATATGAAAATACTAAAGCAACTACAATTTTTTTTCATAGTTACGTCCAAAAAAGTAAAAAACATTTGTATTTGTTTAAATTCTATAAAAAATAGAAATTTTTATCAAAGCAACGTTTAAATTCAAAATCTCACAATCCAATTAAAATTATTGTTATTATTTATTGTCATAGTTATACAATTATTTTGAAAAAAATAACAAATATTTTGTCAAAGGTTACTTGTTCAACAAATTTTCATTTCAAAATTTATGCAAAATTATACCTTGATTTAGATTATATCTTGATATTTTTAAAAAATATTTTGCTAGCGGCGAATAAAAAATAGTATATGACGCTCGGACGTAAGCTATTTTGGACTTAATGTGGATGTAAATTTCGGCTAGCGTATCGAAATCTTTAGCTTTACGTCCTAGCATCATAATATACTATTATTTAGTAAAAGTTATTTTTCCACTAGAGGAAAAGAAACCTATTTTTACAGGGGATTAAGCCTGCTTGAAAATAGACTTTTCATCTGCTATCATAGATGCGATCATAGATTCCTGTGTAAATTGATAACCGTATAAAAAAAATAAATGTTAAATTCGATTGTAAAAATAAAAAAAAAGTAACCTCAGTTACCGTAATTGTCGACGGACGGCTAAATATATTGTCCTTGTGAACGAAAGTTCTAAATACAAAGAGTTTTCTATACATATTGTATTGATATTTGCTTCAAATAAATAAAAAAAGGAGGAACAAGTTGATTTGGAAAGAAAGGGAATAAGACCAATACTCAGCTGGTTGGATGATCATCTATTTTTTGAGTGCCAAATCGTTGATGTTTCCTGGACATAAATAAGGGTTATTTCGCAAAACAAAAATTAAGAACAGTAAGCAACATCAGATTAAGTTAGGTTTTGTTTTATTTTTATGTTTTTCTCTTGAACATTTTTTTCAGTGGCTACATAAAATAGTATCTTCCTAAGATGAGTATTTAAAATTGTGTTTTATATAGAGATTTTCCCGGGCGAGAAGTCATTTAGTTATTTGGAATAATTGTAATATGCCGGTATAAACAGAAACCTGTTTATTATAATTCTGTTTATTGGTTATGGAATCTGGGAGAGTATTAAGTTCTCAACCAATCATCATACAGTCAAAACGAAGTATTAAGATAAGCGAAAGCAAGCAAAGGCTCTTGATATACTCTCGATGCTAGTTGTTCGTTGGTACAACCTTTTAACGTCAATAAACAATCTTTTTGCTTCAAGAATTGTCCTGATTTAGCTTGTTGGTGACAAGGATCGGTGAGCACGTCTCATTATTTTTTGTGTACCATTACTTTGATGCATTTTACAGGTACTATGGGAACGATAAAATCATCCGGAATACAGTGACGCGATTTTATCTTCGCCACCAGCATGGGAATCTGTTTATTGGCTTTTACATCGCTGGTGATTTGCTTGAATTCATTGCTCATGTCATGAAATTTGTCATAAAGCTTGGACCGCATCTGAAACAATCGAGGTATGGATAACCATAGTTTGTAATAAAAATAGCAGCTGCAGCTGCCAAAAATAGAACAGCAGCTGCTGAAATAACCTGATAGAGGTTTCGATTTATTGATTAACCTCTCAGAAATCGACTCTCGAGTAAACAAGTCAATAAAATGGTTTTCATTTTCATCAACTCTGCTCTGCTTCACGAATACAACAAGAATAACTATATCCTTGACGATGGAGCCATTCTTACCGAGGCCGATCGTGATTGAAGTATCTGAAAACGCTTCAGATTATTTTTTTTCTCTCCTAAATAAAAAACTTTTGTTTTTTCCTGAACATAACTAATAAAATAAATCAATTGCATTTGTGGTTTGTAGGTTGAGAAATAGAATACACCGGATGTTTAAGTGAAGAAATAAAGTCGATTATGACTGTCCTCTTAGAGATTCTGTTTTGTTTGTCGAAAACCGATCATGAAACTTTTGTTGGCTAATCGTATTTATAGTTATGGTTCACTCTATTTGCAGATAAAGCCTAGGACTGTAATATGAATTTAGCTCAAATGATGCAGAAAAATGAAAAAGATTATCAAATAATTTGATATTGATTTTGTCGACCATCTCCAAAAGATGAGCAACGAGCGAAAACCCACACACCTCGTTTAAACAGTATTTCCGCTAGTTCCAAATAAGACAGTAATTCTAGTGTTTGTAAAATAATCAATGATTAAAAAGACTTAAACAAAAAATTATCCACACACGTTTTTTTCGAATCGACTAAAAACTTAACAACAAATTTCATACATCAGATTAGTATTAGAACGAAATTTTTATTTTAGCAATCCTTTCTACTCCATTTTCAATAAAACAAAATGGGGAGTAATCAATATAAATTAAGGTAATTAAACGCATTCAATATTCGTTTTGCTGGTGATTTTTTATATAGTATTTGTTGCTTCGTTTGGATAGAATAAACATATTATAAATGGCGTAGGTATCCTGTGGTAAACCGGGTGGTAAAATAGTACTAAAGTGTCCCTACTTTAGGTGAGTCTGGGACACCGTTAATACCTTTAGGACTATCCCTTTTAGGACATGCCAGCCTATGGGTGGCCACGACTGAAGACCACCAATGGATGTAAAAGTGTGGGTGTCAAATATTTTAAACTTTTTATTCAGACAGGTTTAAAAGAATGGATTGCTTCAACAAGAAGATATAGAATAGGATCGTGGAATGTGTAGGTAGTAGTTACCAGCTAGAAGAAGTGATGACCAGAAGAAAGATTGATATACTGTGTGTACAAGAGATTAAATGGAAAAATATGGGCAACAAATCTAGGTTCTTAGACACCAGAACAAAAAGATTTAAAATACACTATCATGGTTTAGAAAATCATCGTAATGGTGTTGGTGTGATAATGTCAAAAGAGCTACAGGACTCCATTGTGAACATTAACAAATTGAGCGACCGAATTATGAATGTCAAGTTAGTGCTTAACAAAAGTATTTGAAACATCATAAGCGCTTATGCAGCACAGACAGTGTGCTCTGATACTGAAAAAGTGATATTTTGGAGGGGCATTGAAAACTTGTTAAAAACTAAACCACAAAGCGAGATGGTTTTCGTGGGCTATGATCTTAATGGGCATGTAAGGAAGCAAACAATGGAGAGAGGAGATGGCACGTTAGAGATGCTATATTACTCTTGGCAAAATCCCACGATTTAGCCAAACTTAATACGTCTTTTAAGAAAAAACAACGTTATCTAGTCACCTACAGTAGTGGTGGATGAGAAACACAGATTGATTATCATCTTTGTTCCAGAGTCATGAAAAGATATGTTAAGGATTGTAAAGTTATTATTGGTGAGGACGTCGTGAAACAGAATCGTTTATTGTTGACAGAACTTCATGTTGATGGCAAAGGATATATGAAAGATACCTCAGTAATAACACGAAAGATCAAGTCGCATAAACTGAATACTCCTGATGGATGACAATTCGTGAAAGAAATGCAGCAAAGATTAATGGACATCGTGGAGACGGAAGCTGAACTGGTAGCCGACGAGATGTGGCAGGCATTTCAGGATGGTTGCGTATTCAAAGCGAATGAGATGTTGGGTGTTTCAAAAGGACGACTTAGCATCAGTTGAAGAGGAAGTCGATGATTTTTCAGAGAAAGAGGTTGAAGACGCGGTAAAACAAATAAAACGAGACGTGCAACAGGACCGGATGAAATACCGTCGGAAATGTGGAAGGCTTCTGGTCCGATTGCAATCACATTCACTTATATTTTATTCAATAAAATCAAGAATGGGGACCCAATGCCTAAGGCTGTTCGAGAAAGTTTTCTTTTACCTTTTTATAAAGGAAAGGGAGAATCAAGAAATTGTGGAAACCACAGAGGAGTGACGCTGCTATCGCACACCAAGAAGATATACGAACGCGTCGTTAACCACAGAAATTACCGATTGTTACACGTAAATACATCTGAACCAATGTGGATTCATGCCTGGTAAATCAACATCAGATGCAATCCAAGCAATGCGGATACTCATTGAAAATTTCAGAGACGCAGTCAAAGACCTTCACATGATATTTATTGATTTAGAAAAGGCTTTTGATTGTGTTCCTTGTGATTTGATCTGGACAGCTTTGAGAAGTCACGGGGTTCCAGAAATCTATGTAAAATTAATAATCGATATGTATCGTGAAGTCGTTACAAGAATTCGATGCTCAGCATGTACTTCTGATCCCTTTCTAGTTGAAGTAGAAGTACATCAGGGAATCGTATTGAGCTCTCTTTTGTTCAACATTGTTGTTAATTACTTGATTTGTAACATCATTAGGGAATTGACGCTTAGTGTGCTCTTTGCTGACGATGTTGGACTGGCAATTGATGACGTTTTAAGATTGCAGGAAATATTCAACCGTTGGAAAGCTAAACTGCAAAATAATGGCCTTAAGATCAGCGAGTCCAAAACCGAGTATTTATACTTGCCATTTAGCGATTCAAATGCTCCCCGGCCAGATATTATGATCGACAACAAAGTCATGTCTAAAAGCATGTACAAGCTTCAAATACTTGAGATCAGTTCTCTCAAAAGACGGCAGTTGTAGTGCAGACTTGAACCATAGAATAAATGTGGGTTGACTAAAATTCCGACAAGAGAATGCCAAACAAACTCAAGGGGAGACTGCACTCAACCGTTGTGAAACCAGCCATAACATACGACGCAAAGTGTTGGACAATAGGCAAGTATGAACAAGATCTTAATACTGCGGAGATGAAGATGATGAGGCTATCGATGGAAGTTACAAAGCTTTGCCATATAAAAAGCGAGTGCATAAGAATATCTATGCATGTTGAAGATTCTATCGCAGAGAAACTGAAAAGGGAACGGCATAACTGGTTTGAAAAAGTGTATGTAGCTGATGACACCAATGTGGCCAAACAGTTGTTAGATCTTGAGGTACCTGCAGTGAGAAAACGGGGAAGACTAAAGAACCAGCCGGATCGGACAAATGAAAGAAATTCAAAGAAACTATAGTCTAACTATCAACATCAGAAAGAGAGGAGAGAGTCAATTCAAGGATCAAACTACGTTCCACATTAAACGCCAATCCTGGAGGTCACTGACCTGTAACCAGGAACATTTTATTTGATTGTAGTCGTTAAGTGAAATGAAGGCAAGGAAGAAGAAGAAATGGCGTAGGGAGGCTTGTTAAAAAATACCTTCATTCAAATACTAATCTGATGTGTGATAGTTTTTCGTTTGTTATGGATTCGTTTCTATTTAAATTTATTCCATACTTTTTTATTTGTGTTTTGACACTTTATTCAATTAACGTATTTTAAAATTCAAAATAGCAGTAGAAATGTAATAAAAAATTTAGGAATATTGACTTTCGCATTCAATATAAAACTTGGAAGTACAATACATACTTTGACTTACAACATAGTGAAAAAATATAAATCCTACATTTATGTCATGAACTAAATTAATTAATTATTTTGGAATAATTTTAGCAGCACACACAATTTTACTAGTGTAATATAAATTTTGCAGTTAACTAGCTGTTTGTTGATTCGCACAAAAATCATCCGGCTCGACGGACCATATTTTGGAGCATTACAAATTCAATGTGAAAATGGCAACAATGACAATAATTTTATCATTAAAACTAACGGGTTTAATTGTGGATATTTAATTTTATTTAATTATGGACAATTGTTTTGATTGGCATGTGTTGGTTTGTTTGCATTAAAAAAGTGACAGAATTGTATTAATTACCATCAAACACAGTTTTTTTTTGTGGATTGGTGTTTTAAATGATTTATAATGTTAAGAACGTTGTAACGTTCGCTATTCATACTAGCATATCACTCAAATGATTACACTGGTTTGAATGAAGAAACAGGGAGTGAAAATCGAATAATCTCCTTAATTTCAATTACAAACAAAAGTAAACTCTTATTATTCAGTAAAGTAGGTCAATTCTATTGATTTTTAATCGAGCTACACGTTTGTTGCCATTGCACCGGTTCTGTCGATTGCACTCCTCCGTCTGGCAGTGGATTTAGGTAAAGCTAACCGGAAATTAAAGGTATTATTTTCCATAAGTATATTGAAGATTTCGTAATGTTTTTGGTACACGGTCACCTTGCTCAATGTTGGTTGGACCGCTTAGACTAATGTAATTGTCTAATCATGCTCGCTGTATTGTGTTTGTTTGCTTTCTCAATTCCCAAATCTAAAAGGTGCCTATTTTGTAGCAGCCTGGACAATGGGCTAACTTCAATTTATTAACGAATAATAACTTTTGTTGAATTTAATAGTAAAATGCATTGAGGTTATTATGTGTTTTCAGACAGTCTAATTTGGTTATCAATTAGATGTATGGTGGGATTTGTTTTCTTTAATGTGCTTATTTGTAGTATTGCTTATTTTGTAGTATGGAACACAGCTTTATATCTGTCAGAAAACGAATTGGTCCTGGACGCGAACCTATGGGGAATATAAATTGTACTAAATGTTACGCTTAACTAACAAAAGAGGCAGTATAGTTTTATGTGTGGGGGAATTGAAAAATTAAGGTGTGGTGTTAAAATTTTCGAGAAGTCACGTTCTCTTACTTTGTACCATCGTGGCGGATAGACGTCTTTTCGTTTTGTTTAATTTCTTTTGTTTGTATTAATTTATATTAATTTATATCAATTTATTTGTATATTATTTTCTTTCGTGAAGTTTTTTTTTACGTTTTCATTGTTGAATATTTTTTTTTGTCAATTAATTGATCGGCTCTTACTTTCGGATCGTGGTAGCGGAAATTGTATTTTTTTTTATTTGAGTGAGCACCCAACCAGCATGATAAGGCAAACAGCGGTATTTAAATTGTAAGTAAGTCCTAGAATAAACGCGTGTATCGTTTACTGCACTCTGATAGTTATTTCCATCATTGAAAACACATCAGTCGATGCTGTAAATGTCAACAGACTGCAACGTTAAAAGTTTTATTATTGTATCAATCAATTCTGGTGCCATACCTATGCACCCGGGTTGTTATTTTCATCATTGAATATACATCAGTAGACGCTGTTAATGTCAACATATTCCAACGCTAAAAGTTTTGATATTGTATAAATCAATTCTGGTGCCATTCCTATGCACTCGAGTTGTTATTTTCATCATTGAATATATACCAGTCGACGCTGTAAATGTCCAAATATTACAACATTAGAAGTTTTATTATTATATAATTCAATTCCGGTGCCATACCAATGCACATGGATTGTTATTTTCATCATTGAATATACATCAGTAGACGCTGTTAATGTCAACATATTCCAACGCTAAAAGTTTTGATATTGTATAAATCAATTCTGGTGCCATACCTATTCACCCGGATTGTTATTTTCATCATTGAATATACATCAGTAGATGCTGTAAATGTCAACATATTTCAACTCTAAAAGTTTTAATGTTGTACAAATCAATTCCGGTGCCACACCAATGCACCTGGATTGTTAATTCCATCAATGAATCCACATCAGTCGACGCTGTAAATGTCAACAGTTTTCAACGTTAAACGTTTTAAATATTGTACAAATCAATTCTAGTGCCATACCTATGCACCCGGATTGTTATTTTCATCATCGAAAACATATCAGTAGGCGCTGTAATTGCCAATAGTGTTCAACTTTAAAACATTTTATTATTGTATAATTCAATTCCGGTGCCATACCAATGCACCTGGATTGTTAACTTCATCATTGTAAACATATCAGTCTACGCTGTAAACGTCAACAGATAACCTCATTAAAAGTTTTAAATATTGTACAATTCAATTCCGGTGCCATATATACCAATGCACCTGGATTGTTATTTCCATCATTGAATATATATCAGTCAACGCTGTAAATATCAACAGATTGCAACATTAAAAGTTTTATTATTGTATAATTCGATTCCGTGCCATACCAATGCACCTGGATTGTTAATTGCATCATTACATACACACCACTTTATAAATTTTATTATTATTTCGACGCGGTATCTGGACATAACTAGTCATTGGAGAGCGCGGCCAGCTTAAATACAGGAGTTAGACCACAGGTACTCACCATTTATTAGGATATATTATTATTTTGTTTTTATAAGTACTTTCCCTTCTGGACACATACATGTCGTTTCCTAATTTGATTGTACGTAAGTCGAAAAATAAACTCTTGTTTTTTTGTTAAAAAGTAAATTTTTATAATTTCATTTGTTATCGCCGTTATGTCGGGTTGAAGGAAATAGTGGAGTTGGAACAGTGAAGTTATGTCCCAATTAATTACTTCATCGCAGATGTCGCGCTCCAATCATTAGTTTGGCTGTCTTCATTTTGCTTGTTTTTTTTCTATATTTTTTTTTGGTCCCGAAATATCTGAGCTGGAACTCGCCAGCCGACTCGAGTTAGCCCGGTGTATGCTCAGAGAGAGAAGACGAAAGTTTTTTACCACAACGTATAAACAGACAGATCATAAACAGATAGGTTTGAAAACGATTTCATAAGGATTTTGCGAAAATTAAATTTTTTTTATCAATATAATCTCTTTAAAAAAAATGCCATTAGTAAAGACCAAAGCAAACACAAAAAATCTAATCAAAGAAAATATAAGCTGAACAGTCAAGCACCCTTGAAGTTGTAGATGTCCATCATTTTAAAACATTTTTTTTAGTTCGTAAACTCCATTACCAAATACTTTTATAACCAAACCGTTTATCGACTTCGAGTCCAATTATAATAGGCAAATTGTTAATCGAAGCCTTTACATTTTACTCTTCTATTGTATCTTAATTCAATAACAGCATGCAAAAGTTGCACGGGACTTTTAAATACGAAACAAAGGGAAAATCAATTGTTTAAAATAAACTTAATTTCGGACTTTCCCAAATCATTGTTTTTAATTTTATCAACTGTAGTTAAGACTTTTCGAATCAACTTTAGCGTGATTGTAATGTTTTTAACAACAGATTTTTTCCCTTAATGTGTATGACGTCGCAGCCATATGTTACATGTTTTTGTTGTATATGTTAAATATGTTAACATATATGTTATTGTTAAAATATGGTGAAACGTAGATAAAACACAAGTAACTATTTTAAACTTCAAACACAGCGAAGCCATTACTTAATTTGGATTGAATCTTTTTGACATAACTTACTAGTAAGTTTTTCAAAAATGTGGCGAACAAACTACAGGTTCGTCAATTATGTTAATTTTCTTTTTGTTTGACGTTTTCTTAAATTAAAACAAACAAAAAGTTTTGAAACGATTAGAGCTTGTTTCGAACGGAAAACTAGCAATACAAAAATGTTGTTCACAAATATTAAATTACAGATTATAAATGTATATAAGTATACTTACTAAAACTGGTGCCGGTCTAATCCTGAATAGCTGCTTTTTTGCAACAGACAAAATTAGAAATGAATACAATTAATCATCAATATAATTTATATCTTTAACTAATTCACATTGACATTACACAAAACAATTTTGTAAATAAAATGAAAAATAAGCGGAAAAATAGAAAAAATTCAACTACATAAAACAAATAATAGTTAAAATAGAAACAAAAGCGTCAGCTAGGAAACCTAACTAGGTATTTTGTGACGGTAAAAGGGTGCATTTTATGGGTTATAATTCCACATAGAGTTTTAACTTCTTTTTCTAGTTCCTATACATAATGGTTTATTTAACGCTTCGTGTATTTTTCGCAAAACATAAGTTTTTCGGCCTTTATTACTTTACGCCCTCTTGTAGAAAATATAAAAAATGTTGTAAGTGTCACGGTTGTAAAGTTAATTTCTACCTCAGCGAGTTGTTGCTTTCGACTAACGTCTCGGGCAACAAATTCTCACTCGGGATGAAAAATTTAAAACTTTACACCCTTGGTACATAAATAACTTATGTATTATATAAAAAAATTATTAGATAGATATAATAAAATTATATGTTGTGAAAATTTGTCCATTAAATGAACTTTAGTACAACATGGACCTCCTAATTTAATTATTATGCATCTTATTCGTTTTTGGGTTAGGTTTAAATGCAACCTCAACGCATATCACAATTTAATTTTAATTTAATTTCATATTCTTTTTCTTTCTGTGGATATTTGTTGTAGACCACCAAAAAAAATGTTGAATACTCAATAAAATATTTAATTTGATCCTCATCAATAATTCTATCATCTAAACCAACATATGCAAAATAATAACATTTTAATTTCAAGATACATCAACCTATTTCACCCTGATATCTTATTAATGTGATTTACAAGCAGATTTTTATAAATAAAAAAAAATAATCCTACTTGTTTTTAAAACTATAAAAAAGTAATTTGTAAATTGTAATCCTCTTTTATATTATAAATTACTTTAAACAAACAGAATCAATTTATAATTGTGGATTTTGTGTATAACGTTTCCTTGAAAAAAATTGAAACACAATAAAACAAATGTTTAAATAAAAACCAACAAATTTGGTTTTAAAATACAAAATGATTTTACATACAACCATAATTAATTAAATAGGATTACATAATGGATCATTTAGGAATTTTGATTTGTAAAACTGTATTAACAATTTTGAATTATTCTTAAAAGGGTTTAATTTGTTTTATTAGCTTTGGATTATATATGAACCACTAATTATGGGATACATTTGTGTGAGAACATTTGTTGGGATACATTTTTAATAGGAGTAAATTATTGTTGACTTGAATAAAAGGTCTAAGGAAAGTGGTTGGCAGTTCATGGTTCTACCGATTTTAGGAAAAGTGACCCATTTATACATAGGTGACAGTGGTGTAACATAGGTGACAGTGGTGGAGTTGTGAAAATTTAAAATAGTCTCATAAAGTTCTCCTATGGATCAAAACCTAATGAGGCAGCTAAATATGTGGGAGTAGAGAAACAGTTATGCAGCAAATAAATAGAAGAAGAGGAAGTGTAAACGGAAGAGCATATTGCACTAGAGAGCACATATTGCACTCTAGTCGCACTAATAAATTTGCGTCGTTATTTTTTCCAAGCATTTATTGAATATGTCTGATTTAGGCAAACCGGATGACATAAGTCATATGTCATCTTTCTTCACTCAATTCACAAAATATAGACTTTGACAAAAACCAACGAGTCTGTTAGCACAATGATATAACCAACTTTTACAAGTATGTATTGAAATTAACAAAACCCATTTTCAAAATTGAATTTTGTTACTTACAAATTCAAAACAACTCCAAATATTACATTCATATATTATGAAAACACTCATAAATTATTTTTCACTTAACCTTTTGATCGAATTCTGTCCATCACCATAAATCATTCATAGAAAAAAAAACTTATTTTTATACGTTCGTTCTCCTTCCTTTCTATATTTCTTAGGGGATTTACATTATTTTTTGCCCTGCGCCTAAATGTATATTATGGGTAGTAAATAACTCGTACAAATAGCCCAATTGAATTAATTTAAGTTATTTGTTAGGTAAATATTTTTTTGTTTTTTTCAATGAAGGAATCCAATTTTCAATTGAGTTTGATGTAATTTAATAAAGTTAGTTTATCTATATGATGTAAAGAAAGGGTTTTAAATAGTTATGCAATGAAGCATGTATTGGAAATTTTTCCCTATAAGACAATGAAATATAACATAGAATTTGTTTATGTTTGTATTGGATGAAAAAATGAATAAAAAAACATAGTTACAACAGTTTCGATCAAACAAAATTTTATAAATATTACCAAAAAAATTAAATAACATCAAGCAGCTTACAGTCACCTATCATTAGTAAATGCGCAAATAAATAATTTAACATGAATTGTCTTTCGCCAAGATTAGTGACAGTGAGCTAAATCAAGTAACAGGTCTACGAATGCCGGCATGTTTTGTGGATATTTCCGTTTTGTATAGAAAAATGGCGATAGGTCAGATTTGTCGGTTTTCCGACCAGCTCTGTGTAGTAATCGACTTATTTTGTTTAATCATGATTACATACATACCCAGAATTTATGTTTGAAAAAAAAATCGAAAAAATTCAAAATATGAGCAATTTCACGAAGATTCAACATCGTTTTGACTTGACCCCTTTTAATTTTGATTATTTTTTGTTTATAGATAGTCTTTCATAAATAAAAAGTACAAGTCATCTTAGAATTTTTTATTCGACCAGGGGTCTTCACAGGGTGCCCCTCAATTTTTTGTTATTTTGTGATGTGAGTGCATTTTGACGAGCGATTGTAGAAAAACTACTCAATCGATTTTCATAAATGATATGTCGTTGAATAGGTATTAGAACAAAGTTTTTAAAAATGTACACTGTTAATTTTTTGAAATAATTTTTAACGGTGTAACATAAGAAAAAAACGGTGTAATTGAACAAAATTGAGAGGCAGCCTGTGAACACCCATGGTCGAAAAAAAAATTCTAAGAGAACTTGTATTTTTTATTTATGAAAGACTATCTATAAACAAAAAATAATCAAAATTAAAAGGGGTCAAGTCAAAATTTCCCAAAAATTTGCTGAGCTTGCGTGAAATTGCTCATATCCAAGACTTTAACCCATGCTTTTAGAACTCCTCCGATATGAGTTGTCACAGATCTTGACAAATGACATATATTAACTGAAAGGATACCATAACATGCACCGTGCTGAAGTTTATGCTAAATCAAGTAACAGGTCTACGAATGCCGGCATATTTTATGGATATTTGCGTTTTGTATAGGAAAATGGCGATCGCTAAGATTTGTCCGTTTTCTGACCAGTTCTGTGTAGTAATCGACTTATTTTGTTTAATTATGATTACATGGATATTCAGAGCATCCTTTTTCAATTTATTTTTGGAATAAAAAATCGAAAAATGAATTAAAAATATCCAAGGCTTTAACCCATCCTTTTAGAACTCCTCCGAAATGAGTTGTCGCAGATCTTGATAAATGACATATATTAACTGAAAGGATACCATAATGGTACTATTACACACAAATTAAATTCAGCTCCCATAATCAATTTTGCAGTTACCATAATCTGAAAAATTGATGAAAAATATTTTGCATGAGAAAAAGAGGGATAGCATGCGCGAGATAGATATAAAAACTGCAAGAAAAGTTAGCTGATAGCAACTGACTTTTTGAAAAATTATTTGGTTTACTAATTAACTGCTAGAAAATTGTCAGATGATTTCATCTGCGAATTCAACCAGTTCAAAACCGATTATCACATTATTTGATTTTCATATTAAAATCATAATAATAATTATATATTATATTAGGTATAAAATAATTAAATACATATTTTCAAGATTTTAATGTAAAAATTTTAGGTTTAATTTACGTATTTTAGATTCACATTTTTTTTTTCAAATCTTAGCGCATTTTCTTATTGTACAAGCTACAACAATTGCTCTATAATGTGTTGTCGCCATTTTGACGTTTGATTTGCTTTTACAGTATATAATTATTTTACAATTTATATACTACTCATTTAGATATAATCGATTATATAACATAATATCAATACTAAATAACTAATGATTTTTGTAGAAATTATTGTTTAAAAATTAATATTACTTCGTAAAGTTATTTGTATTTTCTTGCAGTTTTTGATCTTTTCGCCATCTACAGTCAAAAATAATAAATACTATCATCTGAAAAGTTGATGATAGCAACTGAATGTAATTTGTGTGTAATAGCCCCATAATAGCACCATAACATGCACAGTGCTGAAGTTTGAGCTAAATCAAGCAACAAGTCTACGAATGCAAGTATGTTTTGTGGATATTTGCGTTTTGTATAGAAAAATTGCGATCGCTATAATTTGTCCGTTTTCCGACCAGTTCTGTGTACTAATCGACTTATTTTGTATAATTATGATTACATGGATTCCCAGAGGAAAAAGAAATCGAAAATCAATTCAAAATATCCAAGACTTTAACCCAGGCTTTTAGAACTCCTCCGAAATGAGTTGTCGCAGATCTTGACAAATGATGTATCAACTGAAAGGAGACCGTAACATGTACAGTGCTGAAGTTTGAGCTAAATCGAGAAACAGGTAGAATGAAAATCGAGAATGCAGGCATGTTTTGTGGATGTTTGCGTTTTGTATAGAAAAATGGCGATCGCTATAATTTAACAGTTTTCTGACCAGTTCTGTGTAGTAATCGACTTATTTTGTATAATTATGATTACATGGATATCCAGAGCATCATTTTTCAATTTATTTTTGGGAAAAAGAAATCGAAAATAAATTCAAAATATCCAAGACTTTAACCCAAGGTTTTAGAACTCCTCTGAAATGAGTTGTCGCAGATCTTGACAGATGACATATATCAACTGAGAGGAGACTATAACATGCACCGTGCTGAATTTTGAGCTAAATCAAGTAACAGGTCTACTAATGCCAGCATGTTTTGTGGATATTTGAGTTTTGTATAGGAAAATGGCGATCGCTAAAATTTGTTAGTTTCCGACCAGTTCTGTGTAGTAATCGACTTATTTTGTTTAATTATGATTACATGGATACCCAGAGCATCCTTTTTCAATTTATTTTTGAAAAAAAAAATCGAAAAAAATTCAAAATATCCAAGGCTTTAACCCATGCTTTTAGAACTTAGAACTCCTCCGAAATAAGTTGTCGTAAATCTTGAAAAATGACATATATCAACTGAGTGGAGAACATAACATGTACCGTGCTGAAGTTTGAGCTAAATCAAGTAACAGATCTACGAATGGCAACATAACAGCTCTATGAACGGAAATATCTTTAAAACCTGCTAGCATTTGACACCCGTTATACTTGATGAAGCTTAATCTTTCACCACGTTAGATATTTTGTTCTCGTCTGTCTTTCAGTTGATATTCCATTCCCTAAGATTGGTGTCAACTCATTTTCCTGGAATTCAAAAATCATAGATTGGCAATTTCATAAATTTTTTAATTATTTTTTTTATCAAAAACAAATGAGAATAGATGCTGAAAGGTAAATCTGGTCATCAATGTAATAACCGAAATAAGACGGTTATTTCAATTAAAAACAATATGTTGTAAATGATAAATTACTCATTGCTGCATTATTCTAGTTTTCTACATGTTGGCATTATAATTAATTACATTTTATTGCCTATTATACAAAATATTCAATTTTACTCGCATTCGTATTCGGATGAAAAACAAATAAAACTTGAATGCGTAGTACTTTGTGGTGAAAAATATTTATTTCTCTTCAACATAATAAACAAATATTTGTTTGGATAATTATATCCTTAATTTTTTCTCGTTTTATTATAAAAATTAATTATTAAAAATAAATGAAATGTTAAAAACATATTAATTTAGAGTAATTGATGAAATCTGGTGAAGTGTGATAAAATTAATTTGTTAACACTTTCATCTGAATGAATGAAATTGTATAGTTTTATATATTTTGATGAGATATATACAAAGGATTAGACAGATTTTATACGAGTATGAGGTATTCAGCATAACCTATAGAAATATAAGAAAATCATAAACATATTTAACAAACAAACATTCAGAATGAACCAAACATTTACAAAAAAAAAACACAATAATGCAAAACAAAAACCAATATTTATAACTAAAGAAGTTTACAAACCAACCATATCTCAAACAAAACCAAAATATTAGAGAAAATACTCACCTCACATGGTGGTGGAGCGCTTCTATATGAAGGAACTATTTTAAATGTTACAGAGCCTCGTGCGTCACGCTGTGAATAAAATAAATGTTTATGATAAAAAATAATAGTTTAATAGTGAAAAGTAATACTTACAAGCATTCGTTGAAGTTGTCCAACAGATTGGTGTTGTACTGGTTGTCCGTTGATTTCTCTAATTTCATCCCCTACGTGTAATGTTGCTTGTCTATGTATCATACCACCATGCATTATTCTTGCTACAATACAACGACCGTCTTCAGTCATTTTTAACGTTATGCCCTGTAAAGATCAATTTAAAAAAATGTCATTTACAGTCAAGAAATTTATTGATTATTTTGTATCAATTTGTTTAACTAGTGTTCAAACTTTTAATTAAGTCTTCAATCTTAGAATAAGCTTTCATATTTGTTATAACTTGTTCAAGAAAGCTGAATCTTTTACACACATTTTCCTTTAATATTTTTTTGATAAAATATAAGCGCATCAGAGCTTTCATTTGCATTACTTTGTTTTGATATTTAAAAAGACATTTTATATTAAAAGAAGCTTTAAAGCTTCAAGCTAGTTAAATTATAATGGGAGAAAAAATTGTTAAATCTGAGGTTTATAAAAACAGAAAAACGGATATTGTTTTGAATAAAATGAAAATAATGGAAATCGAAATGTCAACAGAATTAACGTTTACATTATTGCATGGATTCATTTACTTTTCATTCTTGATTCAACTCATATTTGAATAGGATTAGAATGATGCAACTTGAAATACGAAAAACACAATTTTATGGAAATGTGATTTTGTTTGTTTAACATTATTTAAACGAATAACATTGATGAACGAATTAACTAGAAATGTTTGAAAATGTTTTGTTGGCTGGTTCGTTATAGGTAAATTACATTCGGTTGCAGCATCGTCATGAGTTTATTACGCAGTAGTGAGTATAATGAAATATTAAACAAAAAATTGTCAGCATGGTATTGTAAGATTATTGAGCGCCTAAATATACCTGTCACTGATATATACCTAAACATGTTACGGGGTGTGAAGTGATTAACCACTAGTTTCCGTATACCAGTGTGCATAAAATGAACACTCAAACAATCATTAAAAACCTAAGCGGGAGAACATTGAAGAGCTTTGAGGTTACAAGCAACGACTGTAGGAGCACATCGAAAGAAAAAATCTTGGTTGATTCAAACATGTTACATTGTTAATCGAGCATTAAGTGAAAATTGGGGAGTTAAATACTTTTGCGATAGAATTAACCAACGCTCCTTATTTAAATTAACAATTTAACCGTTGTTGATATATTTTTTTATAAGTATCACAAACATATTTGATTTAACCATGTTTGTAGTTGAGTCAACTATGATTTCATTTTCGAGCAACGATGTCGTGGTTGATTTAATTTTCAATTGACTACAAACGCGGTAAATTAAAAATTAGACTAAAAATAGTGATATTGAATACGTTTGTGATAGAATCAAGCAATACTCCGTATTAAATATATTAGTTTGGTACATTTTTGTTTTGTTTTTGCTGCTATCGATGTTTGTATGGGTTCGTTTTTTTCGTAAATATAATATTTGAAATTTTTTATATTAGAAATGTGTATTTCGCATCAAATCCGACAAACATATTAATGCATAAAGATAGCGTTCGTATATTTACGTTCTAAATAGGAAATGTATGAGTGTGATTTTGTTTGTAAAGGATGCGTCCATTTTTTCGCCATATTTTTAATGATACAATTTAAAAGATCAAAATTCAGAAATCAATGTGTAGAAAATAATACTAATTTTCCATAATTTTCTCATTATTATGAAAAATTAAATTAAAATATCGATAAATCGACATGAAACAAGACAAATAAAAAATATTAAAAAAATATAAGAATTTTTTTAAATCACTAAAATTAATTATGGAAAGGGGCTATTAATTTAACAAGATTGTTGATATTATATTCACCAAAAAATTTCTTCCGCACACAATATTGTGTCCGACAGCCAATACGGTTTTCGAAACAAAAGATCAACTACCGATCTATTAAACTATGTAGCGCATTGTTGGAACAGCATACTTGATAAAGGTGGTGAAACATACGTTATCGCTTTAGACATCTCCTAGGCATTCGATCGAGTCTGGCATGCCAACTTAATCAACAAGCTCGTTGCGTACGGTTTTCATCCCAATGTTGTGAAGCTGATTCAAAATTTTCTATCCAACCGATACATTTCGGTAACCTTAGACGGATTTTCTTCTGAGTCTAAACTAATTAACGCTGGTGTACCCCAAGGCTCAGTATTGTCCCCAACCCTATTTTTGATTTATATCAACGAATTGTTGAAAATCACCAGTAACCCAATAAATAGTTTTGCAGATGATAGTACTCTGCACAAGTCGTTCGAGCCCCTTCCTTCAAAAGGTAAAATGCACGAACGAATTAATCCTGCCCGGAGAGACGCTGCCATAAACGTGAACAAAGACCTGAATAAAGTCGCCGACTGGGGTGACCAAAATCTTGTCAATTTCAACTCCACCAAAACACAGCTGTTGATTGTTTCCAGATTAAAGACCGAGTTCCCCAAAGATATTTTATTTAGTATGTGTGATGAACCAATAGGTGAATGTAAAAACATTTGTTTATTGGGTGTCACAGTTTTAAATGACCTACTCTGGAACGATCATGTAATGGCGATGGCAAAAAGCGTGTCTAAAAAACTCGGCCTCCTAAATAGATGCAAAAAATTTTTCACTCCATACCAATTGCTCCATGTTTATAAGTCCTATATTCGTCCCTGTATGGAGTACTGCTGTCAAGTTTGGGGTGCTGCCTCTGTTTCCATCTTGGCCCTCTTGGACTCTGTTCAAAAGCGAGCTATACGAATTGTGGGTGATCGAACTTTGACATATAAACTTGATTCCCTACAACATCGTCGCACTGTTGCTGACCTCGTTGTTTTTTACAAATATCGTCATCAGCAGTGCTCAGATGAAATCAGCGGCATCATGCCTCAAACTTATTCTTACCCCCGTTCCACTCGGCAATCGGCTGCCGCAACCAGTGAAACGGTAAAGATCCCGCGCTGTCATACTGGCAGATTAAAGAGATACTTCTTTGTCCGAACTGCGTACAAATGGAATAGTTTGCCGGAACACTTAGTCTCAGGTGGCTTCAACCCACAGATGTTTAAAAAAATCGTTAATCTACACCTTAGAACGCCAGTTGTTGTGGGACCCAGGTCTAGACCTAGGTCTTAAAAGGTATTTATGTGTTGTTGTGACACATATTCTAAACCCTATTACACAACACATTTTATTAAAAAAAAAAAAAAAACACAATATTATGTTCAGATAATATTAAAATTATTCAATTCAATTAAACGAATGTAAATTATTTCCTAAAATGTAAAATAAAACCAGCCATGTTAGAATATATAAAAAACTTTTTATTTTTCTATTTTTTTGTATATTATTATTATCATTGAACGAATTAACACAATAATTTTCAAACAAAAACATGAACAAACTACTCAATTCAACTATGATTTGTGAATGTTTGAACACGAAATTGATCACGCCGTTGTTGATTTAAATAATGAAAATTGTTACGTTTTTTAAAATAAATTGACAATGCTACATTGGTTAAAATAACCACGTTCATATTAGACGCAAAATCAAACAAGCTTTGTAGTTGATCCTACCAATGTTTTTTTTCGGTGTACGTTATTTTTAATTTCATAAAGATTATATTCAATAAAAAAAACATTAATCAAAGCAAACTACCGTTTAAAACGATAGTTAAATAAAAAGCAAAAATTAAGCGTACACAACAACTTCATAAATTTTCATGATGATTAATGTATTAATACATAAAGGATAAACAGCTATACATACTTTCAATTTTATATATATTCAATATTTATTTAGCATGATGACTCGAATGCAAATTGCAAAAGACAGTAGCAATATAACTTTAAAAAACTGCGTTATAGATCAATTTTTTAAAATTCGTATAAAGAAATTTTTATTATTTTTATGAATTCATAAAAAAAAAAAAAATTTGAATGGTATTTAATAAAAATTAAAAAAAAACAAAAAAAAAATTATAAGTTTTGCTGTTCAATGTATACACCTTTGGTACATACACTGAATCTGATCTACGCGATGAAATTTCCTATCGTCACTGGTTTTATTGGTAGTAAGAGTTTTCACTACAAATGAAACACCAAGCCTTGGATCAAAAAATTTCTTTTTTTATTACAAATATTTCGGTCCTTTTTTTGGGACCTTCTTCAGTGTAATTCTTATGTGTTATCCTGAACACTCATTTAAACTTAATACTGTATTAAGTTTAAATGAGTGTTAAAAAGTTTAAATGAGTGTTCAGGATAACACATAAGAATTACACTGAAGAAGGTCCCAAAATAAGGACCGAAATATTTGTAATAAAAAAAGACATTTTTTGATCTAAGGCTTTTTTTTTTTTTTTTTTTTTTTTAATAAAATGTGTTGTGTAGTAGGAATTACAATATGTGTCAGAATAACACATAAAAACCTTTTAAGAAAAAGGTCCCACAATAACATACGCTCAAAGGTGTTGATGGACGTAAATCTTTCTTTTTTTGTTTTTTTTTTTATATTTTTTGTTAAGGAATGGATAACTAAACAAAAAATCCTATCACTGACAAAATATGACATAGGCCAATATTTTATGATAGAATAGAGAAAATAAATGTAAATTAAAAAGTAAATAGCAAATTATTACAAAAATTTGCTGAAACAAAACAAAAATGTAGTTGCCAATAATCCAGCCGGTTGTACACTGTTGAAAATTTTAGTCTAAAATTGATACTTTTTTAATAATGTTCTCTTTATAAAGTATATGTATGCGAAAAATGGTATTGAATTTTATAAAGTGCAAAGTATTCAGATAATTTATAAGTTGAACTTCCCAATTTTACACCAAATAATATAAACTCAGGTAAAAACACTGTTATTTCAATGTACCGCGCCGCGTTTATCAATGTTTGGTATACAATTTATTTTCTAATCTTATAAAGTATGGAGATTTATAAATTGAAACTATACCATTTCTATATTCAACTAGTATAATATGTTCAAGTTCCCAATTCTATACCAAATAATATAAACGGGGATAAAAATACAAGTTAGTTACAATTTGCCGCGCAGCGTTTATATATGCTTGGTATTGAATTTAATCTAATCTTATAAAGTATGGAGAGTTATAAATTGAAAATAACCATTTCTATACCAAATTAGTATACGATGGCAAAAAGTACCGTTATTTTTATTGCGTTAAACGCGTTTGGTATAGAAATTGAATAAAATTTCATTTCTGAACAAAGGTGTGTGCAGTCATATTGAAAATAAAAGCGAATTTTTATTACATTTTTGCACGGCATAAATTCACGCGTAGTGCAAGTAAATAAATTCGGGGATTCAACCAGCACTGGGGATTACTTCGATTTTCTATATGCAGGTTAGAGCTTTTGATATAAGTTGAATTGAATAAAATAGTCCACAATATCGTAATGTCAAACAATATGTGATTCGGTTTAATTTTAAAGTAAACATGTACTTGACATGCGTAGACGGTTTGTTTTTTCTTACGTGTTTCAGGTAGCCTAGTAAATCATGAAACATATTGCAAAGCGACATTGCGAAAAACCAAAAAAACATACATTTTAACCAAAAGAATGTAAAGTAGAATATTAAGAAAAACACATTGTTATATATAATGAATTTTTTGAAAATAAAAATGTAAAACAAAAAAATGTATTTTAATTAACATAAAAAAATTGGTATATATTTTATACCGTTTGGTGTAGCTCTTTCATAATGGTAGGTATAACATTTTTAGATTATATTTATTAAAAGACACGTATAAAGTGTAGGTATAAATTTAATATATATAGATTATATCGTCGCTTTAATAATGAAACAACGTATTCGCAAAAGTGTAGTTTCGAGATAATTGGGTTTAAAGATTTTTCGATTTTCTGATTTTCGTAAACTCGGCAGCACTATTGAATGAATAAAGATATTGAAAAAAAAATTTCTGCCAATTAATCTTGACTAATTTCCCTACAGCATATTAAAATTTCACATAGGTACCTGCTGGCTTTTCTACCTAAAAAGAGGTGAAAAGTCAATCAGGTACCTTATACGTTATTTCATATTTCATATACGTTATTTCATTTTGCACAAAAGTACGATTAAGTCTAAAACTAATTATTATTAAACTAACGCATAATATTCTTACAATTTTTTATTTATATGAACCGGCATATCATTTAGTAATGAATGATGCTTATACAATATTTTAGATTTACCATTTCGTGTGGCGATCGTAATGTATGTAAAGTATACGACACTGATTTTACCCAAGTTATTATTCTGTCGGAATTGAAATATCGTACATGCATTTACGCTGTTTCAATATTTAACCGAATTCAAATTTGCATGTACGTTAATTAACAATATATTAATTTTCAACCCCAGTTATAAAAAAATTGGAAAATGTTAAAATGCCACTTTATAGACATCCTTATGGGGAATGCAGCGCACCCATTATATAAAAACAACGTATATATGGCATACGTAATTTCATTATTAAAGCGACGATATACCGAACTAATAAACTGATAATATGTAATTTATACCAATTTTTATTATACCAAACCAATAAACTCATGGTATATAATTTATACCAATTTTTATTTTACGAAACTCATAAACTTATGATATATAATTTATACCAACAATGCTTATAAATTATCTTTATACATAAATATATGCAATTTATATCGAGCTATTTATGAACTTTTATACCATCGAACTTTATTTAACTAATACCATTTCTTTATGGATTTATATAAATACCATTTTTTACCAATTTCATACCAATATTTTCAACCGTGTATATTCCTTGATCCTGTGACGCACCGTCTTTTTTAAAGATTAAAGCCCACACATAGTTATATGAAGGCTCGTTTCTTCAAGGAAGCAATAGTGTCTCATCATCAAGGATTATTTTACAGCTAAGATTGAGGGTGCTGCCGTTGACTGAATACAGTTCATCCGCCACCACCCCTAAGATGTCACCTTGGCTAGTGATATCTCACTGCTATTGCCAGTGGTATGTGATATCTCACGTTAACTCGTATGCCAACAGCAGGGACTGGAGTACGCGGGGTTGTCACACCCGTAGATCAAAAATAAAAAAAAATTTCAAAACAATAAAAACTGATCCCTCCATGCGGGCTTGGTGTTTCATTTGTAGTGAAAACTCTTACTACCAATAAAACCAGTGACGATGGGCAAAAAAATATGTACTACACCAGACGTCTAGTGACTAGGATTAATGAATAGTAAGCCTAACCAAACGGAAACATTTGCCGATTCGGTATTAATTGTTTGTTCTGTGGTTGTAAATGGCTGACGAAACATACGCAGGCTTGTAAAGGGGTAACCCTAGTTATTATTGTACCTACTAAAATGGTTTTCATATGGTGTGATATTAACGAAAATAAATAAAAGAAACCAAAACTTGCAAATATTTACAAAAAAAAACAAAAATCATACGTGTACATATGTTAAATGTTTAGTTCAATTGTTAGTAAGCTAATGTTGTTAAGAAAACTGTCAATTATTTACAAAAAATCATACGTGTACATAAATTAAATATTTAGTTCAATTGTGAGTTAGCTAATGTTGTTAAGAACACTGTTAAGTATCATAGAAAAATCATAATGGTATCTATATATAAAATGTTCCGTATAACTCAATGATAGCAAATGTTGTTAAGAAATCTGTTAATTATTGAAAAGAAAATTATGTTATACATATAGCACAAGTTTATTATAATTCTACGTTAGCAAAGGTTGTAGAAAAAAGTTGTTAAAAAAATCTATATAGAAAAAAAACCATAATTATACGTATATTCTATGTTGAGTGTAATCCTGGGTTAGCGATAAAACAACTGATAAGTAAATAAAAAAAAAACTTAACCTCAATCACATAAGATTCTCGTCATTGGTTGTCATCCTGTGCATTGAATAATTGGATTGATACCAACAACAAGCGGTTATTGGAATAATTTGTCAACCGAACCGTTGTCCGGCTTGTGGAATTCCGAAAAACAATAGAGAGGAGGAGGTTGCAGGAGTAGAGGAGATTTTTGGGCGGGATCTGGACGAATTACGGGGTGAGTCATATTTTATTCTTTAGATATATGAAAGATTACGGTTATGTGTGTGGGTGGGTGAGTGCGTGGATATGGCAGTGTGGTTGTGAGTAAGTAAGTGCGAGTGTATTTACTGCAAGTGCGTATGAGTGTCCAACCAATCCAACCGTAATCCAACCAGTGAATGAGGATTTTGCATAATTATTGAAAACAAAAATTTCATTGTTATAAAACAAAAAAAAATAAACAAAACTTAAAAGTGATTAAAACAAAAAATGGATATTTAATCGATAACAAGATTTAATTTATCGGAAATTTGATGATGCATTGAAGGACAATACTCGTGAAGTTACGGTGACTTGGGAAAGGAAGGTACTGCGGGTGTAAGGGAATATCTTCATTCAGATGTTATCCTTTCAATGTTTGGTCCAATTATTGCATATCACCGGATATTTGTCAAATCGATAATTCATATACTATTTGGAAAGGTGAAAACGATTTCAATCTTCTTATTTGAAGAAATTTTTCTTTGGGGCTTGGAACAAAAGTGATAGACCGGTTTCAACGGCGTTTAAGGGTATGCATCTCGATCGTTGAACCTAGGTGGGTCCTGAGATGGTTTTATTAACAGCAATTCCAAGACATGGATATATATTAACATCAACACTTGATCCATGGGATGGGTTGTACCGGTATAATCGGACTATATCAGTGGAGGCAGTTGAACCACTTTTGGAAATTTTGGACGTGCGAAGAGTACTTTTCGGTTACCGAAGAGTTAAAGCAGGATCCACTCTTACATTAGCGCGAGGTCATGCGGTAATTCTTGTTAAACATATATTTTTGTCGTTATGTACAAGCCGTCAAACACAAGATCATTCGTCATCTGCAATTCTTTATCTAAACATATATTTTTTTGTCATGCAATTATGAGCATCCGAATGCAGTAGTTGATGAGGGAGGTGATGAGAGTGTGCATATGGGTATGGACGTATGTGTGTGTGGGTGTGTGAGTGTGTGTGTGTGTGTGTGTGTGTGTGTGTGTGTGTGTGTGTGTGTGTGTGTGTGTGTGTGTGTGTGTGTGTGTGTGTGTGTGAGTGGGTGGATGAAAGGCGAAAGCGTGTGAGTATGTTAAAACAAAGGGGTTGAACGTGGTGATCGGGGTTCTTTCACATAAGGGGGTCGCCAAAGTCCAAATTTAAGAGAAATCTTACAGCAAGTAACAAATAAGGGGACTGTAAACCGATATTGTAAGGATGGGCCTATTTCAAATTTTACTCTAAATCAAAAATATCCATATTTCAAGAAATTCGCTAGTGATTTGTTTATTTATTTCGGTTCCGGCCTTTAAATTAAATAATCCATTTCAACAAACGTTAAATATTTATGAGTGCTACAGGTCAATCAACCAATGTTTAACATTTTATCAGTTTATTGCTCTGTTCTGTCATTCAATATCAATTAATAACACATGCTTCCATCTATCTAATAATAAGAATTTTTGTAACATAAAGCTATAAAAGGTTGTGCAATTTATAAATAGTAGAATGGCTGTCTGTAGTTGTAGAGGAGAATAATTTCTCGTTTGAATAGAATTGTATATTGAGATGATATACGGAAACGGTTGACTTGCATTTTATATTGAGATGATATGGGGAAATTTTTAATTTCTGTGCGATTAAAGGTATAATTAAAAAGAAACAAGAGAATATGTCTATATATACTCGATAAAATGCTCGATTGAGGAGATTATGTAAATTTTTATCAATTGAATGGTTTATAATAATAATTAAAATTAAAATTTAAAAGTCGTTTTGTTGAATATAAATTTAACATTTCTGTGACTAACTGTGTTATAAATAATATAAGAATAAAGTGTTTATATATTTCCTGGATAATGAATATCTTTTTACTTTAATGATTTTTATTGTAGAAATCAAATATGTGTGCGATATGGATGGCGATAAGTTATTGATATTATATGTAAATAAAAATGTCAATAACTGTGGCATATAATTGTTCAACCGAGTGCATAGGGTCGATAATATATAAAAAACTAAGGGAATAAGTGTATATACTATGGTTGGAAATTATGGCGGATATATTGGGAGATGGATTGTATAGAAAAGGAAAGGAAATGAGGATTCAAAAAAGTTAAGCAGAACAGTTAAGGGCGAACAAAATTTAAAGCAAGAGCTACAGTTACAGCGCATATTGAAATCTTAAATATTGTTGTTGGGAATGTGTTGTATAATGAAGAGCAACAAATAAAATGCACTTGAAGCGGATTATCATATTATAATGTAAGCTTTTTCAGTGATTTAATTCAAATAATTTTTATTGATTTTTTTTATTGTGTTAAATTATTTTCGTCTTGTATTCAACCATGATTAGGTTTTTTGGTAAACAATTTATAAAATAAGAGATTTCCCAATCCGGATTCCCCAAAATAGATTCAGTATTTCAATAATTTATTTCTTTATAAAAATCTAATTCAATACAATGCATCGCACTACAACCAGATGCAGGGAAAGGGAACCGGGCAATCATAAATGTATTCGAGGTGATCAATCCGATAAGTATTAGAAAAAAGTCGGGAAATAGTGACGCAGGAGTAAACCAAATTAAGAATAGAAATACAAAGGTTTTTGCTAGAAGCTAAGCAAACTGGAAACTGGAAAAAATTTACGCGTGGAGGACCCGTGGAGGAGCCGGGAATGTAGATTGGAAGTCAATTGGGAGAAGAGATCTTAACTCAATTCTCAAAGGCTGTAGAGAATTGACCCATCAGATATGAAGATCTCTGCAGGCGTACCGTTTTTGTACAGCATACAATAAACTCTCTCCATATAATGAAATTCCTAAACGAGGTGGAATTGGAGAAGGTGCTCTAACTAAGTTTTCGGTAAGGATTAATTAGGTGTGGTACAATAAACCTTTTTAGTCGTAGTACAGTATTTCACCACCATATATTTTAATCTAATCTAACCTAATCGTTAACCTTTTCAGCGATCAGATAATGCATAAATTTTAATACCGCTGAAAAGCACAATTTTCTATTGAGATAGAGCATAAAAGAGAACAACTTCAATTTGTTGAATATAAAAAAATAATTAAAGGTCAAGAATATGATGGTCTTGTCGTATCGCGTATATTTATAACCAAAACAAAAAAAAATTCTCCAAGGACTGTAACAAAATTGGTTAGTTTCTTTGTCCTATGTTTAATTTAATAAATTATGGATATTTACATTAAAATTTCCGTCAAAATAATCTTCTTTCGCTACAAAATCAACATCGATTTAATCGTTTCAGCTTAAAGTTAACAGACCAATTACACTTATGTTTACACATTTTTCCATATACATACATTAAGCTCTCATCCAAAGCTTTTCCTTCAGAGTTAATGTTTACTTATACTGATTTTGACTATGTTTGTTCGATAGCAAAGTAAATATAAAAAAGTTTTTACATTATATTTTAAATATGTATGAAATTTTGATATTATTTTTAATAAAATTGAATACGAAACTCCTTCCAACTGTACATGTAATGGAAATCGTATTAAGTTTAATATTTATTGGGAACAAAAGTGGCAAATTTTATTGCACAATTTTGTTCGTTTTTAAGGCTTATGGTTGTAATCAATATCGGAATTAAACTCGATTTGTATTAAATATTTCATAAGTTAATTGTTTTTTATTGAATTAAGTTGTCATGATGTATACACAAACCTGTCATACATTTTAATTTAATCATATGAATAATTTAATAAAATTTTTATCTTATACGTCTTCAAAGTAAGTAAAAAATTTTTTTGGTCTCTGAATAATGTATTTATGTATGAGTTGTATCTGAATATAAAATAATTCGTTTTTTTTTTTCATTTTAAATATAAATTTATAAATAGCAAGGAATTCCAATTGAATACTAATTCACTGCGAACTTTTTTTAAGAATGTAAAATTCTATACAAAAGGAAAAAAACATTGTGCTTTTGTTAAATTTTCTTGGCCATCGATTAGAATAATTTTGAGAAAAGTTGGTTTTGATTTTTTTTTATAAGATTAGAATTAAATAATTATTCTTACCATTGGTTCATCTGTATTTTTTTGAAATTGAACTAATCGTACACGCGTAACATGCTGTAAATCACCGTTATCTACAGCATCTAACTCATCTCCATTTAAATAAGGTGCTATTGGAGGTGGCGTAACACGTAACGCCTCCTCACCGTATACTTCTCTGGCAACCACATCATGCGTATGCAGCAACGCCTAGAAATAAAAAAACAATAAAATTTATTGGTTATTTAAAATTTTTAAAGCAATTTGTTTTTAATAATAAATATTTATGAAGCTATGTTTGACTTTATATTATTTTTTTTGTGGTAAATTCAATAAAATTGTTAATCTTTAATTATTTACTCCAGTTTTTAATTTTCGTTGAAGAGTAAATACAATAACAAGATTTTTGAATAAAAATTGTACTAAAGTTTTTTTGGGGCAAAAATCTCAACCCTTGACGGGGCCATTGCTCGAATTGGAGGCACTTCATTAGTCAAGTAGGTTTTGAAAATAGGATCGCCATACTGCCAGCACATATTTGTTGTAAGTTAGTTGCTTTCGTTGCTGTTGACTGTGGATCTTGGGTGGAAATGTTTTGTGAAATTATGCACATTGGTAAAGCACTCTTCGAATTTCCATTAGCCGCATATTGGTTGATGTTTTCGATACAGCTTCATGTGTTCACTTTTTTTTCGTAGAAGTTGTTGTAGGTATTTTTACCAAACGTAACTATAACAAAAAAACGTAACGAAAACTGTATGCCGGTACTGTACTGTATCAAACAAATCCATGGGTGAAAAATCTCTTATGAATGCATATTATCATAAAAAAAATTCATATTGATGCATAGGCTAACTTCACCACAGCTCTGGAAACAAGATGTTCTAGATATATAGTGAGGTAATATCCATAAAATACTTTAATTAATGCTTAACCAATGTTATAGATTTCGCGTAGTTCTAATTATATAAACACTAAAGAATGCTGTAGTATCGCAACAAACATAAATACTGTTGTACGAGAAAAAGTAAAAAAAATAACGGAACTGAAAAACCGGAAGTTGGGATGCAGCACTGTTGTAAACTGTACTAAATGCCTATGTACCAAGTTTCATCTAGTTCGTTTATCAGCTACAGATGATATTGAGCTTTCAAAAATACGGGTGCTCGTGGAACCCCCTACCTATTTGTTCAATATCGCTCAAAAACATAATCAGTTCCTTGCCATACATATTTGCATCTTTTTCCAAAGTGTCATCAAAATTCATTCACGAACGAACGTTGTATGCTCCCAACAAACATGGACCTCCAACCCTCCAACCCTTTATTCAATGTACTAAAAAAGCTGATAAAATATTTCTCATGTTATTTGAAAGCTTTTACCAACGATTCATGAAAATCAATCTGTAATTTTAAGCTACAGTAGGGAGCACCTGAAAAAAAACTTTTTAACCAGAAGTGACAAAACGAAAGTTGGTATGAAGAAACATTGGAAACAGTACTAAAACCTTATATACAAAGATTCAATAAGATCATAATCCGGGATTAGAAGTTATTGAAGATTTAAACTTAGAAGTGTTCGGGAGACTCCATCATTTTGTCCAATTTTGAAATGAATTCAGATCATCCATTCTCAAGCGAACAAGGATCATTTGCCAAAGATTCATCAAGATCCTATGCAGGAATGTCATAAAGCCACTCACCCACCCCCATACATACACCATCATTTTTATTGGCTATTTAGATAGAGGATGGTCCAAAAAGAGTGAAGTAAAAAATTTGATCAAGGCAAAAAAAACTTAACTTAAATATGACTAAAAATTTTATAAATAAAAATTTTTTTTTTTTTTTTTTTTTTAAAGGCGTTCATGCTCCATGTAGGAGCGTTGCCAGGTTAATCAGCTTTGAATATTCACCACGGTCATTCGCAACAGCGACATAATTACCATGGCAGCCGATTTTTTTAAGGTCGTTTATTACGTCAGTCTCCCATTGTAGTCGTGGTCTACCTCGCGGTCTACCACTCCCTGGGGTACTAACGTACATTTTTCTAATCATTCCAGACTGTGAATCGGCTCGTAGAACATGCCCAAACCAAGCAATCCTATTAGAACGGATACAACCTATTATATCAGGACCCTCAAGAAGGTCTCTGATCTCAAAGTTATACCGGGTTCTATACTCCCCATCGTCTGTCTTAAGTGGACCAAATATGTGGCGTAGGATCTTACGCTCAAATACAGATAAATGCGATTCGTCATTTTGTGTAAGGGTCCACGTTTGTGACCCATACATCACAACCGGTCTAATCAATGTCTTGTATAACTTGAGCTTGGTGTTAGTTGATACATACGGTGATCCAAGGAGAGGTTTAATTGAGTAGAAAGTTCGATTACCTGCAGCGATTCGAGCTTTAATATCTGTAAGTATGCTGTTGTTTGAGTCAAGCATTGATCCCAAATATTTAAAAGATTCAACTCCCTCAATTCGTTCATCGCCGCACATCAAATCTTTCTTCTCAGCCTCTCTTGAAACATTCATATGTTTGGTTTTATTGTAGTTAATTTGCAGACCAATTTTCCTAGCACCACTCTCAAGCGACTTGAAAGTCTCACTCATAACAGCTTCACTTCGGCCGAGGATAACAACATCATCAGCGTAAGCAATCATCTGTACTGAGTTTATTGACAAGATATTGTTATTAGTCGGTAGTTTCTTTTGACGGCACACATATTCCAAGGCTAGATTAAAAAGTATAGGAGAGATAGCATCACCTTGTCTTAAACCGGAGTCGACTTTAAAAAACTTTGATATTTCGTTCTCTACTCGTACACAGCATTGAGAGTTCTGTACTGTCATTTTGCATAGTGATACCAGTTTACCAGGAATTCCCATCGACACCAGAGCAGACCATAGAGTCTCTCGTTCGAGAGAGTCGTAGGCCTGCCTGAAATCAATGAAAAGTTGGTGCACAGGTATGTTGAACTCTCGACACTTTTCCAAAATCATCCTTATCGAGAAAAGTGCATCGGTGGTACCTCGGCCCCGCCGGAAGCCACACTGATATTCTCCAAACAGTTGTTCAGCAAAAGGATTGATTTTGGATAGCAAAATGTAGGAAAAGATCTTATATGCTGTGCAGAGGAGAGCGATTCCTCTGTAGTTTGCACATTGTAGGCGATTACCTTTTTTATGGATTGGTATCAGCATAGCTGTGTTCCAGTCCTGTGGCATGGTTTCAGTCCGCCAGATCATTTGAACAAGTTCAAACAATCTTAAGGATAGAGTTTCGCCACCATGTACAATCATTTCGGATGTTATATCGTCGATACCAGGTGCTTTATTGCATTTTAGTTTTGACAGCGCCGCATCGAATTCCTCTTTGGTGGGTTCGTCTACATGTACCTTTGACGCACGAATAAGCTTGGCTCGTCGTCCGACTTGTTGCTGGTCACTTAAGTTGAGAAGATTCTCAAAATAAGCGGCCCAAGTATCTAAAATATTTTTAAGGTCTACTTGTAACTCCCCATCTTCATTTTGAATAGCAGTTGATCTAGTTTGAGGGCCCTTCTTTAAGGTTTTAACCTGTTGAAAGAAGTTACGCGATTGATGTTCCTTATTGAAGCTTTCAATCTCCTCACACTGTCTCTTCCACCATTCTCTCTTCGCTCGTCTACATAGCTTTGTAACGGCTTGCCTTGCCAGTTTATAGTTTTCCTTCGTGGACCTGGTGTTGCGTCCTTGCAGACATTTCAGATAGCAATCTCTTTTGTATTGAATAGCGTCAAGGCATGCTTGATCCATCCATGGCTTCTGGGAGTGGTTCTGTGGTCGTCCAAGTATTCCCTCAGCAGCGCTTAAAACAGCATCTTTGAGCAAATACCATGACTTATCGACGTCTCCATTAATGGTTTCTGATTTCTCCAATGTTTCGGCAATATGGATTTGATATCTCTCTTCTGTTTCAGCATTCTTTAATGATGAGATGTTGTAGTGCCAAAGGTGATAACAACACTACTATATAATAAAATGTAGTGCAATTATTTTACGTACACTACTATGTTGAGATGTAGTGTGATTAACTTTGATACACTACCAGTTATTGAAAGTGTGGTGGAATTCAAGTGAAGCGTGTAGTGAATAAAACGTTTATTTTTATATTTATTTTTTTAAAAATGTGAATAAATGTTTATTTTTATATTGTATTTTATAATCGGGTTTAACCCTATATTATGACTAAATTGATTCACTTAATTCACTAATTTCCAGATATTGAACTGGTTAATTGATAAAATTGATTGTCTTAATTGATTAATTTCCAGATATTGAACTGGTTAATTAATTAAATTGATTCACTTAATATACTAATTTCCAGATATTGAACTGGTTAATTGGTTAAATTGATACACTTAATTCACTAATTTCCAGATATTGAACTGGTTAATTGATAAACTTGATTGTCTTAATTGATTAGTCTAAAATGACTGTTAAATTGATTTAGTGTAAAAACTGTTTTTAAATTAACTATTAGCTACAAAACGACTGTATTGTTTTTTGTTTCCCGACTGACTGTGTAATTGTTCATTAAAATATTATTTTTATAACTAAAAAACGATTACTCGCTGATCTAATTATTAATTATTATTGTAATCGATTTGACCCACTGAACAACTTTAGTTTTTGTTTTTCTTTCATTTAATTGTACTTAAGAATTACGTAATTTAATTTCGCGAATTTAACATTTCTTTTAATTTAATTTAAACAAAAACGATTTTGTAATTTTGAATAACCCAAATAGTGGAAAATTATTTACAAAAACTAAAGTTTTAGTCAGCGTTTGTTTTTTGTTGGTCTATTTATTAGATTTATGTTAATTAATTTATTTGTTTGGTTATTGGGAAATATTATTAAAATTGATTTGTATTTTGGGAAAGAATGTTAGCAGAATGTTAGTTTGGGAGTTTTGGTGTTCTTGGGAAGTTGTTGTGGTAAAACACGTAATTTGTTTTACTACATTCCTCCCTCCCACGGAAAAAAATTTTGGGATTATCGTTGTAGGGCATTAAAAGGAAAATAGGTAGGGTAGTTTACGATGAGCACAAAATTTTGCCAAGTTATGTAATGTATTTAAAAAGAAGTGAGTATCGATTCTAAGTCTTATTTTGCTTACTGAGTACATAGCTAGATTTACTTTCGATTTTTTCATTCAGTTAGATAGTTGTAATTATACAACTAATCTAATCTTAAATTTATGAAAATAAAAATTACGAAAAAAAAACTTGAAATAACAGAAAAGTTGTGAAAAATTATGTGTCTACACAAATATTTTGTGTTTTATTAATCTTATTTAATTTTCAAAATTAAGAAAAAATTTCAGTTTAGTTCAGTTTCAGTAAAATGATTTCTGTATGCTTACTGTAATAAAAATAAAATGATGATTATGCTATGATAAAATTTTAATTTTTTTTTTAATTTGATATCTACATAAATAAGTTGAACTTGAAAAAAAAAATTTTAATATGAAACATTAGTAATGAGGAAAAAAAAAATAAATTATGTAAGATTATTGATGTAGGTCAGTGTTTCATTTGAAATAAGTTTTGATATTATGATTATGTGTTTATCATTATGAAACTATTTATAATCACAGAAATTCGGTAAAAACGTTATCAAAGAAATTGTTTTCTTTTTGCAATAGCTTAGTTTATTACTAGTAGATCGTTTGACTTAAATTAGTTTGAAATCTTAAGCATATGAAACTTAAATGTATTTCCCGTTCTTAAATTCTAGTTTATCATCTTGTTTTACTAATTTATATTTTTGTATTGTTTAAATCAACTATAAGAATAAAATGAGTTCAACGGTATTACTTATTTTAAATAAATTTTGCTCAATTGATAGCTACATAAAATAACGTTGAACTTGAACAATAAAATACTTGTTATGAAATATAATAAGTATTCATAATTGTAGTAAATAAAATATTATGTAGTAAATTATTTGTTTTTGTTTCCGTTAAAAATTATGTTTGATTAGCTTGCGTATCTTAAAATTATTGTCTTAATATAATATGTATTTATGCTTAATAATTTTAAAATTATTATTTTTATTGATTGTATTGATTATTGATCGGAATCAGTATTGGTAATAAGATTATTGTTTTTCGATTATTATGTTTCTTGTATATTGTATAAATTGTTTAGATTTGACTTATGGTTAAGGCTAGTATTAGGTTTAGGATAGGTTTGTTTGGTTGGCTTATGGTTTAGGTTAGTATTAGGTTTAGAATAGAAGGGTTCGATTTACATATGGTTTAGAATAGTATTATGTTTAGGATAAGATGATTTGGTTTACCTATGCTTCAGGTTGGTTTAAGCGGAATTTGATATTTTTTTTTTTAGAAAGCTGTTGTTTTTAAAAATGTGGAAATTTTATCGTTAGAAAGTAATTTTGAAGGAAAGTTACTTCGAATTTGATTTGTATGCTTGACTAACAAATAAGTATTGTCTCTAATAATATGTAACAGATGACCGGTTGTACAAAACTTTGCAATGTCGAATATGATTTTACGAGATGCTAGTAGTAAATTATTGTAAAAACAGACAGGAAATTTTTGGAACAGATTCTCAAGCCAGTGAACTGAATTAGATGCATAAGAACGAGATTGAATTTTATTGGTTATTGGCAGTGTAAGTTGTAAGGTAGTAGTTTTCTTTACACGACTCCACGAAAGGCTAAGATATAGTAAAATTGATTTCCACAGTTTGGAAAGTTGTAATGGACAGTGTATCCAATTTTCAATACGTCTGGGTCTTTTTTGGTCGCGGTTGTTTACAGTTAGTTTGTTATTAGAGTCATGGTAATTTATCGTAGCAGACTGGTTCAACGTTTTAATATTTTCGGTGTCGGAGTGGTATGAATTGCTTGGTTGAAGCTTAATCGAATGTTGGTCAGTTTTGTGTTTTCGAACTTTCATATTTGTGTTAATCGTTTTAGATATACTTCGGCGGCTGTGTAATTTGATATTTGGTTTTTTGTTTGACGATTTCTTTTCCCCTACCATAGTTGAGGGCAAATATTGAATTTTCTTAGCACTGATTGGGTTTGCTGGTTTCTGGACTTTGTTTTTGTGACAAATAGAATTATTATGGAATTTCGATGTGGTCGTTGAAGACAAATATTGATTTTTGTTAGAGCTGATTGTTGGTTTCTGTTTCTGGAGTCTACTTTCGTTACGATTAGAATTAGTTTGGCATTTCAAAGTGGGAGCTTGTAGTTTATGGTGTGTATAATTTTTAGTATTTTTTAATTTGGTTGGTATTGATGAAATTTGCGTTGTGTTCGAAATTTTTATAGGAATATGCATTAAGTTTCGGGACATGTTTTGTTTTAGAACTTCGGAATACAGAATTGGCGTTGAAATAATTTTTGATTTAATTTGTGATTTGTCTGAGTTATTGTCGGGCGTATTTGATCTAGTTTTGTTAGTCGGAAATTTTTGGCTACTATGTGTATCTGATAAAGATAACAAAGCATTTTCTGTAATAGTGTTTACAAGGGATGTTGAATTGGGCTTTAAAATTTGAACGTTTTCTGTAAGATTGTTTACGAAAAGGGTTGGATCGGGCTCTGTAATTTGAGTTGAGTCAGTTGGAGTTTTCTGGATACTTTGGTTGACTGATATGGATAGTGTATTTGCTATCAACACGCCAGGACTTACTTCTTTAGCCATGGTAATTGTCGCTTCATTCGGGACGTTCGAGTCGTCTATCTGTTTTATTTTCTTTGGTCCGGCTGGTATGATATTGCATTTAGTTTCATCACTAAGTATATTTCCGTTTGTTTTAATTTCTTTAGTGGGTGAAAGTTTTGTATTTTCCGTTCCTGAGTACTCGAGTGAGATATCCTTGGTTCTCTTCGATGATATGGGTTGATGTGCCATTGAATGACTAATATCATGAGATTGTATGGTAGATTGTGATGCCATAAAAGATGGGCTTGAATTTAGACTTTGTGACATCGCATCTGATCTCACATCAGACTGATGTGATCTTGCAGAAACATTCGATTCAGCATAACCATGTGGAAAAGTTGGAGATAGACTTGTTTCAATGTTTTCTGGATTTAAGTAATTTAGGTCGTCTGTGTTAATATTAATAAACGGAATGTCTGTATACGTATCGGTAACAGGGAAATTATTTGACAAGGAAGTACTAGACGGGTTAAAATGTAAAGTAGATGCAGCCCTTTTTTGTGCGGTCACTGATGCAGGAGGCTTTACTTCGGAATTATCCGATAAATTTAGTTTTGTATTTTTTAAAAAGTTTGATGGTGCTATCGGGCCTTCGGAGTTTATATTGGAGTCTGATTTTGATATAATATTTGTATTTAAATTAGGTCGTTCTGTTTGAAAATTTGTATTGTTTGTATTGTTTTGTGATTGGTTACAAGGTTTAGGAATATTTGATGTGGCCTGAACAGCAGAAAACGATGGTAGAGATGATATATCGGATGATGGGGGCCGTGGAGTAATTCGATTTTCGTTTTGGTGTTGTGGGATCATACTGTTTGGTAATGTCAGTGGAGGAGATTTAGAAGTGTTTGTTATATTTTGTGAAGGAATGTATGTTGTATTTGAAGATGTGTAGTGAAATTGAGGAGAGTTTGTGTTATGTTGAGTTGTGTCAAGTTGAAAACTAGCTTCTCTGAAGGATAATATAAAATATATACGTAAAGTTGACTCTATGTCTGGGAATGGTTCGAATAGTTTATTTAACATGGCTGTTATACGTGAGTATAGAATTTTGGCAAACATTTCCTGTTCTAGGTTGTTTAATAGACATATGACATTTTTGGCTTGCATAACAAAAGTGTCTATTTTTTCGATATTGTTAATGTCAAATTTGTTAACAATACCGAATAGGTGGTCGATATAGACTACCATAGAATCTAGCATTTTGAGAGAAAAGTATTTATTATTATGTGGACAGGGTTATAGGATTGAATACAGGAAAAATAATTATCGGGTTGACTACAGGGAAATACGGATTGAATACAAAAAGATGATCACCAAATTTCGAGTTTTGGTGTAAATTAAGAATTAAATCGAATTTAAATAAAAAAAAATTACTGTTCTATTTTATCTTGATACAACTTAATACAACGTATAATGTCTGAACTCACTTACTACTAAGGTTTTGTTTTAATCTAAATCTATTGTAAAAACTTAAGCTTACTCTTATATGGTGTGGTGAACGTTGATCCTGATGATCTGGTAATTGATGTTGTGGATGTTGATGTTGGTGTACAAATGATTGTTCTTGATCCTTTATACCTTTCAGCTGCAGGGGGCTGGCTCATTTATTCTTCACTCCTTTAAATTCCTTACTTCCTTTTGTCGGTAAGGATAACCGGCTGCGCCAAATGTAGTGCCAAAGGTGATAACAACACTACTATATAATAAAATGTAGTGCAATTATTTTACGTACACTACTATGTTGAGATGTAGTGTGATTAACTTTGATACACTACCAGTTATTGAAAGTGTGGTGGAATTCAAGTGAAGCGTGTAGTGAATAAAACGTTTATTTTTATATTTATTTTTTTAAAAATGTGAATAAATGTTTATTTTTATATTGTATTTTATAATCGGGTTTAACCCTATATTATGACTAAATTGATTCACTTAATTCACTAATTTCCAGATATTGAACTGGTTAATTGATAAAATTGATTGTCTTAATTGATTAATTTCCAGATATTGAACTGGTTAATTAATTAAATTGATTCACTTAATATACTAATTTCCAGATATTGAACTGGTTAATTGGTTAAATTGATACACTTAATTCACTAATTTCCAGATATTGAACTGGTTAATTGATAAACTTGATTGTCTTAATTGATTAGTCTAAAATGACTGTTAAATTGATTTAGTGTAAAAACTGTTTTTAAATTAACTATTAGCTACAAAACGACTGTATTGTTTTTTGTTTCCCGACTGACTGTGTAATTGTTCATTAAAATATTATTTTTATAACTAAAAAACGATTACTCGCTGATCTAATTATTAATTATTATTGTAATCGATTTGACCCACTGAACAACTTTAGTTTTTGTTTTTCTTTCATTTAATTGTACTTAAGAATTACGTAATTTAATTTCGCGAATTTAACATTTCTTTTAATTTAATTTAAACAAAAACGATTTTGTAATTTTGAATAACCCAAATAGTGGAAAATTATTTACAAAAACTAAAGTTTTAGTCAGCGTTTGTTTTTTGTTGGTCTATTTATTAGATTTATGTTAATTAATTTATTTGTTTGGTTATTGGGAAATATTATTAAAATTGATTTGTATTTTGGGAAAGAATGTTAGCAGAATGTTAGTTTGGGAGTTTTGGTGTTCTTGGGAAGTTGTTGTGGTAAAACACGTAATTTGTTTTACTACAATGTTAAAACGTTTCCGTTGATTAAATTTTGGAATGCCTGGATTTGGGAAGTGGAACCTTATCGTTGCACATACAAGGAAGTGATCACTTCCGATGTATGCACCTCTAAAGGATCGCACATCCCGAACGCTCGAAAAGAAACCTGCTGTTACTAGAACGTGATCAATTTGATTTCGAGTGTTTCCATTCGGTGAGACCCAAGTCTGTTTATGAATCGATCGATGCGGAAAGAACGTACTGGCAATTCTCAAATTATTTGATAATGCAAACTCAGTCATTCTCTCACCATTATCATTCGAATTCAAATGCAGGCTGTTGGGACCTACCACATTTCCATAAGAGATATCTCTTCCAACCTGTCCATTAAAGTCACCAAGAACCATAATGAAGTCGCGTGTTGGTGTTTGTTTCATAACCTCTTCCAGTGCTATGTAGAAATTATCCTTCTCGTCGACGGTCTTAGCTTCAGTAGGTGCATGCACGGCAATAAGAGAAATATTGTTGTATGTACCACGTACACGTAGGTAGCAGATCCTCTCACTGACCGGGATGAATTTCATCACGGCTTCTTGTATGCGTGCACCAACAAGAAAGCCAGTACCAAATTCTCTTCGGGAAGGATGACCACTACAATATAGAGAGTGACTATCTAAATCTTGTTTTCCGATTATCGGCTGTCTAATTTCTTGTAGAGCAATAATATCCATCCTATACCTCTCAGCCTCTGTTTCCAGACTTATAAGAGCATCAGGAGCGCTCAGGCTGCGCACGTTCCACGTTCCGATTCGGTAGTCTGGTCCTTTTTCACGTCCAGGTAAAATTGTGTTTTTTTGTCCGGGTCTGTTATTCTTTTTTTGATAACCAAATTTAACATATGAGTTTTTTTCCGGGGTTAGGGTGTTAACCTTAGGCCCAACCCAAATTGTCGTGAATGGGTCCGTTCTGCATATTAAGGTCACCAGGAACAACCTTTTTACACGTTTATATAGCGAGCCGCTTGATTCAAGACAGACGCCCGCTCCAAGCCGCCCCTGACATGGAGAACAGACGCTTGAGTCACATTGGTTTTAAGGCGCCAATTCGCCGTGATGTAGCGTCATTGACTAAGCAGTTTTTACTCTGCTTGTCTCCAATACACCAACCTAATTCTGTCAGCATTACCCAGGCAGCACGGCGTGGACGTCGAATTTCGGATTTCGCTACCCATAAATAAAAATTATACGAATAAAATTAACCAAAAATAAAAAGGCTTTAGGCGTCAAAACTAAAAAAGCTCACTTTGTCTTTAAATTCCAATAGTTGTACTCTTTCCTTTTTTCATTAACTCAACCAAAATAATAATTATAACTCCATCTTTTCGACTTCCTAGATGTCCACTTCTTAATGGTGATAATCTTTTAATCCTGGTTTTAAACTTAAGATTTCTAAATTACAAAATCCTTAGGTTGTTCCTTGCTTATTTTGTATTATTTTGTCCAAATAAAATCAGAAAAAACTGTTATGCCCGCCAAATTACGTGATATTTAACATGTAGCAATGTAAATGCATTCAATAGAAAATCTGCAATCAACTTCAGAACAAATGTAAGTTCTGTATAGGGGGTTGACAGGAAATGAGTTCTTTGTAGTTAACGGCCCCGGCTCACTAGCAGTAAAGACTAAGTTCCTGACCAACCAACACTTTTCCATTTTTCATTTATGATACGACTACATTGCATTTTTGATTAACATTTTTTATTAACAATCAATCAGTATACCTAATCTTCGGACTCCCTATAAAACATCAACATTATAATAGTTTTTGTTATATACTTGCATTCTCTTTACAAACGTTTCGAATTTTATTTGTTTTCTTTCAGTTTGCTTAAATAAAAACAAAACAAAAGAGATGATAACGTCGCTTTAATAATGAAATGACGTATACGCAAAAGTATAGTTTCGAGATATTTGAGTTTAAAGTTTGATGTGCGCATGCATTTGCATGGACGTTAATTTATAATTTATTAATTTTTACCCCCAGTCATAAAATAATTCGAAAATGTAAAAACGTCAATTCAAAGATACCCTTATGGGGAATGCAGCGCACCTATTATATAAAAACAACGTATAAATAGCATACGTTGTTTCATTATTAAAGCGACGATAATATGTGATTAATTGTAAATAAATTAAACAAAACTGGTTTCGTTATAAATTGTAAATGTATTGTTACAACAATATGCACGACGAGTTAAGAATATATGCAATCAACTCTTCCTTCTCTTTTGTTTAGAGTGATTAAAAATTATAAATAGAAAACAATTTTCAATTTGCAGTTGAGTTGTAATTGAGATTTAAACAAAAAATATTGTTTCGAGTCGTTTGTAGATGTTCGAATATTTTAAATGTAATTCGGTAAAGTCAAACAAAAAAATTTATATTTGTTTTTCAAAATAAAAGAAAAAAAAATCTATTCTTAAGAGATTTGCTTATATAAAAAAATAAATAAGTGTACTATTATATATTGTAATATTTATTGTATTTTAAATAAAACGAAATTATTGTGTGAAATCAATTTAATTTATGTATATTATTTTTATTTACATAAAAACAAAAAAATTGTAGTGTTCATTTTCTTTTCGTTTTTTCTTCCATCGAATCGATGTATCGTTTCGTCGGTTAATTCATGGTCGGTTCAATAAAATAAAAGTTCATCAGACAGCCGTGAATATATTTGCAGTTAAACATTTGATTTATAATTACTTTTATTGAAATATAAAATGGAAGTGAATTGTTTAACAACTGAATCACTTTCTCTGTATAAACGATAATAGAGTATCACAAATTTTGGAATCCTCAACAAATTATACCAGAATTAAGTAACATTCTACTAAAGAAGAATTTTTTTAGACAAATGCTGAGGTTTGCAAGAAATGTTAACGACATATGAAAGTTAAATTAGGGGAAGTTCAGACGACATACAAGGAGGAAAGTCGTCATCAGCAGACAACATTCAACAATCAAATCAACAATAAATTAAGTTCTTTTTTTTTATTCATTTTTTAAATTTTTTGAATTATTTTTGTGGAATTGTTTAACAGACCATCATGGCCTGACAGATTAAATATGTGTCAATAGAGATTTTTTCTGGATAGATAGATACCGTAGGTATCTATTATTAAATTAAAAAGTCCTACGTTTCACTGGCCCCGAACAAAAACCGGTTATATAACGGTAACCCGTTATATAATATACAATAAAGTTTCATATTTTAATATTTTTTGATAATATTTCATATTTTAAACTTTTTTGATATTTTTTTTGTATTTTTAATATCCGCATATAACGATTTTTTTGTTATTGTAATATATAGGATGTTTTAATACATATATTAATTTTGTAATATTTTCGATATTTTTGAATAATACGGTTTTTTTTAATAACGTTAACATACGTTTTTGATGTTTTTTAAATATTATAGTTTTTGATGATTTTGTTGCATCTGTGTTTGATATTTGATTAATTTTTTTCATATGCCTATTGTATTTTTTATATACCTATTGTATTTTTTATATACCTATTGTATTATTATATACCTATTGTACTATATTATTTTTGATTAATGTTTATGATGCAACAAATGATTTTTTCGAATTCTATAAGTGGTTTGGTACTGAAGCCGGATCTGGTGGCTGGAACTCTATACTGGTTTACTCCCAACTGCGATATTTTTTTTCTTAGTAGTAGGGATGAAGGAACACAGCATCTGATATTTGTTGATAACAGATATTTAGGCTGAATCTAAAACAGATTTTTAAACAAATTATAAGTAAATCATAAGTAACTTTTCTTGCACATGAATAATTAGTGAAACATTTATTTTCTAAATAAATATGAAGTTTGATAAATTGTGTAAAACAAGGGATTGGGGAATTGATTGCATAAACATTTTCTCGTTATGGTCGCGCCTTACGTTGTTTCTCAGCTTAACATTCTTTTTCGTATATATTGGGTTGTCGTTTTTTTAGTGCTAGTGATTTGCCGGTGTGGAAACTCTGAATACCCAATTAAAAACAGTAATAGAATAGAACAATAGAACAATTAAAAACAGAATAGAACAATTAAAAACAGAATTGATCAAGGAACATCATGATAATTGTATAGCTGCTCATGTAGGGGTGAAGAAGACTGGTGGGTCTTCGTCGCCTATAAGGCTACAAATCAGACATTGTGTTCACCACGCAATCTCGGTTCGTCTCTGATTGACCATGGCAGTGTACATATCTATATTAATTTTTCGGGTGCGTATCCCAGACTAAAATCCGGGCATACTGGTCTCCTGATGTCCCTTGATCTGTCTAAATTCATATTAATCAAACCCCTCAGAAAAACAACTTCACATTCAGTGAATGCATTCTTGAGATATGAGGTTTTTTAACATCCGGGTTCCAGAGTGTCTCCACAGTGACAATGATATACGATTCCTCAGTAATTCCTTCCAAAAAAAAAACTGTAGTCAGAATTCAATATTAAACCCATTCAAATGTACGAATTTAGACGTAAGGCCATGGGGACTTACCATTCTAAAGACATCAGATTACGATATTTAATTAGTCCCCCATTAGCTTTAAATCTCTGTTAACTTATTTCGTATTAGTCGTAGTATAGATCACTGTTAATTTATTTCGCAATAGTTTTCTTATTGTTTTTATCCATTTATTTTCTCTATTTTAGTTATTATATACATTTTTTTTATAAATCTACAACATCTTACAACATGCTGAACGTATGGTTATCTTTGAGGGATCTTCAACACATCGCTTAGTAGTCCTGCTTTGTATATGTTTGTAATAGTGGTCATTTTTTTTAATTAAAGGAAATCACGCTGAATGAAATAAATCGCGATGAGGCCAAAATTTATAATAATTTGAAAAAATGTGTCGTTATAACCAACTGAGCTAAATACAAGTAATAAAGTAAAACATTTATTACCTGAAATTTAACTCAGAGAGAGAGCGACAACATGAAGAAGAATTTCAAGAACACTGATTCAGCTTGAACAATACAATTATCAGGTGTCAGGAATCAAACAGGAACTGGTAAACAGATCGAAAATAAATCTCAATGATTCCTGAGTATGGCCAGTGATCCATTTCTTCCATTGTTGGGTAAGGGTGAAAAATGTTCGTTGATCTTATTCAGTAGGTCTTGAAAGTGGGCTCGCCATACTGCCTGCACATCACGTTTATTTGTTCGTTGCTTTCTTTTGTGTTGACTGTAGATCTTGGGTGGAAATGTTTTCTCAGATTTTGCGCATTGGCAAAGCACTCATTCGAATTTCCATTACCCGCATGTTGGTTGATGTTTTCGATACAGCTCTTCATGTGTCCGCATTCTTTTTGTAGAAGTTTTTTTGTGCCTTTCCTGATGCATAGATAATCAGTTTGGGAGCTTTGGGTATTCCTTGTTAGTCATTTTTCTCTCAGCTTTTGTTGTAAATCATTCGTTGCGTAAATTCGATGCTTGTTTTCTGATTAAAGTGTTAAATGTTTGATGGCATTTCTGGAGATATGTCATGCGCTCTGATCTATTCAGCGGTTTTTGATGTTCTAATGCATCGACATTCCAGTGCACGGTCTTCTTTGCTTCTCTACTGAATGTATATGACAACTTGCACTTGTATTTAAAGGTGACAAGCATATGATCGGTGTCCATGTCAGCACCTCTGTATGATCGAATGTCAGTTACAATTGTGGAGCGTCTCGTAGAGATCAGTGCTTGATCGATTTCATTTTTCGTTTTCCCATCATCATTTGATTTCGACGGTGATTTTGTGATTCTCTTGTCAAACGAAAAGGTGCTAGAAATAACTAAATAATACATCATAGCCAACGCCACTCCAACAAAGCTGTTATTGTTTTTCGAAAGATGCAAACATTTAGAGCCGGTATGTTTTAAGTTCTAAGGTTCTAATAATTTAAGCATTCTTGTCGTCGTTTCATAGATTTCAATGACTAGCCATTTTAGTTCTTGTAATACCACTATATCCAGTGTGTAGTTTCAAACTTGATTTGCGAGTTTTTGTAGATCTTTTCTTAGGTTTAGCAGTTGCCGACTTCGTTATTGTGATGAGTTCGAGATGATCCGAGACTTTCCGATAATTTTTTACGGAAATGTGAGATAAGTCCTTCGGAAATGACAGGTTAGCTCTGTGCCAAGCCGTCAATTTGTTTGTTAAAATTTTTAAAATAAATCATAAAACAACGGAAAACGAAAGTGACAAACAGGCGAGCTAGGATGGCGAGTTATTTTAAGTCATGTAAAACCTTGTAGAATTGTAAAACCTTGTTAAAAATTATCAAAGTTTAAACAAACAACTCCTTGATCGACAGCTACCAACAACTGATCATAAATCGACAAAATTGGAACGATCGCCCTTTTCGATTCAATAAAAATTCTTTTATCTCCAAAACATGTTGCCATAGCTAGCGTCCACTATACTTGATATTTATTGAAATGAATGATAAAATCACACTTTCCAATACTTAATGGGAGGCAAGAATTCTGTCTATGAGGGTATTGGTAAAGTGATGTGACTACTTGCATAGGAGAAATTTGTTTAACAAAAAATCGAACAACAGCGAACAATTCTATCATTTCAACTTTTGTCAGTGTCACAGAAAAACTCTTCTCTTCTCAGTCCTGCATGAAAACAAATTGTGGTGAAGTTATACTCGTTGAGGTCATGATTGTCACCTTTGATTGGCAACTACGTGATTCAAAATTCATTGAAATTTAACTTCGTATTTTAAACGTAATTTAATTTTTTAGTAATTTAATTTCCTTTCTATGCTCCACATGCCCTTCAAAAAATAAAAGTATTATACATAATCCTCTTTCCTTTCCAATTATTCTAAAGAGCCCAAGTGGAAATCATTTTTTTTTTCGTTTTTCAACTATACTACTAATAGACAGGAAAAACTTAATATATTTCGATTGTTCTTCTACTATCTTAATGTAATTGAAGAATCTACTCTTTATTTATAAAAGCTAAGCTATAATTGAAGAGGTGAAATAAATTATTTTGAGAAAGTTCACATGACATTAGAATAAATAACTATAGCAGGATTTTTTTATTCGATATAAATAGCAAAACCAATATTAGATAAGAAGGTCACCATAGAGCTGTTAAATTAGAATGATTGAGTTATTTTTAGAGACTACCTTTTTTTGAGAAGGATTAGTTAACTTTATTATGAAAAAAAAAAATATAAACTCTTAGAGAGCAGATTATAAATTTGAAATGAATTTATTGTGTGAATCGTTTTACCCCCTTGTCAGTAACTTCGTTGTTAATGAATTTAAACAATTTACTATTAAATTTTGATTTCATTCAATATTTTTGAAAATACGGCATTTTAGTTCGTACTACTCTGCTGCTTTCAATATTTATTTCAACAAATAATTAAGAATTAATATTCATTATCTTTAGGAAAAATATAACAGGCGAATTTTCTTTACGAAGAATAACTATAATAATAAGTATAAAGTTTTAGAGCCGCAATAAAATTAAAACTTTTTTATTTCCTCTATTATCCTTATTCAAGCAGATCCTAAAACATTATCGATTTTTTATTGTTTTATTATAACTTAGTTTAAGAGAATTATATTTTTTGATACTTTATGTTATTTAATTAAAAACTAAAATTAAAATTTAAGAAATTGGTGAGTGGTGGTTGTAAGCTAAGGAATGTATTTTTTTTAAATTTGGAGCACGTACAGTTTCGGTTTACTACAAAGAATGAAGTTTAACCATTACTTTCGTTAAAATCGAACAAGGAATTGGGAGTGGAGGTAATACCAACTTTGACATATCTTGATTCTATGGATCTCTAGTGCTATTTTCAGCCTATTTTTTCAAACAAATTTTGGAACCAAAAATATCGATACAAATTTAGACAATTGGTTTAACCCTTAAACATACCTTTTGAAATTCAGCATATTTTTCCAAAAGTTTTTGGTAAATAATATCGACAAAAATTTGCATACAAAAGCAAGGAGTTAATTTATGATGTTGGAAAATTGGTCCCCAAGTTAATCATCCCCCAATTAATTTATAAATTATGAAATATAACAATCTAATAAACATAACATATTTTTTAAACAACTTTATTTTAATATATAAATTCAGACTCATTTCGGATTTAATATATATTATATATTCGGATAAAGATATATTTTATAATTAGAAAAAACCCTAAACTAGAGATGAATGCTCTGGTATCTATCAAATACATTATGATTCCTTTGAAAAATGTATATTGGGCAAACAGGTAGAAAACTAATCAACAAATTTTTGGAACATTTACCTAAATCAACGCCTAATCAATGAAATCATTCATATACAAGTTTTGCGATTAAAGTGTTACATTTTTGTAACAAAGTTCCAATCAAGGATTCAATACAAGAATTTGAGATTTATAAAGCCAATAAGAAGTCACCATATTTAATTGGGATTTGGGTGGAAAAAAGCCTTTTTGACACAAATGAGGGGGGTGTCATTTGAAAGAGCACCTAATTTAAGAAACCTTGCAATTTTTACTTTAAATTTTTCGATGCATAGTTTTCGTTATATATTGTCAAAAAAGTGCAACTTTCAGACCTTCCCCACCCTACGTTTTGACGCTGATTGACAGAAAAATTTGAAAAAATTCACAGGGGCAGTAAGTTTAGTAAGTTTTTAACGAAAATTGAAGCGAAATCTCAAATGATTATATTTTTGTGTTTTGTTCGCACTTGTCCGACTTTTTTATATTAACATTGTCATTACTTATTAATATAATTTTTTCATTGAAGATGGATATGTAGGTATATCCGAAATGCTACTGCATTTATATATTAAAATAAAGTTGTTTGAAAATAGTTATTTATGTAACATGGATGTAAAGTTATAAATTTCAGCTCGAGGGCAACATACAACATTTGGTACATGATGAAAAACGTGATCTGCGCAGGTGAAAAAGTCGAAATTTGACTTTGACCATTTTTGATTTTCCTGAAATTTGACATGTAATATGGACAAAATAAAAAATACAACTTATTTAAAAAATTTTTAAAGTGCTTCGTTTGAGCATAGGGGGCAAACCCAACATGCATGAAAAATGAAAATTCTGCCAATCCGATGTAACTTTGAAATTGAATTGCTCAAGAACGGCTATACCGATTTCATCAAACTTGTTTATGTTTGATAGATGATTAGTTAGTCGTTTGAAAAAAAATTAATTAATTGTTTTTATAATTAATTTTTAAATCAAAATATTTAAAAAAATAATTTTTAAAGATGGCGCTAGGGTCGAAGATCAATTGGAATTTAATTAATTTTTTTTTCTGAAAATAGTTCTATCCTTACTCTAAAATATATCAAATTAACTCAGAGGCGTTAATTTTTGTTCTTGAGATATTTAATTTTAAAGATTTTTAGTCCGATTAAAATTCTAATTGTTCATTATTTTTTCGAACAATTTATATCATCAAAAAATTTTAACCACTGAAGTTCGAGAAAAAAATGAACAATTAGAATTTTAATCGGACTAAAAATGTTTAAAATTAAATATCTCAAGAACAAAAATTAAGCCTCTGAGTTAATTTGATATATTTTAGAGTAAGGATAGAACTATTTTCAGAAAAAACATTAATTAAATTCCAATTGATCTTCGACCCTGCGCCATCTTTGAAAAAGTTTTTTTAATATTTATATTTAAAAATTAATTATGAAAACAGTTAATTATTTTTTTTTAATGGACTAACTAATCATCTATCAAACAAAAAAAGCTTGATGAAATCGGTATAGCCGTTCTTGAGCAATTTAATTTCAAAGTTACATCGGATTGGCAGAATTTTCATTTTTCATGCATGTTGGGGTGCCCCCTATGCTCAAACTAAGCACTTTAAAAAAATTTTAAAATAAGCCGTATTTTTTATTTTGTCCATACTACTTACATGTTTCAGGAAAATCAAAAATGGTCAAGTTTTCACAACTCTGTCTAGAACACGTTTTTCATCACATACCACATTTTAACACTTCTGATTATTTATTGATTTCATAAAAAAAATTAGACAAGGTTTTGTAACAAAAAGAGGGAGCAAAGTAAACCGGTCGAAAAAGGTATGTTAATGCAAAATTAAGAAAGCGTAAAATAGTTCATTATGCATAGGAAGTGTAAAAATATATTATATTTATTAGATTATTATATTTAATAAGTACATTATTATATAATAGTATAATATATAATAGTACCTTATATATCAAGGTTGAGAAGTGAGCTATATTATTGACCGAGAACTATAAGTCCTTAGGCAAGTAGCGCGTATATAATTTTTTTTTTACTACAAACACTGATATATTTCATATTACCATACCTAATTTAATTAGATTTGGATATTAATCTCAATTTAAATGCATGTAATGGAACATTTTTCGTTATTTATCTGGCACATTTTTTGCCAACTGGACCACCCCCCTCTGTTCAAAAATTGGAGCAAGCTACGAAGCTTCACTTAGACTTTTCTGTAGCTGCAAAGGTGTTTTTGTTTAGCTGTGGCCTTTTTGGCAAATTCAAAATGGCAGACCAATAGTTGACTTGCAGCCGCCATATTGGGCCGCCATTTTGAATTTTTTAAAAAGGCCATCGTTAAGAAAAAAAGCTGTATAGCTATAAAATGAGCCGCCTAAGTGGCATTTCGTAGGTGGTTCCAATTTTTGACAGAGTATGTTGGTCGAGTTGACAGAGAATGCCCCCCCCCCCCACATATGTATTTTTTTTATTATCATTATTCACCTAGAGAGAGAAATTTTACTTCTGAATAAAAAAATGAAGTAAATAATGATGATTTCTCAGGCTAGTATTAGGATCAATGATTGAAGCCCACACATAATCATATGAGGGCTCGTTTGTTCGAGCAAGTCATACATAACGTGTCATCATCAAGGAAAATGGCCAAGATTGTCGGTAATACCGTTGACTGAATAGAAATTATACGTCATCATCTCTAAGATATCACCTTAACTAGTTATATCTCACTGCTATTGTACGCGGGGTTGTGAAGCTAAAGCTCATGAAAGCTCATGAAAGCCCATGAAGCTAAATATATGTAGTAATCGTCTTATTTTGATTAATTTTGATTACATAGATCTCCAGAACTTCTGTCCAGCATAGTTTTTAAATTTTTTGTTTAACAAAAATATCGACAGAAACTTGCAAAATAAGAAAAAGTTTAGTTATCCTATCTTTTTGTAAATCACAAATCTTCACAAATCACAAAAATTAAATAATACCAACATCCACCTGATGCGAATTCGATTAGTAGCAGGAAAAGCTGGATTTGGGCATGATCTGAGGGTTAACATAATGTTGGTCGGGCGAACATTTTTCCGATTTGGTTAAATTATCGAAAAACGTCGACACTTATAGAAATCAACAATTTTTCCGTCGTTCACTTATCTATGATTTCCTTGATTTGCTGTCTGATCATTTTACAATGAGTTGATTTTTTGCTACAATACCCATTTCGAATATCAAACCTTTTTTGTATAATTTTTAAAAATTCTTATGTTTACATTTACATTAATTTTACAGGAATTTAATTACCATCTCACCCAATTCATAATTTATTGCTAGAAATTAATTTATTATCAGTTAACCCTTTTATGATTAATGCCAATAATTTTATATCTTCAGAAAGATTAGCAAGTCTTTTATTTTCGAATTAATTTATTAAGGTTATAAATAATTTATTTCGATTTATCAATGCAATACCTTTTTATTAGCTGGCAGCTTTTTTTTTTAAATAAAAATAGGTTGAAAAGGTTTCTTGCCACTGTAGCTTCTAATAATTCATCATTAAGCTTAAATAAACATTTCCAACGATTATGTTCTTCAGTACATCTGAACTTCATTCTATGGTTTAAATAAATATATCAAAATCATTAAAAAAAATTAAACATTTCAATTCAAATTTTCAAAGCTTCCAACACTTGGTTTTTCTCAGTTTGTTGAGTTTAAGAAAAGAAAATTTTATGATTGATGATATGTTATACATAAAAGTAGAAAATAAATTTTAATAATTTAATCGTAATTTTGTTTATACATTTATTTTATATTTAAAGAAATAAAATTCATTAATCATGAAGGTAAACGATGAGACTCACTTGACTCACTCAGTCAATCACAAAAGAATGCACATTTTATATAAAAAATTAATTTTTTTTTTTCATTGAGTTAATCAAGTTATTTTAAATAGTTTTCATTAGTAATCAATCTCGTTTATCTCAAACACAAAAGAATTGTCACAGATATAATCATCATCAATTTATTTAAAACGTTTAATATAAATTTATACCTCTCACAACTCTAATAAAAAAGGAAAATCTTCAATTTTATTACATTTTCTGTATTTCCATAGCCTTAATAAAAAAAATAACAAAAGTTAAGTACACAAAGTGAAAGGAAAACATTAAAAGATTTTCCCGTTTATTAATTAGAACATAATGAATTAGTAATGGAATGAGGCGCATAAAATAATGAAATTAATGAAAATTCTAAACGAAAAACGTCTAGATATTTCAAAAGAAAATAGAATAATTAAATTGGAAAACCTTCATTTGGGATGATTAATTTGTAAAAGTTTTTATGAATTAATGAATCATAAATCGCGAGAATTTAAGTGCAATCATATACAATTATTCAGACAGTAATTAAAGCCTCGCTCTATAAAAACAAAAATACGTTCCATGCCCCAGATCATGGAGCATGGAATTTAATGACAACTGGTCTGGCGGTAAGGAACATACCGGTTTATAGATCCTAAAATATTAAAAAAGCTAGGCAACAGGCAGCAACCGTTTAACCGCTTTTCTTTACTGTGTTTTTTTGCTGTTGTTGCTTTGCAGATCTGGGAGAGTCATACTTTCTTCCACAATGTGAGAGACTGTTCCATCCTTTTAAAGTCAAAAATGGCATGTTGGATCATTTCCTCCTCCAAACTTTAGCATATATTTATTCACATGATAATTACCTGCCAGTAGTCCCACCGTTAGTCTAAAGCCTGAACAGTTTGAACTTAAAAGAACTTCAATGGTTTGGTGGCTTACCTCTGGATTGAACATCTTGGAGCTTGGATCGAAGGAGAACATATTCGATTAGCGAGATTATTCTTACTTCCAATAAACCAATTCAGCCTATCTAAAGAACTCTTTACTAACGCATTAGTCTTTTTGTACTGGTGATACGCTGTTCTTGAGCCTGATATAATTAAAGGACCTAGAGTGTCGCTGCAAATACCTGGAAAATTGTGCAATATTCGCCAAGTGAGAATTACAGTCCAATGCCTTCTTTCTGAAGTAGTCCACAGCTTCTGAATCATTTTCAATAAGTGATCTATGTAGATGTCTAACCAATCCGTCACAGATCGGCTCTCTATTGATGAAATTACAATTCTGTACGGTTTTCGAAAGGCAGTTAGAGGTACTGGGTCATTAGTCGGTATAGACAAATCTTCCAGGTGCTCTTTCATATCCCTCTATAGTGTTTAATGATTTTCCCACAGTTCTGGCAGTCGAAAACTTTTATGAAGCCTGAAGAGTCTACATTCCTACAAATACATACAGACTTAGAGGCTCTTATAAAACTTGCAGACTCGCTTTGGGCGTTGTCCTGAAGGCACATGTATAACGACAAATGTTTGCAAATAATTGAATTAAACTTTATACTGACCCTCAAGTATACATTTTATATGACCTCTCGACCGCATATATTTTGTGTAAAATAAAATAATAAAATTAAATTGTTTCTCGAACATCGAATTTGGTATGTGAAACAAAGATCCAATGAAAAGAAAGAGAGAAAGATATATCGTAGTTAATATCCTTCATGATGTGCCAACACAAAATTCACTTTTTGATTAATTTTTAGCTTTTGACATGTTCAAGACATCATTAAATTTTGCTCTTATAAGTTGTATTTTTATAAAAAAAAATTGTTATACTGAATTTTTTAAATATTTAAATGTTAAACAAAATTTTTATTATTACTTAATATTAAGTCAAATTAAGAGTAAAAAATTTCTTTCTAATGGTTTGTCTTATTGAAATGTATTAAAAATTTGATCAAACATAAGAACTTGAACAATATTAAAAATAAAGATTCTAACCTAAAAATTAGAAACAAAAATCATGAATTTTTCGATGAACTTACAAATAGTTCGATTCTTGAATTTTAAAATCAAGAACAACAATGGGAATATGATAATAAAAGTGAATTAGATGTTGAAATTCTATTTGATTAAATAAAGCGGTTATCTGAAGATACAGATGATCGTAGCGTGAATGAAATATAAGGAGAAGCAGAGCTCCTATTAAGACAACAATCATTAGATGATTTACGTTTATTCATCGGTAATAATATAAATCTAGCAGTAATAATATTATTAATAAAGTCCCGGAATAACACACTTGCGATGTATAGGCAAGGAAGCTTTGTTGCGTAGCCAGTGAATCGCATTACCAAGAACAGTTCTTGAGAACCATGCTACGGACCCATATTTGACGATGAGTCTGACACTACATATTTTATACTACCAGACTATTTTATCTTGCTCAAAAACAGATTGGTAATGTTTGTTCCTGAATTCCCAGCAAGCTTTATCTAGATCCATAAAATGAAGGCCCACAGCAACTTTAGTATTTATGGCGATGGTTACTAATAGCTGACTGGATTTAAACAACAGTAGTATCCCTACCCAAAAGTAAGTTTGAATAAATTAGAAGAGCAGTTTAACAAGAAGTTGGATGTTATGGTAGTTATGTAATGTGAATATGAATGCGTAAACCGAAGCTTAGGCGATTTTGCTAGATATCCTCAAAGTTATATCCACACTCCAAACTAACAGGCTGTGCTTACACGCTAAGAATTTTGAAATTAAAATCAAATCTATAATTAGCGAATTCTGGTACATCTAATTATTATGGTACTGAATTAGTTATCCATACCTTTTTTATCTGGTATTAGTTTTTTAATGTTCGAAAAGTTTGATTAATTATCTTAAATGCCAGCACACAACAAATAAACTTTGTTTATGAATGTAAGATATCACATGATGCTGATCTGATGAGTTCAATCCTTTGAAGGAAGTTTGAAGTAGTTTTTGATAACTTTCAATTATGTATCGTCAATAGGACTTGATATGTATTAATGGAATGCATTAATATTTAAGTTTATGCATCGTAATTGAAATATATTTATATTTCAATTACTGTAAAACATAAATTAATTAAGTGATAAAATTAAATCAAACATTGTCATTAGTCAGTCTGAATCAGTCGGTCACATTAGTCAAATATATATGTAGCTAATTCCAGTGTCTAGGTATCGTTAATAAATATAAATTATAGTGAATAAGATGTTCCTAAGTGTTTCACTATAAATACACACAGAAAAATGATACCTAAATTTAAAATAAATATACTTTGAAATAAAGATATTTTGCCTATAGATTTTGCGCAAAGTTTAGATTTCTTTATTCCAAAAGAAAAATTTTCTTTGTTTTTAACCAAAAAAAAATCAATTTTATTTCTTTAAATCAAAAGAACGTTTCTTTTAATTTAAAAACTACAAATATTTTGATTTAATTGATTACTTATACTTAGCGTTAAAGGAATTTTTATTTAATTCAAAGAATATTAGTCAATAAACAAAATTGCGCACTTTATATTAAAGATTTTTTTCTTTATTTATTATCAATAATATTTTAAATCAAAGGACTTGTGGTTTTTGTATAAAGTATGATTTGAACTTTGTTTTAAAGAAAACAATATTGTTTTTTATGTAAATTAATAATTTTTATTATAATAAAATTCATTACACAATTATTACACATACAATACAATTTATATTTAAGTATGTATATATTAATATTATAGCTACAAATATAATAAAATTCATGTAATTATAATTATAACAAAATTATAATATAATAAATTTAAATAATTATAATTAATAACAAAATTCATTACACAATTATTAAGAAATTCAAAAATATAAAATCTAATTTTCATAATACATACAATATAATTTAAATTTTAGTTCATGTATAGATTAATATTATGGCTACAAATATAATAAAATTCATTACACAATTATTAAGAAATTCAAAAGTATAAAATCAAATTTTCATAATACACACAATATAATTTATATTTTAGTTTATGTAATGGTCAAATGGTCAAATAATGGTCAAATAATGGTCAACGATGCAGTGAACTAAACTTTTACGACTTTCTGCATCCAAAAATGGTCAAATAATGGTCAACGATGCAGTGAACTAAACTTTTACGACTTTCTGCATCCAAAAATTTGTTCTTGGTAAAAAAATTTGACCAATCGTCCTTTTATACTTTTTTCCAAAATGTCATTTACATTAACATCAAAACAACAAATGCTCGTATCGCTGTAAGATAGAAATAATGTAATTTTCTTATTTAGTAAATACAACAAAATATTTAATTCACCTCGTAATTAAGATATTTGATCTAAAACTGCTGGCAATATCCAATTCACAGTCTTCTACCATAGGCTGATTCTAGAAGAAATTATAATTTTAAATTAACAGTATCTATAACAATTTAAACACATGTAAAAAAAAACAATTACAATATGTTTTCGCCATTTTCTTAAACCTTCTCGAAACAAAATTTTTTGCCCTATAAAAAATTGCTCGAAAAGTTCATCTACATCTTTAAAATTCATAATTTCTAGAACCTTTCTATTGAATTTATGTAAATGAAGGAGCTTTACAGTATCATCTGTTAGTCCCCAAGTTCAATGATTTCCATAACTTCCTCATTAAGCATCACTGGATGTTCAGACATCTTTAATATAAATAAATCTCTCACTTATGTAATAAATTTAATTAAGAAAAATCCAGCTTACCTTCAATTTAATATTTATTTAAATATTATTTATATTATTTATTTATTTTCACTTTAAGAACTTCACTTAACTTTAAATTACATAAACAACAACACTGCTTATAGCAAATATGAAATTTAAATTGGAAAAGAATTATAATTTTCTTCTGTAAAACAAATAATAATAACTGTTATTTTCCGAAAAACAGCAAAATTAAAGTGACGATTGAACTCCGACGAAGATCGTGCACAAACAAAAGTTTAAACTTTACTTCAAATTGGTTTAAAACAGTTTTTCTTTGTTTTAAAGGACATCGCAATTTATTTCAAAGGTTTTGAATTGTTTTAAAATAAATAATTTGGATTCTTTGAATTAAAACACGCAAAATCTTTAGTTTAAAAGAAATTAGGTTCAATTTAAAAGAATTTTGAAACTTTTAAATCAAATAACATGGTTTATTTAAATTAAAGTCCCAAATTTTTCTGTGTGTAGTGTATTATAAATAGTTTTGGAATAATTCAATGGCGACGAAGATGGGATCTGTAGAAGTTTGATACAAGTATTCCGTTATGTAAAACTATACGATAGGTCAAACAAGAAAAAACTTTTTATTTAGCAGTTTTCGTGAAATTAATAATTGGTTAGAGTTTATTGTTCTGAGTGATTTAAATTTTCTTTAAACAATTTATGATAGAGGAAAAGTGCCGCAAGTTGTTAATTAAGTCAAAAATAATGTTAGGCAGTATAGAACACTCCGTCCTTGGAGATGATTTTACAGAATATGTTGAACGAATCGAACAGTATTTTGAGTTGAATGAAATAGCGGAAGATAAAAGGAAGCCTTATTTAATAACAAATATTGGATCAGAAACGTATTCTGTTTTAAAAAAGCTGGTAGTGCCGGATAAACCGTCTCAGAAAACTTATGAGGAATTGGTTACAGTATTAAAAAATCATTTCGCACCCGAGGTCAATGAAATACCAGAACGGTACAGGTTTCATAAGGAAGATCTGCGTCAAGGTCAATTGATTGCTGAAAATACCGTGCAGCTAAAATCGTTAGCTCAAACATGCAACATTAAAAATTTTCTTAATGAAGCTTTGAGAGATAGATTCGTTTTTGGTCTACGAGATGTTGAGTTGCGGTCATATTTGTTAAAACAAAAATCTTTAACGTTTACAATAGCGATGGAAACGGCTTTATCTTGGGAAACAGCCGAAAAAGAAAAACCGCTAGGAGCATATGCAGTTGTACTAGCACATAATGATGAAGCTAATTTTAGTTATCACAGAAGCAGAAATAACTTAAGATCTAGTGAGCATAGAAGACATCGCCGAAGAAGTCGAAGTTTTAGTCAAGGTCGACATTCAAGTCAGTTTCGAAGTCCTAGCCGTGAACGTAGTCCAGGTAGAGTTCGTTATGGTAGTGGTCAATGCAGTCTTTGTGGGCGTTTTCACAACTCAAATACATGTCCAGCTGTGAATTGGGAGTGTTTTGTTTGTCATAATATTGCACACACTTCTCGAATGTGTAGCGAACAACAACAACAGTGCAGAAGATCGAGAAATCGTTCACCACACTACAATAATCAAGGTCAACGTTTATATTCCAAAGAAAGAAGTCATACAATAAAATCGATATCCGAAGATTTACATCAGATGAACTGACACAAATTGGGTGCAATTTTTAATGAAAATGTTAACGCTTTTGAGCAACAAGATGAGCCTCTTTTATTGAAAATATTTGTCGAAAATAAACCATTTACTTTTGAAGTAGACTCTGGAGCATGCAAATCTATTATAAGTTTAGATAAGTATCATAAATTTTTTGTAAATGTTAAATTAGAAGCTATAGATGCACAATTTTCTTCGGTTTCAGGTGATAGAATTCAAGCTATCGGTAAAATTTTTGTGGATGTCAAAACCAGTCGTGAGACTGAAGGACATTTGATGGAGTTAGTAGTAATTGATGGTATTAAACCTATAAGGCCTCTATTAGGGCGACCATGGCTTAACAAATTATTTCCATTATGGAGATCTTTGATATTGAACCAAGTATGTCAACAGCCTTTGAATGAGTCCTCTAATGTTTTAGAAAGGATTAAAAAAAATTTTCCATGTGTGCTTCCAGATTCCTCAGGTACAATAAAAAATTATACAGCAGACATTATATTAAAATCTGAATCTATTCCCGTATTTCATAATGCTTATGAAGTACCGTATAATCTTCGGGAAAAGGTAAATGATGAAATTGACCAATTATGCCACGATGGTGTATTAATTCCCGTTAAATTTAGTAGATGGGCCTCTCCAGTGGTTCCTGTGCAAAAATCGTCTGGGGAAATTTGACTTTGCATCGATTGTAAGGTCACTTTGAATCCTTTTGTTCGAACCGAACATTATCCTCTTCCACGCATTGATGATTTGTTCGCTAGTTTGGCAATGTTAAGCATATTCTGGGTGATTGATTTATCTGGAGCTTACCAACAGTTAGAAGTTTCCGAGAAAGCTAAGGAGTTTTAACTATCAATACTCAAAAAGGTCTTTACCAATTCACCCGTTTACCCTATGTGGTTAAAAGTGCACCGTCCATCTTTCAATCTATTACTGACCAAATTTTATTAGGTCTTAAAAAAACAGTTTGTTATCTGGACGATATTTTAATTGGTGCAAAAGATTTGAAAGAGTGCAGAGAAATTTTGTCGGATGTTCTTAATCGACTAAATACTTATAATGTTAAAATTAATGTTGACAAATGTAAGTTTTTTCAAAAAACTGTTGATTTTTTGGCTCACACAATATCTGCGTCAGGCATCAAGCCTAACGAAAATAAATTAGACGCTATTAAAAAAGCACCTGCCCCAAAAAACCTTTTAGAACTACAATCTTTTCTAGGATTGTGGAACCACTATGGCAGATTCATACCACATTTGTCTTCCGAATTGAAAAATTTATACCAGTTGTTAGGTAAAGATGTTAAATATATCTGGACGGAAAGCTGTCAAACCACTTTTGAAAATTGCAAGGAATTAATTTTTCAAAATAATATTTTGGAGCTATATGATCCTGCGAAACCCTTAATTGTTACCGCTGATGCTAGTCCATATGGCGTAGGAGCTTGTCTTTCACATCTGGTGAATGAAGTTGAAAAACCGATTTTGTTTGCGTCAAGAACGCTCTCACCCGCGGAAAAACAATACTCACAGATTCATAGAGAAGCATTAGCTGTCATTTTTGCTGTGAAGAAATTTCATAAGTACACTTACGGGCACAAGTTTTTACTGTGTTCCAATTCTCAAGCCTTACGGGAAATATTTAATCCACTAAAAGGTACTACGGTAGTAGCAACTTATCGTTTACAACGTTGGGCAGCAATCTTAAGTATGTATGCTTACGAATTTCAACATCGACCAGGAAAGGAAATGGCAAATGTTGATGCACTTTCTCGCCTTCCCCTCACTCAATGCCAAGAAATAGATACATATGCAATTCAAACTGTCAATTTAATTTCAGAATTGCCAGTTACCTTAAATGAAATAGTTTTAGGAACATCAAAAGATATGGTACTGTCGAAATTGTTTGAGTATGTAATGTATGGATGGCCAAATAGTATACCCAACTCCCTTAAAGACTATTTCCGAATTCGCGAAAATTTCAGTGTAGATCATAAATGTTTATTTTATTTTATTTGAGTAGATTAGTTATTCCTCATGCTTACATTGAAAAAATGTTGGAAATGTTATAGTAACCATGAAGGAATTGTACGCATGAAAATCTTAGGTCGAAGTCTGTTTTGGTGGAAATCGATGAACATAGATATCGAAAACAAAGTCAAATCGTGTGAAATTTGTTCGTCAATCCAAAACATAAAAAAAGAAATTATCACATCTTCGTGGTCTCCACTTAGATTTCCGTTTGATAGGATACATCTTGATTTGTTTTATTTTGAAGGCAAGACGTTTTTGATTTTAGTTGATGCTTTTAGCAAATTCATTGATGTCAAATTAATTAAAAAATCAGATGTAGCCGCTGTAATCTCTGAACTACAATCTATTTTCATCTATTTTGGTCTTCCAGACAAGATTTGCACGGACAACGGTCCGCCATTTAATTCATACAAATTTAATGAATTTGGTCTTGATCATAAAATAACGATTCTCAAGTCACCTACATACCATCCACAATCCAATGGTTTGGCAGAGCGCGGAGTACAGACGGTTAAGTCGTATCTAAAAAATTATTTATTGGATGTTCAAACTCAAAAGCTGTCGACATTTGTTAAGTTAAATAAAATTATTTTTGCTTATAATAATACTACATCAACAGTCACTTTAAGCGCTCCATCTGAGTTACTGTTTTGTTACACACCGCGTACTATGCTGAATTCTATCAACCCAAAAATTAAAGAAGAAAATTGTGAAGGATTAAAATGTACACATAAAAAAGTTTCTTTTGATTCAGAATTAGAAAATAAAACACTAAATAAAAAAGGGAAAGATGAGAATAAGTTGAAGTAATATACGAAGTAGGTGATAAAGTTATGTACAGAAATCACTTCCGAGATTATCTCAAATGGATACCTGCAAGAATTTTGAAACAAATCAGTCCGTATGTTTATTTGATAAATGTAAAAAACTGTATACGTCATGTGCATGCCAACCAAATAAGAAAATCAGTACTTGAAGATAAGTTTCATCCACCATTTGAGATAGTGCCGGTAGAAAGAAGTCCTAAACCAAAAAGCCGTAAACGTCGTCGTTCATCTACTGATAATGAAGAAGAACTATTTTTAAGAAGATCGCAGAGATTTAAATCTGCTGTTTCACGATTTAGATATCCGTCATTTAACAGTCCAACATTTTAAAAATATTAATTAGGTTAATGAAATTTTATATGCATGTTAGAAGCCTTAGAAAATTTATTTATTTATTTAATTATTTATTTATTTATTTATTTATTTATTTAATTAATTATTTATTTATTCATGAAAAATTTAAAAAGGGGAATTGATATGTATTAATGAAATGCATTAACATTTAAGTTTATGCATCGTAATTGAAATATATTTATATTTCAATTACTGTAAAACATAAATTAATTAAGTGATAAAATTCACAGGTCACATTAGTCAAATATATATGTAATTAATTCCAGTGTCTAGTTATTGTTAATAAATATAAATTATAGTGAATAAGATGTTCCTAAGTGTTTCACTATAAATAGTGTATTATATAAATAGTTTTGGAATACTTCAGGACTGAATCGATAAATCCATTAAAAAAAGGATAACAAATTTTTTGGTTGAATTTTGAATCGGATTCATTAATTTTCTTTACTTCAATAGAGTAACTTCTGAAACTTCCTAAACTGTTATTCCTAAAACTGGCAACTCGAAAATCTGAAAATCTGAACCGAAAATTCAATCCATGTTGCGGATCGCAAGCTGATCATAAAAGGTTTTTTAGCTTTACAAAATTAAATGCAATCCTTTGTTTCTACTTTGCTTTGCTTTGGCGCCCCAAAAAGTAAATTCGAATTAATGCGGAGCCGTTTGTAAAATTTTTGGAATAACCATTGCTTTGCGAAAATAGACAAATCCATATGTTCTGGTTTAAGGAATTCTCTCTTCCCTAAAAATATAATTTGGATGAAATCTGTAAATGGGCAAGATTTTAAATGTGGGGTGCACCATGTTCCATGTTCCGTCCTATAGTAATATACTATAGATCTAAATTATTTTCAACTCACTTTTCAACCAGTTTGTATAACAACACAACTAGTTAAAGATTCTAATATACATTCAACATTCTTCCAGTATTAAATTACTTTTTGTTGATTTTCTATATTTTGTCACTTAATTATGAAAAAATTGTGGAGAATCAATAAATTAAAAAAAATACACAATTTGAATGTAGAATGTAATTTATGCTGACGGGAGAGATTTTTTCTTGGCTCGTGTCTTGAAAATTTTTTCTTCAACGATTTTTTTTGGAGTTAAGCAGTTGGTGGTTGGCAGTTAAATTAATCAGTTGGTTTGGAGTGTTGCAACAAGTTGGTTGTATTTGAGGAGTTGGGTGTAGAGATTTGAAGTGTGTTCGATATGTTAAATGATCAGCAGCAAAATGTTTGAACTTTCGATGTTCGATAATTTATCATAAAAATCGATGATTTGGTATGTTGAACAGTTAAAAAAAGTAAAATTTCAAAGAAATTATTTTTTCGATTCGATGGTGAAGGTGATGTGATGATGTAGTGATACCCAACATTTTGCTGCAGTTACATACTTTTATCAATTTTTTTATTAAGTGATATAATTCTAAAGCCAAATCTAATAAAAAGAAATAAAAAAATATAGTAGTGAAACGTAGTAGTAGTGCCTATAAAACAGGATTTGAGTTAAGAAAATTGTTAACAATGTATTTAAGTGAACCATGTATGAAAGTGAAATCAAATAAAGGAATTAGAACAAAAATGTATCAGTGAACTTCGATTGTGTTTTAATGAAGAAAGTTAAAGTTACTCAGGGAAAGTGTTTCCTTTTCCCGTCTAGTCAGGGAAAGTGTTGCTATGATAACGCTAAAATAATAACATACAAAATATAATTTTAAACGTCATTTTTATGTATTAAACTAATATTAAACGTACAATTTCTTAATGTTGCATTTTGGAAATTAAAATCATGCAATGCCGTGGAAGTCTGTGCAGATGAAGTTAAAATTTCTGCAATCAAACGATTTGATGATTTTTCAATGATATTTGTCTTGCTGGCACTAGATGTTGTAGCTTCGTTTAAGATTTTACTTGCATTCTCATTTTTATTTCGCAGTGACTCCTCTATGTATCTTTCCGCTACACTACTGATTTCCGCTACATTACACTGATTTCCAGCCACCGTGCCGTTTTAACGACTCAATACTACCTCCTCCATCAATTAATAGTGTAGCCAAAGTGCGTCTTAAACAATGACCTGTGTATTCTATCGAATTACTTAATTTTAAGAAAGTTGCAACTTTTCCAGGAACACTATCAATACCATGTATTCCCATTACAATTCGGTGGAATTTTCCATTTTGATATTTTAAAACGAATCTAGCTTCTGGCATGTCTTTTGGTCTTAAGGCTGCGTATTTTCGATAAATTTTGAGGTAATTTTCTCCAATTATTGTGAACGATCGAAATTTTCTCGTTTTACTGTCCGGAATTTTAATCGAAATAACATTCTCCATGTCCTCTACGTCTGTAGTTTTCATTTTCACCATTTTATCACATCTGCAGGCTCCATTTACTCCAATTAATAAAACGATCTAAGAAAATTGCATATTTAAACCACAAAATTAAAATTACTCAAAACTTATTACCTTAAATCCTAAGTACAAATCATCGGGTGCTTCAAATAATAAAGTTTCAAACTGCTCCTTCGAAAAAATTCTTGATTTTTTTGCAGAGTACCCTTCGTTTGATTTTTTCAAGAACGCGCGTAACTTTAAATATTTACTAATATCCATTCCATGTTTAATTATTAGTTGCGATTTGATCATGGAATATCGTGACCACATGGTCGATGATTTTCTTTTTTTCTTCTTAGTCATTGTGTTGAAATATGCTAGAAGCATATTTTCTTCAAACGTATTTACATCCTTTGAGTTGCACCACTCTTTAAAATGATGGTACGTGGCATAATATCTCTCGCCAGATTTTTTGGGTCCAAGAGAGGAGACGGCATCATTGGCCGCAGCCTCAATTTCTGCTGAGAAACTCGATTGCATTTAAAAAACTGGCAAATCACAACTAACAACAACGATGAACAATTTATATATGTCAAAACGTTTTTTTGTAAACAATCGAAACTACTCATATTTATAAATCACGCCTTCTTAGATAATTATTGTTTGCATAAATTTAAACAAGAACTGAGTATCAAAACCACAACAACATGGCACATTTTAAAGCGTTTGAAGAAAAAATAACATATTTTATTTGGAGGAGAAGTAACTTTCCATGGCTTGCCTTCTGAACGCAGGCGCGCCATGGAAAGTCATACTTCTCCTCCTAATAAAATAATATACTATTTCTTTGTTAATTATAATGTGTTAATTTAAATTAAGGAAGAGTTGTGGAATGGTGGCTGATCACTTTTGAGAAACTGGGTGGTGATTTAGGTACGCATTGTTTTCTTGCATTTTAAAATTTCTTGTGTTGTGAGGTAGGTCGCTAGAATCTTCGTTCGATCGAGCTACCAGCAGGGTAAATAGCGTGCGCGACCACTGGTGGATCTTCATGGACCACCAGATAAACCTCATAGTACAAATCGCAACCACCAGAGATTTGTAAAGTTTATTACGATCCGTTGGATGAATGATTGGGTATTTTCTACATTACGTAAAATTGCATCACTTGACTTATGTGAGGCTTTCGATGCAATCTTTTTTATGCGGAACATAAGTAGAAGTGTCCACAGCCTTAGCAGAAATTATGCAAAATTTGGTCTCCATATGAATATATTCTCCACCTGAAAATGCCAGTATCAATGGATTCAAAATCATTTCGAACAATTACAATTTTGAAGTAAAATTTGGTATTAGTAATCAGGTCAAGCCAAGACACGTGGCAGTAAAATGACAAATAACCAAATCACAAAACTTAAAAAAACTGACATTTTAGCACCCTAACAACCAATTTGATTTATTCTGCAAAGGCTAAATAATTGTAATAAAAGTTTTATGTAATAAAAGTTGAACGTTTTCTATGCCTTGTACAAAAAACTGAGAAGATCGAATATATTTATCTACCAAGTATTTCGGGCTCGAGTCAATCGGAACTTCTGAACTCCGTATCCGTTGAGTGGTTCCAAAACTAAATATAGTGTAAATTGTAAAAGAAAAGGTAGCGAGAGTCAAGACCCATAGTTAGTCAGTCTTGAATCAACATACCAAATACTTCTGGTGGGAAAGTCTCAAAGTTGCTATCGAAGCCTACAATAAAAAACGGTTTTGAAGCTGATGCTTTGAACCAAAATGAAAATAGTTACCAATTATTTAGCTAAGAAAGAGATAACCGAAATTGCTAAGCTGTAGTTAGAAGAATCAGCAAGCATCACATCGATTGGATTTTTTGATTAAACAAACGAAAACTTTACTTAGGTTTGATCTGTGAAAACAGCAAAGCATAGTTTTCAACTATTGAACTGGATAGAAGGCAACAAGACACACTTTCATGTGAAAGACCAAGGCTCATAATAATAAGAGTTCTCTTTTTGCCAAAGGACAAGCAATAAAAATATAAGCTTCAAAATTTTTTACAAACAATCAACAACTGACGCTTATCTTAATGTTTGCTTCCGTAAACGGTAGTTTCATTGGATCGGGATTAGAAAATAGAAAAGTCAATAGAGAATGTAGGCAACCAACGCAAGTGTACTTCCCCTGTTTAAATGTTAAATTGACTCTATTTTATGATCGAGTTACACTTGAAATAGTAGTTTATTGTGTAAGTGTTTAATGCTATATTTTATTTTTTGAGCCAAAGCTTGCGAGCGAGGCACGGGCGAGCATTGAAAATTTGAGAGACAATAAAATTCATTAACTTTAACATTAACTAAATAAATTTTATTTTATTTTTTACGTACCATCAATTCCAAACAATTGAATAAATTCGATTGAATTTCAATAAAATTTTAGAAAATGAAATGACCTACAATGAAAAACCAAAAATTTCATACTAATGAGAATTGAGAAATCAAAACACAATCATAAAAAACTAATTTTTGGCAAAATGGTAATATATTTTAATTTGATCACAGTAGTCTTTGTCTTTTTAATATTCGAGGGAGGAACATGCGCATTAGTTTAAATTTTTTGTTTTCTATATAATCATAGCAAAACTGTTTTTGTTGATTTTTTACAAAATACAATTAAGAAAATTTATGGCAAAGGTCAATACAATCAAATAAATTGTTTTATTGTGTTTTTCTGACGTTCTATATAGCAAAAGATGGTATGGAGACTATGACATTAACGAAACTTGGGAGTGAACACGTTAATTAGCTGGCACAAAATAAATAAAAACATTTTTACCCTCGTTTAATATTTTATAAAAATTAATTAATTCAAACTAATGCGCATGTTAGTCTCTTGAATAAAAAACCCAAAAATATACTTTGATTTTATTTAAATTTCTATTAACTATTCTAAAATAAATCAAATCAGGAGTAAACTCTCTCGTCGAGCATAAACTATTAAGCATAGTATTGCTTTTGCAAATTATCAATGCTCTCTCATGCCTATCTTGCATTGTAAACTTGCTCTATAACAAAAAATAAAACTAAAACTTATTAAATAATATACTGTTCTTGTAGGATTACTTTGGGATTAATTACCATAAAATAAAGCACGAAGTTGACGCATGTGATTGACCCGTATCAAAATTGATGTTTCTTTGCAGTTTATACGTAAACAAATAATCCATCTATTTATTATCATTTCCTTTTCTTATTGTTCTTTTGTTAAAATTTTGTACGTAAGACTAACCTCAATTTTCATTAATTTCATTAATAAAGGTATTAACATCGAAAATCTAATTTTTATGGTGGGTAGTAAAATAATGATTTTTCTGTATGGTTCTATCATAATTCTTCCACTAGAAGAAGACTTCTAGAAATCTTCAGTTCTCAAAAAATTTCAAGAGCTCGAAATCCAATGTAAATATTGTAACAAAGAGAAATACATTGCAAAATTCCCAATCATAAGCACTACGCAATTTATTTTTTTGTTGATCTCAGATTTAATAAACAAAGACATTGTGTAGAACAATACACAATGTTCAATACACACTGTAGAATAATAACCGTTTTTGTGTAGAATGACTGAAATATCTGAATAAGAAAACAACAAGAAAAATAATCAAACAAACAATTACATTCAAAATATTACCACAATTCTCGCTCGATTTCTTTTCTAATGATTTTCTAATTCTAGCATTCCTTGAAAATCTTATCTTGTTCCATGTTATAAAAAGGAAAATTTAAATAATTGATTTTAATAAAATAAATCATAATATTCGCTTCATTGATTAATTCAACATTTCAATTAATTTTTTTTCTATCTTATCTTTCAAAAGTCTTAAGACATCTGTATATATTTTTGTTTACGAAGACTAGATTAAATGTTATTGGGAACATAAAATCGAAGTAGACTTAAAATAGTGGTTTCAATTCCCTTCACCCTCGTTTATGATAACATAAAGGGAAACATTTTTTCCAAACAATTGATAAAAAATCCAATCAAGATTCGTGAATAATGAATATTCTTTTGTTACAAAATTTGTAGTTACTATTATATAATATAATGATGATGAGAATCGTTTGGACTTTTATTATTATAATTTTACAACAAATCATGAAAATTGTATTTTATGAAGAAAATCCTTAAGATTGGATCAAAATCTTATTCTACCTTTTCATAGCTACATAAATGGTTAGCATTGTTATAATATTATTGAGGCTTTCGTATAAAGAAACAATTCCAAAAAACTGCGCATGTTGTGTATCAAATCTCAAAAGATAACGTAATGAAATATTTTATTTGAAATATAGAAGAACGAAAGTCCTTTGGGACAGAAATAAATAGAAAAGCCATAGGATTGCTAACCAGCAAAAATTTGCACTCACATTAAAATTTTCTGATTTATGATGTGTGTGTTAATATTGACGAGAAGAAAGAAAAATTATGGTTCATCTAATTTTGAAAAATAGGATAACCTAAAAATATGACATTAGTATGGAATATCTGAACAACCACTTGATTGGTTTTAATGATATTCAGTTCAAACGACGTTCGAAAGAATTAAGTTAAATTACAAAAATGCTAAAAGGAATAGAATTGAAAAGCTGTAGTTTTCAAAAATAACAGGAAAGTCCGGAATAAAAAGTCTCTTACATAATTAAAAGGTTAAAGATTATCGGGGCTGTGGCCTTTATAAAAATGGTATGAACGGCTAAAGGTAATGTAGCCCGTGTCGAGTCTCAGCCTGCCTGTAAGCCCATTCAAATAACCCAGCTGCAAACTGAGTCACTTGGATACAGGGCAGAATCCAAGTGTAACTTGCCTTGCCAAGATATCAGGGCTTCAACTTCGTCGACATATTATTTCCCGTGGTACTAGTACCAAAAATGTATACAATATGTTAAGGAAATTATAAATATAAATCAGGAAAGTTGTTAATCGTCTGTAGCTTTGGCGCAATAACGGGCTGTCATTTTCTATAGTCATTAGTCACCCATTCCCGAAATTGCTGATTGATGATTGTGAATTGTTCTGCCCAGCTAGCTGTCTCTTGTTTAGATTGGAATTGTAGAGAAAGCTTGAAAAAAACCACAACAACAAGTCGTGTTCAAAACCGGTAACCAATCTAAGTACTAACCACTTTCAATGTTGCTTAACTTCGGTGATCAGATGAGAATCGGTGATTTTACTTAGCTGTTCTGCCCAGGTTAGCTATTTCTTGTTTGTTGTAGAGAAAGCTTGTTGAAAAACTAAGTCGAGAACTTCAGCCCAAGTAACTATTTTCCTGTTGAAAATGTTTTCTAGAAAATAATTAGATCTAATTTAATAAAACTTTTTATTCAAAACTTTTAATTTTTTTATTGTTTATTTCACCAGTAAATCACAATTTGTAATGAATTTGATACAAAATTATCCGACTTATATACTAAATTTTTAACAACTACATACAAAGATTAATTTTTATTATACTTTAACACAAGTGTAAGACTTATTATTATATCCTAATAAAAAAACTCTAGTACCTTTTGTTTCTATGTTTACAGAAAAAATATCCATAATACAAAAAACTGATTGCAGCCAATGGTATAATTATAGATTTATTTGTTTTGACATTAATGTTTTGAAGTTTTGTTTATTTTGAAGTTTTGTTTGTTTATTTTGCTTTATGCAAATTAATTTTGACAAAATTAAAAAAATGGATAGCATAATTCAGATAAGTGGTCTTTTTAATATAAAATATAATGTTTTTATATATTTGTTTATTTATTTTTAGGAAAAGGAGTTTAACGAAATAGTTCAGAAAAAGTTTTTAAAAGGATTTTATATAAATCAAAAAATAATTGATTCTAAAAAATGGCTGTAAGTAGTATTTGATTGTAAACAGATTGGATTGGATTGGATTATAGTTTTGAGTGATATTTTCATGTTTCGAAGTCCAATCAATTTATTCAATAAAACTAGCCACGAACATAGAAATGATTTTTTTTTACGGTTCGATGATATTCAAAAATCAACTATAGACTCATTTTGGATGCAGCTATTGTACTTCTTTTATATCAACATTAGCATTGTTGCAACGATTAGATTTGCAATAGTTATGGTGGACTAGGGTTGTCATAGGATAACCGGTTGGATCGGGAACGACTCCTGGTGTGAGTGAAACATTTCATTTTTTTTCCTTGAATAAAATGTTATGAATATATTAAAGTAGGGCGTGTGACGATCGGAGTTCCTTCGTTTGTTGGGGTCTTTATTTGATTCAGTTAAATCGGTTCTCTAGTTATTTCCTTTTGCGTGCAATTCTTCATTTGTATTGGGCTGGAGAAATATCTTCTCGAATCCGCAAGATTGGATCTAGTCAGCATTGAACCTTACAAGGCACGCAGTTGTTCCAATGTTCCTAATAGTGATCCACTATATGGAATGCAGTGCTTATTACAAGATCAACCTAGAGACCAGTCAGGAGTGCTAGACAACCCTGAAACGAGGTCCTAGTAGGACACGTACTAGATGGTACCTGAAGATCTTCGCGGAGGGTTTTTTTTCAATAGGAATCAAGAAAGAAGACTCTGGAGAGGAAGAAGGTTGCCACCGGAGCAGTAAGTAAAAGACGGACTAAGGAGTTCACAACGCCGCAAGACATCGCCGTAAATGAGGCCGCGTTTGGAGGGATTCACTTTAAACCAGCATTTTTTATGGTAGAGTGCGTCCACGAGCATGCAGTTTACTCCACCCAAAAACGGAAGTAGGAACCTTACAACTGTGGCGAGATTGAAAGATCTCTACTCCCCTCAGGATTACCGTTTTCCTCCAGAGAAGTGCCAACCAGACCATTGGAAAATGTCTGGCGCTGTTAGAAGCAAAAAAGTACAGATTTAAAATAAAGCAATGAAGATCTTTAACAGGCTCGATGAAGACACAGGCCTACTTTTGATTTTAATAACTGACGAGAGGTCGAAAGAAATCATTTCAGAGGCAGAGAATATCTTCAATTACCGCTTTGGCAAGGTCACTGTATTTTGGCCACGAAAGACGACCGCAGTAGTTACGGAGAACAGGGCAGGTGGTATTTTGAGAGAGTTATCTCCGATTATAGCACCACTTCGTAATATTACATCCGCTTCGTTTTAAAAAAATTTTACGGGAGATACCGCAAAAGCTACATTCGTATATTCCGGTACCATCGCAAATGTCACCGAAGAAGAACACAGATTATTGGAAAAAAGTGCACGCTAACAATTCGTTAATGGAAACAGCAAGTAATCTGAGCATGATTCAAGTGAATCTTTACCACGCCATAGCAGCATCAGCTTTGGTGGCCAGAAAATTCACTACATGAAACATCTGGGGCTCACGCTGATAAAAGAACCCTGAGAATACGACAGTATGGGATTCTAATGCAAACTCGCCTAGGGCGTGCATTATGATTAGGAAAAACATTAAATATCCATTTCCTTCAGATTTCACCACGATCTATCAATGGCCTACTTTACAGTAGCCGAGGTGCGTATATCGCCTATGGTGGTACAAGTGCTAGTGGAGTGATGTCATAACAAGAAATGTTTTCTAATCCTTAGGTGTCACAACTAGATATGGGGTAGCATGGACACAAACTAGAGGTGAGTTTCAGTTAGAATATTTGATAAAAGAAAACCTGTGGGTGTTTAACGTTAGGAGCATATTTACTTTTGTCACCAGGCAAAGACAGGAGGTGTTGTATGTAATGGTAGGCAGCATGAAGCGAAGGTAAACCTGGCAATCACCAAAGCGTTCGACGTCAGCTATCCAAATATTAATTTAAAAGAAAAGGGTCGCATTTTGGTGTAGCAAGAAGTTGTCAAAATTAAGAACTATATATGCAACGTCTGTAACGTTTGCAGATATTTAAACTTCGCTGAGAAGGCCAGATGGAACTTACATGGAGGACGAGCTGTTTTTCTTCTAGAAACCCACATTCGAACCGTATTAGCACATCTGCAGTAGACGTAGTAAAAAAAATAAAACACCAATCCCAGAGAACTGGAGATCTATATTCTATTGGCTTTACATGTCTCTAATCATACCGATCTTAATGGACGATGGATCATATGATGGATTAGACTTTGTGTATCAACCAAAGATCATTTGCAAAATTGCAAATAATTACCTGCATGTTCACGTGTGGAGTTCTGGGAACAACGTCCATTCCGGTAATGATTCTCACTATCACCTCCTTGATGTACCAGGTCAGCAGATATCACCCTGTTGGATGCTAGCAGTTTGACTTAGCGCTACGTCACAGTCGGTAGTCTCATCGGACACCTCAGTATTATGGACGGGCAAGAAATCAGCTAAAAGAACTTTGACTACATCCCTCCTAAACTATGAAATAAAAGGGTACTCAGTAGTGATGCACCGGGTCCTAAAAATTCAGTAAGCCGGGTAATGGGTACCTGGCTTATATTTCATAATAACCGGCTGGGCACCTGGTCCGGGTATTTAATTTAATTTTGTTTTGCAAACAAACCGAGAATTCTGTAAATTCTTTCCGTAAATTTTTCTCTTCCTCAATCTTGAACCAGAGATGTGTCAAATCGATGGAATTCTACCTATCATATGTTGAAGAGATTATTAGAGTAGAAACGGGCCATTACGCACTATTTTTCGGATCACAATATAATATACCATTTTTAACCGCAAGCAACTTTAAATTAACTAACGTTGTTTCTTACTAGAACAGTTTTTCAACGTAACTGTCCCAGCCAGTTCAGAAGAAGCAACTTTATCAATGGTGATTCCTAATTTGGCAGCTTTGGAGTGATGCCATAATGTAAATAAAAATGATGATGGCGTAGTTACCATGAAAAGAGACTTGCTTAACTCATTACAATTTGCAAGCCAGGTTTCAAGACGTAAAAACAAATAAATTGTATGTCATTGCGACTATCTTAGATCCACGGTATAAACTTGCATGTATAAACGTTACCTTACAAGAAGGAGCCAAACATTGGATCATAGAAGAAATGATGAGAGCGTCCGGATCAAATGGGAATGAGGATGGAAATGAAGAAGATACAGAGCCTAACACGGATATGTCAGTGCTTCATGAGCATAACACAGTTCAACGTATATGATATTGTTTAAATGAAATTAGATCGGCAAATAAAGCTTGGATTTATGAATATTGATTTTTTCAATTTTTTTTACCCGGTATCGCGTAATGAAAAAATGCCGGTTCCGGGTAGAAACCAGGTATTTCAAAAATGAGCTTTGTAAGCCGGGTACCGGGTGATTTCCGGGCATCGAGTACCCGGCAATCACCCTGTACCCGGTACTCTCATACTCTCCACGGCAACTTAATGTGAATTAAGCTTGGTGTTTAATGATGTGGTGCATAGCCATAACTCCTTTAGACTATCGCTTAACCTATTGGAGGAAAACTAAACATGAAGGCTGCCGTTGAGGAATACTCTTGAAATGTTTACGGATGGCTACCAAGTCAAAAGTAGAATGTGGTAAGGAGTCTTTTCAGAACAGCTAATTATTAGCCTTCCTCTCGTCTTAAGGTTTTTGTACGATTGAAGAATAATGTAATATTCGAAGAGAAATCGATGTGAACAGCCAAACTGCATTGAAACCAACAGATGAAGTTTAAACGACGTAAAAAGTGGCACAAAACTGCTGCCCATCTCTAATCGAGATAGTTAGGCAGTTTGATATCTAACATACAAGCGAGTTAAGAGCAACTGGATAGAGGACACACTTGCTAGGCAAGAGGCTCTCCCCTTTTCAACAACTAACTAACAATAGATCTACCGAAATGTTGGTCCAACACCAGCACCAGTAAAATGAGTAGTAAAATCTGAAACCGGATAGATCGCCAGGGTCGATATTAAGAGCGTACGTGAAAGACTTGATCTTAACGGCAATGAATTTTTTAAAAGTTGTTTGAATGATGAGGAAGACGAAATAGTGTTCCATATACTCTGTACATACACAGGCTGGATGTTTCATAGATGGTAAATTTATTTTGGATCGTACATATTAAAAACTTTTAATGATTACTAGCCTGAAAAACCTTAAAATTAGAAAATTAACTCATACTAGGAACCCATTTTGATCTATGTGTGTTGTCGTGGCCTTGTGTTATTATGACATCCACTGCAACATAGGTTTTCAAACCTATCAATGCAGTAATCTGTCAAAATTCATCGAATTTCAATTAAATTCAAAAATTTCATTCGAATATGACTATAAACATTTAGAAATTTTTTACGACAATCAGACGTTAATATGACATAGAAATTTAGATATTCACGAAATTTTAGACATTTTGGGACAGTTCTCTATTAATTTTAGACTAAAATTTCCAAAAGTAATGCAACGTTTTTTAATGTCAAAAAAAATTATTACAAAAATGCTTATTGTAATAAAATCGTGTTCCATTTCCATCAATTCCAGAAACATAATACCTTATACTAACCATTTCTTTAAGTAAGCCATATTTTAATATTCAAAATTAATGTAAATTTTATCTTCACTTTCCCAGACGGTAAATGTCCAAACAATTACAACCTATCGTCCTCATTTATGTTTCTTTCCCTTCAAGATAACATGAATTTTATAATAATGTTAATGAGATCTGTTTGCAACAATCTTCCTTTATATTCTTTAATGAGAAAGGAAATTATTACAGTTATTAAAAAAAGCTTTTAAATGAATTTAACAAAAGCAATTTAAATCGAATATAAATTTCCTGAATTAAATTTCTACGTTGATAATCTTTATGTATATGTTCATCCATAAAAGGTCGGTCAGTTAATTGTTTTAGGTTATGTGACAAGCATCTTAAACATTAAACATTTTATTGGCCAGAATAAAATTATAATAATAAAAGCCTGGGAACAACAGGTGCATGTTATAATAGTGAAAGATGTTGGATTGTTGGATCATTAAATTTAATACATGACTTAAGCTTTTTGCAACTTTATCCACAAATTTATTTTGACAGAATATCTATTTTGTATCTATTTTTCAGCTTCATTAATTAATGGTTGTAGAATTGTTATCTATGGTTCGGTTTAATCTCGTCTAGACACATAATAAATAAATGATTGATTAGTTTTGATGTGAATTCGAGTCATTAACTTATTAAATTTTTTGTTTCGTCATTATTTTGATAGATTATAGTGGTAATTTTGATGGTAAGATTTATATAGGGGATGAAAGTCGGTTTTGATTTAAAAAAAAAATTGAAAGAAATTAAATTATTTAAGTTCATTAATTACTTAGAAAAGTTAAGATTTTTTTGCTAGGTATAAACTGAATAGATTTAACCTAATATATTGAGATAAGATTTTTATAGAAATTTGAACACAAGTTACACAAATAATTTACCAATAAAAGTGCCAAATTTGATTATGAAGAAATTACATAGAAATCTTTTAAAAAGTTGTTACTTCGGTTTGAAAACATTTTTCATTAAAGTGGGTGTATTGAAATTAAAAACAAAAGAGAAATTAATTTGAAGGGAAATAATTTTAGCATCTATGGAGCAGAGTAAGTCATTGGAGAATAGGAGATTATCTTGTTTATTCTTACCAAAAACTAATTCGCCACAACTTACAACGCTTCAAAAAAACAGTCACACCATGTTGTTTAACGTGTGGTAAAAAAATTAAATTTACTATGGTTTTGTTAAAATTTCTTTATAAATGTTGCTCTCAATATGGACGTAGCCACCAATCAATCCACAAATGTAACAACACACATTAACATAAAATTTTAGCACCTCAGTTAACAAGTCTTTGAATTGATTGCTGCAAAAATATTGCTTCACCTGTATTTTTTTTACATCAAAAATCAATTGGGTAATCAATCACATAACCTTGTATACAGCTTATGTAGCTGAAATCAATATTTCCCAAACAAATAATATTAATTACGATAACCCATAATGATTATTCATAACTACGTTATGCCCATTACTTATGTGATGTCCAACATGTTGCGTTTGAAAAAAGTCTACAATCAAATACAGAACAATTTAGGTTCTGTATAAATGTGTTAACAAGGAGTTAGGGCTTGACAGTTAACAGCAAAGACTGCACGAACAGCAAAGACTAACTCCAGCGTAAAACACTTTTCCATTTTCCATCCTTGATTCTACAACGTTACATGTTTTTCATTAACTTAATTTATAATTATTGTAATAACAACACAAAGAACTATTTGATCGCCCCATCAACTGTATGATTTCATAAATTTATTATTGTTATGTATTCGCTACATCTTTACAGTTTGTAGTTTTTTTATTATTATTGTTTCTTTGTTTTAATATAAAAACAAAACAAAAGAGATGAGAGTATGAAAACCAGAAAACTCTAAATATTCACTTTAAAATTCTTTCGATGTATTAGTTTATATTTCCCACAGCATAAATGATGGTATGATTGTATCTAGTTAAGGGTAATTCATATTTTTTTTAATCAACTTCATGCAATCAACTTCATTTGCACTCGTTTAGACTAACTTTAAATAATACATATATTTATATAGCTGAATTTCGCAAAATATTGGTCAGTTCGTGATTGATTTTTCGAAAGAAAATTGTTATTTTTTTTTAAAAGTTCAGTTCGCGTTTTATATTAGCAAAGAAAAAACAATCTAAATTAAATTCTTTTGAGTCGGGTTCTGAAATTGAATCAAAAATTAAACTCTATTTTTGAAAGATTCGCGTTGGATAATTCAAAGAAAAAAATGAATTTTTTGTATTATTAGAGTCGGTTTAGAGCCGGTTTCTATAGTTGAACACTATTGTGATCTTGTGTTAGTCCGAAACTGAATATTTATCGGGAGTAAAAATTTCACCAAAGCAAACTAAAATACTGAGTTTTGTATAGTTTAGCTTTAATATTATAAAAAAGTAGTTAAAAGGAAAATTGTGATGAAAAGATCATATTGTGTGTGTAAATTGTATTATATTTATTTTGGAAGAAAAAAAAATTAATTTTGAAATTTGATTAAAAATGAAAACTGTGGTTTAGTAAGGGAAATTTGGTGTTCATATCTAAAAGTACATTTGTAAAAGGATAAAAAAAGAAGAAATATATGTATTCAACGATGTCAAGGATAACCGGGTGAGTTCGTTCCATAATTACTTTTGTTTTATTGATACATGGAAGTTATTACGGGCGTCAGCATGTTGACAAAATATGTAACTTCTGTTGGTGAAATCGTTAACGTTATCACTTGGTGAATTCGAAGCATTGTATCGTTACCGTCCTTGACGGCTCGAATTCGTGATACTGCTGGTGGAAATAGTGCAGATTCTACATGTCAATAATACCGCTGATGACGAGGTTCAGGACTACGCATCGCGTTTGATCAATCACCACATGAAAATATGTAATTGCGGGTGCCACTCTCCGCAATTACATATTTTCATGTGGTGATTATATTATATTACATTTTGATTATATCACATTTGCTGAGGCCTATATGTTTACTATAACCTTGGATATCACATCAATATTGGTTGGAAATTGATGCATATGGAGGGCTACAATCAACATTTTTTTATCTTTTTCTTTTCTTTTGACCATATCTCTAATCTCACCTTGTTAGATTATTTTTTTTGTTGCATGTTAGATGTAGTAATCTTTTTCTGTTCTGAAGGTCATGACGAAATGACTGAATAAACATTCATTAATTAGAGATTTTTCCTGCGGTGGACATATACCGATACTTTTATTTGTTAACATCCTGGCAGGACGGTATCATGAAGATACCGTTCCTAACAACTATACCGAAACAATAACTAAAGATAATAAAATAATCAATTTATTTATCGTTTTTCTAGAACCTACACCACGATAAATGTCTCCATAAACGAAGCATTATCCACAATTTTATTAAGGAATCCATTAATTTTAAATAATTTTTTTGCATAAAAATATTTTATAATAATTTTGAACAATTTTGTGGTATTTTTGTGATAAAAATTAAAATTGTCATCCTGCATTCAAGTCTAATAAATAAAATTTATTTTAATTATTTGGTTAAATTTAAAATAGAAGTTTTTCGAACAAATGTCATTGGATTCAGAATTGTAGAGAAAACGAAAAAACACTATTTTAATTGATGGTCATGAAACTAGAGCATCTATTTAATTTTGTAGAGTGAATATTTGTAAAGCTTATAACTTAACAGTTTATAAGATTTTATATCTAGATGTAGTGGATGCAATTTTACTTATTTTCTATTCTGTGCACACTATGTTTTGACCAGTCAAAACAAACAGAAGGTTATAGTTTAAAAAATTTTGAAGCAGGGCAGAAAAGTAGAGGTCATCCCCTAAATTATCAAAAAGGGGTTCTTAACCAAATACTTTCTGCTTCCCGGTGTATTACGGTGTGATACGTTAAAGGATACGGTTAAGGGCTTGAGGGCATAGTTGGCCAAAGAAAGTTGGAGTAACATTTTAGAACACAAACTGCAACAATTAGACGTCCTAGATATTCGATAACGGAAAAAAGCGCTAAGAATAATTGACAAAATCAATCATTTCAATTCGATAAAGAACTGCTATTATGCTATGTTAGTACTCAACATGTCGTCTGCAGCGGATCGAAAGTGATGTGTTTGTTTTTGATTATATTCTAAATATAATTATGTTTATAACCCTAAGTTTTGCTTTAATTGTATGTTGAGTAGCATAATTGTTACCAATCTATATACTAATTACTTAACTCTGAAGATCGATGTTCGTTTTACTTTCAGAAAAAAATGTTTTAAATCGAAAATTTAATAATCAAACAACCAACCTCGCGGTTTTCGAATAACCCGTTAGCTAGTAATTAATCTAGTTTTAAAATTGGGAAAACTCACTTTAGTTGAAATTCGTGATCTGAACGACCGAAACAGCGACGACCGGCGAATAAAAAATAACTATTGATTAGAAAAGTATTTAGTTTGAGAACAGGCTGATCCCAAAGATTTTTGAAAATACTGCCTAGCTTGCTTGCTACGTTAAACTAGCCATAAATCGAAAATCACAAATTTTACATACAAAACGAAAATATACAGCCATTCCCAGACCCGTCATTCGCTTAAGCTCAAACTTCAGCACTTCAGCATGTTTTTGTCCCACCTTTCAGTTTATATGTCACCCGCTAAGATTTGGCACTTCAGATTTTTATGGAAACTTGAAAGTCACTAGCATATTTTGTAAAATTTTTGTCCAAAAAAAAAAATCAAAAATATGCTGGCAGGAAGTTCTAGATATCAAAGTAATCAAAATTAGTCAAAATACGACGCTTGCTGCGTTAAACTCATCATTTTACACACAAAACGAAAATATGCTGCAATTGCCTCCTGCCTCCTAAGCCCGTTGCTCGATTAAGCTCCAACTTCAGCACGGTGCATATTTTGGTTCCACCTTTCAGGGTCCCTATTCCCGAACACTTAAATGTGAATTTGGAAAATATTGTGAAGTTTGTATTGCGTTACATTAAACGGTAATGGTAACGATTTTACAAAAAACAAGTTTCACAATATTGTCTAAATTAAATTTAGACAATAATGTGAAATTCGTTTTCCGGAAAATCGTTACCTTGTCACAATATTGTCAAAATTCACATTTATGAGTTCGGGAATAGAGCCCCAGTTCATATGTCACTCGCCAAGATCTGAGACCAACTCATTTTTAGGGTTCCGTACTTTAAAAAAGTAAAAACGGTACCCTATTGGTGAGACTTCGGTGTCCGTCCGAATTTCTACATAATCAATTTACTCACAAACTATAAGTGCTATCAAGTTGAAATTTTCTACAGTTATTAAATGCGTTTCCCCACGCCTGCTGATAATAAACAAATTTCAAATATTTGTTTTTATCTATATTTTATGGACATAGATAAGAAGATAGTAAAACAAAAGTTTTTTGTAAGGAATCGAGTTTGGTTTAGAAAAACCGAAAAAGATCAAAATATTTCAAAAAAAATTTCATTAATTTTTCGACTGCTTAGTTTTTTAGATATTTCCAAAAACGAGTGTTTGTTTTCCTGTCCCCCTCCCCCCTCCTTAACTTCGAACATTACACAAGAAAAATTTAAAAAAAATTCAAGGTTATGGGCAATGTTGTAAAAATTGAACGAAAACTATAGCGGTCGGTTCATCATTTCAAATGTTATTTTGAGGGGGTTGAGGGTGGTAATTTTGAAAACAAATTATTTTGACCTTGTTGAATGGGGTTTCATATGAAAGGTGAATTTTTTTCTAACCCAAAACAATTTTTTTTGTAGTTCTCGAAAATACCGTTTTTGATTCATTTGATTAAAATTCTTAAATTGTGTTTTAGTGATTCTATTCACGTAAAATAATCGTAGAGGAGGATAAATTTTGCTACGCTGTCGGAAATGTGTATTATACTAAAACATTGAGTCAAACGAAATATAGAAATGAACAAACAAGATCAGATTATATCAAACAAGTTTAACAAGTCAGATGAACACAACCTCAGGCGAAAGGTGTTAGGTTGAAAAATTATGCGATAACATACCTGTTTGCTATTCGATAGATTATTTAATATTGGTTTATTTAATATGGTTGCGTTGCAAATATTCTTTGTGAGGTTGATCACTATTCACTAATTACAAACATTTTTGAAATTGTTGAACTATTGAATTACTTGTAACGACGGACTATTTTCAATTTTTACTCTAAAATAATAGTATTCATATTCAAAGAAATTTGCTAATAATTTATTAATTTATTTTCTTCAATTGTAATAAGCGGAGGGACATTTGTTTGTACTGCTGTGAACATTTTTTTTGTTGACGGTTTAGTTACGTCATTCAATTACGAATACATGTTTTGCATAAATAATTGTTTTATTTGTAAAAAGTAAAATTGGAGAGGGAAACAGGAAACCTATAATATGTATCATTTAGTAAATACAATGAAAATGGAAAATGAATCTAAAATACAAATTCAAATACAAAAACGTGAAAATATTTATTTAAGTGAAGTGATAACGAAACCGTTCAACACACTTTTTATACCCAATGGCTACGGTGTTCGCTTCATTCCACGCCGTTATATGTTAAATGCAAATATTCATACATTTAATGTCAATCAACAAGCAACTACAAAAGTCAATGATATTGCTGAGCTTCGAAATACGAATAATTATTGGTGTGTGGGTAAATTAGATCAAACTATGAGGAATATATTGTAATTGTTATGCCACTGTATCGTGGGTTGGACTTTTATACACAATTTTAAAATTAAACATACGGGGTAGCGAATTGTCTTATCGACGAGGCTAACTTGGAATCTCTTATCTCTTATTTTTTTATTAGACTGTCATTTAAAAGAAAAAAATAACCAAAAAGAATTTACAAAAAAAAAAAAATAATCATGTAAAACAAGAAATCTACTTATCTTAAAATAATACTGGCGTTGATTGTAGCTTCTTCCTCCTGTGTTTTTATCAAGCGTTCATCAGCAAAATTATCAACTCCAATTATCAATTTGTATATTGTTTCTGAGACGTTGTTATATCCACTTCACAAACCAGAGTTTGATATACTATTCCCTCCCTTGGTACTATGATTTGGTGCAACGTCTACAAATTCCTTAACACTTCCAATAATTCATTAATCAAACCATCGGTAGGTAAACCGGTGTACTTAAGTTACAAGAACATTTATTTCAAGGCTTTTTGTAGTAGATTACAAATTCCCATATAAGTTTTTCTCTTTTGCGATGAGAATTTTTACTTTGTGTTTCCCTATTTTAATTAAATAACCACTCTCTTCTTTTGCAATTTTTGTAGTTTTTATTTCACAAACAAAACCAACTTATTATTATTATAGGCAATTATTTACTTTACTTTAATTCTTCTTGATCACAAAAACATTACCAAAACTTCTAGTGACATTACTCTGTCCCATAATAAAACAAAAAAAAAACCTTTTCTGCCTTAATTTCATAGTTAAATTAAAATTGCAAACTTTAATGGCAGACATAGATTTTAAAACTTTTCTTTCAATCACAATATGCTGTTTTACATTTTGGAATTAAAAAGAATGTGGTTTTTGTTACTATCAAACACGGAATGAATGTAAAAATGTGATTTTTTTCCACTTTGACATCTTCTTAAAAAAAATGAAAATATCAAATCGGATAATACTGAAAATTCAGCAAAGGTTAATAACGACAACGACATCTGTTCGCTAGAATTGGAAATAAAATTGAGTACGTTCGTTTGCTTTTTATAGTATATTCAAAATTTAACTAGCAGTTAAGTTTTAGAAAATTTTAAAATTATTATTAATGTAAAAATGAACGGAAACTAATGAAATACATTTCTATTGAATTGAAAACAAAGAGGAATTTGGTTTTATTATTGTTTTGCGATTATTGCGATCGTTACACCATGAATTCAAGGTAAAAATCAAGATTTCTACTCTTGAAATCACAAAAACGTCGCCATCCCCTCCATGACAGAAAACCACCGAACTACTTCCACCTATTAAACTGTATCTGGGATCGAGATACCCACAGTCACTGGCGTCAAGGCAGATGACCGGTTCCAACACTCATGAAGTCCTTAAGAACTTCACTGAGCATTGAGACCGACCATCCATCCGAACGTCAGCACCATGGACACCCCGATACAACCAGTAAGTATGACCTGAAGATGTGAACCTCAGAGACGACAATCAGCCAGAGGAACAACCCTACCTAACGAAAAGACATCATTCCCTGATGTCTTTCGCGTGATGGACTCCAAGATTCTTACCGCTCATATCTGTGCACTCGTAGAGTACATTTCCAATCTTAGTCTTAATCATTGCAGGTAAGAACTTTGGAGCCAATTTTGCCGAGAACTTTTTTGTAGCGTCACTCAAATGATGTTGCCGTACATACACACGTTGTTGTGGTTGAGAAGTCCGTAGTTTTGATCGCAGATTATACTGATGTTGCGATTTCTTAAAAGCTGCTTTTAAATTTTGTTGAACCCGGTTCCTGAGCAGAGTCAAATGATCAGTGCGTTCTATTTCCTCACCAGCATCTTCACCAAGCTGGTGTAGTGATCTAAACAAATGGTAAGTATTTCCATCCGAGATTGGATGTTGACCAAACAATAAATAGTACGGTGAGTACTTGGTAGCAGAATGTACTGCAGCCCGCAGTGCATATGCGATTTCACCAATTTGTGAATCCCACTTGGTGTGTTGACCTTTAATGAACGCTCGAATTGCTGCTAAAACTGACCTATTGACCCGCTCTGACGCGTTACTTTGAGGACTATAAACACCGGTCCTAATGTGTTTAATGCCGAAACCTGACAAAAGATTTTGAAAGTTCCTACTAGTGAACTGTTTGCCATTGTCACTGTGCAGAAACTCTGGTACCCCATATGTAAGAAACACTTCATTCCTTAGAAAAGCATTCACCTTCGGTGAAGTTGCGTTTCTAAGTGGTTTCAGTAGTACAAACTTCGTAGCATGATCCAGAACTATCAATAACACCGTATTCCCAAGTGTAGAACGAGGATACGGTCCCAAAAAATCTATATAGACTCTCTGCCATGGACGTGCTGTTTCGAATTGATATTGCATCGGAGGACGCAATATCTGATTCGTGGCTTTTGTTTGTTTACACGTGTCGCAGAACACAACATAGTTGTGTACCTGTGACGCCACGCCCGGCCAATAATAAAGACGTCGAAGTAATTCTAAAGTCTTTTTAACACCTCCATGAGCAGCAGTACTATCATCATGATGTTTCTGAATCATGTTGGAAGTCATCGGTTTTGGTACCCAGAGTTTCCACACAGGAACATCGTTAGGTATTGCATCAGGTCTTGGCTCAATACGTATGTATAGCTTATCATCCACGACTTTAACTGATGGAAAGTCCTTTGGTGATGATTGAACTTTAGCTATCATATCCATATATTCGTTGTACCGATAACCTTCATTGTCGATTTTGATGTCGTTAATGTGATGTGTTAATGCTTCCGTCAATTCCTCGTGTGTATCGTCATAAAGACGAGATAGAGCATCAGGGACTATATTTTGGGTACCTTTTTGGTGGACAATGGTAAAATCCATATGTTGGAGTTTTAGGCTCCACCTAGCCAGACGACCACTCAAGTCTTTCTGTGACATTAGCCACTTCAGACTTGAGTGATCAGTCACAATTGTGAATCGGTGACCTTCAACATAGCCCCTGAATTTCTTCACACTCAGAATTGCCGCAAGACATTCAAGCTCAGAAACTGAATAATTCCTTTGAGCTCTATTTAATTTCTTCGACATGAAGGCTATCGGACACTCTTGTCCGTCAGTATCAACCTGATACAACACACTACCTATCCCTGTCAGACTCGCATCGCATCTAATAAAGAACTCTTTATTATAGTCAGGGTTTACTAATACTGGTGCTGTAGTCAGCAATCGTTTTAAATTTTCGAAAGCAGCTTGCGCTTCTAATGTCCATTTCAATTTCCCCGAACTCTTCTTCAATAAATCCGTAATCGGTGATACCACGCTTGCATAATTTGGTATGAAACGTTGGTACCAACCGGCCATTCCTAATAGTCTACGTATTTGTTTCACTGTTGACGGAGCTGGATACTCAGCAACAGCTCTTACCTTGTCAGGGTCTGTTCGAAGACCATCTTCACCAACCAAAAATCCCAAGTATTTCACCTCTCTCAGAACAAATTTGCTTTTCTTGAGGTTTATTGTTAACCCAGCCGCTCTTAACAATGAAGAGACTTTGGACAGCAATTCCATATGTTCCTGGAACGTGGAAGAGACTACCAATAGATCATCTAAATAAACAAAGACATTTTCGTGATATTGATGTGGTATCACTTTGTGCATTAGCCGACACATTGTCTGGGGAGCATTGCACAATCCAAAGGGCATAACCCGGAATTGATACAATGGACGACCAGGCACTGTGAAGGCTGTCTTGTCTCTAGATGCTTCTGCCAGAGGAATCTGCCAGAAAGCATCTTTGAGATCAATACTGGAAATGTACTTTGTGCTATTTAGACGACCTAGTAAGCCATCAATCAAGGGAAGTGGGTAAGCGTCCTTTTTCGTTAGTGAATTGACACGACGGCTATCAATACATAATCTGTTTTTACCAGATTCTTTTTGTACCAAAACCACTGGCGAGCACCAAGAACTGTTACTCTCTTCGATCACGCCCATTTGAAGCATTCGGTCGAGTTCGGCATAAACCTTTAGTTGAACAGCCGGCGATGTGGGATAGTGCCTCTGTTTAACAGGTGCATTATCACCAACATCGATGACATGTTCAACCAAAGAAGTCTTTCCGAGTCCAGACACTTCAAATGACGGGAAAGAATCCTTGATCATATCCAGTTCATGTTGCTGATCAGTGGTGAGGTTATGTGTATTAAAGGTTTGTAGCTCTGTGCGAGTCAGTTCACTAACAAAAGAAGGAACAATACCGAATTTCTCCCAGAAATCTATGCCCAGGTAGAGCTCTTCTCGTAATCCAGGAACTATATGGAACCGCATTGGTTTAGTGGAGCCATTCACAGTTATTGGAATTTCGATGTAACCCAAAATTTTTGTTGCAGTACCATCTGCCGTACGAATACACGAAGTGTACTTACGGTAAGTTGTACCTGATGATTCCAATAAATCCAAGGAATTTATTCCAAGTATTGTGATTGACGCTCCACTATCCAATAATCCTGAAATATTTTTGTTCAAAATCTTAATTGTTAGTCGCGGCCGAGGATCCTTTGTTTCTGAAAGGATAGATGAAATACAAGCTTTACGAAATAATTTCCTCATCCTCCAATATCTAATGTTGCGTTCAAGACGTCTAAAATATGTGTGATGTAATGAGGGGAAATTAAATGTATTCGATGATTTTATTTGGGTTTCGTTGGTGGTTGCCGATCTTCCTGCGTCGCTACATCTCTCGTCGCCTTCTTCGTGCTGTTGTTCGGGCTGTTTTGAATCCATCGTTTCAATATATCCATCTCGATCTAGTTCCACATCCACCTCATAATCATCCACCTGCTGTAGCTTGCTAATTCTTAAATTTGATGTTCTGGTCGGAACTGGTGTGGACCACAACCGTTCAAACTTCTGACATAAAGTCCGAAGTTCATCAATTGAATGTATTGTTGCAGCTAGAGTAGCGTTTTGGAGCTCCACACTCAGTCCCTCCCGAGCAATCTCTAGCATTTCACGGTCAGCAAATGGACGTGCTAAGCGACGGTTTAACGAACCAATCTCCACTAGATACTCGTATACGCTCTCCTTTGACTTTTGTTTGCGGTTCAGAAGAACGCGCAAGATCGCCTTATCATCAGTGAGCGTACCGAAGGTTTGTAGGAGTCCCTCCCTTAGCACTGGATAGGTCACCACCTCATATTCATGAGTTAAGTTCAAATAGTATCTGTCGGCAGCCCCCTTGAGATACCGTGGAACGATAGACCTAAGGTCGTCCCAATTCACACGGTCCCTCCTGGCAGCCGCCTCAACTCTGTGAACGAACTCATGAACATCAGGAGAGTGACCATCTCCTGTGAAGGTTGGAACCCAATTTGAGTCATAACGACTCAAATTGTTCCCATGAACCCCTCGGTACTCCACTGGTGCTAACGCTGGAGCCGCGTCACGCCATACCTGAGGAGGTTGGTTGTATGGTGGTGGTGCTGTAAGTGGAGCTTGTGGATATAATGGTGGTGGTTGTACCTGTGGTACTGATGGATAATTTAATGATAATTGCGGTTGTACTAATGCTGGACTATTGTGTATGTGTTCAGCTTGGAGTGATGGACCCAATTGTGGTATTGCAAAGTCCTCTGCCCAATTGTTCCCCCTGAAGTTCACACCCCGAACCAGACATTCGATCTGTAGTTCGGTGGGTTCCAAACCATAGAACGGATGGTCAACGTCTAGTTGGTTTGACATTTTGATGGTAAAACCCGAAAAATTATGAACTCGCTAACAACAACACTAAAACCAATTCCCAACAAGAAAAAAGGTGGAGTTAATTCGCCCGGAAAAATTCGTCCGATGGAAGTTGTAAAACGCAAAGAAATGAAAAAAAAACAACGAACGCCCCAATTCAAAAAAACACAAAAACCTTTTTGTAAAAACACCCTTTGTAAAGGAACAAAAAGGAAAGACCACCGTCGTACCCAATCTTTGCTGAATCTTTTACAAAAGTTCCTAAAATATTGTATGTGTAAAAATATAATTTATTTATTTAATTTCAGATATACTGAAATATATATATATACCTAAAATTAGTTATTGACGATAGCACCCCTAAGAATATTTATTTATTTTTAAAAGAAAATTGAAAAATAAAAATATTTAGAAGAATGTTTATTTATTGGATGCACCGTCCTAACTAGAGATTGCGATTTCCCGACATTTTTCGTGTCTCGAGACATCGAGACTTTTTTGTCTCGCTATATTTGTGGTCTCGAGAATTCGAGATTTTTTTTTCTATGTCTCGAAAGTCTCGAGATTTCCCAAGACTTTCATAAAATAAAATAAAATTCAAATAATTACAAAAAGTCTTGTAAAATTATTTACTTTTATTAACTAATTAAAAAAAAAAACAATATAGTAAAAAAATATAGAAAAAAAAATACAATTTATTATATATAAATAATATATATGTATATCAATAACAAAAAAAAACAAAATCTCATTCACATTTCATGTTAAGGAACAAAAATAATATTAAATAATATATTATTATTAGGAACATATTATTACTAGGAACAAAAATAATATAAGCTTCTTTAAATATATATATATTTTTTCTGAAAATAGGACTTCTCTATCAGATGTGCTATAGCTACCAAGATACCCTTTTAAAAGTATGTGAAAAAATAAAATTTATAAGGAAATGTTCTTCATAAAAAAACATTTTAAAAAACAAAGTGTATCTATAGCTCTATCTGATAGACGAGTCCTTTTTTTGGAAACTAAGCTTCCCGCTGTTGAAAAGTTTCGTTCGTTCTGAGTAGACGTTGGTCTTACTGTTAATAATGCATTTTTAAGCTGGTTTAAATTTGGAGTTATTTGACCAGTTATTTTACATAAATTTATTTCTTTCACCACAGAATTCACATTATTTTTTATAATATCTGTTGCCAAGCTCTTGTCTACTGAAGCTCTTAGCTTTTCATTTAATGATTTTTCTTTATTTTCTACGACTATTTTAATTTCAGAATTTTCGTTTTCCGCTTCATTCGACACTAATTCATCATCAAAAGCATTTAATCTCTTCAGAAAGTATTTTGCTGTTTTTACTAATTCATTTTGTGACACCATCTTAAAGTAATCTGCAGATGAACTTCCAGTATCAATACTTTTACTATAGCCGTTAGGATTATTTAAAAATTTCAAAAGAGAAATCAATGATGCATTTCTTCTTTTAAAAATTTGTATTTTAATTTCTTGCAATAATTTTTTTGATAATAATGAATCATTTTCTTCAAGAGTATCAAATAGGAATTTTAAAATACCTTCGCTGGCTAATAGATTTGTATCTTTTCGTGATAAAGCTTCAACAGCGATTTGTACAGGTTTTAATGCCGATAATATATTAGTTGCTTGTATTGTGTCATCACTTTGCCATAAATTACTCAAATTTAAACTAACTAATGCATTTCGTATTGGTCCAATAACTCTAAGGAATCGTTCAATCATGGTTATCAAACTATTCCATCTAGTTCTGCAATCGAGCAATAACTGCAACTCTTTATTTTCAATTTCACTTATATATTTTTGAAGCACCGAGTTGCGTACTGGAGAATTTTTGAACTTTTTAACGACTGTGCGAATTTTAGTTATTGTCGATTTTATATCTGGAGTTTCATTAATCAAACTATTTGCTTCTGCGGTTAATTCATCTTCTTCTTCTTCTGAAAAAAAATCTTTTTCATTTTCACATTCGCTATCGTCAAAATCTGATGGTCTATCCTTGTCAAGTACATTTTCTTGTAAAGTTTTTGTATAAAAAACATTAATCACAGCCAGGTGTATTGCGTGGTTATAACACAATTGTAATATTGCTGGGGATAACTCTCCAAATCTGACCATCACGCTGGCTCCATCACTTGTCGTAGCAACAATATCTTTTTCAAAATTAATATGGAACGAATTTAGTTTTTCATTCACCAATTGAACCATTTTATCTGCTGGACAGCTTCCATTAATGCGTACAAGCCCCAAATTTTGTGTTTCACCATTTTCGTAATATATTTCAATGTTTAAGTATCTTCTATTTCTGTAGCTTGTCCACTCATCAATACTTTGACTAAATTTCCGATTTTCCGATTTTTCTAAATTTATTTTTGAGCAAATTGTTGCCTTAATTTTGTCACTGTATTTATAGATTAAATTCATAATGTCGGTTGGTTGTTTCGGTAGATTAAATCCCTGCAACTTTAAGCTGCTGCGTATGAATTCGCAATTTGAAATTTTTTGTATAGGGATGTTATCATATGCAGCTAATTTTGCAATAATTTCCTCGAGCGTTGTGCTTCCATGATTTGTATTGCTAAAATATTTAGTTAGGTTATGATCACTTTTGTACTTCAACCGCTTGGAATGAAAATTTGCTGTTTGTGTTGTTTTTTGCATTTGATGCTTTCGTTCTAAATGACGATGCAATCCAGTGGTTGATGATCCTTTACAACTAATGAGCTTATTGCAAAAATTACATTTTGCTAGATTTTTGTCATCTTCACTATGTTTGAAATGTTTCCATACATTCTGGTATATTTTGTTGTTTTTTTCATTACTGCTCATTTTGAATGCTCTAAAATATTTCAAATAGGAAATATAATAAAATTTAAAAGCAAAAAATATTTCTGGATTAAATAACTCACCACATCCATCCACCGTAAACAACCAATGCAAATTAAATTGATTATGAAAGGTGAGTTTTTCCAAGTTTTTTTTGTAATCACGAGAAAAGAATATTTTGCGCAAAATTTAATTCACTGGAAAATATTTTATAAATAAAGGTAAATTTCATTAACTTGTGAAATACATTTTAACAAAACATTAGATATAATCAAATTATTTTCTTTCTAAATATGTAGAATAGTAGTAGTACTTTGTAATATAGAAAATAATTTTGCTATATTTTTAAAACGTAATATAATAATTTTATAGCAAACTAAATTATATATAAGACAATTGACTGACAGCAATAACAATTGACTGACAGGGGTGCGTTTCGAAATTAACTATGGTTAACCGCTGTTAACTTTACTCTACCAAATGTCGTTCCATAATTAACCGCAAAATAAAAAATTTACTGGATGAGAGATGGATGTACTATCGTTCCAAAACTTTAAAAATTAGTTGTCATAGTAAATTGTGACGTCACTACTTTAACTTTGTTACTCAAGTCTAGAGTAGAGTTTGTTGAGGTTCTAATGTCAAAACATATAAATATTTAAAACGACATGTCAACCGATTTATAAAACACAATATAATTTTTTATAATAAAAGAAAATTTTAATTGGTGTGGAAAAAAAAGTTAGAAATTATATTATTTTGTGAATATTTCGTACATTTAATTATTATTTACTAAGTATTTAATAATTTTTAGTGAAATGTGTTATTTTTATTATTTTTATTTGATACTGAAGACTGAAAATTAAATTAAAGTTATAAAAAACATACACTACATTTTTAGTTTTATTTATCGTAATTAGAATATTAGTTTTTATTAATTTTGAATTTTTAGCGCTCTTTTACAATTTAACTTTGACAGCTTTACTATGGTAATTTGAATTTAATATTTGACGTCACTATTTTGACTATGACATTAGTGACATTATTACCTTATGGTTAACCGTGGTTAATTTCGAAACGCACCCCAGCAGCAAGTATAAATTTAAGAGTCAAAACAAAAAAAATATCTGTCAATTTAACATTGTTGCCACTTTTAAATATTATTAGTTATTTCCCTTTAGGAAATTTGATTACAATATTAAAATTACGGAAAATAAAATCCAAATTCAAATGAACATAAAAATTTTGGAAAAGAAATTTTTTTTAAAAATTTCTAATTTCTCGAGACTACGAGAAATTTCTCGAGACTACGAGAATTCCCGAAACATGAATATTTAAATTTCTCGAGACACGAGCCATTAAAATATGTAAAAGTCTCGAGATTTCTCGAGACAGGAATTCCCGATCACAATCTCTAGTCCTAACTCTGAAATATTGATTTATTTTTTTAAAAAAAATAAAAAATATTTATTTATATCTTGATGTAATTTGCTTAGTTAAAAAAAATTATTTATTTAGTTACCTAAAATTAACTTAAATTTTAAAAAAAATTATTTATTTAATAAAAATTTTATTTAGTTAATTGAAAAATTTATTTGATTTATTTTATTTTTATTTTTATTTAATAATTAGATAAGAAATTCCCAAAGTCAAGATTCGTCTGGAGACAATTTAAAAAGTAAGTATGGTACAATATCCATTTTGTTTAAATTTGAATTCCCGCGTTCGCGAGCCCACTCCAACCATGCATGTGAGAACTGACTAGAAAAGCCCCTAACGACCAGATTCTACAGAACAGATTCTCCCCAACCTAATAAAACAATCACAACTGTCACGATTAGACCTTAGGTCCATTTCTACTGACCCAGTTGTGCTTGTTTAATCTACAAATAAATTACACCTAAACCTAATGCGAAAGTTGAAGAACGCTCCCGAGCACCAGACTTCAAACCCTAAACTCTATGAAAATTGTTCTATTGAAAACTAAATGAAAAAATGGAAAAGTTTTTTGAATTTGTATGAGGTGAAGCCTCTGATCCTGAAAGCAAAGTACAATTGGTTCTTCTCTTCATTACACCGAAGAAGCCCCTGAGCAAAGAATGGTACTACTGGTTTGCACCTAAGTACAAACACAGCACCACCACTCCTCGTCCCTGAGGACTTCCTCGCCGAATGAAGAGAAGAAACCAATGTTCTTCGATCGCATAGCCCCGATGGCCATAGGCGATCTAAGAACGACATCAATGTTAAGGGGATAAGCCCCATGGATGGCTTGTTAGGCCTACCGCTGTGAAAGATATTAATTATAACCTAGTACAATACCATATATATATATAAAAACACCAATAATTGGTTTTCCAAAAGAAATTCAAAAAAGTTAATCACCAATAAAAAAATTGAAAATACAAAAAATATATCCTGCACACACCCATATCATGTTCAATGAGCGAATTCAACGAACCATTGTACTTGTATTTGTATACAATAACCTATTTACAACTATGTACAAGAATATTTACAATATGTAACCCTGTACATTGACAGTACCAAAAAATATTTACAAAATATGTACAATGTCATTCCAAAATATGTACACGATTATATGCAAAAAAGATATATGAACTATATACAAAAGAAAATTATTTACAAATATGTACAATATGTACAAAAACAAATTCAAAATGACAGCACAAAAAAACAATCTCCAAAAAAAATTGCTGTCCCAAAACGGTTTTTTTTTCAAACAAACAAAAAATAATTAATTTTAATTAATTATACAATGAGGAGCAGGGGCCTCCTTCTCAACCCCTGGAACCTCCTGATTGTATACATATTCTTAAAAAAATTAAAAAAATTCCAATCTAACCACAAAAAAAAACCAATACTGGTTATCCAAAAATCAATCTAACCACAAAAAAAAACAATACTGGTTATCCAAAAATTTATATAACCAATTTTTATTTTCAAAAACAATAATATATGATGTTCCAAAAATATTATTACCAAAAACCGGCTTGCCAACGCCCAGCAATAAAAATAATAAATAACTCAGCCAGAACTGGTTCTATAAATCAATATTATATCACAAATTAACCGTAATTTCGGTTATACTACAAAGCAAAAAACCTAAAGGGTCCCGTTTTGTTCGGCGTCACGTGTAACTATAATGCCACTGTATCGTGGGTTGGACTTTTATACACAATTTTAAAATTAAACATACGGGGTAGCGAATTGTCTTATCGACGAGGCTAACTTGGAATCTCTTATCTCTTATTTTTTTATTAGACTGTCATTTAAAAGAAAAAAATAACCAAAAAGAATTTACAAAAAAAAAAAAATAATCATGTAAAACAAGAAATCTACTTATCTTAAAATAATACTGGCGTTGATTGTAGCTTCTTCCTCCTGTGTTTTTATCAAGCGTTCATCAGTAAAATTATCAACTCCAATTATCAATTTGTATATTGTTTCTGAGACGTTGTTATATCCACTTCACAAACCAGAGTTTGATATACTATTCCCTCCCTTGGTACTATGATTTGGTGCAACGTCTACAAATTCCTTAACACTTCCAATAATTCATTAATCAAACCATCGGTAGGTAAACCGGTGTACTTAAGTTACAAGAACATTTATTTCAAGGCTTTTTGTAGTAGATTACAAATTCCCATATAAGTTTTTCTCTTTTGCGATGAGAATTTTTACTTTGTGTTTCCCTATTTTAATTAAATAACTACTCTCTTCTTTTGCAATTTTTGTAGTTTTTATTTCACAAACAAAACCAACTTATTATTATTATAGGCAATTATTTACTTTACTTTAATTCTTCTTGATCACAAAAACATTACCAAAACTTCTAGTGACATTACTCTGTCCCATAATAAAACAAAAAAAAACCTTTTCTGCCTTAATTTCATAGTTAAATTAAAATTGCAAACTTTAATGGCAGACATAGATTTTAAAACTTTTCTTTCAATCACAATATGCTGTTTTACATTTTGGAATTAAAAAGAATGTGGTTTTTGTTACTATCAAACACGGAATGAATGTAAAAATGTGATTTTTTTCCACTTTGACATCTTCTTAAAAAAAATGAAAATATCAAATCGGATAATACTGAAAATTCAGCAAAGATTAATAACGACAACGACATCTGTTCGCTAGAATTGGAAATAAAATTGAGTACGTTCGTTTGCTTTTTATAGTATATTCAAAATTTAACTAGCAGTTAAGTTTTAGAAAATTTTAAAATTATTATTAATGTAAAAATGAACGGAAACTAATGAAATACATTTCTATTGAATTGAAAACAAAGAGGAATTTGGTTTTATTATTGTTTTGCGATTATTGCGATCGTTACAATATTTCAAATTGACAGATCTAGTTTGGTTCTATCGTTCCATGATTCTTTTAATAAAATTACGTTTAGTCAAATGAATTCCAACCTACAATCAACATTTGTTTCATAGGACTGGCTTTGGGAAGAAGACAACATTCAAGAAATAAACTAATATAAGCCTTTTTGTATTTTGATTTATATAATTTTTATTGATTTGTTTTTGTACTGCTGAATTATTTTCACTATTAGCTAATTAATAGTTTGTTTACATTATTCTGTGATTCATAAATAAGAGATTTGCAAGTGTAATTTGTTTGTCATAGATTCAACAGTTTTCCGGTTTAATATTTTGTTTTGTTTGAAAAAAGTTCAATTTTCTCTACATACTATTGCACTATAAAATTATTACAGTCAAGTTAATCGAGGTTGGGGATCTGTTCTTTTCGTTAGGTCTGATACAGTACCACTAGTGCAGAAAAATCCACAATCACTTCTAGTTTAGCTTTGCCGGCAGTCATCGTGAATGTTCAACTAGCTATGTTTCTCTTCATCTATTAACTTTCACCGGTTTTGTTTTGATTAAACTTTCGAAAAGCCTTTTTTTAACTTTTATAACTTTATATTTTTGCATTTACTAGAAAACCATAGATCAGTCTTCGGAATGATCAATTTGGACCGATTTTCTTTTATGTCCTGACATAATTTCAAAAGGAAATTCAACTAATTTTTTAATTGATTTGTCATTGATGTTGCTTGTCATGAATAGCAATTTTTTCGCTGGAAGAACATAAGCACTGGCAGTTTGTATTTATCTATTGGTTACCGAGCAACAACACTTATAACATATTCGAAATCACACATATATATTACACACTTCGACCAAATTTGCAGTTTTCATGTTAATCGTCACGTTTAGTAAATAAATCATCGAATTAAAAGTGCAGAAGGTTTCCTGGTCACATTAACTTGCTAATGTTACCGACTGTAAGCCTTCGATATTCCTAAGTGTGCACTTTAGGCCATCTTAAACAATAAATGAGTAAATGAAGTAAATAAAAGAGTAAATGAAGAAAATAAATTACACAATTACCTTGAAAACGCACTAAAGAGCGGGCAAACAAAATAACAATGTTAATGATTTTTTCTTTTTTTCCTAAACATAAATTTTCAAAGTCACCAAGCTCACAATTACAAATTTCAATAAGGTTTTGTCTACATATATCTTTTTTCTTGACTTGTTTTGAATGCACTGTTTTTACTTTTCAAAACATTTATCTTGTCTGTTGGGATCAAACCTGCACCGGGTAACCGGGTTTTACCCGGTTTTTTTGGTTATTTAAAAAACTATCTTGAGGACTACTTTAAATATATTATTAAAGTTTTATTAAACACAAATGCAAGCACTCCTTCTGCAGAGAGTAAGGTTGAAGTGTTTTTGCTCATTTCTTTTACCGCCATGTCGGCTTTAATATTTCTATTAAATCTACCAAACATTAAAGTTGCTCTCATTATATAAATCTTCACGCCCGATTTCTTCCACTGCGCTTCATATGCAATCTTTTAGTTGTACGAACTTCTTCATCATAGGAATAAGTGGGTTCCATTTTGTTTTGCAGTACCAATATAAGTTTAAGTTTTTTTCCAGCTTTTTTCAACAAAGCGCTGCAATAGATAATTTCTTACTGTAGATTGTCTGAAAAATTTCACAGTCTTTTAAAATTTTTGAAGTATTTCGTTAATATTAACATCGCCTAAATTGTACCTAATATTATTTTATTTCTTATTCTTGTGAATAATACAAGGTGTATGCAGAAAAACATAGAAATATTTATTATATGGTCGCCAGCAGAATAATTTTTTTAAAAAATTTCTGTAATTTTTAAAAACGGTTGTCGATAAACAATAAATTATTATAATTATAATTAAATAAGACAATTTAATTAATTAAAGTTATTGGTGCGTTTAGAAAACAAAGATTTTTTCGAATGCGGTGTGATGATTTGAAATGCACGGAGTACGCGAAAATCTGTTTTCTAACGAGTTCGCATCCTTCATTGGAATTAATTAAAACAGTTTCTTAAAGCGAAATTTGATTCTGAAACTAAAAGTCTAAAAACAAGTATTTATATGCCTTCGCTGAAAATAAAGAAAAACGTTTAACTTTCTTAAGTAAAAAAACGCTTAAGTCATGAAAAACGAAATAAATATTTTAAGTATAACGAAAAAAGCTGTAAAACCTACAAAAATTTCCTGCCCTAGAAATCAAAACATAAAATTGTAAATTGTTTCGAAAATTTCTTCCAATTGAATACTGGAGAAAAAGTTCAAATCGTTGATGAAAATGTTATGTTCGAATACTTTTTTGAAAAGATTATACCTAAGAATTTAATATAAACAACCAAAATAAAGTTATGACGGGTAAATCCGCAGGCGAAGATAATAAAGTCTTCCACATTATGGGTAACGTATTCGATGTCAACAATTAAACTGTAAGTTACGAATATTTCTATGCAGAAATGATATCCATTTCTATACGAATTTTAATTAATATATCTACATATCTACATATATTTTATTGCATCCACCATACGAAATTTCTTACTAGGACAATAAAATTTTTTCGATGTTTACAGAAGAACCCGGTTTTCACGACAAAACCCGGTTTTTGTCGGTTTTGTAGAAATCAACAAAAAAACGGCTAACCGGTTTCGGTTTTATCCGGTTTACAAGCCCTACTTGAGGCCAAATTGTTTTATCGTACAAAACATCCATATAAAAAAACAAAAGTTTTTTTTTAAAGTTATGAACTGCAAATAAGATATGGTTTTGTGTAAAAGTAAACCAGAGAGAGTAACGCTTTAAACAGTTACATTATAAATAAAAAAGTAAAATACTCTGCATTAAAAACACAAGTAAAACGATTTTAAAAATAAAAATTTAATTAATAAATATACATTAAAAAACAACTAACGATCAACTCTGTACATGTAAATTAATATCTAAAATATAAATACGGAATACGGTTTTTTCAAAGAAATTCTCCCCTTTGTTGTTAAAAAGTTTATTTTTCATCAAAATATAATTAAGAAGTTATTATTTTCTTGTGGTGGGTAGATGGTAAGTTATGGCAAATGTTTTATGTTTTTTTTGTTGTGTAAAAGAAAGTTTGTTTTATAGTTTCTTTTTGGTTTTAATGTTTTATTTTTTTATACCATTAGTAAAGAATTTAAAATAAAAATATTATTCTAATGATTGAAAAATAATTATTTTCCGGAAATAACAAACCAAAGAAAATGTCACTTATGATACGTTTCATTATCATTTAATTATTATGACAACATCAACTTGGCAACAGTATCGTAATATATTTATTACGCGCTAGTGCGTAATGAAATATAAAATAATCAAAACTGGCCATAATAACGATTATTGATTCATCAAAGTTCAACAAACACAAAACTTGTTCACTCTGTGCTCTTACTTCAATATCGTTCGAAACGACCGGCTAACATCAATGAATCAATCTTTTTATGTAACTTGAGTAACAAAGCAGGTATACAGATACGAAAAGTTTTGGTACATATAAAAATTGAATATCAAAATATGTATGTTATTCAACCTACATCACCAAACTTTTCAAAGAAAAACAAAAGAAATTACTTCAAATTTTCCATTCAAATTTGAACATTATCTCACAAGGGAAAAATATTTTTCATTACTTTTCTTAAAGTTTTTTTTACCTTTGTTGTTAATTAATCTAAAATTTATATATCTTAAGAACGGAAGTATAAAAAAAATGATTTCATTATAACTTTTCGTCAAAGTTTTGGTTTCACGAAAATTTAAATTAAATTTAAATAGCATCTTTGTTACTGATTCAATTGTAAAGTAAAAATTAATATTTTGTTCCTAATGCAATTATGGAACTTTTGAAAATAACAGATATTTGTTGGTTTTCAATAATAATAAATTTAGGAAACTTTCTTAGGAAACTAATTTGAAGCACTTGGAAAGAATTGACGTTGGATTTAAAACACAAACCCGTTTCGATCAACGGTTGTGGCTAGGAAAACACGACACAGACTAGGAAGCCTATTTCGAAATTTCGTATGGATTTTTCTCATATTGGTGTCATCAAAGGGAACATGGAGTATCGCCACTATTACCACAGCTCCAACATAAAAAGTATTAAAAGGGATACAAAATCCTCATATTTGGAATAGTAAACTATTGGGACAGTTCTAAGGTATTATGATCCGCACAAGATGGACGAATATTTTGTATTTAAAGAAACCAAAGTTCTACAAAATTGTAAGAAGAAACAATAAGAAACTATATGAAGTGTATAGAATAAACAAATTTTTACACATCTAGCCACCAAACATTTTCTTTTGAAATCCGATATCAATTACAGCATAACAAAACCATAGCTTATCGAAAAGCAAAAATAAGAAGAAGAATGAGAAGAAATAATGGTCCTTTGACATTTAGTTAAATCGCTCATCTCAAGCAATCGACCAGAGAACGCGGTTGATAAACTTCCAAAACCAACATGAATGAAACCTAAGTTTTCCAGTTAAATAGTAAATTAAATGACAATTTTCATGTTAGCATAGATCGCTTTTCCTTTGTACAATCAACGGAACACGGTACTTAAATATTTCAAACAAATATTGAGATCAAAGTTGCTCCCTAGTTTAAAGCATCACTGAAAGTGGGAGTATCAAGTACAGAAAACTCTCACCCCAAAAATTGTTATGACCGCCAAATTACGTGATGTCTAACATGAATCGGTTGAACAAAAAGCCTACCATCTGATAAGAACTCTTGAGTTCTGATGGGAAATGAGCAGTAAGGACTAATTTCCTAACCAACCAACACTTTTCAATTTTTCAATTACGATACAAATTCATTGCATCGTTTCATTACATTTGTAATGTTTACACATATAAAACAAGTGAGGATCATGGTGCATTTTTTCATTTATATAAATTTATTTCTCAGTCAGCTGTTATAACAGTGATCCTTTCATTGCCAATGTTTAACTAGATGTTGGTAATAATAAATGTTGACGCCCCTATTAAATTGATTATTATCAAATGTAACTCGATTTAATGTTAATTAATAGATTGGGCGTGGTTTATGATTTGAACATTGTCTCTTTTTTTATCTAATTGAGTACGATCGTGATTCGTGGTTGATTGATTTTCGAGAAAATAATGCTTATGTGATCAAATTTTTAATTACTCTTTTTATTATGTAATATTAAGATATAAATAACAAACTATTTTTGAATATTGGTTGAGTTATAATATTGATTTCAATTGGAAATCATGTTCCGGAAGTTGTAATTTTAAATTAAAATAAAAATGTTCGTAACCATAAAAAAGATATAAAAAAAAGGTAAAAAAAGATTCGATTTAATGTAAAAGAAAATCAAATAAAGGAAAATCATATTGTGTTAAATTTATAAAAATTTATTGTTGAATATAATAAAATATACAAAAAAGAATTACATAGTTGAAGAAATGTTTTTATTTTCATGTGAAAGTATTATACCGCATTTACAGCGGCATAGCAAATTAGTAGATGTAATTAAAATCTGTGCTGTAAACACTTTTTATTTTAAAAGATTGCAACTAATTTGATATCTAGCCTTACTAAAAATCACATTTTTCTTAATTTAATACTTCACGCTGTGAACACCATTGCAACTAAAAATCTTTGATTTCTACACCGTCTCCTCTTCCCAAAAATGAATATACTATCTACTAATTTGCTATGTCGCTGTAAATGCGGTATTAGTGTTCGAAATTAAAGTTATCTATTCCTTTATTGGAAACCGTGAAATTGGTTAAATTATAGCGTCGACGAAGCAAATTACATCTGTTGATTAGAAATAAATAATATATATGCATGCTGATAGTTTGTTGATGTTTTTTATATGCAACAAAATTTGTTGACCGGTATAAAGTGCAACGAGTGGATAAAATTGATATTTCATATAGAATTAAAAAGGAAATGTATGTACTATAATTGGAAATTATGTAACGCTGGATATATTGAGAGATGGATTGCATGGAAAAGGAAAGGAACTTTTTGGACAGGACTGATATTGGAAGACAACATTCAACATACAATTAATGTAAGAACTTTTTGTATTATTTTAATTTATATAATTTTTGTATTATAGTTCGTTTCTTTTTGTGTTAAATTATTACATTTCTTGTTAGCTAAAATTTAAGTAGAAATGCTTGATAGGATTTTGTTAGTGTTAGAGTAAATTAGTGTAATTAGAGATTTTTCCCTGGTGAAAACCGCGAATAACCGTACATCCATCTATTAGTAAAAATTTAAAAACCCTTGGTAAATAGATACCGTGGTATCTATAATAAAAGATTGCGACAAAATTTAGATTTTATGCAAAGATATGTGACTTCAGAATCTGACCTTTCCATGTCACTCTATTGTAGTAAGAGGTCTGGTAGACCGTGCAGGTCTTACAGTTGGTCGTGCACGAAAACACTATCTTCACCATGCGCTTGCTCCAGCGGGTGTGAATTCTACGACCGACCTCACTCAAAAGAAATTTAGAATAATTAAAAAACCATTGGTGCCTTTATTGCCACCCAGGATCTCCAACAAGGAAGATCTGCCATGTCCCAACACTCTCTAACTTATATTTACGTTAACACTTCATTTAATCAAAAAATATTATTAACTATTACAAATTTGTAGACACTCACCCAACACTCGAACTTTCTCTCTTGATGCAGTTGATGACGTGATGATTAAATTTGATTCATAGTTGGATCCTTTAACTCGGCTTCCCTGACATTTACAATACTAGACTTTTCTCATATCAATAAAACAAATATGAATACTCTTTTGAATTATTTATTTATACACAACGGTAGTTCTCATTATGATGTTGAGTTTACATCTATTAATTTAACAGATCGTAACATTTGTCATCATAATTAATAGGTTAACGAAAATTTGAGCTTTTTAGGTTCGTGGATATATTTTATTTCAAATCATAGTTGGCTAAATACAATTTATCACCTAAACTATTATAATGGAATTTTTTCACTTCTCTTACTTAATATTCACCAAAAACTAATATATATTTTAATCACTTAAACTAAAAAAAACTCGGAATCATTCTGTTTTTATTTATATTTTGAATTTAAATCTAACACCAACTAAAACCATTTTGTTCGATTTCTCAAGAGACTTTACATTAAATGTAACAACTCGAAACACATCCGTTCCCACTAAAAACAAAAATCCACCTCCCAACTCAATTCCTAATTCCGCCCATTCGACTGATCCAAAATTCCAAAACAAACTGCCTGACTCAAAAAAGAACAATTAAATTTATTTCTCATGGCACGAGCCAAAAAGAATTTCATCAGTAATAAATTTTTTCTGTCTTTCAATTAAAATTGCAATTCTTTTGCTTTTTATAAATAGGGAACAAAAATTAGAAAATAATAAAAAAAATAATTTAATATGGGCTTCTGGTGTCAAATGGTTCGGTATAGTATATTAATATAGGTAAGGAGGTAGGAAAATGGAAGTACATATGATAATGAAAATCTTGCCCATTACAGGAAAGGACGAAGGGAGGAAGTTCAGCTGACTATATTCGTCCTGAGAATAAAAGAAAATTAAGAAATTAAATGGGAGTCGGGCTCGAACCCAAACCGCGAGAGACTCTCAGTCTCTACTGACTGAATTAGTCGGGCCAGACAAAACCAAATCAAAGTAATAACAAACAAAGAACAAACTAAACCAAAATAAAGTCAAAAACCAAAACAAACGAGGCCAAAAATATATACCAAAAGAAAAGTCTAAGAAAAACTTTTGGAAGAAACTAGAAAACCATTAGGATAGGAAGCAGAACCTGGTTTTAAAAAAATCAAAATAAAAAAAGAAATCCTTAACACATAATAAACAAAAATGGAGTTTTGGAAGAGAGTTTCGGTGAAATTAATGGATCACCAGAGGAAAAAGGTGGTCTAATTATGGCTCAAAAAGCCAAGGACTAGCATTTTCCTTTCCACTGTTCCCTGGCAAACAAAGACACCACAGAAACACCCTGTATTGAGAATAAAGAGGTTGGTTTTGGGATGAGTACGTCAGTTACAGCGGTCCGAAATACAGGCGGTTCAGTTCCCTTTTATCATCCACTGGTCTGCGCTCCTCCTACCCTCCAACAAGTTACGTTCTTATCAATAGAATTTTTGAAGACTATGACAGATTACTTGAGCGTAACATTTGGGTCCTGACCTGGTGGTTCGGACCGTGCCTTCCGCCCACAGAACAACGAATAATTACAAAAATTTATACAAAAATCAAAATCTTAACAAATATTTAAATACAATTCAAACAAAAAAAACAAATATCAGAATAGCAAAAAACATAAAAAAACAAACTAAAAAAAATTAACCGAAAAAACTCATTAAAACTTTATTTTGCATATTTTCAGATCAGAAGACATACGTGTTCAAACCATTCCGGGGTCACCATTTACGATATACGTGTTAATCTTTATCTTTGTTAATATAAGTTATAACGCTTTTATTCAACTGGATAATTTAAATTGTTACAAATTTTATTTAATATTTTGAACACAGGCTTACAATAACATGTATTAAAAGTGATAGTTCGAAAAACTATTACTTGCGGTTTACTCCCAACCAAAATTGAAGAAGACGTTCATTAACCCAAAATCGATTTTCGATATTAGATTTTTTCAAACATATTTATTAATTAATTTATTACTTTTTTCATAAGATTGAGCTTTTATCTATGTTCAATCGATTCGTGTCAGGAGTAAGTTAATTTATCGTTTATGTTTCTGTAGATATCAATTATTTAAATGCCAATATATTAATCCCTACAAATTCCAAATAAAACAAATTTGAAAAAGCTTTGAAAGCATAGTTGGTTTGAGAAAATTTGGCACCGATTGTTCTCCATTTTAATTTCATACACAAAGTTGATAAGTTATAGCATTTTCATGTTTTTCAAAAAAATTATGTGTATGCTTCATTTGTGAAACTAATTAATTTTAATTTACCAAGTTGAACATATAATTTTCATAAAATTTTTATTTTGAATGTTGAATTTATCTTAATTATTTCAATAAATTTCCAACTTTACTCGTATTTTCTTCTTATGTACGCTAAAGGACATTATTATTTTTCTTTATAAATTAGAAGAAATAAAACATGATTAAATTTTTAATCGAAAAACTTCTCTAAATAAATTTATTTATTTACTTAAAACTATTTTGTTTTTGATAACTTTTTATAGCTAAAGACAAATTGTAAGTAAATCTTATGTTGTATGTTAATAAATTATATAAATATTAGATGATTTGGTTCGTTTTGTAGGATTGTGTGTTGCGAAATTTAGATACTGGTTGTACGGTTTTTATAGAGCTCAAGGGAAATGATGACAATTTTGTTTTTGGAAAATTAAATTTTAATGTACAAAAGTAATGATATAAGAGCAACTGTGTTGCATAAATATTATTTTGAGATATAAGACATTCGCATCTGAAATAATTTATTTATGGAGAAAATGAAACAAAATAATTTCTTTTAATCAATATCTGAAAAATATCTATACAAACATCATCCAGAAAAAGGATATATAATCTAATAAGAATTGTTAGGGTCAAAAGAGTTAGAACAATAAAACAAATTTAACTTGTATCTCGTTAATACTCGTCATGTAAGCATTATAATTTTTACGTTTCTTAAGACGTAGGAAAAGAGTAACATTCTGATTGTGTTTTACAATTTTCTATAAAGATGCCTAAGATAGATGAAAATAAATGGAAAATTGATATTACATACCAAAACAACACGAGGAAATAGATTTTAGAAGAAATAACAAAAAGCTACGCTCTTTTTAAATTCTGATTTATTATAGCACAAAAGTAAAACGTGCAACAAGTCATCTAAACCCTATAAATAACATATCAAACAAACATCTACATAAATCAGAAATGTCAAGCTTGTCTATAATATATACGTTTTTAAAACACAGCTGTTTTAATGCTTAATGAACAATAAATTATGTTTTATGCAGACTAAAATCTGATTTATGGCAACAAGAAAATAGTTTCAAGAATGGCAACTAAACGTATTTAATTTATCCTAAATGTTATGATTTAGTAAATATAGTTAGAAATAATTTATATTTTTATTGCGTGTTTTATTTTATTACAACAAAACTAGCTATATTTCCATACAAAACAAACATGTTGGCATTCTTACATCTATTATTCGTTTAAACTCAAACCTCATCGCGTTACATATTGTAAAGATTATGGAGTACGATTTGATAAAAGAACATCATTTTGGAAAATACTCTTTAGAGAAAATAGTTCTACTAAAAGAATATAAAACGACTGAATAAATATTTGATGATAACAAAAACAAAATAACGCACAACATGACATTATAGTTAATCTAATAAGAAAATTAAATAAAACTACGGAGTCTATGGTAGAGTAAGTAAATAAACAAACATGAATGAGATATTACTAGCCAGTACTTACCACAAGCGGCATACATAATTGAGTTAAAGGCTCTCTACCAACGAGTTGGAACAAGTTTTCAATAAATTTCATCTGCAGTCGAGCGTCTGGTATTTATGGCAATACACCTCTAGACCACATGGAACAAATCAAGATATACGTCTTCACTGACAAAATTAAAAATTCTGAGACACGAAAGTCAGTTATGGTAACATCAAAGACAACATTCCACGAAACAGTTGCATTTGGAAATTGCGTTTTTCGAATTGTAAGTTGGGCCAATTCGAAGGAAGGTGGAAAAACGTAACAATATTCGATCCGATCCGAAACACGTAAAATGTGAATTGTAGTTTTTTTCTGAGAAACTTCAAACCATACCTTTGAATTGAAAATATTCCAATTACTTCCTTACTTACTTGAGTTTAATCTCAAAAATCCAAAAGTAACAATATTATATTTATAAATAATATCACACTGAACTTTTAAATTTAAATTGCACACGTAGTAAGTACTGTTTGATTATTTAATGAAAAAAATATAGAGCACGCTACCGCTATGTTTCGAGTATAGAGATAAGAAATTTTGCGAATTTGATTGATTTAATCTGGATACTCTGTTTATAGTGGCGGGCGGCTTTCGTCGATGCAAAAAAATTTCTGTTTTGAAAAATTTATATATTTTTAAAATTTTCCGCACAAAAATTTGCCGCCGTAGGCTACAGCCTAGCTAGCCTATTTAGAAATCCGCTACTGCACAAGAGTATCATTGAAATAAAAATAGTGGATAATTGTTTACAGCAGAAAGTATTAGTGCCAGATTTTATGGATTTTATCGTCATAGTTGGAATGGACTTTATGAATTTGAATGGGTTCGCATTGAGACAACAAAGTTTGTGAATAAAAGAATGTTCAATTTTTATGAGTGAATGAAGAGAAGAAGAAGAAGCTGAAAAACTCAAGGAACAAAGAAACTGAAGGCTACTATGAGTGAAATCATCGCAAATGAGGTTTTTGGATAGAAAAAAAAGGCTGAAGTCAGAAATCAAGAGAATATTTGTGCATCAAGTCTATAAGAAAAGTATCACTCTAAGGAAAACCACATCCATAGTTGTACAAGTGATCCGATAAAGAATCGATACGATAATTGAAGTGTGGCTACACAATCCACAACGGAGAAAAGCATTTACTCTAAAACTACAAACATCTTGGGAAAGACCTTATACCATCATAATAAAAACAAACGATGTCATTCATCGAATAAAGAAAAGCCAACGAGCAAAACCATAAGTCATGCTCGTGCATCTAAAAAGATTCTTCAAAAGAGGAAAATTAATTTTTCAGGACGAACAGATTTAAGTGGTGGAGGATGTGACGATTATGGAGTACGATGTAATAAAAGAACATCGTTTTGGAAAATATTGTTTAGAGTAAAACAGTTCCTCAAATATTTCCACTAAAAGAATATAAAACACCTGAATAAATATTTGAAGATAACAAAAATCTAACATACAAGTAGAAATTGTAATTTATCTAATAAGAAAATAAAATAAAACTATGTAGTCTATAGTATAGTACCTAAATATAGTACCTAACATATTAAAAAAAAATAGATTTCACATTTATGTGTGAACATTTGATGATCCTGTTAGTATGTTTTTGTTGTTAAGAGTTGGTTTGTGTTATAGAATTGTGTACAGATATAGTTATGGTTTCGTCTGCGTTTTAAATTAACAGTGATACAAGTGAATTATATATTAACAGGGACAGAAGTTAGTTATAATATAAGATGAATAAAATAATAGTAAACGATTTTTGTGAATACAAAAATAGTTAAGAAAAATAATAAGGGGAGAACTATTTTTTATTAATATGAAGTTTTGAATAAATAAAATTATAAGGTTTAGAAAATCAAGTGTTGTAATTCGAACCGAAGAGAAAAAGTTACTCGATCAAAAAGATTATCATATTTTGGTCTTCTCTATCAGTTGATATGTCATTCGCCTAGATCGGTGACAACTAATTTCTCTGGATTTCTAAGAGAATAGGCCCTTGCCTATTTTATAAATATTTTAGTTAAAAAATAGAAGCTGGAAGAAAAAACTGAACATCCATGTAATCAAATTAACCGAAATGAGATGATTGCTATATAAATCACCATAAATCGACACTAGAAAATATTTACAGAGCCAGCTGGTATTCTTAGACTCGTTCTTCGGCTCAGCTCAAACTTCAGCACGATGGATGTTTCCTTTTTTAATTGATATGTTAAATGTTTTTAGACAAAAACGTTTCTCATTATATGTTCTTACTATGTTTTTGACGTTACATGTTTGACATCGGTGAAGCAACCACAAACATTTTTTCAGTCCAACACTTTTCTAGTATTCGTTGATCGTGACCAATGGGCGGTTAGCGACAGACGGACATTTTTTGTTGCTTATTTAGTTAGGCTGGCTGTGCTACAAAACGTCGAAAAATGCAAAAAAGTGGAGGTAAAATTAATACCATCTTATTATTGTAATACTAAGGATTTTTAGATCGAAGTAAAAGAGAGCAGAGCAAATATAGGAGGCCAGTTTGAAAAACTCATTTTAACATATTTTAAGCAATTTGAGCGATTTTAATGTATTGGGAAACACTCATGTGTTCCTTTGCATTTTGATCTGCCTAACCTGAATTCGACACCAGAATTTGTTCTTACATTCCTTGGTTTTGTTATGATGCAATAAATCGAACCCTTAATTTCACATTTTGGGCTACTCATTTTTTCAAAATATTGTTCCTTAACATCGTTCCAAATTATTGTCTCAATTTTTGAAGCCTTTCGATTATTATGTTTTATTGCTTATTGGATTGTTCTCATCACTAGCCTTGGCACGTTTGAAAAACCAAAAAAATAAAAGATTTTAAAGTTTTTTCGATCTTATTTTCAGTTATCTTGTAAATTTGATATGATGCCATATTTTGAACCACTACTGTGGTGAATTTATGTTCCGACGGTTGGTGTTTGTGGTTGGTGAAGGGCGTTGAAAAACTTAACGAATTTAATGCGTTTCACTAACTATAAATACAAGCCGATAGAGGTCCTCTCGTCTCTTAGTCGCCAATTCTTATTCAATTATTGTGTTAATTGGATGATTCATGTTTTTTTTTCGGCTGACGGTCGGTGAAAGAAAATTAAAAAAATGGATGGCTGCAATTCAATGCACCAAAAAAATTAACTAAAATTAAAAGAATTTATAGTGTTAAGCCATTTATCAAATTAATTATTTGGAAAAACACGTAATAAGCAAAACCAATGATTAACAGCGGAGAACAAATCAAACGGCAGAAGAAATATAAAATCTATAACGTAAGTGAACAAAAATTTCTAAATTTTTTTTTTGAAAGAATATTACAACATGTCTTCCGCGTCCAAGTTAATGAAATTTAAAAGAATAATTTAATGTTTCTTGCTTAGTAGTGGTTTGTTTTTTTTTGTAAACCAAGCTAAAAAAAATAAAGAAAAATCGAGGTGTAATTTAAAACAAACAAAAAAATTTTGATTACATTCTTTTATGTAAAAACCAAAAACATAAATTAAGTAGTGAAACAAATACAATGAATAAGTTGTTTTTTGTGTAAATAAATAGAACAAGCTAGACAAATTTATCTGTTGTAAACTTTTTTTGCCTGTCATAGTTAATTTTTTTTATAATGGTTAATATTACTGAATAAATCAATTGTTTAAATCAATCGTTTAAATGCTTAATCATCTGGTGGTTGTCAAAACTCAAACTGGAAATCGGCAATAACTCTGTAGAGTTCCTATTACCGTTGTATTGGTCAGATCTTATTTTCTTTTTACCAATAGTAATCATTGTGCTTGCCGTTCAATATAACTTCGATCAGCGGTGCATGTACCAAGATTTGGTGTATCACGACCGACGATCAGCAATAGTTATATCAATCAACTCTAGTAACAATTTTAACTCCGAGTTAGTATACTTCAACCACCTTCAACCAATTCTCACATGCTCATTCATTATTGTCTGATCCTCATCATATTTGAACACTGAGAGTAAGATGATCGGCTAATTAACCTAAAAAGGAGCGGAAACTACTACTGACCTGGGGTGAGCACCTTCATATATATATGTATATTCATAGAGAAATGTGTGTATGGATGTGAGGTGATATGTATATGTGTGTAGGTGTGTGTGTGCGTGTGTGTGTGTGCGTGTGTGTGTGTGTGTGTGAGTATATGAGGTGCGAGAGCGTGTGAATGTGTGATAAACAACGGTGGGGTTGGACGTAGTGATCGCATCGCGGTTTTCTTCACGTATGATGGTCGCCAGAGTCTACTCATTTTACTTAGTTTTTCCTTGATCCGTTTATATATCGAAGTACGCGTACTATTGATTATTTGTGCTGAAGCAGCAGATTTTTCTTCTTCGATCCCACAGACTGTTGCTAGTTTTAGGGCTTAAAAATCTCACTAGGTGCGCGGCCTGCTATGCCACTTCATTGGCTGTCCAATGAAACAGCTCTCCATTACAGTTTGGTCTAAGGTATCAGGTAAAAAGGGCAATTGTTTTTTTATCTAGGAACAAGACCCATGTAAATTGATGCACTAAATCCGAATCCTATTAAATTGATCTTGCATGTCTCAGTTTGGTTCTAGCATAACAAAATATCTTTGGTTTGAAAATGTTTATTTATGTCGGTCTTTGTTCTAATTAAATCTTACTTGCCAAAAACAGTTTCTATTCATTTCTTTCTTCGGTATCAAGCTAATGTCAGCCATTATGACGTCAATCAAACTACTATAATATTTTTGTCTGATTACATCTTGATGGAACCGTTTTCTCTGTTCGTCGCCGATATTTTAAAAAACCTATCAAGGTCGTGGCAGCATAATTTTAAATTCATCAAATACCCCAACTTTTGACAGTTCTTCACCGTCTTCACCGTCTTCGCTATGAGTTTTTTGTAGGTGCATGCTGCAGCTTTCCTCAAATAAAGTTCAAACTTGTCAACTACACCGAGCAGTTTTGACCAATGTACAAAACGCATTGACCTTAATGCGAAGACTAAGCTTAATGTGAAGACTAAAGAGGTGGAATGATAATTTCCTGGAAATCTTCTAAGTTGAAATTTTCACGTTGTGTGAATGATTGTGAAGTTTGTGAAAACAAACAAAATATAATAAAAGTAAATAATCATGAAAGCAGCCATAGAACGTAGTTGACCGTCGAAAGCCTAGAGGTCATCTTCGTCAATTTTAGTTTTAGTACTAATTTTGTGAAATGTAACAAAACCTCCGATATACCCCAAGCCTTCTTCATTTTTTAACACAGAAAAAATCGTGAACTTGTAGCGCCATTTTGAAATTAAAACTCAATATAAAAAAAATTCAAAAAATCACCTTAACGCCAATAACGCCATCTAGAAAAATAAAACTCCATATAAAAAAAATTCAAAAAATTTAATCAAAAACACTAATCCAATTTTTTGCATATGGCAATGTTCATTGTTTTTTTAAGATGGGGTGAATGAATAGGGTTTGAAGAATATCAGAGGTTTTGAATGTAATGAATATTATACCTAACCTTTTCTAAAAAACAATTCTCTTTTGTTTTTTGATATTCAACTGTGTGACGTGCAGACAGAACAAATAAAATCAAAATAAATAATAGGTGATATTTAAAACAAACTAATTGGGTTTTTATTTTTAGAATAAAATCAAAACAACAAGTTCAATTTATGAACAGTGAACCAGATATAAAGAATTATCTTATAACGTAATGTTCCTCACCAGTGCTCTTTTATGCTACCATGATTTTAATCCAATTATCAAAGCTATAATTTGGTAGTCACTACAGTTTGTCATTTATGATGACCTAATTTTATCTAGAACAATTTCCACATTATAACAATCCTTTATCGGACTGGGAGTGTACGTAGTTGTATTATAAAGCAAACCGCTATAAACTACGTGTTGAAGCATTCATTAAAAAAGGTATCCAGTCTTCATCTCTATGATTTTTTCTGGATTCTAAAGGGCGATACGAATAGAACAACGAAAAAACGTAAACCAAACCCTTTCAAATCTTACAGATAAAACTGAAATATCAAGTAAATCTCATCATTAGCCAACACCAAATGCCTTAATGCCAACTATAGCGATCATGTGAATAATTTGAATTCTATATATTTTATTCTAAGATTTTTTCACTGAATTAGGGGAACTGTTTTTATCGTCAATAGCAACTATTCAATTTATCAACATTGACAAATTTGATAACAACAAAGTTAACTCAGAAAATTTGGCAGTATAACCCCTATGTTTCGACTATTATTTTTTTTAATCAAAATAAAATTCCTGGATTTTTTCGAGATTAAAAATCAAAACTTCCTCCTTTGAAGAAACGTTTTGGTTACAAAAAAAAATAACAAACTAATAGAATTTTGTTTCCAATGAAAAACAAGTTTTCTCAGATTTCCTTGTTTTCTATTCACAATTTTGTTGAAATATTTATATTTAGTTAGAAAATATTTTAGATAAATAATAACAATAAAAAGTAAATGGAAATTTTTTTTTTGTGTATATAAAAGGTAAACAAGTGAAATATAGAAAATTCTAATAAAATTGTATCCCAACGTTACAAAAAAAAAATTTTTCTTTCTGGATTGATTTGTAAAGGTATATTGTTATACCTTTTTATATAGGAAAAACTTAATCAAAACTTTTTGAGTTTTTCATTCAGAATAAACGTAAGTGATTTTTGCTTGCCAATAAAATTAGAAATCAACTATAATTCAATGTTGCTGCAGGTAACCGAAGTGGTATTGGTAAACAAATACTTGTATCAGAAATTTTTTTCTTTATACGATAAAGTCAATCATCATTATTCTCAGTTTGCCTTAACAAATATGTTAAAAAATTAGCTATAAAATAGATTATTTTTTTTAAGTTGTTTACATTTTTTATAAAATGGTGACATTCCAACATTCCTTAAAACGAAAATGTATGTCTGATATTATTTTCGCTTTTTTCTTAGGAATTCATAACTTTTACGACCATGATCTCACAATAACATACGCTCTGAGATGTTAGTTGAGACTTTTCGAACATTGTGGATTGAAACCACTGAAGAATTTTAATTTTTGTAAAGCGTTCGATTTATAAGCAATTTGAACAACGAATTTCAACAGATTGGCTTTTTGTTCTAGCTCAGTGTGATACAAATCTGTCAAATCGTATTTTGGTTGTTGATTTTACTCTCTGAGAAACCTAATTTTCTTTCCATAGACCATAGACATAGATATAAAGTTTTTCATATGATTCAAAATCATACAATTACTGGGATTTTAAAAATCTGTAAGAGAAAAAACCACACCACAAAAAACAATAGTTTCCCTGTGATTTTTTAAAAATAAAATTAACACATTCATACCACACTATTCGATTTTGTTATAACCGTAAAAATTTTTTTGAAATTTTATAAATGAAAAATAAATTTGCGAATAATGGAAAAAGTTTGAAAGCAAATTTTTATAATATACTTTGATAAAATTACAAAGCTTAAATATTTGTTCATGACGTTAGAAAATATTACTTGTTTTTTATAAAATATTTGACTTAAATGATCATTGAAAATAATTCAAAAAATTAAATTACTTTTGCAACTATTGCCATTTATTTTATAAAAATTAGCACAGGTGTGCAAAACACATCTAACAACTTTAAGCATTTTAAATTTGGAACATTTATAATTTAATAAAAAATTTTGTGGTAGTAAATATAAACATTGAAAAACAAACCAAAATGGAGAAAAGAAAACTTTTTTTGACAGATGTATAAGGTAGAGTTACTAATAAATTATAGTTTCCTAAAGCATTTATTTATTAACAATATTATACATATGAGGCGAAGGCCCATAATAATGTACAGGAGAACTTAAGACTAATAAAAAAAAATATAAATCAATCATATTCCATTTAAGTATAATTTCTTTAATATTAAATAGTCAGCATACGGCCCACCACTGGCAATTTCTTATACTGGATAGTATTCAATTAACATTAAGAAGAGTTCAGCAATAAGGCCATGGTCCACAATATTGCACAGGAAACACGAGAAGCAATAAGTCTTACCTTAAACCAATAGACAAAGCAGCCTGCATAGAAAAGAATCAGTAAATAGGCCTCATGCAACGAGAAAAACGGATAAGACATAAAGAGGAGATAGTTCTATAACATAAACAGAACAGATAGGTTTGAAGAAAAGAAAATTAGAGTTAGAAAGAGCAAGAAGAGATTAAGGGGGGAGAGGAGAAGGATAGGGACAAAGGGAAGGAGTAGGAAAGGATCTTGGATCTTGGAGTTCCAGTAGAAACAGATAAATCAGATAGAAATCAGACAAAAAGTCGTCAACAGTGCACCATATCACAACATAAATAGACCCTGTATAGTCATACAGACGCAAGGGTTAGTGAGTTTAGGTGGTCAATCAGCTGCTTCCTAAAGAGAAAGAGAGCAAGCTGAACCTCTTTAAGGACTGCGGAAGTGAATTAAAAAGCTTGATGACTCTCACAGAGAAAGACTTTGCCCAAAGATCACAACTCACCTTCGGTACCACAAAGTTATGCTGCCGTCTAGAACTTCCTATCACAAACCATCTCAGTAGGTACGAAGCAGACTGAAACTTGACGAGCCGATAGAAATGATAAAGAATCCGCACCCTGGCATGATCTGAGAAGATCGTGGACGAAAAGGGATACATGATCCCTAGGCTTTAAGTTATATACAAATTTAGTAGCATAATTAAAGGCTCGCCGCAGTACCATAAAGGTATTATCCGTGAAACCCGAAACAATCTCAAGACCATAGTCAACAAGGGGCAATATTAGTGAAAATACTAGCTGTTTCCTTATATGCAGGGGCAAGTAACAACTCACACTACCTAGAATCCTTAGAACACAAATAATTTGACCAACCAGTGAGTTAACATGCGGCCTCCAATCCAACCTGTCATCAAAAACAACTCTCAGATTCTTTGCTTGAGATGACAAGGATATAACATCATGGTTCAGCTGAATACATGAGCTAGTAGCAGCTGCTCCAGAGCAGGGATTGTAAAGCAATGCCTGGGACTTAGCAAGGTTCAACGAAAGCAGATTTTCAAGGGCACACACCTGAATAGACTTAAGATCAATATTAAGTTCTTCAATACAGTCATGTAAATTCAAACAGGGCTTAGCATGAAGAAGTTGTACATCGTCAGCAAAAAGATGGACCATAGAGAAGCGACAGGATTTATCAATATCGTTGATAAACATTGAAAACAACAAGGGAACCCTGCGGAACACTTTTAGCAATGGGAAGCGCATCTGAGATCATATCCAGAGAGCAAACAGATTGATAACGCCCTGTTAAGTATGAATATATCAGATTACAAGCACTGGAGGAGAAGAAGAAATGAGTTTTGAGCTTAGCCACCAGAAGAGAATGATCCACAGAGTCGAAAGCCTTGCTGAAGTCAAGAAGCAGAAGGATAGATACCATCTTCTAGACTTAACATTAGTCGTCTTTCATCAGAGACATCCAACAATGTCGATGTTGTACTATGTTGCCTTCTAAAACCAGATTGCCTACTATACAACAGATTTGACCTAGCTCTATGATCAGAGATTTGTACATAGATGAGCCGCTCAAAAACTTTATCTGGCAAAATGCTGATAGGACGAAATTTATTACTTTGTTTTTGGGGAATCGGAAGAACCTTGGCCAGCTTCCAGCTGCTGGAAAACGACCCACCATAATCGAATAATTAACAATGTGGCAGACGTGCGGAACTTGAGAGGAGAATATTAATTTTAAAAATTTAAGGATAATATTATCAAGACCAGCAGCATTGGAGCCAATCATGGAAAAAGCAGCCTCCAGTACCCCATGTGAGACCGGCTGAAACAAAATGGAGCATTCAGACTCAGGGAGACTAATATCGGACCTGGCAAGAGAAGGAAATTGATTTGGGCTGACAAAGGACTTGTTAATCTGATTCATTTCTACCTCACTAAGGAACGCAGAGTCCTCTTGGGACTTAATCAGGCCAATATTTCTTTGTTTTTTAGAAAATATTTATTTATTTAAAATATTTCTGATTTCTGTGACCAGCAGTGCTCGGATGAAATCAGATCCATAATGCCTCAAACATATTCCTTCCCCCGTTTCACTCGTCAATCGGTTGGTGCAAATAGTCAAACTGTGGAGATTACTCACTGTCATAGTAACAAAATGCAAAGGGACTTCTTTGTGCGTACATTGTGCAAATAGAATGCTTTGCCTGAATCAATAGTCTCGAGGGCCTTCAATCCATAAACGTTTAAAAAAGCGTCCACCTTCACCTCAGAACGCATGTTGTTGTAGCACCTAAGTCTTAAAAAATATCTTTGTGTTGTTGTGACACATTTTGTAATTCCTACTACACAACAATTTTTATTAAAAAAAAATTGACAAAAATTTAGAGATACTAATATATTTCAATATCCAATGATAGGACATCAGAAATACAAATAAAATAAGAGTACAAACGAGTATAGAATATAGAGCAGACCTGTCGAAATAGCATTAAAAATACTCGCTTACAATTTAATTTTTTATCCACACTGGTGACTATCCTCACTCCACAATTTATTTTTGAGCATCAATCCAAATATTAAAAGCACAAAATACGAAATCTCATATTGAGATTTTCAATATATTTGATTATATCGAATACGCTACGTTTTTTGTTTAAGGTAGATATTCAACCTCAATTTTATCACACATGAGCTTTTGGTAGATAAATAACACCATCTTGTATTTATCAATTTCCCGAAACTCTAACAAAAAAAAAAAACTTCAAACGAATTCTTCCTCAATTTATTTTTCAATTGATGATGATTTTTTCTGATATCGTATGTTTTATTTACTATGTCAAATATAATATTTAAATGGTTGGTTCTTAACAACAAAACAACAATAGAAATCCAATTGGAAAATTGTCAAGTTCCGGTTGTGCTATGTTCAACATAAGAAAAAAAAATACAAAAATTGAATTGTATGTAAGAATAAACCATCAATCATTTAGACGTTTTATCATTAACTCAAAATCTTATATTCTACCCAGCATGAACGGTCAGGCAACAATATTTTTCTTTTCTCCATTAATAATGTCAATTTATCATGTTGTGCTAAACGATAAAAACGCAACGTTGTTTCTCTTTATAAATTGCCAACAATTATTCATAAACTTAAATTCATGTTTCATTCGTCCATCTGTTTAACACACCATATTATCACAATGCAATCATCATTATTATTATTATTATTATTCATAATAATTTTATTATAATAAAATTAAAAAATTACAGCACAGTTATTAATCATTGGTATTCTACTGTGGCGTTTTCCTAAATAATAAAACAAATAAAAATTCTCCAAAACAACAACCTAAAAATTTCATTATAAAATTATAATTTAATTTAAATTTTACATTCCATGAAATAAAGTTATAAAAAAAAAACAATTAAATTTTTTTTGACTGTTTATGTATTTAACAGATTTATTTTCACTTTTTTAATGTTTTTGGTTGATTTAAAATTTAAATTTGAAACTAAATGGAACGTCGTGTGAACTAATGTGGAAATTTATACATAAATGTAAACATTTATTTTTGCTATTTACATTTTCAAAATTTTAAACTATTTTATTTTTGTTGTTTAATGGATTAAATTTATTATAGTTTTACGTAAATCAATTTTAAAGCTTTTTCAATTGATTTCATTATAGAGGATAAAACATCTTAAACAAATATTTTAAAATTACGATTTATTAATAATGTTTGGCATTTTAGGAAATTTGTGTGTTTTTTTTAATCAATTTTTCCAGATTATTCTTAGCAAAAATTCGTACAATCATCTTATGCCATTTTATTTAGGACAAACTGGACACACATTTACTAGAAGGTAGAAAGAACATTAAAATATAATCTTCAAAGCATTGTATTGAACATGCTGAGATTTGCAGTTCATAAAATTTTATAAAAAGTCTCAGAGATATAGCGGATAGCTCAACATAAACAATTAGATAATTTAATATATTTTCATGCCCTGTTTCCTTCATTAGTTATTAATAATCCAAAACGCTAAATGGCAACCAAAAAAATAGAAATTATATTTGGTAGTTTGAGATTCCTTTTGAGTTAAAAAAAGTTGCTTAAATTAGATTGCGTTTCCATAAGATAAATTTACATAACCTTCTTTGGCCAAATAATGCCTTTTTTAATATTTTAAAATATCGTCCGGTAGCTAACTTTAAAAAAAAAACAAAAATCTTCAGTATTTTATATCAAATTTACAAATCATCGCAAACATTTTTGGTCAACATGATATTCACAAATCTATTCTTTAAATAAAGGACAAAAATCAAAACCTTTTTTCTCTCCACAGATTAAGTGAAAATATTTACAAAATCTAAACAGTAGACAGGGGACATTACACAAAAAGCAACAACAAAAATAACTTAATTAAAAGAAAACAGAAATCTGTATTCATCCCAAATATTTGACACATTTTAATGTCAATATAACCTTGTTTAAAAATAGAATATTAAAATTTATATTACATACAACCAACAATACAATTTTTATGTCCAAAAAGTTCATCTTTGTGAAATAAATTTTTTTTGCCAATTTGCATGAAAATGAAAAGCTTTTACCAAAGTAAAAACTGTATGAAATTTACATACAACAATGGAATGTTTGTATGCTTAGCATAACGTGTACATGATGAAGGATGCTTGGTAAAATGAAGAATTTTTTCAATTATATTTTTTAGGTCTTAGAACAATAAAAGTATATTTTTTTTCTTATGTCAATATTTCCCTGGTTGATTGTTGATTGGGTACGATGATATTTAGTTATTATTTTTCTACTACGTTTCCCGTTTGTGACATATTTCATAAAAAGTCCGGCAAGTTTAAAAAATATTCACAAGAAATAATTCTGCAGAAGAAACACGTTATGAGCAACCAGATAACTCGATTTTATTAACATTATTTTAACATTTGTGAATTTATTTTAGACACAAACTTTAAGTTGACAGTTTGTTAAACAACGCGAAGACACATTACACAAAGAGATAAAGAACTGCAAAATAGAACACAAAATAAATAAAACAAAACAAATAAACCGAGAAAATGGATAGATAAATTAATAAAATAAACTACAGACAATAAAAAGAAGAATAAACGAAATAACCAAGAGCAGAAAAAACGAAACGAAAATTTTTCTAAAACGGTTAGTATGAAACAGATTTAACAAGCACTTTAGTCATATGACAAAGCAAAGACAGAAAAATAAAACAAAAGTAAAAGTAAAGCAAAACACAAAAATGAAATATTTAAAGCTTTAGCAAAATTAAAAGAAATAGTGAAAACAGGGAAGGAATTAAAGAAAAAGTGATAGGAAAATTTCCAGCAAGCAAAAAGGAACAAAAATAGATGTAAATATAAAGACAAAAGAAATCGAAAAAAAACATAAATAAACTGACGGTAAGCACAGGAGAAAAACCAACAAAAACCACACAAACCAAAACAAATCCAAAAATAAAACCCAAAACTTAGAGATAGAAAACAATTGAAAACCAAAATGTAGGAAACAATAAGGCCGGACCCACAAAACCGATACATCGAAAAACAAACTAAAAGGAAGATTAAGAAAGACAAAACATTTAAAATCCATAACAGCCAAAACTGATCCAGAAGTAACAAAAATGAAATAGTAGTCAAAATGAAGGATAACCGCAGAAACACAACAGAAATAAAAAAAATAGAAAAAGATATATGGGATGTAAAAAACGGAGAAAATAAAAAAAGAAGTAAGATAAGTAAAAAAAAGGACAAAGACAACACATAAAATAAAAGAGCTAGAACAAACGGAATTTACGAAAATGAACAAACATTGGAACATTGGAAAAGGAGCATATAAAAAATGTCAAAATACCGCAGGCAATGTGGGAATTGGGAAATGAATTCAAAAGACGGCAAAGAATATGTGAAAAAGACTAATTACTCCAATAAGTTTCAATCCACCTAAACATTAATTATTCCATATTGTGAATATTTTAAAAAAAATCATGATTTTGTAAACATAATGCATCGTAAACATAAACAATAATTACGCGGCTGGGGATTATATGAAAGGAAATAATATTTGTTGTTAAATATTATACATAAAAACATTCATAATCTCACAAAATAAAATTTAAAATAATCCTTTAAAATCCCATAAGACTTATCTTTGAATTATTATTATACAAAATTAAGATATCTAAAAAACAAAGTTAAGAATACCAAAATCAAGACTGACGTTTAACAGAAATTCAAGTTGTTTTTGATATGTATCGTACGTAACTATGGTGGTATTGTTCTCTTAAATTATTAAACCCTCTAATAACACATTCACGATAAAGTCTCAACATAGCTAAAGTTTGTTTAAAAACATAAGTCATAAAAAATTATTTTAAAGCTTTCGAGAATAAGCTTTAATGTGTGAATAAAGGTATAAAATACACATTGAGATGAATGCAAACAAATAAAATATATTGTATACAAAATAACAGAAATAAATTTTAAGAAAAAAAATACTTGAACAACAAATTAAAACTTTTGTGTCACAAAAAAAAAAGGAAAACGAAACCAACAAAAAAATATAATTATTTTTTGTGACAGTTTTTATGCTTTAAGCTTTTAATTTTATTTCTCAAAAACATTAAAGCAGATTGAAAGTAAGTGAAATTGTTTTTTTGTTCATCAATGCCAACATTACGAAAATTATATAAAGATGAAATATTATATTCCAAAAACCTAAACCTAAATAAGTTTTATTCGCCATTTTTCGTTTTTCATTAACACAGCTTGTTTTGTTTAGATTCATAAAACCTGCAAAATTGTCCCGTGGGATATGATCATAAACGTAAATTCTAAGTGAAAAAGTTGCAACTTGTTTACATATTTTCATATTCTTGCTTTTGGGTTGTAAATTTTATTTGTATTAAAGGTAAATGTAAGGCAGCATTGTTTAAAACTTGTCACATTTTTTCTGTTCACCTTTTTTGGTTTTATTTTAACAAGAAGGAAATAGTTAACAGAAAGAATTTATTTGACAGCAGCAGGTTATTGATAATTTTATTTTTATAAAAATAAAGATTTTAAATAAATTCTTATTTAGTAGTAGTTCAATGGTGCTAGAATTGTGATACAACGATATCGAGTGTAATTCTCAACAGGATAGGATAATCGTCTTTTGATGCTTCCCTTTGTGGTTTATGTAATTTATATTACGCACGCTTCTTCAAGCAAGCAATATCGTGCTTTTATCAAGAAATCATTCATAACTTAGATTGAGGGAGCTACCGTTGACTGAATAGACTTTATCCACCAACAGCTCTAAGATATCATCTTGACTAGTGATATCTAACTCCTCTAACTAGTGGTATGTGATATATCATATCAACTTATGTGTCAATATCAGAGAATGGAATACAAGGTTTTCTCACCTGTAGATTAAATATTAAAAAAATTAACAAATCAATAAAAACTGTGGCCTAAATCGGTATGGAAAGTTAAACGAATTCAAAAAAGACACAAAAGCTAAGAACGACAGAAATTCAATAGCACACAATAAAAAAGAGCATAAGTAAACAAAGAAAATAAAATAAATGTATTTAACGTACACGATGACCGATTATAAAAAAAAAACGAATGAAACCAACAAATAGAAAATATAACAAACAAAACAGTAAAATCCGGTTAAAAACAGTAAAAAACAAGGAGAAACACAAAAGACAGAATATAAAAATAAACAAAACGAATAGGTAAACAGAAACAAAAAACGAAGACACAAAGGAAACATAAAATAGGCAAAGTAGTACAATGGAAAGAATATACTAAGACAACACAAACTGAAGAAATTTTTGAAAATAGAAAAAGAATAATTCAAAAATATATAAATAGAGGGGGACACAGTAAAAATAGAAAGATCGAATAAAAGAAATTACGCCAGGTATTCAGGAAAGAGATATTCACTATATGTATTTCTGTCTAGTGTACTAGAATGGGGATCTGAGCGGAACCAATGAAATCTTTACCGCAACTTGAGGACTTAAGTATAAAGCTATAATATTATCTATATATGTTTGGATGCTGTATTTAAATTTTTGGTTTTCTTTTGTTTTTCGAGATTTAAATACGATTTTAGGCAGTTTGAGTTTTAATTTATTGCTCTTGTACTTTAAAAGAATGGATCTCTTGCATAAATAGAAATAAAGATCACAAAGCTTAAAAGCTTATTTAAACTGCATTGCGTTTTAAGACCTCCGACTAGAGAATTTTTACACTTCAAAATAAATATTACCTTAGATTTTTGAGAATTTAAAACCTTACATAACGTCTTAAAAAATGTAGACTCACCTAAAAATATAAAAAACAAAAATTAATTATTATAACGTTAAATTTCTACATTTCAACAAAAACTAAAGTTATCTTACTAAGAATCATATCTTAAGTATAAAACAAAGAAAAGTTTTGGTCGGAAAATTTATCACAATAAAACATAAAAATAAAGAAACATATAAACAAAAAAAAAAACAAAGAAAAGAAACGAACTGAAAACAGGAAAAATTTTTTATCATAAATCACATCGTTTTGGTTCGACAAGTGAAAATCGCATTATTATTGAAAAAAGGATAACAGAGGGCGGTCTAATGGTTTTCACTATAATGCACAAAATTATATTGTTTATTGGATATGTTTTGATTTTTGGAAATGATATAATATATTAGCGGGTTGAAAAGTTAGTATCAATTTCATAGGATCACACACAGTTTTAAATTAATTTTAAATTCTTGAATATCAAAAACAACAACAATAATTTTTTATTTCAGTCTATTGATGCAAGCAAAATAATAAATAAAAGTTCAATCCACATAAAATGTGCGATGAAATTGCTTTCAAGCGTTAAATCACTATACATATACTATATCTGTTGCAATAAATCCGATTTTGTTGAATATACTCTACAAAAAATGAGCTTTGATTTTATGGTTTGAAATCCTCATCTAAATAAAAAAAACGGAAATAGATAATAGATTTTGAACAGAAGAAATAACCGTAAAAAATTGAAACTGATGTTCCAACTTCCAACATCTAAGTTCGTTAAATATTTAAAGACTTAAAACGATTTTTGTTAGTGTTATGCATGGGGAATATTTTAGTTTTTTTTGCAGTACAATTTTGAAGGATTTTATATTCGAATCAAATATGCAGTGAATATGCTAGTTGATTTATTTAAATTATATTAGTTATTTCACTAATACTATATCATATACACTTTTTATAACAAAATATGGTCCATCGAGCCGGTTCAACATTCAACCATAATGAAGGCAATCGTAGAAGTAAAACTAAACTTTTGTATTTTTTTATTTGATAATCTTCTAATTCGAATTTATTATATTTTTCATGTTTTATTTTGCAATGTTTAAATTTTGTAATTTTCATATTATTAATATTTAAAACTACAAGGTTTTCGTACTATTTTACAAGCGTACTATTTTATAGTCTTTTACTACTTTAATTTTCTTATTTTTCTATCTATTTTCGAAGTTTTTAATTTAAAATTTTTCAAATTAATATTTTTATTTTCTTAATTTTTTGAAGGTTCTTTTTTCGATTTTTTTATTATCATTTCAATACTAAAATTCTTTTGCTTTACTGCAATCTACCTGGGGCAAATATAATTAGAAACAAAAAACTTATCCCAAATGAATTCAATTACCACTATATATTTGCCAGTACATTCCAAAGAAACAAGATATATTTCCTTGATTAGATCAATTATTTTCTTCGAGATTTCTATTTTGCAAAGAGATTTTTAGATAGCGCTTCTGTTGATTGAATCAAATCCGAGCTTGAAGTCAACGTTGAGGGAGTGCAATGGTAAGTTTTGTTCATGTGATTGTTTTATGATGATACGAATTGTGTTGATATAATCGGTACATGTTCTACCTAATATAAAGCCAGCTTGTTTCTCATTTGTTTGTTAATTGTTTATCAGTTGTAAGTCAATTGTTAATTGTTAATTTCTAATTTTGAAACTTTTTAATTTTATAAAATTCTCATTTGCTGATTTTCCAATTTTCAAAAATGCTTTATCTCAGCTTTTTCAATTTTCTAATATAAACATTTGCTCAACCTTTTAATATCCTATAGTATTCTAATTACCTAATTTTCTATTTTGCTATTCTCGTATCTTATAATTTCCTAGTTCTCATTTCCTAGTAATTTCCTAATTTTCTCATCATTTAATATAAAATAATTAATTTTCTTATTCTCTAATGGTCTAATTTTCTAATATTTTAATTTTTTTAATGGCTTCCTTCTAAATTTAACCATCTAATTATCTAATTTTTCAACTTGCTAGTTTTATAAATAACAATTTAAGAACTGAGGATGACGTAAGTCGAAATCGATATTAAATAAAATAAAAAATAAAATTCAAAATTGTTACTATAGGGAAGTTTATATTATTATTAATAAACTAAAAAAAAATTAAAAATAAACACTTAAAAAAGTATATTTCTAAATATTGCACTTTAATTTTCTAATTTGCTTATTTTCTTATGTTCTAATTTCCTAATTTTCTAACTTACTAATTTTCTTATTTCTAATTTTCTAATTTTCTAGTTTTCTAATTTTTTACTTACATCTTATCTTAATTGTCTAATTTATAGTTTTTCGATCTTAAAACATTCTAATTTTTTAGTTTTCTAATTAAATAATTTTCTAACAGTTTAATATTCTAATTTTTTTTAACTGCCTGATTTTTTAATGGCCGACTTTTTCCGAGTTTTTCTATTTCCTAATTTTCTGATTTTATATTTTATAAACATAAAATTTTCCCAATTTTTACTATTCTAATATTCTGGTTTTCAAATTTTCTAATTTCCAAACTTTCTCATCTTCTAATTTTCTACTTTTATGATATTCTAATTTTGCAATTTTCTAATTATAAATATTTTAATTTTCTTTACTTCTGTTTGATTTTTTAATTTTCTAATGCAGCTATTTCTTCTATTTTCTACCAATTCAGTATTCTAATTGCCTAATTTATAATTTTTCTAATATGCCAACTTGCTAACTTTCAATTTCTTTAATTTTTTAAATATTTATTTTTAATTTTTCTAGTGTTCCAATCTTCTATTTTTCTACTTCTCTATTATTTTAATATGTTTATTTTCTGATTTTATAATTTTTAAGTTTCGCGAGTTTGTAATTTTATAATCTTATAATTTTGTAAATTTTGACCTTTATATTTTCTAGTAAGTTTCGTATAAATCGACCATAGCAAATATATTCAATAAGAGTTTCTATATTTAAGAAAATATGGGTCCGGGTCCGGTCTGTTTCAATATCTAAATATGTTGATGTTGAACCAAAATAATGGAATGGTAACAGTAACGCTGACAATTTTTCACAAGCAAATTTTTTCCCATACTTATATGTTTTAAGTTATAACTTTTCAATTGTCGTCCAAATTTTCGAAGATTTCAATTTTCTAGAATTCTTGTGTTAATTTTTGAACCGCAAGTTTTTTTAGGATTTTGATTTTTCTATATTTAATATTTCAATCTTCAAATTTTTTAAATAACATTTCTCAAATTATTTCCAATTATTTATAAATTAATAATTTTTTTTTGATTAATTATTTTTTATTTTTGAATTTAATAATTAGTGAAATTTAAAATTTTTTTAAATATACGAATGCTTAATTTTTAAAATTTAAAATTGAAAACTTAAAAGTATATCCGCTGCCTGGTTTTATAATTTTTCATTTAACTAATTTTGAAACGGCCGACTTCCCAGTTTTGTAGATTTTACAATAATGTCGAAATTTTACAATTTTTCAGTTTTCTGTTTGCCGATTGTGTATTTTTCTGATCTGTCTATTTTCACAGTTTCTTATAGCTATCTATGGTTCAAAATTCAAATGGTTACTGTGCATATATGGGTTAAAGTTTTTGGTATAAATAAAAAACGTCACACAAAGCGAATTTTGTTGCTGGTAGTTTCGGTTTAAACACCATCACTTAATGCGTCTTATGTTACTGAGGTTATTATGCGCAATAACAAATAAAAGTAAATAGAATATTTAATTCTCTAGATTTGATTTTGAATAAGTTTTGAATTATTAGGGATTTTTTGTGAGCACTAAAGAAAATTAAGGAAATCATTTGATTTTTTAAATTCGAAAGCATATTTTGGATTTTTTCAGAGATAAAAAATATACATTTTTTCTCTTGTAGGTGTAGAGGTTAATGCATCTTAAATCTAAATAATTAATCTCTACAAACATAAACGATTATGCGTAACTTATTAATGACACGAACCAACTAACCATAGATAAAAGCTTAATATTGTTGCTCTAGACAACGTCACGCGCCATACGATAAATTAAGTAATTAATTTATTCAAAAATAGAAAATCGAAATAATTAAATCGAATTTAGTTCAATGCATTTTCTTTATCATTTTTGGTTGGTGGCAAAAGATAAGAAACATCACTTTCGTTCAGGATTTAATTGAGTAAACAAATAATGAATAAATATATTAGTTTATAAATCATACGTACGCTTGCTAATAAAAAAAATCAAATAATTTCCATAATTACTTGAGTTTAAGTGCTCACAAGAAATCCCTAATAATTCAAAACTTATTCAAAATTTAAACTCTTAACTCTTAATTAACAATATTAACACTATCTTTTAATTCTAAAATTACCTCATATATATCCGATACTTACATCCGTGTTTTTCTCATTTCATACATCATCATCCTAACATCATCATTCCAACAGAAAACAAGAATTGTTTTCATTCTTTGCAAATTTACTTCTTCCTCATAAATATATCATTTATTTTCATTATTCGCGAAAACATTTCTACATCAAAAAAATAGCCAATTTATTATTTGTTTTCTTTATTCACGAAAACATTTCTTTATCAACAAATAACTAATTTATTATTTGTATTCTTTTGATGACATAAATTAATTGTTTCAATTTAAAATTATATAACATACTAGCGGGACCCGGCGTGCTTTGCTACGCCTATAAATAAAGTTTATGTGTATACATTTTGTTGGCGTAGTAGCAATAATTTCAAAGAGTAGTAATGAGAAATGATTTTCTATTTTTTTTTTTTAAATATGAATGTAAAAGGATCAGCACTCTAGTTGATCAGCAAAATATAAAAATTAGTATTATATATAAAACAAAGGATATAAAAAAATACGCGATCAATTAAGTTTTAAGGGGTGTAAGGTTTCAGGTGTGTCTCAATATTGAACATTATACGAAACAAATATAGATTCAAAAATGTTTACAGTATTCATGCCGTTTAATATACGCTTTCTTTACTGGTAGGTTATTAAAAAAGTTACAAAAAATTGTAATCGTGATGTCATTCAATGGTCAGCAAGGGCAGTTAGAATAGTGACAATACATTCCATGAAGGTGAATACAAACACATTTACAAATTTTAAACATACACACATTAATTTTTATAAATAGAAGATAATGATGCATAAAGAATTAAAATTTTATTTTGGAGTTTTGTATTAAACTTCAAGGCAGTACTACGGGTGAATTCATAGGATGAGAAATATTTCTATTTAGTCAACATTCTGAGTCATTGTAGTCATTATTGGTTGTTGCAAATCAATGTTGTCTATATATTGCCATATATAGACAACATTAAGGGAATATTAATTTTTTGGAGTTTTGTGAGTGATTAAGCTTAAAGTAATTGTTGAAAGTAATATACCCGACAATAAGTAATTATTGTCGAGTATCGAGAGGTCGAGGTCGAGATTGAACTTATACCTATCAGAGACATCATTCCGACAGACGTTGTCCTGCATGATATTTCAAGCGATTAGGATATTAAACAAAGCATGAAATGAAAGACAAATAATATAATAATTTCATTATTCTTTATTTTGAAATAACATCAATTTTTCTAAAAACAATTCGTTATAATCAATATTGTTTGTTTAATTTTATCTTAATGCAAGTAGATGAACAATATTTTTAGTCAACTCCTGAGGAGTATAAATGAATAAATTTGATGGTTTTCCAACGCGAGAACACACCACATATAATTGGCCATGTGAAAAGACCGGATTTTCTAGATCCAACTCACAAATCGACATTGTTTGACCTTGTGACTTATTAATAGTCATGGCAAACTCCAAGCGAAATGGAAATTGCAGACGTCTGAACGGAATGGGTGAGTCTGAAGGGATCATTTGGATTCGTGGCAGAAGAACAACTCCACCTTCAAATTAGCCGTTCAAAATTGTAGCTTCAAGAACATTGCCCAAAGTTTTTTATGACTAATCTTGACCACCGTTGCATAGCTTAGGTGGATTTAAATTCCGAAGCAAAATGATAGGTGAGCCAATTTTTGATCGCAAGTTATGTGGTGGCATTTCTGGTAAATCCAGCGAATTAAAAAGTTCAACAGGATAGTTGACTGCTTCGTCAGGATCGGTAACAGTGTCGATCGATTTGAACAATATCACATTGCCGGGTAATGGCTGTTGTATTTTAAAGTTAATAGCGTCAACATCGATATTTTTTGCGGCTAAAATAGCTCGTTCATGAAACCACGCATGATTAATATAATTAGCAGCGCCATCTGCCGGGTTGATTTGTGAATCTAAACCATCCTGGGCGTCACCCAAACACATACAAAAATTCATTCAAATCGGTCCAGCCGGTTAGGAGGAGTTCAGTGACAATACCGACTGCAGCGCCATCTGCAGAGCTGATTTGTGAATCTAAACCATTCAGGGTGCCACCCAAATACATACGAAAAAAATCATTCAAATCGGTCAAGCCGTTTAGAAGGAGTTTGGTAACAATACTGACTGCAACGCCATCTGGCGGGCTGATTTGTGAATCTAAACGATCCAGGGCGCTACCCAAACGCATACAAAAAAACTCATTCAAATCGGTTCAGCCGTTTAGGAGGAGTTCAGTACCGACTGCAGCGCCTCTGCCGGCTGATTTATAAATTTAAACCATTCAGGGCGCCACCCAAACGCACACAAAAAAATTCATTCAAATCGGTCCAGCCGTTTAGGAAGAGTTCAGTAACAATACCGACTGCAGCGCCTCTGCCGGGTTGATTTATAATTTTAAACCATTCGGGGCGCCACCCAAACGCACACAAAAAAACTCATTCAAATCGGTCCAGCCGTTTAGAAGGAGTTCACAGTCATACACACGTACAGTAGAATTATATATATAAAGATGTTATATATAATAAAATTGAAGAATTTACGATTTGCAAAATTGTGATGAAAAAATAACAAAATATTATGTCATTAACGAAACAGTTTTATTTTGTTTTTTCGTAACAAATTAAAATAGGTTCGAATGCGTTTTCATTATTTGAATTAATTTTAGTTCATTTGGAAATATGAATGGTACGATGTATGATACGGCTGTTTTTCGTTTTCTTTGTTTCAGGTTTGAGAATTAATACAAATAAAAAGTCTTTATTTATCTTAAGAATTATTATCTTAATTATTAAAACAAAATGCGTGATGCTTTGGGCATTACAATTGGAACATCCTTTAGGGCAATAGAAGCAGAAAGATTTCTTTCACAGAATGTTTTTTAAATTTATAATATATTTCAAAGTTTTCTTTAAGCGAAATATTTGAAAGAAAAAAGCTTAAATACCGTCTTTTAAGAAAGAGTAATTAAACTAAATAAAGTTCTGATTGTTAGTGCTATAACAGTAAAAAATTATGCTCCCGTTGCACTTTTATAGCAGTAACAATCTTTTCTTAAAGTTTTCTAAAATTCAAATTAATTTTTTTTTAAAAATGTTATTTTAAAAGAAAACCAAAACAAAAACTAATCTAATCTAAAATTTTCTTCAAAAATAAAACTGTTCAAACATTTAAGATTTTTAATTAAATGTCAAGATTTCACTATCATCTAAATTCTAAAAAGTAGTCAAGTGTTAAAGCGAATAGGAAGTAAACTTTCAAACTTGCTAACATTTAAAAATAGTTGAGGTTTTTAACTTTGTATTTCTGGAAATGCTTTCTTGTTTTTTTTTGATAATTGCTTTGATGGAACCTTTAGAATAAAAAGATTGAGAAATAATAATTTCTTTTGCATAATTTTTTCCTGTCTTTTTGCAAACAACATTTCTGGTTTTGTATTTAAATTATTGCTATTTTATTCAGTTTATGTAAACATTTTTATTTTCTCCAGATGTAATAAAAAGCTCATATATTTTATTTGAATGTAACGATAATTTATTAATAGAAAACTACCATGGCACTACAATCACAACAGATAAAATCTCCATTTATTATACTTATATTACATTATAAGATTTGTTCGAATAAGTTTAAGAAAATAATAAATTGAGAAACGTCAAATCGAATTTAATGGTTTTCGATATTATTTTTATATATTTTCTAGTTTAAAGAAAACTGCATATCATGGTATATATTAAGGAATTTATAATCGATTACATACAGTTTATAGAAAAAAAAAGAAAATCGATCCAGTTTTCCAACTGTGGATATTGTTTTGATTTAAAAATCATTAATCTTATTTTTTTGTTTGTATAATACAATGAATTTTTAGGTTTAACGTAAACGAAGTAGAAAATCTGGTTATTATTTTAATTTCAATAGATTAATACTCTATGAATTGCTTTATTTGTTCGATTGAAGGATAATATTGGAAATTTAAAAAATGTATGCTACTACTCCGTTTTAAAAGCTCAAAGCACAACTTGAAGTATGCGTAAAAACGCAAAAATAAATAACTTTTTCCAGTTTCCAAAGTGTATTGTGTATATTTATTAATGCAAGGAGAATTAATTAAAAGCAAACAATAGTCTTAAGAGGTCTCTAATTCAAATATGAAACACAAAAAACGACATTGAGTTTTTTGAGTTTGTACCATTGATGCTTAACCCAGAGCAGGCTGTAAAAAATGTATTTCATCTATATGAAACAAACTTCTAGAAAAAATAAAGCAAAAGAGAAAAGTAAAGATGAGAAAAGCCTATTGAAAAAAATCAAAAACCGGTAAATAGAGAATCTAATATGGCGGTACAGAAACTGGGAAGAAAGTAAAATGTGAAGTAAAAACAGCAACAATATTAAAACGATTTAGAATAATACTTGTTACATAGTAAAGAAAGAAGTGAAGCCTATTCAAGCAGTATCAAAAGTAAAAAAGTAAGAAAGCCAGTAAGCAAAAAGTGATAAAAATTTAAAAACAAAAGTCAAACGAAAATGATTAAAACTAAAACGATCACGATATAAATAAAAATGACAAACAAGAAAATAGAAAATATTGAAAGTAAAGAAAGTTAATAAACTGATGATGGTAAAAATAGTTTAGGAAACAAAATAAAGTAAGAATAGAAAATGAAAACAAACAAACTAAGAGGGTAGAAAGGAAACAAAGTAAAGAATATGAAAAATTTAAAACTGCGTAAGGGAGAAGAATAAAAAAGTCATGTTACTTTAAATGGTGAATGTAGTAGCAAGCAAAAGATGTAGAGATAGTACCAATGACCAAACTTACCAAGATAGCATGAAAATAACGTGAAAGAAAAAAGGCAATAAAACGAGATTCAACAAGTAGTAAAGATTTCTAAAAACAGATGTTGAACTACAAAATCCGCGCAATTGAACTTTCAATTGACCGGGTTGAATTGAGTTTACCTTATAAAACAAATCCGTTATTTCACGTTCATTATATTTTTCAAATCTCATCAATAGAACAACGTACCTTTATACCTTCAACTTCAAATTTTAACATAAATTTAATTATATGCTTTGTCTATTAAAACAATAAAAGTTTAACACGATATTCAAATTTGGTAAAATCAGAATATATATAAATATAACAAACCAAATTTAAACTAATGTTGATGGAATAAAAAGGAAATTAGAAAAGCTCAAACAAAACGAAAAACAAAAATAATTTTATTTATTCGGCAAAGAGAACATGTCATGTATTTCTTGGCTGAGTGATTTTATTCCAAAGATGATTTCTTTTTTTATACAACAAAATTATTATAATTAAAGTTAAAACATGAGTTTTTGTTAACGAATGTTTATGACATGACGAATGATTGAGATGAGGTTGTCGAGATGATATTAGATAATCGATTACATTTTAAAATTCTTAGAAAACAAATTATTCGTATCAATTACTACGTTGATTAAAGGTAGAAGAGTTTTAAATATGAGTAGTTTATCGACAGACAGAATCAGAATCTCCATTTGTTTGGTTTTTCTGAATTTACAAACAAAATTATTGAATCTTCTATTGACAGACAAAATACATATACAAAATGGAATGATAATCCCAGGCTTGAAATAAAACCCCATTTGATTTTTTTGGTTTCCAAGCAGTCGATATTTTTATTATATTTTAAGTAAATTTACTTATAATATTTCTAATTAATGAGCTTAACCATTCGTATTAAGACAATTTCATATAATCACCATTTTCCTAATTTTCATGTTAAATGAAATTAAACAAAAAAAGTTAAGACTAATTTCTTTTCCTTTTATGCGTATTATACATATATCACAGAAATAAATAACAAAAGAATATTAAACTTAAAACAAAAAAATGTCATTTAATACCAAAACCTCTATCTAAATTATTGAATAAAGTAATTTATATTCCTTGGTTATTAGCTAATTATTTTCTGCTAAGGTCGTTTTAATATTAAACCAAACCCGGTTTGAAATGACATTTAAATTTATTTCACTTTAACTCAATAATTTTGTGAAACGTTATCGAAAGGAACAACATAAAGATGGTAAGGATGGTAAAAATTATGTCTTGTAATTATACAACTTAGGTCACAGAACAATAACAATGATTTGTATATCACAGAACAACAAAAATACTTAAAAAACGCAAAAGCAATAAAAGCGACCTCACGTTTCCCCAAATTGGGCGCCATCTTGCTACGTAGAGATCTGGATGACCAGTTGGTCGCGCACCCGAAGTCACACGTCGCCAGCTTACTTCGAGCGAGGATTCTAACGATCGACTTCATTCACAAATTTACGAAATGGAAGACAGTGACTCTGGCTATCTTGTGGTAAGGAGCTGCAATCCCGCCAGAAATTCAATCAACACTCTTCTCAGAAAGTACATCCACCCGTGGTAAAAAAACTCTTTAGCGCTCCCATAAATTTTTCAGAGAGATTTTGAACCCCAAGTAAAGCTCAACTAGTCTAGATATCCGCCACACGTCCATCCACCATTATCTCCTTCACGGCAATGTGCATTGAAAGAAAATACTCAGCCACTACAACCGCTTTTGTGCCAACCGAATGTTTTCTGTAACAATAACCTCATATTCGGTTGTTGTTTCTTCAAATTTGGTTTCTGAAGAAAAGTTAACCGTATTTGAGGCTATTGTGGCAGAAACATTCGGTTGGCACAAAAGAGGTTTTAGTGACCAAATTTTTTCTTTCAGAGTAGATTGAATTTGACTACCAATAAAATTGGAATGTAGTTTTACTGGTCGACCTGATGGCTTAGAAGTATAGGAATTCATATACAAAAATATGAAGGGGCTGAAATCTCACAGCTCTGAGATATCAAGACTTTGGTCTGGGTTAACGATTTGATATAGTTTTCAGCAAAAATCTTTTATGAGGACATTGTTTTTAGTTTTGTGCGGCGACGTATATCAAACATAAAACTATTTGTTAAAGTACTAAGTATTAGTATTTTTTATCTATGTTTAGAAATTTATTACAAAATAAACACGAAATATTAATACGCTGCCGGAAAATTATAACAGATCATAAATTAAAATAACTTAGCGAAAAGATCATACACCCAGCAAACTCCTCAAAAACCTCTCCATTTAGCATTTCAAGAAAAGATTATAAAATCAAAAATTTCATATATCTTTGAAATTCCAAAAACATTCTAAAAATTAAAATAAAATCAAAAATTTGAACTTTTATTAAAAGTTCTAAAAACATTCCAAAAATTATTACAAAATCAAAGATTGAAACTTTTTCAAAATTCTAAATATATTGCAAAAATTATTACAAAATCAAAAATTCAAACTTTTTTCAAAATTCTAAAAATATTGCAAAAATTATAATAAAATCAAAAATTGAAACTTTTTTAAAATTCCAAAAATATTATAAAATTTATAACAAAATCAAAAATACAATTTTTTTTCGAAATTCAAAAACTATTACAAAATCAAAAACTGAAACTTTTTCCAAATCAAAAATTCAAAATACTTTTTCCAAAATTCTAAAAATATCGCAAAAATTATAACAAAATTCCAAAAATTATGATAAAGTCAAAACTTTAAACTTTTTCAAACTCTAAAAATATTCCGAAAATTCTTACAAAATCAAAAATACAAACTTTTTTCAAAATTCCAAAAATATTTCAAAAATTGTAACAAAATCAAAAATTTCATGTCGAACAAGATAACATTTCATGTCAAACAAATAATTAATTTCTTTTTTTTCCAAAAAATTGAGTAAAGAAAAATGAAAATCATTCCTTTGACACACTTGACAACATTTTTTTGACAAAATTATAATACAATAATCTAGGTTTTGGTCCCACATGCCAATCCCGACCAAAATGAAAACATTCAAGCTAAAAATATGCAAATTTCCTTGTTTTGACACACTTGACGACTTTTTTGACACACTTCCGGTGCAGTTATCGAACACATCGTCCCTTCGGCTTTTACCATTGAGTTTATCTATTTTTAGAAACAAAAATTTTTAGAATCCCTCCAGCGGTTTTATAGATTTCGTCGGTTGTGACGGCCGGCCGGCAGACAGCCATACATTTTTTTTTGCTTGTTTAGAATCAGTCGAGTCCTAAAACGTCGAGAACTTCCAAAAAAAAAGATGGTAAGAATATCACTTTTGGTTCGAGAATATAACTTTTTTTAATAAAATGTGTTGTGTAGTAGGAATTACAATATGTATCACAATAACACATAAAAACCTTCTAAAACCAAGGTCCCACAACAACATACATTCAAAGGTGTTGATGGACGTAAATCTTTCTGTTTTTGTTTTTTTATATTTTTTGTATGAATAACTAAACAAAAAATCCTATCACTGACAAAATATGACATAGGCCAATATTTTATGATAGAATAAAGAAAATAAAAGTAAATTAAAAAGTGAATAGCAAATTTTTACAAAAATTTGCTGAAACAAAACAAAAACGTAGTTGCCAATAATCCAGCCGGTTGCATATTACTTGATCCTGTGACGCACCGTCTTTCTTAAAGATTAAAGCCCACACATAGTTATATGAAGGCTCGTTTCCTTAAGAAAGCAATAGCGTCTCATCATCAAGGATTATTTCACAGCTAAAATTGAGGGTGCTACCGTTGACTGTATACAGTTCATCCGCCACCACCCCTAAGATGTCACCTTGGCTAGTGATATCTCACTGCTATTACCAGTGGTGTGTGATACACGTTAACTCGTATGTCAATAGCAGGGACTGGAGTACGCGGTGTTGTCACACCCGTAGATAAAAAATAAAAAACAAAATTCAAAACAATAAAAACTGATCCCTCCATGCGGTCTTAGGTCTTTCAGAGTCCACAACCGAATTTCAATACCAGCATCCTTCGATAAGTGTAGTTCAAGAATCATTGCTCTGACGATAAGATCTGAGACCTAATAAAAGGTTTGCAGCGCAGCGAAAAATCCACGAGTGTTTTGATGACTTCTTCCACTAGCAACTTAAGGAACTCTGTCGAGCAACTTAGGGAACTCTGTCGTGGCCAAGAGAAACTTCGTGGCCAAGAGAAACTTCCATATATATATATATATATATATATATATATATATATATATATATATATATATATAATATATATATATATATATATATATATATATATATATATATATATATATATATATATATATATATATATATATATATATATATATATATATATATATATATATATATATATATATATATATATGTATATATATATATATATATATATATATATATATATATATATATATATATATATATATATATATATATATATATAAATATATATATATATATATATATATATATATATATATATATATATATATATATATATATATATATATATATATATATATATATATATATATATATATATATATATATATATATATATATATATATATATATATATATATATATATATATATATATATATATTAAAAAATGACTCACCTCATAGCTTGTCCAGATCCCATTTTCCGTAGTTCAATTAACACGCTCATCCTCATCCAGTTCATAGATTGGTAAGTTCAGCAATCCGGATCACGACGACGTTAAATTAATACAATCCAACTTGATGATGATAGCAGTGATTTTCTTCTTTGCCTTTCTTGCCGGAAATGTATCGAAATACTCAGCAGGTATGCTAATGACAACGTATAACCACAAAAAAAAAATGGCTACCCCGGAAATGTATCTAGATAGTCGGCACACGGGATGCAATCGTTGCATGCGGTAAGGTATCTGATGTTAATTATAATTTACCTTCCCGACTTATTCACTGGGTCTCTGCACCCCAATGCAAGGGTTAACACAGATATCACAAAGATTCGGGTCTAGATATAAGAATTACTGCATTATCACATCTATTTGAAACATTATCTCAACAAGCAATTTATAAATTTATTTCAGATTTTTGATAGGTAACAGTTTTTTGGTTAAATTTTGTTTTATTTTTCACATATATTGGTAACTTAAAATACCCCAGAGTTTAAATAATTTTTTGTTAAGATTACAACTATCATTTATCACAGTTCAGAAAAATACAGCTATTATCACAGCTTTTCACATTATTTTTACAAAAAAATACAATTTATATTTACCATTATATTTTTAATTAGTCTATGGATTAGTTTCATCGGTTTTAATATTATTATTAAGTAAAATATTACACAAAAAAATTCCACGTATAGACGTCAATCAAAGCAAAAACCAAAAACGGCTGCTATTATCACAGCTTTTCAACATTAGTTTCACAAAAAAAAAATTACAATTAATATTGTAATAAACTTCGTCCAGAATGGGTTAATTTAATTTACTCATAAATAACCAATACATTCTGCATAAATGTTTTCCACATTCAAACTATTAAAAAAGGAGTTAACTAATACATTTTGCATAAATTAATGCAAAGTTGAGTTCGCTAATACAAACGTTTACATTTATGCAAGTATGAATGAAAATAGGTGTGGCCTATTCAAGATGTACGTACTACGTAATATTGGTTTCTAGAAAGTAAAGTGGATTAGAGAAGTTTCTACTTATTTATTTTTGGATATAAATAAACGAACAAAATATCAGATAGTCAGTTTTAATTTTGCAATTAAAAGTGTTTACAAATATTCGCAAGTATAAGAAATAATTGGGTGGTACTTGAGCCTGGGTACTACTAGTGAAAGAATTTGAACCTAGTGGAATAGTAAATACAGATTTTACGATTACGAATATCATTGATTCAAATTGTGGAAAAGCGGTGAAATTTATCGTACATAAATTGGAGACCCTAGAATTTATTGTAATTAAAATCGGAAGTTGCTGTAATTGGTTGATAAATAAAGTTTGAGATTTTATTAACCAAAGAGCCGTCTTTTTACTATCGTATTTGCTCAATAATCTAAAAGAACCAACCAAGAGTCGTTACAATATTTATCATTATTCTACAATTTATTCTATGGTGTAGTATTTTTGGTTATTTTATTATTATTAATTGAAATATTACACACCAAAGAATTCCACGTATTCACGTCCACCAAAGCAATCAACCAAAAAACAGCTGTCAACTGCTTAGACATCAATTCGAATAAGAAAAATTCTCTATCTTTAACCACGTATTCATAGTTAAAGTCACGCCGCCTGCAAACAATAACAAATCGATAAACACGATAAGTTGTTTATTGGATATTCTCTTTCGTTAAATATGTGTACCCACTAAAGAGTCTTCACTATTAACTTGTATTAAATTTGGAAAGGAATTATAAACAGAAATATTTATTACGAAATGATTGTAGGAAATTACATTTTATAAAACGAAGCAAAAGCAACTCCAAAGGTTTATGACAATACAATAACGGAGAAGTAACCCATTGATTGATTCTTCCTATGTTTTGGAAAATAGAGCGAATTCAAATTAGGGAAATTACACAACCGTTCATGACAAATTTTAAACGGACACCATTGTAGATGACGACTACGAATTGAGTACAAGAAACTTTGTGTCAGGGAAAAACGAAAACGTTGATTCACGATTCTGTTGATTAACGATTCTGTTAATGCAAATTCAATGCATGTGGGAAAGTGGCTCGACTTTCAATTACGAAGTTTGAATTACACTTCATTACACCGCACTGATACTCCCTACCATCGCGAAAACTTTTCAAAACCCCTTGAACTTCTGGAACTGCAAAAGTGAAGGACAGCTACACAAAGACTTCTTTTTTTTGTTGTGAAGAATAATTTATCTCCCCATCGTCCCGCAGGTGTTAGGAAAACTGTCGAAGGATTGGGGTGCCAAGCAATTTTTCTCGCTCAAATTTCAGAGACCAACATTTCATTAACCCTTCCCGCTGAGGATACTTAAACCATACCCATCTGCCCAACTGCCCAACTGTGATGAACACTGCTTATCCTGTCAAATCAATCGCTCCTTAATCAAAGACTAACTCAACTCTATCTTCTGCGACACTAAATATGCTCAAACGAGAATGTAAAAAGGGGATAAATCCGAGTATTTATCCATTGGATTGGAAGATGGATCTTGTTGCTCATTGGTTGTTTTCGACAGTACCATCAAAACCTATGATGGTTCGTCAGGCCTCCTTGGCAGAGGAGAAAATTTACATCGCTATGCTCATTAAAAAAAATTTCCCATCGTTTTCGTGATTTCGTTAGAGCATAACCTGTTAAGAGTGTTGTTAGGATGTAGTTTAGCGGACGGTAACAAAAAATCAAGTGACTGAATAACGGGTATTGTGTCAATATATTCCAGTAGATAATATCGTCTGTACTTCGTGCCGTGGTCGTTACATCCAAGACAAAAGCAAGACTAAAATCTTTGGCGATAGAGTTTGTTGGAGTGTTGGCATTGAGCTGACATAGCAGGATCACATGTTTTTGACCGTTGTCATCCCAAAGACAATCTATCGAGCTGCCTGTATTGAAATTGTTTGTTTTGGTCCAGTAAGAGTTTTGGAAGTGTGTTGGGGTGTCGGCCACAACTCAGTACTAAATTTAATTTTGGTTATTTTTGGGATTCTGTTGAAAATACCTTAAAATTTTTGACTTTTCTAATTTCGTTAAATTTTCGAAATTTTGTTGTAATTTTTGTACAAAATTACAATTTTGTAAAATTTTTGGAGTTTTGTAATATTGTTGAATTTTGGAATTATTGGAAATTTAGTTTTGATGGGTTTTTTGGAATTTTAGTAAAATTTTTGAATCTATGACATTTGGTCAGTAATTCCTTAGAAATACGCAAAAACTAAATGAAACGAAATATTTTTATCACGTCGTTACTTTTTTTATATACAAACAAATCTTTCACGGTATAATTTGTAATCTAAATATTATTTAAAAATCAAAACAACAAAGTTATTAACTACATTGATGGTAATAAATTGCGTCATATACCGAATTGGTGAAGGTAAATGATTTATTTTTTATCTTATATTGACTATTTTTGTTCCATTAAGGAACAACATGTATGGATATTTGAAATTATGTAGTGGGAAACGACCTTTTTAAGGGGAAATAGAAACAGGTCATCGTATGGAAAACTTGAAGCTAAAAATGAAAGCTGATCAAGTTTTTTTTGTAACACTTGATCGGTTTTAAAAATTATATTTTTGGCTTTTAAAGAGTCCATGTGTGAAATAATACTTAATCACCAATAAGTGAAATTATACTTAATTTTTTGGATTAAAGCAATGTAAAAAAATTTTAACCATGTTCTAGTGCCATTTTTGCCAATTTTTAATTAATATATAATTAAATTAAACTAAAAACTTAGTGATTAAAATTAAATTAATTGTTTTTGGATGAAGTAAAAATATATGTAATTATAAAAATATCACAAGTTTTGGTGCATTTTGTTGAATTTGTATGAGACTATCAGCAAACGTTATTACAATGTAATAAAATTGGTTTGGTGGAAAAACAAAAGAAACTGATTGTAATGAAACCGCTAAAACTTTTTGAATGTCAAAGTTTCAATATTTTGGAATAACATGCAGTGTGCAGATTGGTCAAAGGAAGACGGTTTTAATATCTAATTGTGTGCTACTGCTAATTAATTTCCTGATGAACGCACACTCGACATAAGTTTTACAACGACTATATAAGATAATGTGTTGATGATCAGGAAAGGCCTGAAACAGGCGTAGATAACTGTTGAATGGACCGTCTTATCATCATTACAGTAAGATAAAACACCAAAGAGCGGAAACCAAAAGCTAATAGTTGTAAGTTTTACAAGAATTCGAATAAATTTTTGGTGCATTTCTTTTTTTTTATATTTAAATTTTGAATTTCTATTTTTTGTCAATGGAAAGATTTTTTTAAAGTTTATTAGGAGATTTGCCAAACCGGGACTCGCCAGTTGTACAATCCGGTTTCGTTATACTATTTTCTTATAGTTTTTCTTTAATTAAAATCCAACTCTGCACATGTTAATACAAGGTTGGTTCCAAATGCTTTTTCAATTTCTAGTTAACTTGGGTTTTTTGTTTTAAATTTTGTTTTTCTACCGTTTCTGGCCACGCAAATCTCGGAAATTGTTTTTGTCATATCAGAAATATTTTTAGTTTAGAAAACCTCTGATATTTCTTTAACCTCTTGGTTTCTCATCTTCTTTAATTCTTTGATGTTGGAGCCTACCGACTTAAATAGCCCTGCCTCTTAACTTACACCATTTTAAAATTTGAAATTCACACAATCAGATGCTATTTTTTTTTTTTTAATAAAATGTGTTGTGTAGTAGGCATTACAATATGTGTCACAACAACACATAAAAACCTTTTAACACCAAGGTCCCACAACAACATACGTTCTAAGGATGTTAATGGACGCAAATCTTTGTTTTTTGTTTTTTTTTTAATATTTTTTGTTAAATAGTTGATAACTAAACAATAAATCCTATCACATATAAAATATGACATAGGCCAATATTACGTGATAGGATAGGGAAAATAAAAATAAAATAAAAGACAAAAAGCAAATTTGTTTTAAAAATTTGCAGGAACAAAACTAAAATGGGTTTGCCAATAGTCCAGCTAATGGTATAATCCCTGACTATGGCACGCAGTATCCTTCTCAATGATTAAACCTCAGATATATAGTTATATGAAGGCAGGTTTCGTCGAGCAAGCCACAGCGTGCCACCATCAAGGAATATTCATTAGCTAAGATTGAGAGTGCTACCGTTGACTGAATACAGTTCATCCGCCAGCACTCCTAAGATATCACCTTGGCTAGTGATATCTCACTGCTATTGCCAGTGGTATGTGATATCTCACGTTAACTCATATGCCAATAGCAGGGACTGGAGTACGCGGGGTTGTCACACCCGTAGATCAAAAAATAGAAAAAAATTAACAAATTAACAAAAACTGATCCCTCCATGCGATGTCTCATTACGATCCCTCCATTGAGTTAGGTAAATTAAATCTTGAAAACACCAACTACATACGGTGACTGCTGCTCTTTTAATCTTAGAAAATCTAAGCCCTTCAAGCACCAACGACATTAAAACGTAACGTAGTATCGTTGGTTTTTAATATTAGAAAATAGCGAGGGGTGTTGACTACTGTCTTCCCCCGAATATAAGAACTAGTCCTTATATTTGAATGAGGTGTCATTTTGTTGCATTTAAAAAGTTAATACAAAATTTTCGAATAGAAGAGCTTTCGAATAAAAGATCCATTCGAAAGCTCTTCTATTCAAAATTTTGTATCAACTTTTTAAATGTAATAAAATGACACCTTATAAAAATATAAGGACAAGTTCTTATATTCGGGGGAAGATTGTAGTCAAAAATTGTATAAATCTGTTTGAATTACTTCAATAAATAAAACAAATGTCTTCTTCTACTCCTTAGCGGAGCGAAGAGGTACTAAGTAAATAAAAAACTTATAAGCTCTAAAGTCTAAACTAAACATCTTTCTAAAGAACATCAACGATCGGCTATGGCGAGGATGTTGATTGTCTTTTGAAAGAAGATTATATGAGGCAACAATTTTGTATGAAAATTCGGAACACCTGGTTATGTTCAGGGTAGTATTATCTTACATCTAGCACGTTAATAACTTGACGGGGAATTACTCATTCTGGAACTTAGCCAAAACAGAAATGTAGTATACAAACTTTCTGAAATTTTTTTTATTTGAAAAAAAATGAAGTCAAATTTGAATTACAATCTTGGCGAATATTGCTTATTCACGAACTAAGCCGAAACACAAATACAACACAATTTCTTTTAAAATATATATCAAAAAGTCAATAGATTGGAATATCGAAGTTATAGTGTGAAAATATATAAAACCGAACAAATGTTTATCCTATTTAACTTGAAACAAAAAGTTTGTATTATACAAACTTTTTATTTTCATAACAACAACTTTGAAATTTTATGTTTTCACAATTTTAAATGTTTATTCATTTTGTTTATATAAAATGAAAATAATAAAATTAGAATATTAAATTCTACAGTAAAATCCTTTTAAAATATATAAAATTTTCCACCCAATTATTTTGCTTGACGTAAAATCAACAAAACTTGATACAAACTTTGATGAATTAATTATTAATTTTACTTAAGTAATAATATTTACAATTTCTATTCTATGGTTAAAAGTTTTGAGAAGGGTGATGTAATTAATTAATGGTTTAATTATATAAAAGAATTTATGACTAACAGCATTTTTTTTTTAATTTCATGCATTGATGTATGTATGTTTACAAAATGCTTGAAACAACAAAAAACAAATGGGAATAAAAGATCAAATAGAAAATTAGGTGGTTTCGTTACGAATTCTATTTTTCTTCCCTAAATAAAAACATCAAAAAAATGTTATGGGTAATAAACTTGATTTGTAACCTATAAGTATGAACAAGAATTACTTCTCCATTTCAAAAAAGTCATCCATAAATTATTCAATTTAAATTAATGTACTCTAAACTTAAAACTGTCATTTAAAAACTAAAAATAATTAAAACCGCTGTAAAAATAAAATATATTGCAAACATATTTTAAAGCACGAAACCCCTTATAACAGTTTGAATATGCTTCCATGCTGTCGCAGTAAAGAATAAAGAAAAAAGTTTTACTAGAGTACAAGAATTAATTTAAATTTGTAAAATAATTAGTAAAAATAATTACTCTTGTTTCACTATTTTATTAATTTATTTTTTTTTATAGATTTAGTGTGGAAAAATTTTAATTTTATTTTTGTAATTAATTAGTGTAAAAGTTGAAATTTATTTAAAATTGGTTAATTAATTATGGAAAATAAAATTTTATGGTTCATACAAACGAGAAAATATATTTTTATTCTTCTAAAAAAGAAAAATATTATTTAAATTTCTGTGAGTTTAAAATTTTGTTTTGAGCGTAAAAGCTCAACCTAAACAAGATTGGAAAAACCGGTTAAAATCAGAAATTTGTTAATGACCAAACAACTGTACTAAAGACAACAAACCAGTTGAAAGTAGTTTGAGCTCGGTAGCTCTTTTACGTAAACTCCTTTCTCATGCTCAACTGAACGTCTTAATTGCAGCGTATTGCAACAAAAGTATTGAAAAACACTACTACAGCAGTAAATAAATAGATTAGGAGTACCATTTGAGTCGAAAAGTTATCAGGAGCTGTGATTGGATACTGAACCCTAAACCGAGATTTTTGGGTCATATACTCAGTAGGGATGCCCTTAAAACAAATTTATTAATTTTGTGTATGGTACCCTCCCATTTCGTGTCAATACCCATAAAAATATTATTTGCAAAATCTGAAATCAATCGTTCAATTCTAAGGCGTGCCATCGGCCATTTAAATTGCCACTAAAACTTCAAGTGCCCATGGGCACGGCTTAAAATTGAACGATTGATTGATTTTAAATTTTGCAAATAATATTTTCATGGGTGACGAACGAAATACACGAAATAGGAGGGTGTCGTTTCCAAAAATTTAAATTTTTTTTTAGGCTCAGAACAAAACCTCTCAACTTTAAGTGACCGGGGGAACCCCTAAGAATTGAACAATTGATTTCAAATTTTGCAAATTATATTTGTAATGGGTATTGACACGAAATGCGTATAAAAAATTTAAATTTTTTTTTGAGGCCCAGAACAAAACTTCTCAACTTTAGGTAGCCGTTTTAGAATTTAGTAGCACGCTTTAGAATTGATTGATCGATTTCAAATTTTGCAAATAATATTTTTATGGGTATTGACACGAAGTGGGGGGGGGGGGGGGGGGGGTCTGCACAAACTGTACAATGAAAAAAAAATTCTAGAGAAACCTAAGGGCCGCCCTAATACACAGCATAGCTATAGTTAGAATAAGATTCGCACTTGAGGATTTTCCACTAGCCCAAATCAAATAACCAGCATACTGACAAGCCGTACTTGAAATAATCGCTTTCACTTGCTTGAAAACCAATTTAAATTCTTAGCCTATTCACATTGATGTAAGACGACCAATTTCACAAGCAAAAGGTTTCGTTCATATTTTGACGCTAAATAACCGTTTCAACCCGCTCCTTAGAGCATAATTCCTCTTCATAACGTATAAAATCAAAATTTTTACCGCAATTACTTGAGTTCAATTATCTAGCTATTTAGAATTGATATAACTTAAGTCCGACCCTTGATGACCAAACAAAATAGTTTATATGTTTAGATCAGAATTATAATTAAGCAGAAAGTAAACCACAGAAAACTGAGTCAAAAAACCTAATTTTGTCCCTACTTGGGAACTGAAAATCACCCTACACTTATGTACCTGTTTAGGTCTTCTGAATCCCAGTTTGAGTGGAATTTTAATTTAATAAGCTAATCTAGAGATATCATACAACAAATAACAATAACTATCCGAACAGAAATTAGCTAGCGAGAGCCTGAATACACTCAGGGCGTGATCAGGGTCAGAAAGGGCAAGCCCTATTCGGGCAATCTGATGTGGGCCGGAATAAGAATACGCTTTTAAGTTAACCTTATTTGAATATATGTGGCCCTAATTTGGGTTTTTCGTGTTTGACCGATAGTTGAGCAATCTGATCAGGGATATAAAATGCCTTACTAGAGTTGCCCTATATTTAATTTTATATGGACTTGATCAGGACCTGATCTGACTTCCCAATCAGGAGCTGATTGGGTAAAAGCGTTACACTCATGATCAGGGCCTAATAAAACTAGCGCAAACTAGAACTAATAAATATTTTGTCCATCGTTCGCTTACAATTTGTGAACCTCGTATGATGATTTGTCTTAGGCTAAACTTACGCTTCCACGTAAACGAAATCACCGTGGTTGTGCTCTTTGTAAAAGCCTAAAATGTTTTACCTCAAACTAATCTCTGGCCACAATGACTATTTTATTCACGTATACAAGCTCCTTGTACCTTGGTTATCTTATATGGCCAGAATTTTATGAACTACTAAGCTCGATGAGGTGTGATAAGACCACACTGTTAGGACTTCCTCTAGTTTTGGTTTTAATAACCGCATTAAATCACAACAAAAACAACCGCAAAAAAATTTCATCCCCAGTAACAACAAACCAGGATTAAATTCTATAAAAATATGATTAGGGTCAGTTAGAGCATAAATGTGTAGCCAATATAAAACAGACTGTTTTATTACTTGTTTGTATTACAATAGTAGTTGGAATTTTTTATATATATTTTGAAGTAGTCTATATTTAATATTTGCTCTGCACGATTCAAAATTATCTCTGATCTCCAAGTTTTTGTTAAAACAAAATTTTTCTGTGAAAATAGAAGCTCCGAATAATATGCTTGAGTAAATATTATCAAAACCGGTATTGTCAGTACATTATTTCAAATATTGGTATACTGAAGTACTCAATACATATATTCTCTACTCAACAACCGAATTCACGATTTTTCACATCAACTGTACTGACATTTATAGTTGGGCTTTGAGAATTTCTCGACGCGAATTATTGAGAAATTTTTAACATTTCGAGCAGTTCCGAATCTCGCGAGTTTTTCAAGATTTCTCGAGAATTCCATTTTTTCATCAAATATTAATTGAAAAAAAAAACGTTTTTTTTAAATAGTCCGGTCAAACAAAAACGGGTTTTTCGCGATTTTCAGCAAAACGGTAAGTTTTATCATAAAACTAGTATAGAGAAAAACTGTAGATCAGATAAAAAGACTGAATACTTTTTTTTTTAAGAGCCACTGTTTCTGAGATATAACGATTCAAATAGTTGTAATGGTCAAGGAAGAGTTGTAATTGTCATTATATGCACACGTTGCCACGCCACCTTTGAGGTAGTGTACTTAGCGTTTTTTTAACGCGGTTTCCCGGTAGCCTATTCCACGGATCTGTTGTGATTCTGTTTAATTTGAAACTATTGAATAATAAAAGATATTGGCAAGAGTTGAAAATGATAAAAACGGTATAAATTAAAAAAAAATAGGGAAATTTATTCGTCCGATTCATAATTCTTTAATACTTCTGCTTCCTCTTCTTCTTGTTCTTCGTCTTCTCCAACAAAATTTTTTTTCCAAAAAATCGGCTAAAAAAATAAATGAAATCATTTTTTTGACAAACTTCTAATGCAATAATCTAGTTTTTGATCTCACAAACCAATCCCAACCATCAAGATTTCTCCACATTCTTTGTTCCTACTGGAAGTAAAGTAGGTAGTGACGGACGGCCGAAGACCTAAGTATTACATTCATGAGTCAAAAGTGAAATTCATACCCCCACTTTTTTGGCATTTCTCGACGTTTGAGGACCTACTGATTCTAAAAAAGCAAAAAAAATGTATGTAAAAATGTACCTACGGAATCTAATAAACCACTGGAGGGGGATTTCAAAAATTTGGTTTTCTAAATATAGGTATATTCTGTGGACAGGTCCAAATGGACGATGTATTAGGTAACTGTAACGGAAGTGTGTCAAAAACATCGTCAAATGTGTCAAAACTAGGAAATTTGCATATTTTTTACAAAAAAAAAACGTTCATTTTGAATGATAATGAGTAGGAACAAAGAATGTGGAGCAATCTTGATGGTCGGGATTGGTATTTGAGATCAAAAACTAATAATCTAAGATTAAAAGTTTGTCATAAAAAATGTTGTCAAGTGTGTCAAAAGAAAGATTTTTGTTTATTTTACTACCCAATTTTTTGGAAAAAATAAAATTAATTATTTGTATGACATGAAATTTTATTATTATTATAGAGAATCATGGTATTATAAATTTGTCAAAAAAATGTTGTCAAGTGGTCAAAAGAATGATTTTCATTAATTTTTTAGAAAAAAATAAAATTAGTTATTTTTATGGAATGAAATTTGATGAACATGAAATTATTATTATTGAGAATTTTATTGCATTATAAGTTTGTCAAAAAAATAGTGTCAAGTGTGCCAAAAACATGATTTTATTTATTTTTTTAGCCAATTTTTTGGAACAAAAATTTAGTTGTTTGTATGACATAAATGTAATTGGACATGGACATTTTTGAATTTGTTATAGTTTTTGAAATATTTTTAGAATTTTGATTTTGTAATAATTTTTGGAATATTTTCAGAATTTTGAAAAAATTTTGATTTTATTTAATTTTTACAATATTTTTGGAATTTTGAAAGAAATATGAATTTGTGATTTTGTAATATTTTCTCGAAACGCTAAACGGAGAGGTTTTTGAGTAGTTTGCTGATTGTATCATCTTTTCACTAAATTATGTTAGTTTATGATCTGTTATAATTTTCCGGCAACGTATTGACGTTTCGTGTTAGTTTTGTAATAAATTTCTAAACAGAGATAAAAAAATACTTGTACTTTAACAAAGAGTTATGTTTGATATACATCGCTGCCCAAAACTAAAAACCATGTCCTCATAAAAGTGTTTTGCCGAAAACTATATCAAAATCCTTAACCCAGACCGAAGTCTTGATCTCAGAGCTGTGAGATTTCAGCCCCTTCATATTTTTTCTTGATAATTTTCTTGATATCATGAAAATTTGTTTTGGAAAATCCGAGTTTCGAGTTGAGATTTTCTCGGGCAATACCAACTCCACTGACATTCAAAAACGATAATAAAACGAAATATTTAAAATATAAAATTTAAGAGTTGATAATTTAACAACTTTACAACAATATTATGTGTTTCAAAATATGTCTGTTTTTTATTTCAAAAAGACAAATTTATAGACGCATTTCTCACAAAATCCCAAAGGTTTGTCGTGCCAAGCAAAATTGTTAAATGTGCGAAGTTTGGACGCGTGCCACGTATTTGCGATTACTGATATAAGACATAGTCTCACAAATTTATACGTGATTCAAATCAATACCGCCATCCTTTCACTTCCATAAAAAAATCTCAAAGCTAAAATAATCTAGAACTCATTACGTTATCTAGTGATTCATTAAACTAAACTATTGCCAGATATAAAATGTTACAAATTCGTTGGTGAAACAGAAACAATATCAAATCATTTCATTATTTCCTGACAACTCATTATCAATAAAAAAACATAACAAAAGGAGTAGTATCAAAAGCAAAACTTTTTCATAAGCTCTAGTTGTGGAAACTTTACAATACTATAATTGAACGAAAATTTTCACATGATTTGTTGCTTATCGTCCGTAACAAATACTTGGATGTAGTGGAAATATAATGAGAATAATTTATGTTACTGTGTTATAGAAATATTTTTCATTGCCCGTTCTTAGTTTATCTGAAAAAGGCAAATTTGATAATTTATTAATCCAATCGTTGGTTGAAATTATTATAATGTGCATTTTATCGAACAAAAAAAATGAGGAAAAAACAGTTCTTGTGAAGCTTAAGCCAGTTAACTATTTCCAGTGAAAATGGGAAGGGATGCTTAAAAAATCGACTAAATATGACGTTTTATATCAATACTGTACTAGTCAAGTGATGAATTTCTAATACAGTAGAGAAAGTCGGTGTCATCATTAACAAAGTTGAAAATGAATAAATGAATGAAATTGATGAATATAGTAAAGTGGCATTTCTTTACTGACAATACTCGATAATGTTGTACAGGGCTGAATTTAATTAAAAAAGTTGTAATTGTAAATTCTAATGAACGCACACACAAAATTATTAATAAACTGAAAAGATATCATTAGATTATTGTCATTAGTTCAATGTTGTTTTAGTTCTTCTTGTGACTTATGTTCTCATTAAATTAACGATTTCCACATTTCTTCACAATATTGATCGAAATATTTATGATTCTGATTATAATTTTTTTTTATTTCATAATATATATATTGATTGTTTTTAGCATTTAGTAGAAATAATTCTGTGTACGATTATTTTTTAGATACGTGCTCGCATAGTGATATCATAGTAATAGCTATTTAATTAAACATTACATAATACAGATAATATATTTCAGTAATTATTGATAAGCGTATGATGAACAACGGTTATACATATGTTATTAAATTGTGTTTATCTACAAAAAGCTTAGCGTTCATCGATTTCTGTAGCAAATTTCATATTAAAAAAATAAATAATAATAACAAGATATACCCTATGGAATTTTAATGACTATGCTAAAATATGCATATTGTATGCGATGTGAGATGTGAGACCTTTGAGAAAATACATCATTTTATAGATTCAAGTAGGGTACCATATGAAAGAGCTTCATTTCAGTATTCCTTAAAAATATATTTTCGACTTTTACACCTCCCCGTTTTTAGTATAATATTGAATAATGACGTTTCCTTCGTCTTTTCTTACCTCGATTAGTTCCGAACCTAACTGATCGAAAACAGTGTTTCGAACCCGAACCCTAAACCCGCTCCGGAGCAGGAAGATTTTTTTTAAAATTATGTGAACCCGAACCCGAACCCAATCAAAAACGCGGTTCAGGTTCAATTTTTATTATAGGAAATTTACGAAGTTTGCGTAAGAAATGTCATATTTCGCAGTTTCAAGCAATATTATTTTGGTTATTATTTGTTTCAGTAGACAATAGTGAATAGTGAGAATTAAATGAATTTTTTTTTTCAAAATAAATATGTGTCTAACATCAATACGGTATGTAATGTAACATAAAAAAATAATGAATTCATAAAAAAATTCGAAAAAATTGTTTTTTTTTGTAACAAATTGTTATGCCCGCCAAATGCGTGATATTTAACAGGTATGAGGCAGCATTTATAAGAAAATTTACATCAACTACAGAACAAATTTATGTCCTGTACACAAATTTATGTTCTATACAGGTGGATTGGATAGGAAATTAGATTTTTGTAGTTAACGGCTACGGCTTACTAACAGTAAAAACTGAATCCCTATTCAACCCACACTATTCCATTTTTCAATTACGATACGACTTCATTGCATCGTTTCATTACACTTGTAATGTTAATAATAATAACTGAGGATTATGGTGTATTTTTTTTCATTTATATAAATTTATTTCTCAGTCAGCTGTTTATAACAGTGATCCTTTCATTGCCAATGTTTGACTAGATGTTGGTAATAATAAATGTTGATGACCCTATTAAATTGATTATTATCAAATGTAACTCGATTTAATGTTAATGAATAGATTGGGCGTAGCTTATGATTTGAATATTGTGCCTCCTTTTTTTTATGTAATTGAGTATGATCGTGGTTGATTGATTTTCGAGAAAATAATGCTTATGTGATCAAATTTTAATTACTCTCTTTTTTTTGGATAATATTAAGAATATTAATAACAAAATATTTTTGAATTTTGTTGAGTTGTAATTCAAAAATAAAAATAAAAATATTCAAGTCGGGTCGCAGGATAATTAAAAATAAATTCACTGTAAAGAGTGAATAAAAGTTAACATAGTTTGTCGGTCCGTGACTTATATTTTTCAACACGTAGCTTGAGTAGCATTTACGTCGTGCTATGAATTGAATAAAATTCCTTTTTCTCTTAATGTTAATATTGCAGTGTTGATTTGTGAAAATGTTATTTTTATTTTTGAAAAAGTATGTTTTTCTAAAAAAATTAGAGAAGATAAATTTTTATTTATTGCATGTGTAAATTTGAAACAAGTTGAAAAAAGAAAAAAAAATTAATCTTGAATTATCAGAATAAATAAAGAAAAAAAGAAATTTATATTGGATTGGTGGGGATATTGAAAAGATGCTTTTATAAGATGATGGCCGATGAATTCACTTTTTTTTGCTTCATCATAAATTCATCGTGTCGGTTTAGACACAAGGAATGTCTCTAAGGAACTAAAGTTTGGGATAAAATCTATACAAAAAAAATGTCTGGAATCACCAAAGCTCAATTTAGAGCTTAAATGTAATTTCATCAAAACCGTCGTAATCTAACTACCATCAGGATTAATTCAATATTAATTAGCGTTACACTAAAACGGACATATGGAAGACATCAATTCAAGTGACATACAAGGACGATCACTACACCATTCAACACCAGGCCACACTCAACATATAAGTTTCTTTTGTATATTTATTTTTTATATTATATTTTTCTGTGATTCGTTATGAAGTATATTGTGACCATCATGGTCCTCTAAGATTTTTTGTTATATTAGAGATTTTACCTCGGTAGAGTCCACTCATATCCGTACATTCAGTTAATTGTTAAAATTTTAAAACCCTTGGATAATAGATACCGTAGGTATCTATGAATATAAAAGTCGAATGCGACAAAATTTGAATCCGAACTCAAACCCGAACCGAACCCACTAAATTTTAATGTATTGAACCCGAACTTGAACCCGCACCCAAATTTTTCTTGGTTCGAAACACTGATCGAAAATCTTCAATTGTATTTGGAATGATAGAAAAATTAGTAAGTTTTTAATAAAAAATACAAATAAGTGTCATGTACTCATAATTATATTTATTAAGGGGGTGGATGTGAGAAGGGGTAAAACCACTATTTAAAATGTGGTCAAGTGGGGTGTCATTTAAAAGAGCACCTAATTTAAAAAACATTGCAATTTGTTTTAGAATTTTGCGATGCACAGTTTTTGAGTTATTGTCAAAAAAGTGCGACTTTCAGACCGTTCCCCCTCCCTACGTTTCGACACTGATTGACAGAAAAATTTGTAAAAATTCAAAGAGTTAGGAAATTTAGTAAATTTTGTATGAAAAGTATAGCGAAGTCTCATATAATTATAATTCTGTGTGTTTAGGGTATGAGTGTGGGGAGAAATAAAAAAAACCATTTCTGACCCAAATGTGGGGTGTGGAGTATGAAGAAGCTCTTAATTTAAGAAAAATTACAATTTTTTTTAGAATTTTGCAATGCACAGTATTTGTGTTATTGAAAAAAAAATATTTTTAGTATGTAGTATTTCCACCCCTCTAAATTTCGACACTTGATTGACCGAAAAAATAATCAAATTTAAACCATTTACAAGCTGGTATAATTGAATCTTTCGTGAGTTACCATAAACATCTATGGATTAGATTTAACCTAAAGTAACATTTTTTGGGTCATTTTTGATCAATGTAGATTTGATTGTAATTTACTATTGACATTTACGATTAAACATTTATTTTGTTATGCGTCTATGGTCTGGCAATATAAAGACATTACAACACAACTTTTGTCAATTATTTTTGATATTGTGTTCTTTTACATTCACGGAACCCTTGGCGAGGGAATTTTATTCGCACGTGTCTGACTTTTTTTAAAATAAATTACAAAATGACTGCAACAACCATTACACGATAACATTAATAGACCACACACGAGAGAAAAGTCTTATACAGAAGTCGCGTAAATAAAAAACCTTTAATCACGACATCAAACCACATCTATAAAATTAAAATGTTTTAAATTGTTATGTAGTAATTTGGTATGATATTTAAATAAAGAGTCGTTCTACGTTAAGTTAACAAGAAAAACATTCTGAATTGTTGGGTTCTTAGCTTTTGAGTTATTGACTTTTAAGCCATTGCCAATTTGCCGAAACTTGACTTCAATTTTGCACCTTTAAAGAGCTTTGGATAAAATTTATTTTACTAAGAAAGCTCAAATTGGTGTCTTTCTTTTCTGCGGTTTATGATAATTTTTTCAATATATACCTTAAGGTCATTAATTGACTGAGTGTCATTTAGGTCCTTCGAGCCGGATTTGTTCCCCTAGCGACCGTATAATCAAGGTCTTGATTTGGAATTTCTGTAGATCACAGCTGGATTTGCACTTCCTACTGACCGTTCAATCACGATCTGGATTTGACATTTCTGTAGGAGGTCACAGGTATGTCATTAACTTTTATTGGTAGTTCATTTTTGATATAAAATATTATATTTATAATATATTTTGTGCCGGTGTGCCGGTGGCATTATTAAATATTTCCCATTTATCCTTGTTTCGCAATGTCGGACCAAGCAATAATTGACCGTCTTAAAAAGCAACGCGGGGCATATAAAGGTCAAATAAATATCTTTAAAACTCAAATCACAACTGCAACATCTGTCGTTGTCTGGGAATCTACAAAACAAACTCGAAGCCCTTGATGAAACCTTTTCAACCGATATGGTGCTATTTAATGACGATTATGGCTCGCTTTCATGACGCATCTAAGATGGATGCTGGTCAAAAAACGTTATTTTCCATGAGCATCAGGTTACCTGAACCGGTGTTACAAATATTCAATGAAGCAGAAGGAGTGCTTGCTTTCTGCGATGTTTTTCTTGATTTAATACATAACAAGAATATTTAACCACAATGGAATGGCAATAGATTTTTGAAAATTTATATTTTGGTATCATGGCAAAGCCGAAGAAAATGTAGCTCTCTAAGTCAAATAGTTTTTTAACTACAGCTGTTTTAAAGTGTGGAAGTAAAGTCCAATTATGACGGTTTATAACTAAAAATTTAAGAATCCATGATCCTGTACAACATAAATGTGTATTTTTGATTCATTCGACAGCAAGAATATCTATGCTGTTGAAATGACCGACGAATTTAAACTACTTCGAAATATTTTAAAATCAGAGGCCCAACAATATTGTGAAATTCGTATTGCATAACATCAAACGGTAAAAATGTAGTAAAATTTCACAATATTGTCCAAATCACAATACTTTTAGCACAATTGCATATTCAGGAACCGGACAGTTTACATTAGTTTTTATTGTTGTACCACACATTGTACAATATTGTACAATTTAAGACTTCACAATTCAAGAGTCCCTGATTTAATCGAGCAAAAAGGAGTGTAGTCATTGCAGACAAATATTTTTTCAAAATAAAATTAAAAGATTTTTACGAAGCACAATGAGCCGAAGCTCGAAACACGATCAAGCTGATTTCTTATGAGTGATATGATCAGAATTTAAAGCTCGATAAGTGCAAATTATTTTTTGTTGGATATCTTTTTATATGAACACAGACGGACAATACGGTAGGCGTGACCCTGTATAAAATATTTCAGAAATTTTATTTTGGTCAAAATTTATGTGAAAGCAAATTAATAAAAATGTACAGTCATTTACCTTTGTAACAACCGTTTCATCATATCCACAAAGAACTTCCGTTTAACTTACCTGAAAATAAAAAAAAAATAAATATGTAGTTTCAAATGACAAAGAGCAAATTGAAAAAATATTCTTTGAAAAATTAATTAGATTTGGAAAAAATAGATTTAAATCATTTACTGTAATTAATTAGACATAATTCAAGAGTTCTAATAAAACGATGTGATCCTATATACTTTTACGTTTAAGATTTTGATTGGTGTATTATTTTTTAACATTAAATTAAAATCAAATGAATTACTTCAAAGAAATGTGCTTTCAGTTTGAATTTAAATCAAAAAATGAATTTAAATTAAAAAAAAATTAATTATTTATATTAAAGAAATTATATGAAAACACTTTGAATACAGTTCAGAGGTTATAAGCATATTTAATTTAAGCTCGACAAAATAAGCTCAAATAAAATTATTGAATTACTTGAATATTTTTGCACAGGCTAAGAATCTTATTTGTGTACTTGACCCAATTGTAGACAAGGTTATATAAAATAATCATCAACTTGGACAAAAACACAAAATTTCGAGTTCTTTAAATAAAAAAAACTTCAGTGTAACCGAATTTGAGATATACATATATGGAAATCTGTTACGGTAACCTTCTTTTGGTCGGCCGGCACAATATTTGAGTTAAGACTATCTTTCAGCTTAGAGAAAAAATTTAGCTGTCGAAAATATTTTGTAATATATTTTTGACGAATTTGTGCTTAATCGTTTGAATCAAAATGGGTAGGAAATGGGCTGTCGATTATTCTCATTTAAAAGAATAATAAACTTTTTTTTCCAATATGTATACAAAAAACAAAGTGTAAATAAATATTCACGAATAATTTATATATTTATTAAATTAATTACAGAACAAGCAAAAAAGTTTTTTTTTGCATAACAAATAAATACAAATTAATTTGTCATGTAATTTTTTTGATAATTTTTTTGTATAAAAGTTAAAACCATAAAAAATGTACCATATTCTGTTTTTTATGTTAAATGAACAAAAAAATGAGAAAAATAAACAAATTGTGTCGTCTGCAAGGCAATTTACACTTTTTAATTTAACTTATTTTTTTGTATTTCGATGATTTTGCAGTAAAATGTAATTGAATTAACAAACAAACGCTTGTACATAGATAGAATGTTTGCGCTAAAACCTAAAATCGGATACAATTTGAGTAAACCAATTTTTGTTGTTGCATTTATTTGAATTATGTCATTGATAGTAACATTGTACATTTGATGGAAAAAAAGACTCAAACAAGCTCTCATATATTCCATGTGTATTTGAGAACTGTTTCTGATATACATAGTTTTTTTTTTAAACCAGGCCGTATTGGTTAGAAAGCATTGTTATGCCCGCCAAATTACGTGATATTTAACAGGTAGCATTTATAAGAAAACCTACAATCAACTTCAGAACAAACTTAAGTTCTGTATAGGTGAGTTGACAGGAAAATTTGTAGTTCAAACCTAACAGAAAGATTAAATTCCTACTCAACCACCACACTTTTCCATTTTTGTTTATAATACGACTACATTGCATTTTTTATTAACATTTCTATTGACAACCATCGGTACACCTGTTTTTTTTCTTTGATCCCCTCGAAGTATCAAGGTTATAATAGTTTTTGTTATGCATTCGATTTATAAACGTTTAGCATTTTGTTTATTTTCCTTGTTTATATAAAAACGAAACCAAAAAATTATTAGCGTTTGAATTTCTCTCTTCATTTTATTACAACAATAAAACAAAGAAAGAAATGAATCGTTTCAATACATGACGATTTCCAGTTCTTTTTGCTTGTATTCTTAATTGATAAACGGGTGGTTATTACTTTTTTTTATGTTTTATAGATTGATGGAAAGGCAAGAAGAATGTTTTAATGTTTTGAAAAACAATGAAGCAATCTGTTATTAACTTGTTTCGTTATAAATTATAATTGTATTGTATGCTCATGACGAGTAAAAATATGTGCAATCAACCCTCTTACTCCCTCATATTTATTTAATTTTTAAAAATATATAAAGAAATATTCTTCAAATTTTGTAGTTGTATTTTAAAATTGAATCACAAAATATTCTTTTGTAAGTAGTGTTAATATTCTTTTGTAAGTAGTGATATGATTAAGAGTCGGGAATTGGACTTAAAATTAAAAATAAAACTCCAATGGACAGTCGCGATGCATATTGTTAAGTACAATTGTGATATTTATAAAATTAAAATCAGTTCGCATTTTTGTAAATGTGATGGATAACTTAAGAATAAAAATTAACTCAACTCAATTTTTGTTGGTTCAGCTTAAATTCAATTTGTATAAAAGGAAAGAGGAAATTAAAGAAAAATAAAATGTGATGAAAGTTTCTTTTTGTATATCAAGTTAATTAAGTATGTTGAGTTTACTGATGTAACCAAAAAAGAAAAAAAAATCAAGGAGAAAATAGAAGATTAATGCAAAAAAGAAAAAGTTGAATAAAAAGAAAGTTTGTGTTAAAAAAAAAAAGAAAATAGGGCGAAGAATCTGTGTTTGTATTGTGGGAGTTAGATTTGTTGAAAGTTCTGCACATCCTCTGTATGGAGAATAGCATATTTGAAAATAAGTGTACCGTTTCAAAATTCTTGAAAACGCCTTATTCTTAATCCGTTGTCTTGTTCCAAAACGAAGGCAGTGAACAAAGTAGTCAAACGGATCAAATCAGTATAAAGTTGTTATTTTTATTCGCTCATAAATTCAAGCATTAGAAAATTTTTGGAAGACCTAAACAAAAAATTAAGTATACAAGATTGTGAGGAATTAGCATTACAACTTAGGATGGATTAAGATTCAACAGTAAAGTCAACTCTCACCAAATTAAGATAAGTTTTTTTTATGTTTCATTTTAACTTCTTTAATTTTTTTATTGGCATTTTTTAGACCATAATCTTTTAAATTAAAATATTTTTGTGATGTTAGAGATTTTCCTTGTTAGAGTCCGCGTTTTAGTCCGTACATTTGTTTATATTTAAAATTAATTGAAACCCTTGATAATAATTATAAAAGTCGATTGCGACAGCATTATACGATACTAAAATATCGTTTCATTTTACGATACAATATATTAAAATAATGACACTATCTTTACAATCGGGTTTTTCTACTTGTTCGATTTTGACATATTTAACTACGATTTTGCCATAGTCAAATTTAATTGCACGAGTGGTATGGATATATTAGGTGCAATTTAAATAGTACACTCGGTGAGTGAGTTAAAATCGTACTTGATTGATTTTTAAATTTTAAATAACAAAAGATATATATATATATATAAATAAATAAAATGTAATACGTTAAGTATTGAGAATAGAACACAAATATCATGTTTTGTTATAACCTAAACATAATTTTAATGTAACATAAACAAAACCATGTTTTCTTTAAATTTGTAATGTTTAATGAAATGTATATTCTTGTTACATGTGGCGATGTTGTTATTTTTTGGTTCAATTTCAGTTCAAACGAAACATGATTCTAACCGAATATTTTAAGAATAATAACAAAGTATATGACATCGTTTGTTTTCTGTGAACTCTACCCATCTCCGTTCTTCAAATGTTACTCTTACCAAAGCTTTTCCTTTGCATTTGGTACTTTGTTTATTATTCGAGTCGACAACTTTTACTAAAGCGTATAAAATTTCAATTAATTTACATAAATTTTTAGTCCGCATTTGCCATTTTCACCATCATTATATTTAATATCAATCAATAATTGAACAGAATCATAAATCACAAAACATTCGTTTCCTCCTAATCTTTAAAAAATTTTAAACGCCTAACTACTCAATAAAAACATAAATTTAAAATTTCTTTTGAAATTAAAATTTCAATTAGAATTTTCAATTTAAATTTAATTTAAAAATAAATAATTTTGTTTCAATTTGGAGTGAGACTAGTCAATGACTGAACAACGTTCATAGTTAATCGTTTATAATTTCAATCAATAAAATATGGAGGGACTGAAATCTCAAGCCTCTCAAGACTTCGGTCTGGGTTAAGGATTTTGATATAGTTTTCAGCAAAAAACTTTTATAAGGATATGGTTTTTAGTTTTGGTTAGCGATGTATATCAAACATAACTCTTTGTTAAAGTACAAGTACTTTTTTATCTCTGTTTAGAAATTTATTGCAAAACTAACACGAAACATCAATACGTTGACGGAAAATTGTAACAGATTATAAATTAACATAATTTAGTGAAAAGATGATACAATCAGCAAACTACTCAAAAACCTCTCCATATAGCGTTTCGAGAAAATATTACAAAACCACAAAATTATATTATTTTACTACTTGCATGAGAAATTTCAATTATTTACTCGAAAACCCAAGACAAAAGTTATTTTTCTCAGCTAAGGTTACTAATAATTATTCCCCACACCTAATAATAAGTATTTTAGCACCTTAGTAAATAATGAAAATATAATTTTTGTTCGTTTGTTTACTGAGTTCGTCTTTGAATTTTTTTAGTTTCTTCCTAAAATAATAATAATATATTAAAAAATAATTAGCGTTTTGATTTTATTTTAATGATAATAAATAATGAATGAAAGCAAAAACTTCTTTGCAACTATAGTTTAGTTTTTTTGAAATTTTAATTCGTGTTAAACAGAATTCTGTTGAAATTTAGTTTAGTTGTGAGTTGTAGACTAAAAAAATTCTAAATTTGGCTCAACAATATTAAATAGATTTTCAATTCATTTCAATTCATGTCAAAAATAAATAAAAGCTATATTTTTTAATGCAAAGCATATGTGATTTTTATATAGTTTTAAGAAAATTAATTGAAAATAAATTTCTAACTAAGCAGCCCTGAATAATAAATATCCAATACGCAATCCAATGATATGATACACAATGTTTCACCAAATCAAAATTTTTATTTATTCACCATTTGCTTATTAATTGACATTTTATTTTGTGAATAATTAAGAGTTTTAGTGCATTTTTTATATCAAGTAGTAAAAAAAATAGTATATAAACCTCGGTGAAGAAAATTTTCTCCATTTCGGTGCTTAATTCGCTCGAAACTTCGTTTCTCGCGAATTAATATCCACCTCAATGTAGAAAATTTACTTTATCACCTCGGTATATAATGTACTATTCTTTCAACATTTTCTAAAATATTGTAAAAATTAAGTAAAATCAAACTTTTTTCAGAATTCTAAAAATATTCCAAAAATTCTTAAGAAATCAAATATTAAAATTTTTTTCAAAAAATTCTAAAAATATTCCAAAAATTCTTACAAAATCAAAAATTGAATCTTTTTTCAAAATTCTAAACATATATATAAAATTCAAAAATTCTATTTTTTTTCAAAATTCTAAAAATATTCCAAAAATTAGAATAAAATCAAAAATTTAAACTTTTTCTATATTCTAAAAATATTCCAAAAATTCAGACTTTTTCCAAAAAATATCGCAAAAATTATAACAATATCAAAAATTAAAACTTTTTGAAAATTATAATAAAATCAAAGATTTAAAATTTTTCAAAATTCTAAAAGGATTCCAAAACTTAATATCAAAAATTGCTAAAAATATATAAATTCTATTTTTTTCAAAATTTTATAAATATTGCAAAAATTATAACAAAATCAAAAATTAAAACTTTTTCCAAAATTCAAAAAATATTGCAAAATTGAAGCTTTTTTCAAAATTTCAAAAATTATAAATTATAATAAAATGAAAAAATTTTAAATTTTTCAAAATTCTAAAAATATTCCAAAAATTCTTACAAAATTGAAAATTGAAACTTTTTTCTAATTCTAAAATTATATATGAAAGAATTCTTTTTTTTCAAAATTCTAAAAATATTGCAAAAATTATAACAAAAACAAAAATTAAAACTTTTTCCAAAATTCTAAAAATATTGCAAAAATTGTTACAAAATCAAAAATACAAACATTTTTCAAAATTCCAAAAATATTTCAAAAACTATATCAAATTCAAAAATTTCTATGTCCAATTTCATTTTCAATTTTACGTCATAAAAAAAAAAAAAAATTTTTTTTCAAAAAATTGGCTAAAAAAATAAATGAAATCATTTTTTGACACACTTGACATTATTTTTTTGACAAACTTTTAATGCCATAATTCTCTATAATAATAATAATATTTTAGTGCATACAAACTATTAATTTTATTTTTTCTAAAAAAATTGGGTAAAAAATAAATAAAAACCTTGCTCTTGACACACTTGACAACATTTTTTTGACTAACTTATAATGCCATAAATCTCAATAATAATAATAAAATTTCATTTCAAACAAACAATTAATTTTATTTTTTTTCCAAAAAATTGGGTAAAAACACAAATAAAAATCTTTCTTTTGACACACTTGACAACATTTTTTTGACAAACTTATAATGCAATAATCTAGTTTTTGATCTCACTTAAAATGAACTTTTTTTAAGCCAAAAATATGAAAATTTGCTATTTTTGACACACATAATGATTTTTTGACACACTTCCGGTACAGTTATCGAACACAGCGTACTTTCGGACCTGTCCCTTGAGTATACCTATTTTTAGAAATAAAAAATTTTTCAAATCCCTTCAGCGGTTTTCTAGATATCGTAGGTAATGACGGCCGGCAGACAGAAATTATCGAAAAAATAAATAGTTATTTTTTCCAGCGCCGGACGACAAAAATTTATAAAATTTTTACCATCCCACGCTCGATAAATACATAAGTTTATTTTTAATAGTAAAACTCAGTTCTACATTAATTAAATATACGTTTCTTATTGAAAATTGAACGTAGAATACGATGATCATACTAAACACTCTTTATTTTTGTTAGATAATGACTAATAATTGATTAATTTTAACATTTTATTTGTTTATAACAATAGGAATTTGTTAATAATTTTTATAAAAAACAGTTTTTTCTAAATTCCATCTATATACTTTAAAAGAAAACAGACAAAAAGTGTCATTCTTTACCAGAACTGAAGTTATGAATCTTTGAAAATAAGTCTTCAAGCCAAAAATCACAAAATTCTCGAAATTTAGATCCGCTCGATTTCCCCTAAAAAAAAAGAAAAAATCCTCGAACAAGTGTATCGTTTTTAGTCCCTGGGTCAGCGACGATTTCATGTGATGATTACCACATATTTTATACTTCGTGAGGCACCTGACCTTGACGAGCCCGAAAAAATTTGTTCTGCGATTTTTATCAAATCGGCATCGTTCGGCAAGCCCCGAAAAATGCCGATTGGTGAAAAAAGACGAGGGTATTTTTTTTAAATAAAAATAACACGTGCTGCATAATCATTAAAGTTAATTTTTTGATAAAATCGTAAATATCTCATGGAACATGCAGATTAAAAAAAAAAATCACAAACATTTTTGAATTAAATCTAATTCTCTACAAAAGAGGTCATGTTTTGCCTAAAACGTATATTTCTGATGATATTTTGAAATTCTGATGATACTCGAAATTCTTCGTAACTTAAAAACAAATGATGAAATTTTAACGAAAAAGTACTAATTTTGTTTTTTCTTCTCATGATTATATTTTTATTCTTTTTATTCCATAGCAGAAGATGAATATTAGTACTTTTTCATCATCTTTATTATTTATGTTTTTTATAAGTTACGAAAATTTATAAGTTTTCTTTCAAAATATCATCAGAAATATACGTTTTAGGCAAAAAATGACTAAGACATTTATTGTAGAGCATTAAATTTCCTACAATCGGCCATCTTTTTAAATCTGCATATTTCATGAGATGTTTAAAAAATCTACAATTTTATCCAAAAGTCAACTTCGAAGATTTTGCGACACGTGTTCTTTTCATTTTAAAAAAATAGCTTTGGGTTTTTTTCACTAAAAAGAATTTTTTTGGAGAGCGTCTGAAAAAATTTAATTTTTAACGACCAGTCTAATAAATATGAATAAAAGATCAATGAAACATTTAAATACTTTATGGTTATTTCTCAATGGTCAATCTTGATGTTGGTCAACCTGAGGTCAATCTAGATAGTTTTTTTCCGAAATAAAATAGTCTGTGTAGGAGTTTGACCGTAACTTGGTGCTGGTTTTGGTGCACTATAGGCGTTCTTACTTTTATCAAAACGATTAATTTTGAAAAACTATGAAAGCTTTCCACACGTCGTTATCAGCTTTGTGACAACTTGACTGTAAAACCGATAAACCATTTAAGGCGAAGTTGAAAGAACAAACAGAATTCCATACAAATTTGACAGTAAAAAATGCTCTTGCTGTCAAAGTAGTATGAGACTTTCCACCATTGCCGGATGCCGCCAATTATCAAAGAAAATCTGAGCAAGAACGTTGGCAACAATCGATGAATATATTTCAAATAACGTTGGTAATACTTAAAGAGCCTGTATGTAAAAAAATCACCAGCAATCAATAATAATATGCAAAATAATGCATTCATTAATCAACGAATTTATATGCAACAATGTAACCGATAACCATCAACCGATCTTCATAAATTTCAAAACTTTCTGTATTTTGTTCACATTTGTAACTCACAAAAATATTGAGTTATTTTATTAAACGAACAATTAATTATTGCATACAGACTTCTGAATATTTTCAGCTAAAATCTCTATTTATTTTATTACAATTAATTTTACAATAATGTGGAGTGACAAAAATGTTGCAATCTAATAATTACATACATATATAAAAACCTTCAAATATGGCGTATTAATATCATATTTACTATAAAGTTATAAACATTAAATAATGCAGGCAACTTTTATTTCTTTTTAACCAGGAATGTTAGGCTTATTCACAATATAAGATAAAATTTTTGTTATTTATTTGTTGGAATTATTTATTGGAATAGGCGGAATTATTATTTATTGGAATTATTGGAATTGGATTGTTAAATTATTTATTATTGTGCACTGCAGTTTATTGCCACAAATACTCCCCTCTAGTTTCATCGAAAATGAGACGATAGAGAATTATTGTGCTACAGCACTAAGTATTGTGTAACAGCACTCCCTGCTCGTGTAGTTGTGAATGCAGAATGGAATGAACAATATCCATAAAAGATGAAGTCTCATCTGCGCAAACCAAAATTTGTACTCGAAGTGGATGAGTTTTGAGTAAAGTCATCTTCAGGTTGTTCCCAGAAGCAAGGTTTTCATCCGTCGGTAGAAACTCGAATGTATTTACCTTTACGGTCGATAGCAAAGTTTCAATCATCGCGACTAATAACTGGAAAGGGACCTTTGTATGGGACCTACGCACTAAGTCCGTACGTAAGAAGACATGCGAACAAGGCTCGAGAGCTTTGGAAACAGAACGAAAATTTTAGAAGAAATGTGTTTTGAAGCATCTGTGGGACGAAGGTGATTAAGATATTGTTTCAATTGCGAAACGAAATCACACTGAAGAGTGGAGTTGGAATTTTGGTTAATAATTCTCCAGGAAAACGTATGCTAGTACCATAGACTAGCTCTGGCGATGAAGAATGAAAGTCTTCACGGTAAGTGTTTTGTAAGCCGAGTAATATTGACGAGAGTATACTCGTTCAGTCCGTCCGGTTATAGGCCATGATAGCAGTTTAAAGAGTTCGTTGCCAACGTTAGATGAGTTCGTTATATTTAGAATTGTAGCTAGTGTTTCATTTACGTTCGAAACCGATACGTTTGGACAACGAACTGAAAAGATTGGATTCAAATTGGGAGCCCTGATCAGTGACGATTACTGAAGGTGCTGCGAAACCAGCGATCCAGTAGGGAACTGAAGGTACCGTTTCACCTGTGATATCCGAAAAAGGAATGGCTTAAGGCCTTTTCAAAACATTCGAGACTCAGAGGAATAATTACACAAAGGTGATTGAGTATGACGAGAGACTTTTGGCAAACCATCCAATTCTGTGCCATTTGGTCAAATAACTTTAACAGTCAGAAATTTGAAAGAACTGTGGACTCCAGTAGCCAATTTTTGTAACTGTGAAAGGGTGAAGTGATAAGTTTTTCATCACTTCACCGCAAAAATATCTAAGTGAGTGAAGTTTTAAAACTATAAAGTTAACATTGACTTTTTGTTTGGCAATAAAATTAAATTATTTCTTTTGTTGTTATTGACATTATGTCAAAAACACCGAAACGTCAATGTGATTTGATTTTTTAAAATTACATTTCTAAACTAAATACAGATTGATTTTTCAAATTGAATGTTTAAAATATTTAAATTTGTAAAAATTTCCGTTTAAATTGTGTTAAAAGTTATAAAAACATTTAATTTTTTGTATTTTTGACGTTTGACAGTTGCCGGTTAGCTAACTTGCTGTTAGATTTTTTAACACTCAAATCGCATATAGAATCGTAAAAATGGTAAAATGATAAAAAATGAATGATAAAATCGAAATGAAGAAATTTTTAGCACTTCACAACTTCACAGTTACAGAATTTGGCTGCTGGATGAGATAAATTGGAAAGACTTTGGGCCATATGTATAAAACCTAGTAACTATGTTTTTAAAGTGTTTACTAGCTTTCGTATGCATAAAAAAAGTATTCGAAACTTTACTTTACTAGCTTGCTAAAAAAAACATTGAATTGTTTTTGAGTGTTTGCTATGTTTGGTTTGCATAAAAACCAAAGTTTGCTGGATTTATGCTGGTACATACTATAATCAAACCTAGTGTCTTATTTACCACACTAAAACTGTTACTATGTTGTTAATTTATAGTTTTTTTCTTTTTGAGATGTGATATGAATTCGAAAACGAGACATATGTATTGAATTTATTGGTCTTTTTATTCTGATTTGGAAGATGAAATATGTTTTATATGTGCATGTAAATTTTACATATTGCGTAAACCGGGTGAAGGAACAGTAAATTTTAGACACCCTTAGAAATAGTAAACTTTTAAGACATGTAATTTACTCTTCTTCAAATAACTTCTTACTTCTGGTTCAATGTGCTTTGCACGTTTTGTTTCCAAATTTTATGTGCTTATACACTTTGGCTTTTAAATTATCGTTCAAGTGTCAGCGGAATGCGGAACGTGCAAAATGATTAGCAAATGAGACGGATCAAGGTTTAACGCGACCCATGCCAATAAGAAGTGATTTACGTAAAAATTTTAAGTCCAAATTGTCACATACAAAATATGCCTACATGCTGATATTTTCGAGAAAAAAAATCATACAGTTTTAAAACTGCGTGAAAACTGTGTTTTTTTGCCTACAGTGCCCTCTAGTACTCACATCGATACTACTTCCATCACGCGGTAAGAATTAATTGAAAGTGTATATTTTGAAATAAATTTTAAAAAATCGGAAAATCGATTTTAAATTTTTTAAAAATTAAAACTAAGGGAGAAAGCTACCCTTAAAACTTTTAACAAATTTTTTTGTCATGTGAAAATCGTGAATATTTCTAAAGCATTGATATTTTTTAAAAAAATTTACTACGAATAAAAAGATATACGTATTCGAGGATTACTCGATATATACGTGTTCGAGGATTTTTTTTTGGAAAATACAGCGGTTCCAAATATCGAGAATTTCGTGATTTTTGACTAGTCGAGTTATTTTTAAATATTCATAAATTCGGTTCTATTAAAGATAGAAGCTTCTTGTTGTATGTTAAAGTTAAAAGATTTATCAGAGCTTTGCAGTTTTCAATGATTGTACAATACCGACGTTTTATACCAGAATTTGATTATATTGCTAAGAGTCTACATAAGCTTCCAAGAAAAGATAAAGCATTTGAATAGACCGAAAAGCAGGACGATTCGATTATGGAACTTCAATTAAGATTACGATCTGCACCAGTTCTGGTTTATCGTATGCAATCTTAAATTTATATTAAATGCTGATACCAGCAATGATGGTATAGGAGGAGGGGAAAAGAAATCGTTGAAATTGATGGGAAAGAGAAAGTAATACATTATTACTCGAAGACACTGTCCAAGCGAGAAAGGGATCATTGTGCAACCCACAGAGAATTGCTGGCTATAGTGCTATGTGTGAAACATTTCCACAAACACTTGTAATTCCATTTGAGTAGTGATCATGGAGCATTGAGTTGTTTATTACAATTTAAATACCCGGCGGGGTAGGGAGCACGATGGATCAAACGCCTACAGGCTTATGATTTTGACATTAAACATCGAACAGGAACTGCACATGGAAATGTTAACGAATGCCAGGTAGAATGCAAGCACTGTAACCGGGCCGAAAGCTAGGAAAACATTATTGACGTGAGGCTTACGTAAGTGAAAGAGGAGAAAAACCTAGACAGTGTCATAATGGTCATAATGGAATAGCCTCTGTGAGTTCTAAGGATACAGTTAAAAACTCAATGTTAGCAGTAGTCCCAAAAATAAAAATGCCTCAAGTTTTTAAAGAAATGTTATGGAGGAGCCAGTGACGGTCACCTGGGTATTAACAAAACCCTTGACAAAGTACGACGTAGATTTTATTGGTCAGCAGCATGTCAATTGGTAGTGGAATGGTGTCGTGGAATAGTTACTGCAAAAGGACCTATACGAAGTAGTTATGGTAATATGAGGCAGTATAATATCGGAGCGCCATTTGAGAAAATTGCAATGAATGTAGCTAGACCATTTCCGGCTACTGATAGCATCAACAAATATGTGCTAGTCATAATGAATTATTTTAGCAAGTGGCCAGAGGTGTGTGTCCAATACCAATCAGGAATCAAGAACCATAATAACTGAAGCAGCAATAAGCAATTAGATTCATACAGATCAAGAAAGGAATTTTTAATCTACAATATTTCAAAAATCTATCAAATGCTTGGAATCAATAAATCCAGAACAACTGCTTCATATCCCTATAGCTGAGCCAAAGAGTTGATTTTCATGTTATCTGTTGATCTAGCACATTAAAGGGTAGATTATGGAGAAGCATTACTGGGTTGAAGCATTAGAAATTGCAGTCCAGCATATGATCACACCGTACATTAAGATCGGTCTGATCACCGAGATGTAAAATCATTGGGATATGTGAGGTGCAAGATTCCATATTTTTCCATGGCTTTTTTAAAAGTATAGATAGTGCTACTGTAACTTTTTTGGCTCTTTCTTTGATATATTTCCAGGTGAGTCCACCTAGGTATTCAGCACGTACATAGGTATTTTGCTAGTTCTGCAAGTGCAAGATTACTTCCCTCCAGAGCAATGGAGCCAATATCAAGGATCCTCGGCTTGCTGGTAAAAAGAATCATTACTGTTTTTGCAGGATTATTTTCTAACCCACATTTTTGGCCCATGTCAATGTTATTGGCTCGTCTAATGTACTTTGAATAGAATCGCCACTTGATTATTTTATTCAATGCCAACCCCCCCCCCCCCCCCTCCCTCCTCCATGTTATTTGTTACAGAAACCTAAACGGCAAGGTGACGGAGATTTATATCAAGATAAAGATATGAAAGTCAAAGATGTAAAACCAAATCAAATCAAGCAAAACAAAAATTCAAATTTATTTTAAGCCATTTGAGTCTATAAAAGCATAAAAATTCTAAAATTTTCATAAGAACTACTCTAATATAAGAACCACTTTAATATAAGAACACCTCAAACTCATCTTCTTTTCTCCCGCTCTAGTATGGCCCAAACCACATCCAATTTTTCGCATTTGAGAACCTCTAGATTGTTTTCGAAAGCATAGTTCTTAAACAGCAAAAGTTCTTTTCGTTTATCGTTCTCAAGACTGTCATTCTAACTTTACCAGACTAAAAAAACGTTTTTCGCTAATTTTGGAGTTTTAAATCCCCTTGTGTCTTTAACATATTCAATAGCAACAAAAATAAAAGCGGATACCAACTTATAACAGGAAAAATACTAAACCTAACAATAGAATTTCCTTATAGTTTAACTGTAACGAATACAAATTAATCCAAAAATATTTATGCTGAGAACTACGTGTTATTTGCAAGAATTACGATAGAACAGAGGAGCAATTATTGTATTCAAAAGTCATTAGTGATGTCAACTATTACGTTGGCACACATTTGGTTACACCCCCGGCAGCCTGTTGCACCAAGCAACGAGGCATCAATTTATCAAAACAAATGTTTCTAGCATAATTCGATATACTCATCGCCAAGGATACCATCGCTAGTAAGCGGAGCGCCTTCGATTATCACACATTTGTAATAATCTCATTAAATAAGACAAAACAGAGTGTTGCTTGAGCGGTGGAACCAATGATTCATCGCAAAAATAAAAAACTGTGTAAGCCGCAGTTCCAAATCAGAAACGTAATAAAAACGATTCACGGCATGCCCACGACTAATAAGAAGAGGTACGCCAACGAATTTAATCAGTTTATTTTACACCCCAAAACATTGGAAAAACGTATAGGAAAATCTCAAAAACAATACTCAAATTGCCATCTGATAGCTGAAAGCAATCTACGAAAGATTACGTATCAAATCTACGAAAACCTTCAAAGCTCTTATGACAAATAGTCTATCGCCAATTGTTCTGAAAAGAAATTGGGCTGCATCTTCATTCTTGCATGTCTGACTAATGAAAGATCAAACATAAAAGGTTTCGAAGTTTTAGAAGAAATTTTTACTGAACCCGTATTCTGAATAAAGATTTTTTTTTTCAATAAAACAACTTATTTCACTTCCATGTAAACAAACACAAAAATATAAAATAAAATGAATATTTTAATATTGAACTTCTTCTTATAATTATTAACATAAAATTCTACAAATTTACTAAATAAATAGATAAACTGGAAATATATACGAAGATATATAACAAATAAGTTATTTATTTGACAACTCAAAAAAGTTTGTTATTTAAATTCCTAGTAAACACCATAGCAACAACCTAGTGCGATTTTTTTTAATACTATCCTCCTAGTTTAGTTCATACTCAAACCAATTTTTTACCATACTAGCAATTTTGTATTAAACTAGGTAGTAAAGTTTAACTAGTGTTTACTAGTTTTTATACATATCGCCCAATAACTTAACAATGTGAGACTCCTTAGTTTTACTGCATTATGATGTTCCTTGAGTTGCATTTTGAAATATCCAACTGCACTTTTTCTCATCACAGTACTACTAACACGGCCTGAAAAATTTTAGAAAAATCGAAGGCATCAAAAGTGTCCATATTTTTTTTTTAAAAATTTGAAAAAAAAAATATGAATCGGAATTTAAAACAAATACTTTCAAACAAAAGTTATACCAACCAACTATATTTCGAAGGTATTTTAATCTTGTAATATATTTCGCGCCTTTAAACAATCATTTACAGGTCGGTTTACATTTTTTATTTTACTTATCATTTGACCATGAACATTAACCAAAATTTTGAAATCAAACAATTTCATTTCAATTAGAAAGTTATTCGTTTAGCTAAATTTAATTTTTCGATTAGGCCAGTATTCATAATCATTCACAGATAGAAGGTGTTCCAAACAGTTAAACTAAAATATAAATATTTTTAGAGTCAAACGATTATTGTTTAAGCAACAAAAGCGTAAAATTGTTTAGGGAGTAACGGTACTATCGTTAAGTAAATACTACATCAAACATGTTATTTCTAATACTTCTTATAACTACCGCGTCAGCTATTCAAACGTCTGAATCAAGTAATGATTATCGTTTGAAACATCCTATTATTACAACAAGCTCAGGAAGAGTTAAAGGTAACATATTGAAAACAAGATTTGATAATGAATTTTATGCGTTTCGAGGAATTCGTTATGGAAAACCTCCTATCAATGAGTTGAGATTTAAAGTGAGTTAAAATTAAATAAAAGTAAAGAAAACGAATAAATATAATATATGTGTAGCCTCCAGAATCAGCTGAGTTCATGGATACTATATTTGATGCAACAACCGAGGGGCCTGCGTGTACACAACCATACCAACCACATTTACCGAAACTAACGTATTCAGAAGATTGTTTAAGGTTAAATGTTTATACAAAAAATGTAAATTTCAAAAATTAGTTTCAAATTTCTTACTATGTAAAGCTTAAATTTTTTTTATGTTTTAGCTTCCCGAGGGAACTAAACCTATATCTAAAAAGCCAGTTTTAATGTACATTCCTGGTGGTGCATTTTATAACGGATCAGTTACAACGATAGACATTGGTAGCCCATATTTCTTGATGGAGCGAGATGTCGTTTTTGTTACAATCAACTATCGACTTGGACTCTTAGGGTTTATCAGTTTGAATTCAACTTTTGCTACAGGAAACATTGGTTTGAAGGACCAAGTAATGGCTTTGAAATGGGTAAAAAAGAATATCGAACAGTTTGGAGGAGACTCGAATGCGATAACTGTCTTTGGACATAGCGCTGGTGCATCGTCTGTGATCTACCATTTAGTATCACCCATGTCAAAAAACTTATTTCATCGTGTAATAATTATGAGCCCAATTTTCGTTTATCAAGAAAAAATGAAATCTCACTATATTAAATCGGCAAGAAAACAATCAAAATATCTTAACTGTACCGAAATTTCTACAAGCGATCAAATATTTAATTGTTTTAAAAACGCTGATTCTTTTGCGTTAGCAAACAGCATATTTGAACTAATTGAGTTTGGAGAAATTTATCCAATCGGAAAAAGTAATGCTGTTGTTGAGACAGATTTTGGACAAGAACGGTTCTTGGTGGAAGATCCGTGGATCACATTTAAAAGTGGAAATTTTACAAAAGTTCCAATAATACTTGGAATAACATCAACAGAGTTTTCAGAACTTCCGGCTCGTTTGATGTTGAATAAAAAATACTTAAAAGAGTTTGAAAACAGATTCAACGAAGTGGCACCTATTTGTTTATGTTATGAAAGAGGAACAGAATTTTCATTAAATATCAGTAGAACATTGTGGAATGGATATGAGCTATCACACCCGTTAACCGAAAAAAATTTACCATCAATGGTTCATGTGAGTATGGATAAACCAGGCAAGAAAAAAAAGAAATATATTTGGTTATTTTTCTAGTTGTTTCACGATGCTATAGTTGGATACGGTGTTCAGCGACTTCTTAATATTATTCGTCATTCGGTTGATGTATTTTTGTACAGATTTTCATATATTGGTAGATTTTCACAATTTTACTATCCCGACGATAAGCCCTTTGGTGTTCAGCATGCAGATGATTTAGCGTACATATTTCCTATTCATGTATTATACAATCGAACTGACCCAGAAAGTATAATTGTTGAAAAAGTAACAAGACTTTGGACCCAATTCGCGTTAACTGGGTAAGCAAACCGTGATTTAGAGGTGCAACAACTAAATTTTATTTTTATTTTAGAAATCCAAATAATAAAACCGATGAATATATTAGCAAAATTAGATGGGAGCCAAATGATCCTACAAACAATTACTATTTAGAAATCGATAGCGAGATGAGTTTGAAAACAAATCTGCGAATAGCAGGTTGCAAAGAGGTTTGGGATAAATTATTTCCGGAAGTTTAAGTAAAACAATAGTTATTTACATATCGAGGGCTGAAAGTAGAAGATTACGCCAGCGGTTCATATTGAAGCCCGACGCGAAGCGAGGGATTTAATTGAACCAAGGGCGTAATCTTCCTTTCAGCCTAAGTGTATGTACAACGTTTTATGCACAATTGCACAACTTAACTAAGGCAAATCTTGTATTAAATTTTACATGCATTTACTTTATAATAATTTTGAATTATTTTAATGATAATAACTTAACAATGTGAGACTCCGAATTTTTACTGCATTATGGTGTTCCTTGAGTTACATTTTGAAATATCCACCAGTTCGTCCACATTTTACTTAATAGCAAAATAACGTTTTGTTTGTTAAAGTTCTAGTACTCTTATTGCTTATTGCTCTTAATATTCAACAGTAATCTAACTTTGTTTTTGTAATCCGATTAAAATGCGTATCTAACAGTTAAATAAAAAGAAGTAACTGATTCTATGTTATTTGTTAAATTTAATATTATTACTTTTCAGCTTATCCTTGTTATGTCAAAAAGTTTCAACAATTGTCATTAGACAGATCCAAAAAAAAATAAATAAATCGATAAAGCTTTTATTGTAAAATGTTTTTATGTTTTTCATTATTTTTACTAAGAATAAATAATCAACAAAAGTTTTTCAATTTGTATTTAATCTCAAGCTAAGCTTAAAATTAATATTACATAAAAACGGTTTTAAGTAAAATTTATGCTTTTTTTATTCTTCTTTAGATTTGGAAATCATGTTGAAATAATACAGATAGCATTATTTTTGGAAAATTGTGTATTCTAAACTAGATGGATGATGATTGTCTACGGTAATTTATTAGAAAATTATCATTGTGACAGATTAAACGTAATATCAAGATAATTATTATAAAATGGTTTTTCCTATAAAATTTCTTTACAACAAGAAATAAAGTGATATCTTTATAAGTGTTGAACAGGGTGAATTTGTGAGTTTTCTGCTTAAAAAACTAACCCAGTAAAGGGTAAATAATTTTTAAAGTGATACATGAAAAATGGACTTGGTGGAAAATGATTAAAAAAAACGCAACCATCTCGTACGCACATTGATACTTTTGGTGGTGGATGATTATTCATCGTTTTGATAAGCAACAAATACTATTCAAATTTAGGGGTAATGATGGTACGAGGAGTTATAAACTTACTTTCGTGAGAATTTTTTTTTTGATGAAGTATAGTTTTAGTAGTAATTTCCCAAGGACGGTGATAATTCGAAATAATTTTTTGTGATAATTTGGAAAGCAAGTTGGTTGATAATAGCACGAGGCCGTAGGCTATTAAACAATGCTACTTGCTTGAGGAATTTTCTCAAAAATTATGAGAATTTATCACCGGTCAAGGGGGATTCGTTTAGAAAACTTTTTGCCATTTTTGATTTCTTTATATTTTTTTTAATATAAATAACAAGAAAAATATTATAAATGGTGGATACACTATCTTCACTATGCAAATTATTTTGCAAGAAAAAAAATGAATTCGTCAAGAAATATTATTTTAATAAATGAAAAATTTATTTTTTTATTGGATTCTTAAAAAACTAGAAAATTATTTTAAGACTTTTATTAACTTATAATTCTTCTAATTCATATTTCTATTAAAAAAAATTAAATATTCGTGATAATTAACCTATTCTTAACAATTTTTCTATTATCAGTATAGTTAAAAAGTGATTGAATGTCATTTCATTTCGAGAATTTCATTGGGTTACATTCAAATAAAAATAAAGCAAAAAGTTTTCAATTGTAATTTCCCAAGGGCGCTGATAATTTGAAATAATTTTTTGCCAAAAATTCCGAGAGCAAGCTTTTATCAATACCACTTGCTTGAGGAATTTTTCAAAACATTATGAGAATTTATCAACGAACGAGGGGAATTCGTTTAGAAAATGTTTTACCATTTTTCATTTATTTATGTATTTTTCATGAATTATACGTTAGCCTACTGTGATATCAGTTAATTATTTCAAAATTAGATTGACAATTTTTAATATCCCAGTAGGCCAGACGTATAAATATTTGTTATTAGTATAATTAAAATTTTATTGGTGAAATTGAATGATGTCATTACATTTTAGAGAATTTCATTGGGTTAAATTAAAATAAAACTAAGGCAAAAAGTTTTCAGTGTAATTGAATTGTCAAATTTTTTATTTGAATTTAAAACTTAATATCAAAGATAACCCTTAAAGCTGTAAGTTGCCAGCATAGATTTGATCAAAATGGTAAACAAATACTCTTCGATATATGCACAAAACATTTTCACGAATAAAACGATACTTTTTTGGCACAAAGTTTAGGTTTGTATAGTTTACATACCATTTAAAACCATTACAGTAATTAACACGTTCGTTGCTGAAAAGAGTGAGGATTGAAAATTATGCAAGTTTTACGATGTAAATAAAGGTAAAGCCTGCTTCTTGGTAGCTTGTACCTCAGTAGCAACTTTTGACTTTGCCTAATAAAGTAGCTGTCCTGTGTACCCTGACAAAATGTAGCAAATGTTTCGTTGATTAAATATTTCGAACCGTTTTAATTTTTACTACGAATGCAGCAAGCATGCTGTTACAGTAATGGTACAATGTGGTGATCGTTAAAAGATAACGAGAATTTCGTTTTTGTATGTCTGTAATTTTCATCGAACACAACATGAAACTCAACGAATTAATTTACTACAATAAACGGCAAATAAGACAGTCATATTTAACGTCATGGTTGATGTCATTGATTTGCAATATGCAAAGAATAACACTTGATATGGGTGTTTTGACTGAAATGTATTCAGTATGTTATTAAGATATGCTAATATGATATTAGTTTTTGCTGGGTACTGCTAATAGAAAAAGGCAATGGAGAGGATGAAAAACAGATACTGCTCAACTTCTATGATACTATTTATCACAACAAGCTATATATCACAACAAGCTATAAAATCGGGAAAAAGCTTGTTGTGTAAATTTAATGATGTTAATTCACCATACGAATTCAAAAAAAAAAGATGAGTGACAAACTCAACGATCTCTACAAACTGGTATCGAATTATCTCAGCGGCATCAGAACACCAACTATGACAATTCAACCTCGGCGTACAATTTAAAAACATTACAAGTTTTAATTCTTCGAAAAGAGGGAAATATTAAGAAATTTACAAGTAAAGTATACACTCAATACTTACAGGACTGAACTACAGGCTATTTAGCCTAGACTTGAGCCCACCTTTGGGTGAAATCTATTTTCCGTATCAGAACCCGCATAAAACTGAAACTTACAGCATGTCTTAGTTATACTATAAAATGATGAAATTCGCAAACAAAGAGGTAAAAAAATCTAGATCAGCCATTAAATGTCTGTTCACCTATTTTTCAAGGGTCTGAAGTTGAACTACAACCTGTCTAAATCAAATGTGTGCTTATAAGTTGATTAGCTCTAAGATAATGCAGATGGTAATATCAGTTAATTAGTTCTGAAATTGGAAGAAATTTGAATAACAGTGAGTGCACATAGGGAACATGTTCCAAAGCCGACACTGATAGTATACCCAAAAATCGGCATAATACTTTCCATATTAAAGCTCGTAGAAAATTGCAACTAACAGGGTTTCATAGTTATGACATACAAAAATAAAATCGGCAGTATTGCAAAAAAAAATCTAGATCAAAAGCTAGGTAGCCACACTACTCTATTTAGCAAGAGTTTGAAGCTAAGCCCGACCCTCTTCGAGTACAACGTGCACGTCTAATTTTATGGAACTTTAACACATAACAGATGGTTATACTCACTAACGGGTCCTGAAACTTAGTGTCGAATCTCTGTGAGTGGAGAAAGAAACAACGCTATCCATTGAAGCATGCAATGATGAAGCATAAAATTAATCGTAAGAGCTGTGAGAGCAAAAATTATTCCATAGAACTACATGTAATACAAACCTTTTGCTCTAGTAGAATAAAAGAAATAAAAAACGCCAGAATTTTCACAACAAATAGTTCTCAGCCGACAAGATTTGAGTTACAGGATGGTCTGAGCCTAGAATGTAACAAACGTATATATAGAATTTGCGTACCTCAACAACAATATTTTAAGGTTTGCGACATTAAATTGAATACAAAAAAGCTGCTGATGCAATCTCTTTAGCAAAAAATAGTCTCGGAACTAAATTCATCCTTGGAAATAGACAAAAATTCACTCAAACGGACAGTATACAGCGTACTCCAAAAAGTCTATATTTTATAGAAATTATGAGATTCTAAGCGCTTATATGCGGTAACCGACCTCCAAAATCAGATGTTCTGGAGCATAAATTGCATCTTACAATCAAACGGTAGCGTATATGATTTCACTATTTTGCAATATAAAATGACACAGGGAATTTGAAGATGAACCGTTGAATTAGCAAAGAGGATGCAAGTGCGAGACAGGGTGGGTTGGTGGATCTGTTAATAATTGGCTCGACAAACATAATGTACTTGGTGCACTTATGGTTTTTAGGACTAGGATCTTCTGATATGAATCTTTCGTTATGAATTTTCTCTAAAGTTGAATTGAAAATGTATGTGTGATTATATTTGTAAATAGTTCGTCATTTTTTTAATGATATAATTTAAAAAAATTAAGAAAAAGAATAATAAAGAATAATACTAATTTTCCATAATTTTCTTAATATGCACTTTAAAAAAGAATTTTGATATCAGCAAACAAAAAATATTACAAAATATAATATTTTTTTTTAATCACTAAAATTATTTATTCAAAGTGCCCTTTTGCTTTTTGTGTTCGTTTTTATTGGCTTCACAAAAAAATTTCTTTCGCAATTTAGATAAAAGTAAGATAAAATTTATCAATTTAATATTACGAAAGTCATTCTCATAAAGAGTTAAATGAAACCAGGCATTTTAGAGGTAAGGTGCACATCATGTGCATGAATGTGTTATACACAATTTTGTGCACTGGGATTTTGTATCACGCAAAATTAATGCACATTTCATGCATTTTTTCAAAATTGTTTTGCGGGTGGGCCATATCTCACAGAACTGCTGGAATAAGAAGTGCTGTGGATCCATCCTTTTATACCAAAAATTAGAGGCAGCTTGTACTGGAAAAAAAAAAATAAAAGAATATAAAAAAATAAAAGAATATAATCTAATCGTAGGAAGGATGAAAACTTGGGCAGAAGAGATGGACTTTTAGAAAATTTTATTATGTATTTATTATTAAAGACCAAGGGTTTTATTGACGGACTAATGCAACCAGACTGCGGAGTAAATCTTAGAACGAAAATAGGAGGATAAAGTGATATATAAGCTAAACGGACAGTCGGGAGGAAGAAAGAGAATAATTAGGCTATTTGTCAAATGCATCGGTTGTGAATTTCTTTTCGTCATTTTTTATATTGAAATATTTATTTATTTAAGATTTTTAAAAGAAGAAAGTGAGAGGATAATTTTAAGCCTTCAGCATTCAGTGATAAAATAATAGTTTGCAGATGACGGCAACCAGTAAGGTGCCGTTGCAATATATGCCAAATAATGTCGTCAATTGAATCATCGGACCTATCCTATATTGGATCTTCCGATGACAACATTTTGCCATCATTGGAAGAAGCTGAATTGAATATAGAATTCGAAGAACAACATCAAGATCATCAACAATATAGACCCTTTTGAGATATTATCAAAATTTACCAAATAAATGTTGAGGACCTGACTATAAATAAGTCTGAAGTCTTAGGAAGACTTATGCATATCATGAAGTGCGACGTAGCGTTTTTACAAGAAACTTACACATCGGACTATAACCTTTTCAGTCGGGTCGAAAACATTGCCGAATTTACATGTATGGATAACATTTTCCACCCTCATCACGGAATTGCTACTTTCGTGAAAAATAATTTGGTTCAGATATGCAGTATTATATCAAAATAAAGCGTTAATGACATTGGGTGCTTGGTCATAAAAATGAATACCATATATATATACATAACCAACATCTACAAGCTCCCATTGGTGATCTGGTCATCTTTACCTATAGTTTATCCTCATCCAGCAGTTACCTTGGAGATTTCAACAGTCATCACTCACTCTCTTTGGGGTTATGACTTAAGTGATGAAAATCGAGAAAAAATAATCGACTGGGCTTTACATAGCAGACTTCATCTGGTGTTTGATGCCAAAGGCCTAGGAACATTTCATTCTGGGCGTTGGGACACAGATACTAATCGAGATATGAGTCTGGAAATTCTCTTTCTTCAGCAAGATCAGTTGATAGTTTGTTCCCGAATAGTCAACATCGTCCAGTTTTTCTTGAAATAAGTATTCAAATTCCGTTGGCAAATTCGCTACCTATGTGCAAATGGAATTTTAGAAAAGCAAATTGGAATGTATATGCTATCTCTGTTGACAAAAATATACGATGGATCTCTCCATCTGTGGATAACTGTGATATATTTGTTGGTGTAATTCAAGCGGCAGAAAAAAGAAACGTCCCATGTAGATTCAGAAGAACGTAAATCCCCGAGTTAGTATCCTGAGTGCGAAGAGCTTTGGAATTCATATTTACTTTCTGGATCTAGGGAATTCGGATTACAACTTTTGTTGGCTCTTAATAAGGCCATTCAACATCTTCAGTAAATCCTAACGCAATTGCTTCCCTATTATTAATAAACTCAAAGTGCCAGTTGCTAAAGAAGTTTCCAGAAAAATCAAATCACGTCTAAAACAGATGCGTAAAAAATTAAACAACTCTCCTTTTGGAGACTCCGTTATGGTTGAAGAAGTCAACATTGCAATAAAAAGTTTGAATGTGGGTAAGGCTACTGGATGTGATAACTTGTTTCCAGAGTTTTTCATTCATCTTACAAAAAACGCGAAGATGTGGATGTCAAAATTTTTTACAAATTGTTATACTAGTGGGAAAATTCCTAATTTATGGAAAAGATCTGAAATCCGAGCAGTACTTAAACCCGGTAATCCAAAAGATCTTCCAGGTAGTTATAGGCCGATTTCACTTCTCTGTGTGGGTTATAAAATTTTGGAAAGAATCATCTACCACAAAATAGTAGAATTGATTGATTCCACCATTCCTGTTGTACAAGCTGGTTTCAGACCTGGAAGAAACTGTTCACTGTTGTGACCAGGTCTTATCTTTGACTATACTTTTATTGAAACTGGCTTTTAAGACAAAATGAGAACTGCTGTAGTTTTATCGATTTGACACATGCTTATGACACAGTTTGGAAATCTGGTCCGTGGTTTGGAAAACTGCATAAAATTTCAAAACTTATAAAATACAAAAATTCTGTAAATTTAATTGATGTGGCTTTCCAATCGTTCGTTTGAAGTGATGTGTGGAAATAAAAGTAGCCGCCGGATATAACTCAATAATGGACTTTCTCAAGGCTCTATACTTGCTCCACTATTTTTTAATGTATATACTTCGAAACTTCCAAAAACCATATCTCGAAAATTTATTTATGCAGATGATCTCGATAAATTAAAAGATGTTAAGGTTACAGTAATTTGTTGTTTAATGTTGATTCGGCTAATGATTAATCCACAAAGATAACTTCAACCAACGTTCTAATTCCATTCCTCTTTACTTTTCCAAACAATTCGTCTTTCAATAAGTTTTCACCTTGATTCACGAAGTTTCGTTCCCAACTGTCTTGTTAGCATCAAAATATTTACCAATTTCTGTTTATTTATGCAGAAATTATATGCAACACATTATTAATGATTACATTTTATTATATTAAGGAATGATTACGAAATATATCGATGTAATTTTATTGCATAAAGCCTCGTTTTTAACATCGCTTACATCATTTTCGTTGTAATAACTAAATTCACTCATTTTTCCAGGACCATGAAAAACACTCAGATAAACTAACAAATGCGTCTGTTGTTATCAATTTCGTATTCATTCTTACACGTAAAACACTTCATCATTGGGATTAATAAACTATTTTTGAATATTCAATTCTGCAGGAAATTGAAGTTTGCTGCCAATACAAATGACAGTTTTCAGCACAACTACTTTATTTAATGATCAAACTTTTATCAATAGGAAAAATAATTTCACAAATGAACACAACAAATTCTTTGTAATATAAGTTTATTTATCGTTTTTATTAATTTTATACAAAATAACCACATATTTAACATGTTTAATGTTTGAAATTCTAAACATCACTTACTAAAAAATTTAAAATAATTTTTCTATTTATAATAATTTAAAATAAACCAGTTTGGTTGAACATTGAACATTCGTTGTATTAGTTGGGGTTTAATTTTAATATTTCTGTTTCATGTTTACTCATTTAAATATGTTACAGATAAAAAGAATTTACAAAGGAAAAGTCATGTGCGTCATCGTTTTTATTTAGCTAAACGTTGAATACAAAATTCTTTACTATAGTACTGTGCTTCGTCTGATTTTATATATGCACATTGTGATTTGTCGAATCGAAATTACGATATGACACAACATATAGGTTGGTAGTTCAAGGATGGGATGTATAGGATGAATTAACTAGGAACCAATCTGCTGATAATGCACCCGGTCTAGGTGTCTGATCAGTCGAGCCTTAGATTCCAGTTAATCCATCCTACACAGACCCAAATTGTTAATGATACATGTTTAACACGTAATTTGGCGGGCATTACACTATACTAGCCAATGTTGTCCCTCACAATTTGAGAAGATATGCGGCTTTGTAGCACGAGGTACGTAAAATTTCAGAACTTCATACTCTTCCAATTCACTCTGATTTACAAAATAGATATTCCACAACCAATAGATTTTTATCACGAATTCCACTTTGGTCAAAAATTGAAATACTAGGAGGGATAAATAAATACCTCATATCTGTACCTTATTTAAAGGTATTAGGATTTAATGAAAATAGACGACGCTGAACAACTTTAAACAGAATAAGATCAAATTCTGGTAGAACTTTAAGTACAAAACATATATGGAATTCAGAAATCTCTCCTGCTTGCGACTGTGGAGCTCCTCAACCAATAATTGCTCATATTATAAGTCATTTTCTATATAACCCTTTTCGTCATTTTGGAAGCGAATTATATTAGATCTTCATAACTTATCGTATGATGCCATTAATTGGTTAATTGATCTTGATGTTATTATTTAAATTTAAGTTTGTATTTTGTATTCTTGATAATGCAATATGTTGTTAATTCATACGAATAAATAAATTAAAAAATATACAAATATGTGAAGTAAAAAAAAAACAAATAATGAAGTAAACAAATAAATAATAAGTAAAAAAAATTAGTCAAGAAACAACAAGTGATACTTTTGCATAAGAAAAAGATCAGACAAATTATTATCTTTAGATGTATGAGAATAGATATTTGGATATTGTTCGAGACTATCAGGGTATAGTTAGAGGAAGTGTCACGATGCTAACAGAATCGTTTTGATTCATAAACTTGACAGCATTAAAACGATAACACACTGCAATTTGACTTTCTTAAATATAGTAAGCAGACAAACACGTTAATTAACAAATGTATATAACAACAGAAAATTACAACTAAACAAAAATTATTCATAAATAAATAAACAAAAATAAAAACATGTCTGCAGTTATCGGTGAATGGATGTTGATGCAGCTTCTAATAAGGCATTCTTTGACTTCTTTGTTTTGATGAACGAAGAAAATTGCCGGAGCTACAACACATAATATATGGAGGGGCTGAAATCTCACAAGTCTGAGATAGCAAGACTTCGGTCTGTGTTAAGGATTTTGATATAGTTTTCGGCAAAAAACTTTTAAGAGGACATGGTTTTTAGTTTTGGGCAGCGATGTATATGAAACATAACTCTTTGTTAAAGTACTAGTAATTTTTATCTCTGTTTAAAAATTTATTACAAAACTAACACGAAACATCAATACGTTGCCGGAAAATTATAATCACAATTCCAAAAATGTTGTTAAATTAAATAAAATCAAACTTTTTCAAAATTCCAAAAATATTCCAAAAATTAGAATAAAATCAAATATTTAAATATTTTCTAAATTCCAATAATATTTCAAAAATTCTTAAAAATTCAAAACGAAAATTCAAAATTCAAACGAAAAATTTAAAATATTGCAAAAATTATTACAAAATCAAAAATACAAACTTTTTCAAAATTCCAAAAATATTTTAAAAACTATAACAAATTCAAAAATTTCCATGTCCAATTTCATTTTAAATTACATTTACGTCATAAAAACAGCTACATTCTTTTTTTCCAACAAATTGGCTAAAAAATTAAATGAAATCATTTGTTGACACACTTGACACTATTTTTTGACAAACTTATAATGCCAAAATTCTCTATAATAATAATAAAATATCATGTCATACAAACTATTAATTTTATTTTTTTATTAAAAAATTGGATGAAAAATGAGCAAAAACCTTTCTTTTGACACACTTGACAAAATTTTTGACAAACTTATAATGCCATAATTCTCAATAATAATAATAAAATTTCATTTCAAAGAAACAATTTTATTTTTTTCCAAAAAATTAGGTAAAAATCTTTTGACACACTTGACAACATTTTTTTTGACAAACTTATAATGCCATAATTCTCAATAATAATAATAAAACTTCATTTCAAACAAACAATTAATTTTATTTTTTTTCCAAAAAATTAGGTAAAAAAATAAATAAAAATCTTTCTTTTGACACACTTGACAACATTTTTTTGACAACCTTATAATGACATAATTCTCAATAATAATAATAAAACTTCATTTCAAACAAACAATTAATTTTATTTTTTTTCCAAAAAATTAGGTAAAAAAATAAATAAAAATCTTGCTTTTGACACACTTGACAACATTTTTTTGACAAACTTATAATGCAATAATCTAGTTTTTGATCTCACATACCAATCCCGACCATCAAGATTTCTCCAAATTTAATGTTCCTATTCGTAATCACTTAAAATGAACGTTTTTTAAGCCAAAAATATGAACATTTGCTATTTTTGACACACATAATGATTTTTTTGACACACTTCCGGTACAGTTATCGAGCACAGCGTCCTTTCGAACCTGTCCCTTGTGAATACCTATACCTCTTTCAGACCGAAGTAATTTCTTCACATACTACGCCTAACAGGGAAGATAATCAATGTAAATAATTGATTAATTACTTCGGTCTGAAGGACCTAAGTATTACATTCATGAGCTCAAAGTGAAATTCTTACCCCCACTTTTTTTGACAGTTCTCGACGTTTTAAGACCTACTGATTCTAAAAAAGCAAAAAAAAAAATGTATGTGTCTGCCGGCCGGCCGGCCGTCGTCATTACCTACGCTACAGGGAAAACCGCTGGCGGGATTTCAAAATTTTTTTTTTCTAAAAATAGGTATACTCAAGAGACAGGTCCGAAAGGACGCTGTGTTCGATAACTGTACCGGAAGTGAGTCAAAAAATCATTATGTGTGTCAAAAATAGCAAATTTTCATATTTTTGGCTTAAAAAACGTACATTTTAAGTGATTACGAGTAGGAACATTAAATTTGGAGAAATCTTGATGGTCGGGATTGGTATGTGAGATCAAAAACTAGATTATTGCATTATAAGTTTGTCAAAAAAATGTTGTCAAGTGTGTCAAAAGAAAGATTTTTATTTATTTTCTTACCCAATTTTTTGGAAAAAAAAATTGTTTGTTTGAAATGAAATTACTTCGGTTTTATTATTATTATTGAGAATTATGGCATTATAAGTTTGTCAAAAAAATGTTGTCAAGTGTGTCAAAAAATGATTTCATTTATTTTTTAGCCAATTTTTTGGAAAAAAAAAATGTTGCTGTTTTTATGACGTAAATGTAATTGAAAATGAAATTGAACATGGAAATTTTTGAATTTGTTATAGTTTTTGAAATATTTTTGGAATTTTGAAAAAGTTTGTATTTTTGATTTTGTAATAATTTTGCAATATTTTTTGAATTTCGGAAAAAGTTTTAATTTTTGATTTTGTAAGAATTTTGGAATATTTCTAGAATTTTGAAAAATTTTTAATTTTTGATTTTATTATAATTTTTGGAATTCGGAAAAAATTTTCAATTTTTGATTTTGTAATAATTTTTGCAATATTTTTAGAATTTTGAACAAAGTTTGAATTTTTAAAAATTTTTAGATTATTATTGGAATTTAGAAAAAGTTTAAATATTTGATTTTATTCTAATTTTTGGAATATTTTTGGAATTTTGAAAAAAGTTTGATTTCATTTAATTTAACAATATTTTTGGAATTTTGATTATAATTTTCCGGCAACGTGTTGATGTTTCGTGTTAGTTTTGTACTAAATTTTTAAACAGATATAAAAAATACTTGTACAAAGAGTTATGTTTGATATACATCGCTGCCCAAAACTAAAAACCATGTCCTCGTGAAAGTTTTTTTTGCCGAAAACTATATCAAAATCCTTTACCCAGACCGAAGTCTTGATATCTCAGAGCTGTGAGATTTCAGCCCTTCCATATTTTTTCTTTCAGAGAATGCCAACAATTGAGAAAATTTCAAGTCAATATGACATGACTTATAAATGTAACTTTGAAAGGAAAATTGAATATGAACAGGACTATATTGAAGCTGGAAAAGCAAGAGGTTTGTAATTATAATTAAACCAAATATTTGTTTTTCTAATTTTAGTGAGCTTGATCCAGCGTCAACAGATGTGGATGGATAATGTTAATGAAATAAAGTAAAAAACAAAATTATGACAAAACCATCGTATATTTATTAAATGTTATCAGAATGAGTTTAAATAACTATTCAAACGACTCCTGGCAAGAATATGTGTCTAAATGTGTTACTTTCGTTCCTCTTTACACTAATTCTGCAAAAGTTTTGTGATTTAAGTTTTTTGTCTATCGCTTAATTATTAATCTTTTTCATAATTTTTCCCTAATTATATCAATCCTTAATCACCTTTTCATTAATTTTTTTTTTTTGAAAAACAATCTCCTTAAAAATATATGAAATTTTTATCTAAAACTTGCAAATCAAGTTGAATATGACCTTATACCTCAAACACTTTCATACGTATTTCTTATCCAGGGAAATTTGTTACAAATTGGAAATCATAAAACATTTCCAAAAGCTGTTTGTTATATTGAGCTTTTTTTGCTTCAAAAAATACTTTCCGAAATGAGAAGAATAAATTTCCTTTTCGGAAACAAAAAAAAACTTTGCTATTAATAATTATTTAGGATTTGAATTATTTAAAAGAATATTTGCCCTGTTTTAGGGTTAAATGTAAGCTTAAAGTTTTTGTGGGTGAAAAAAGTTATTGACCCTGATGAGTTTGTGTTAAAAATTAAAATATTTAAGGATTAATTTAGATTTTAAATAAATGAAAAAAAGGTTTAAGGTATAATGATTATTTTTGGGATATATATCAAATCATAAATATTAACAAAACAGGTTACTTATAATAAAAACCATTATCTCTCAAACGATTCCTAGTATGTATTTCTACAGAACAATTTTCAATCTTAAGACAACGTTCAAATTAATGTTGATACATGGCATATAAATCTTTTATCAAATATCAAATGTCAGTTATATGACATGATATAGGTTTTTAATACAAAAACGTAATATAAATTTTGAATATGTAATAATATATTGATAAGAGATTGGTAATGATGTGACAATAAAAAATCGATTTGGTTTTTATTGATACCAAAAAATAATCTACAGATTTAAGTGAATATTTATATTTAGAACAACAATTTGATCACATTTATGTATTTGATTGGCTTTCAAATTAAAACGAAAAATTATTGATATTATAACGAATTACTTTTTTATGAATATTTTTGTAGGTTTTTTGACGAGCAGCATTTCAGATTTCAAAGGGAATCGTCTCATCGATGATTTGAAAGTTAAATACTTTCAATATTTTGATTGTTTTCACAAACATTTTCTTTTCTTTTATGTTAAAAGCTTCAGGTAAAAAAATCTGTTTTTAATTAAGGAATATAATAAATCAACCTTTCGATAAGAAGATAAATTTTTAAATATGTATTCTTATAAAATCAACAAAAATTATTAATTGAATTATTAAATATTTTTAAAGTAAAAACTATCAGTTTACTTTGCAATTTTATTTTATTTTCAATTTTTTTTAAGTAAAGATTGAAATCGATGAAAAAAGTTAAGTTTCTTATTACATGCTTGCACTTAAAATTTTCTTTTTTTTCAGCATGACTACGTTTTCTTCAAAGTTTCTATACAAATATCGTTTTATAGGAACTTTTAAATCGTTTTGAAAATTTTTAAGATATGCATTTAAAGTTTAAAAAAACTAAATTTGCAAATCGTGCACGACTAATGGAAACAGTTTCATGCCATGTAAGAGAGATGATTTTTAGATTAAAAATGAAAACTGAACTGGAACAAACGGGTACTTATTTCTTTTTCACTCTGTATTCAGTGTATCATTGTTAAAACATTCAGTTAAAAATATTAGAAATATGGTTTAGGATCCAATTTTGATTTCATTAAAATCTTTTTAGATTCACTTTCTTCATGTTACATCTCAAATTAACACTCGAAAGCTAAGGAGCTATAAAAGTTTTTAAGAACGAATCTCGTTGCCAATATGGTATACATAAAACAGAGGTTAAACCGTAAGCTCCGAATGGCGTGATTTCAACGAAAACGATCGCAATCGATGTATCGTAGCGTTACTTAAAACCTAGTCACTTTATAACGGAATCAGCTCATTAACTTTTTAGTTTTTTTAAAAAAACTGAAAATCATCTCTTGCAAATATTATGAGAATGAATAATGCTATCAAGGTCGATGACCTACCATTTTGTTAACCATCATATTAGCTATTCATAACAAATTTTAAATAAACAATTACTATTTAAGTTTTTCAGTAAAAGATCTAAAGATCTCAACACCAAATAGGATCTAAATTTATTGAAGTTTGAAATAGACATTTGTTTGTCTGTTCGCCTCATCCATTTTCGCCTCATCCATTTTCGCCTCATCAATTTTCGCCTCATCAATTTTCGCCTCATCCCAAAAGACTTCAGAACTATACCAACCGCTCTAAATGTTTATGTAGTACTTAGTTTCATCAAAATCGCCAAAACTTTTGTTTCAAATGAAAATTTATTTGGACGATCGCTCCCTATCCCTCTGTTCCTCCTGCCCCACTTTGTCCAATTTCGCAAAATCATACTAAACTTGTATGTGTCATGCCTTTTTCCATAATCGAATAACATGCATTAAAACTTGAATTTTCTGACATGCATTAAAACTTGAACTTGAATTTTCCATGACTTTTTTTAAAAATAAAACAAATAATTTTGTGAAAAGGTCTGATTGACGTAAAAGTTAACTAGAGATATCACACGCCTCTGGCAATAGCAGTAAGATACCACTACCCAATGTGGTATTTTAGGGTGCTGACTGAGGAGCTATATTCAGTCAATAACAGCATAATCAATTTTAGCTAACGAATATTCCTTGATAATGGCACGTTATTGATTGCTGGAAGAAACGGCCCCTTTAGATTACTCTATGTGTAGGTTTAAATCATTGGGGAGGACAGTGCGTCCCATAATCAAGCAATATGCCACTAACTGGAATATTGGGAATTCCATTTTAGTTTTGTTCCGCCAAATTAAAAAAAAAATTTATTTTATTTAATTTAATGGCCTCTATCCTATCATGAAATATTTGCTTATTTCATATTTTTTACGTGATATAATTTATTGTTTCATTATCCATTCTTTTAAAAATGGAGGTACAAACTACACTTCACCTGTTGTTGTGGGACCAAGGTCTTAAAAGGTATTCACGTGTTGTTGTGACACATACTGACATACAGGACATTTTATCTCCTACACAGGACATTTTATTAAGGGATATTTTATGTACACTTTGCGAGACATTTATGTATTTAATTCCAGCAAATACAATATACATAGGTAGTAGAAACTATTGGCAATTCTGACAAAATTTTAGTAACGTCAGTTGTAAACTAAAAACTAGAGTCTCCAAACCCAATCAAATGTTTCACATTTCAAAAATGGACACCAATGGTCGTTGCTGAAGTTTTTTCCAATGTTTCTTTTTCGATCATCATTGTTTTTATATTGACGATCTAGGTAAATGTTTTAAAGCTTTACTTAAACCATTCAATTCGGTATTAATAAATTCGTTTTTTTTTCAATAATTAAACCCCAGCAAAGTATTTGAAATGCACCTGTTCTAGATTTAGTTATGTGTGTTTTAATGCGAAGGGGTGGGCATTGATTTGACCTCCTCCTCAGAATACTAACCACAATGTATTTGAAGAATATTGGCAAATCTGTCCTTTCCAATGCAGATGAATTTTCTTTTGAGTCTAAATTAACGAACGCTGGTGCACCCAAAGCTCTGTTTGTTATCCCTAAACTAGATTCAATTCACTCTATATCAAAGCTGTTGAAAACCACCATTATAATACTGCATAAATCATTCGTCCCCTATCTTCAAAGGTAAAAACATGAATACATGAATGCATAAGTCGGGAGCTCGGGGTTGCAATAAATGTAAACGAGGCCCTAAAAAAAGTTGACGATTGGGGAGTGAAAATTTGTTAAATTTAAATTGCAAAACAAACACAGCTAAGTGTTTAGTGTATATTGATTCTTTCCAGATAGATCGAAAATTGCTGTTCTCCAACGATATTATTTTCAACAAGTATGGGCGAAGGTGAGAACATGGGTTTATTTATACGTTATCCTAAAATGAAGATAACAAAGAGCGCGTCTAGAAAAATCAAGCCCCTTAATAGATAAAAAAATATTTCACCCCATAACAATTGAGTTTTGTCGATGTCACCTAACTAAGTCCCCACCCCCATTTTGGAAAAAATGAAAAACAAAGATTGCGCTATATTGTGCTCGAGTTGTGATGGTTGTGCTATTCGGAAAAAAATTTCATATCCCTAGTGGAAAAATTTTATAACACTAAAATCATTTTTTCGAGAAAAAGTTATCTCCGCCGTTTTTGGAAAAAAAAGAAAAACAAAGGGTGTGCTGTACGGTGTTAGAGTTGTGCTACTTGTGCTACTCAAAAACAAATTTGTACCACCAGCAGAACAATTTCAACACGCTAAAACGAATTTTTCGAGTTGAAGTTAGCACCGCCATTTTGAAAAAAATTAAAATCAGAGGTTGTGCTGTATTGCGCTAGGGTTGTGCTGGTTGTGCTACTCAGAAATAGTTCCATATTATCAATGAAAAAAAGTTGGCACGCTAAAACGACGTTTCGAGCAGAAGTTAGCCCAGCCATTTTGAAAAAAATGAAAAGAAAAGTTTGTGCTGTATTGTGCTCGAGATGTGCTGGTTGTGCTACTTAGACAAAAATTTCGTAACCCTAACAGAAATTTTTTATAAAGTAAGCATCATTTTTTTCGAATAGAAGTTAGCCCCGCTATTTTGGAAAAAATCAAAAACAAAAGAAGTGCTGTATTGTGTTAAAAATGTTCTGGTTGTGCTACTGAAAAAATATCGTATCACCAACAGAATAATTTAAACCACGCTAAAACCATTTTTCTAATGAAAGTTAGCCCCGCCATTTTGCAAAAAACAAAGAAGAAAGGTTGTGCTGTATTGTGCTACAGTTGTGCTGGATGTGCCACTCAAAAAGAATCCCATATCAACAATGAATAAAAGTTGGCACGCGAAAACGATTTTTCGAGCAGAAGGATATTTCCGAGCAGAAACCTTTCGAGCAGAAGCTTAAGCAGAAGTTTACCCCGCCATTTTGAAAAAAAAAAAAAAAGAAAAACAAAGGTTGTTATGTAGTGTACTGTAGTTGTGCTTGTTATGCTACTCAGAAAGAATGCAATATAAGCAATGAATAAAAGTTGGCAGACTAAACCTATTTTTCGAGCAGAAATTAGCCCCACCAATTTGAAAAAAATAAAAAACAAAGGTTGTACTGTATTGGGCTTGAGTTGTGCTGGTTGTGCTACTCAGACAAAAATTTCGTATTCCTAACAGAAACATTTTATAACGCTAACATCATTTCTTCAAATAGAAGTTAGCCCCGCCATTTAACAACACATAAAAAGAAGGTTGTGCTGTATTGTTTCATAGTTGTGCTGAATGTGCTACTCAAAAAAATTCCATATCACCAATAAATAAATGTTGACACGGCAAAACATTTCATTCGAGCAGAAAGCATTCGAGCAGAAGGCTAAGCAAAAATTAGCCCCGCCATTTTGCAAAATAAGAAAAACAAAGGTTGAGCTGTATAACTTCCCATTATGTGAGTAGCCCCAAATTTAAAAGACAAGTTTGTCGAAGCAGTCAGTACGTGTTTCTAAAAGCTTTAAGGCAAAAAACTTTATAAAACTGAAAAAAAAATACAAATTTTTCTTCATTCCAAAAGACCTTAAACAATCGCACTGAAATCCTCATAATCTGGACCCATTTTCTGAGGGGTTGACCCATTTTCTGATTTTCTCTTTCTGAGTAGCACAACCAGCACAACTAGAGTACAATACATAGCAACCTTTGTTTTTCATTTTTTTTTTTCAAAATGGCGGGGCTAACTTCTGCTTAACCTTCTGCTCGAAAGCTTTCTGCTCGAAAATATCCTTCTGCTCGAAAAATCGTTTTAGTGTGCCAACTTTTATTCATTGTTGATATGGGATTCTTTTTGAGTGGCACATCCAGCACAACTGTAGCACAATACAGCACAACCTTTCTTCTTTGTTTTTTGCAAAATGGCGGGGCTAACTTTCATTAGAAAAATGGTTTTAGCGTGGTTTAAATTATTCTGTTGGTGATACGATATTTTTTCAGTAGCACAACCAGAACATTTTTAATACAATACAGCACTTCTTTTGTTTTTGATTTTTTCCAAAATAGCGGGGCTAACTTCTATTCGAAAAAAATGATGCTAACTTTATAAAAAATGTCTGTTAGGGTTACGAAATTTTGGTATAAGAAAAACCTTAGTTTTTAATTTTTTTCGAAATGGCGGGGCTAACTTCTGCTCGAAAAATTGTTTCAGCGTGCCAACTTTTTTTCATTGGTGATATGGAAGTCTTTCTGAGTAGTACATGCAGCACAACTGTAGCACAATACAGCACAATCTTTGTTTTTAATTTTTTCCAAAATGGGGGAGCTAAGCTAGGTGACATGTTTTGTCGTCAAGTTTGGACGCTGGCTGTTTCGGACTCTGTTCAAAACTGTGATACATGAACTGCGGGTAATCGAAATTTAACATCAAATTTTGCCTTCATTCAACATCGTCACACTGTTGCTGATCTCGTTGTTTCTTTTTAATATATGTAGTCACCAAGCAGTCGGAAGAAATCGGGATTCGAATGCATCAAGCATATTATTTTACTCTTGTCAGTCGGTTAGTGCAAACAGGCAAACTGTTGAGATCACATACTGTCATGTATGGAAATCCAAGACATTTTTTCCAGAAAAATAATTACTTCCCATGACTTTCCCTGCAGACTAAAAACAAATTCTCTCAATTTATTGAACTATTGAAGGTGATGTTGATTCGTGTGCAGTAGTGACCTGAGTTGTGTTGTCCACCTAGTTGGGTTTCTTTCGTTTAAGAGCGTATGATGGCGTAATTTGGTTTGATATTGACGCTATTGGATGATGATAACAGTTTAAGAATAGTTTTTTAATATTCAATAAATCTCAACCAGCTAAACAAGGAAATCTTTGCAAACAATACAGAAACATAACCACCTTTCGCTGCTGAATCTTATACCTCTGATAGCTGGTTTACTTATAGAAGTTGAAGATTATTCCACTCGCTATCTTCGCAAAGTATCATATGTCGCTATATTTCCACATTGACAACCTAAAATGTCTAAAAAAAATTTCAACATTTAACAACTTGGTTCTGGTTCATCATCTTTCTCGATTCTGGTAAGTAAACGCTATTCAGACCATTCAGTGTTTATCAACTTTGGATTTTTTTTCCTAATACAAGGTTGATTTCTTTCCTAGCTTTGAAATCATGGAAATTATCAGTCAAGCGGTTGTGCAATGCATACGCTTTAAGAAAACTTACAAGAGTCACACGGTAGAGAGGTTGGATTGAAAAGTTGTTCTACTAGTTGTTATTGAAATAAATCTCGCTCGAGGGACTGACCAATAAATTGTTCATCCGATTGCTAAATTAGAACATTTTCAATACAATTTATGTTAATCTGTTCCCTTTTCCTGTGTTGTGATAAAAACGTTATGAATTAAAAATACAATTTTCATACCCATGGTTTAATTCAAGTGATAATGAATAAATGATTTATGAAAGGAAAATTAAAATATCTTAATCTTCTTAAATCTTAGCAATGTTCTGATAATGTATTTAAATACACATAAAGAAATTTATTATTATTGTGTACTTTTTTTTGCCATGATAAATTAAAATCATTTTTGGTTTATGAATATTAAATTTTTGCTATAAACAACTTAGTTACAATCGTTAAAAAAACAAACACTTTAATTTATATCAAGCTGTAATAAAAGATCTATAAAAGATTTAAAACTCTTGAGATATTTTCGTAATTGTGAATAAATATTTCTATGAGGATAAAGAATAATTTTAGTCGATAAATTGTTTATGATTTATGGTTCTTTTGGGGTTGAAATAAATTGAGTTTTGAGTGGTTCTGGGCTAGATGATTTTAGAAAATGTAAGAAACTCTATCAAGATTTATAAAAAAAATACGTAGACCATAAATATATGCCCAGACTAAACTGGTAATATACTGAAATTCATTGAAAATGTAATACACTCCATCGATTCCAGAATTAGATATTTCCGAATTCCTTATTTTTTTTAATTAATTATTTATTCATTAATAAATTGGAATTGTTGTTAATATAAAATATTCATCAATTGGTGACCCTTGTCAAGGAATGCTAATTCTAATAAAAGTCTTATTGTTGAAAGCTTTTACTGTATTATATATACATACTAGCGGGACCCGGCGTGCTTTGCTACGCCCATAAATAAAGTTTGTGTGTATACATTTTGTTGACGTAGTAGCAATAATTTCAAAGAGTTGTAATGAGAAATGATCTATTTTTTTTTAAATATGAATGTAAAAGGATCAGCACTCTAGTTGATTAGTAAAATAAAAAAAAATAGTATTATATATACAACAAAGGATATATAAAAAAATACGCGATCAAATAAGTTTTCAGGTGTGTCTCTATATAGAACATTAGAACATACGGAACAAAAATGGATTCACAAATTTTCACAGTGCTCATGCGGTTTAATATACGCTTTCTTTACCTGTGGTAGGTTACTAAAAACGTTGCAAAAAATTTTGATCGTTATGTGATTTTATGATCAGCAAGGGCAGTAAGAATAGCGACAATATATTCGATGAAGGTATAGAAGAAGTGATGCCAAAAAAACCAAAATTATTTGGATGTTTTGTATTAGAATTCATAGGATGTGAATTCATAGGATGAGAAATATTTCTATTTAGTCAACATCCTAAGTCATTTTAAAGTCATTATTGATTGTTGCAAATCAATGCGAAACTAATATCTTACACACGGTCAATATATTGGCATATATGTTAATGGAATATTAATTTTTGGGTGATTTTGTGAGCAATTATTGCTCAAAGTAATTATTGAAAGTATTATTCCCGATAATAAGTAAATATTGTCGGGATTGAACTCACACTCATCAGAGACATCATAGTTCAAAGCCATCTTACAGAATATTTTAATTTTCATGTTCAGATAATTTCTGAATTGAACCTTCATTATCTCATATTTATTTAAATTGAATTCTTCATCTGTGATTATACAATTGTAAATTGTATTTGTTCCCGACACAAAACACACAAAAACTGTTTTAAAGAAGTTTTTCTGAGCGAAAATAAAAAATGCTTTAAAATTGCAAAATTCATGTGAATTAAAATAATTACTTTAAGCTTAATCACTCTAAAAATCTCTCAAAACTTAATTTATTTTACACCAAATAGTGTAAAACTTTTGTTTATTTAACATTATACCTGTCGCATATTGTCGGTATCTCATAAGAAAGGAAATTCAAGAAAACTCGTTCTGATAACAGCCGTGTTCGATTTGACTGAAGCATTTGAAACAACGAAACATTTAATACAATTGTTGTTGTTTTTTCAATTGTTTCAGTCAAACTAAACATACCAAATATTCAATTTACATCGTACCATTTTTATTACAACAATTATTTATTTTAATAAGGAAAAAATTTCAAAATGTCGTTTTAATTCTATTTCTTTGTTCGTGCTTATGGGCACACATGATATTTTGTGTTTTTCCGTCTAGATGCGTACACGAATAAATCAAAAGGTATTCCGACGTTAGCTGACCACATACAGTTGTCCAGATGTGAGAAATAAGGATTCTCCAAATCTACCACCTTTACCTTTAAGACCTAGGTTCCATTATCCCTATAGTGCTAGAAGCATATACCAAGATCATGTAAACATGGCTTTACTGAAGGATTAAACCCGGCATATTTAATAGTTATATGGAAGCTCATTTCTTCAAGCAAACGAAAAAGTTAATTTTTTAAAAAAATTTAAAAAAATAAAAAATTTGCGTCCATCAACACCTTAAAACGCATGTTGTTGTGGACCTTATTCTTCAAAGGTTGTCATGAGTTGTTGTTGCTCATATTGTAATTCGTACTACCAAACACATTTTATTTTAAAAGAAATAGCGTGTAGAATATTCTATAACTAAGACTAAGGGTGCTATCGTTGATTGAAAAAAGTTCATCCGCCAACATCCCTAAGATATCACTTTGGCTAGTGATATCTCACTGCTATTGCCAGTGGTATACGATAACTCAAGCTAACTCATATGCAAATAGCAGGAATCTAAGTACGCGGGGTAGTCACACCCATAGATCAAAAATTTAAAATTTTACAAATCTTCCTGCGGGAGTATATATTTCATTCGTTATTGAATTCTTTAATTCTTACTATAAAAACATTGATCAAAGCAAACTACGCGCATAAACCGATATTTAAACAAAAACCCAATAATTAATAATTATCACCAATCACCGATGAAAAAATAATACACGACAATTTGAAAAAGCAAATCGTAGTGTATTTGCACAAACTTCAACGTTAAAAACAACATTTTAAATACAAAAACGGCACCATCTATTGGCTAACCCAAATTTATGAGGTGTATATCACACTATCAAATATATTGGTCAATAAACAAAATATGACATGAAATTGGAGAGTGCAAACGTTGTAAAATAGACTTCGCTACCTAGATTTTCATCCAATTTTGATGACAATCTTTTTTACCACTAATCGTTATATTTTAATTAGCAATACAAATAAGAGTATTTTTCAATTTGATATTGATTTTTGTAAATTAATATTGAAAATCAATGAAAAATTTAAAATAATAAATAAATAAATTTAAATTATTGTTTTCTTTAATTTTTACTCTTATTTTTATTCAAACTTTATAAAAACCAATACAATAAATTTTTTACAGGTTTCGATACTTTTTAACACTTCTATAATTAATATATAACCTCCACAATAGTTATTTAAGTATTAAGGGTTGTAAGAGTGTTTTACCGATTGAGGATATACTTATGTGTCTCTAATATATCCGAAATCGGTAATACTCTTAATGCCCAAAATGCTTATTACATTTTTTGCACGATTAATAAAAATTCAATTAAAATTATTTAAATAATAAAATTCATTCACAAAATTCAAGTTTGAATGTTTTAAAGAAATTTTTTTTAAAATGTCATTTCAAAATAGTAAGCTTTGCGTTTCATCATAATTCTATAGGTTTTCTTGTTGCAAAACTTAATTCCATCGAATTTATTTTCAAAATTAATTGCTTTTAAATCTTTTAATTGCAATATTTTTAAATGAATGTTATTTAAATTTGAAGCTAGTGAATAGACGTATACAATTATTTACCTAATAATCGTTTTTATTCACACTCTGAGGTCTCCCTTACTGGTAAGTAATTACTTACCGGCTGCATGATCGGTAAGTAATTACTTACCGACCAGTGATTTGTAAACGAAACTTACTATGTTTATTTACGAATCAGCAAACATGCAAAATCGCTTATCAATAATTTCTTTGGTAACGTATTTGACTTAGCATAATATACTTTTCGTTTATTATCAAATAAAACAAAACTTTCTTTACTAAAACATATTTGATAGTCTAATAATGGCTTTATACGAAGTTGAAGTTTACTATCAATTGAATAAATTGATTTACGCTGCCATCTGAAAGTTGGCATATGAACCATCCATATTTAACATTTGATTCGTAATTAAAAAATATTTAGGCATTTAATCAAGATAATAACTATCCTATCTCTCAAGCTGGACCATCATACACACATTGTACAAAATTTCATTAAGATTGGTTACGTTGTTGCGGAGTTCATCGCGGACAAACATCGTGACACGTGATTTTTATATATATAAGATGAAATAAAATTTCGGGTTTTATTAAGTACGATGCTTACTTTTGGGATATTTCATCTTCAGGTTAGTAAAATTAAACGTGAGAGTTGTATTAAATTTCAATCAATTTAAATTACTAAGACTTGTGAGAACATTTTTATTCAATCAACAGAAGAACGGAAGCAGAAGGTTAGCAGAAAATGCACAAAATTTATATTATCATATTCTAAGATCACAGTTCAGCACAATGTTTTCTAAATAACTACAACTCGAAATACTGCGGATGGGTGGATGTGTAGTTGGGTGACATTCTTGCATAGGATCTTGATGAAACTTTGGCAAATGATTTAGGTCCACTTGAAAATGGAAGATCTGGATTTATTTTAAATTTGAACAAAATGGAGGGAGGTCCCTAACACCTCTAAGTTTAAATCTTCAAAAACTTCTAATCCCGGCTTATGATCTTATAGAAACTCGGTATATAAGGTTTTAGTACTGTTTCCAATATTTCTGAGCTCCAACTTCCGGTTTGACACTTCCGGTTAAAAATAATTTTTTTCAAGTGTTTATCCCTACTGTAGCCTACAATTACCGATCGATTTTCATGAAACAATAGTAAAAGCTTTCAAGTAACATAAGAATGATTTTATCAGCTTTTGGAGTACATTGGATAAAGGGTTGTGGAGTCCACCATACAACAGGTGTTCTTTTCCACCATGTTTTTAAAGTTTGTTGGGAGCATACGGACTTCATTCATTAATCAATTTTAATGACACTTTGAAATAGATGGAGACTTAAATGACAAAGAATTGATTAGTTACTGGACAATATTGGGACAAGTGGTGGGGTCCTCCAGAACACATGTTTATTGTGTTACCATTTTTTCAATGTTTGTTGGGAGCATACAACATTCGTTCGTGAATGAATTTTGATGACACTTTGGAAAAAGATGCAAATATGCATGGCAATTGGCAAGGAACTGATTAGATTTTGAGCGATAGTGGTGGGGTCTCCGAACACCTGGTTTTTGAAAGCTCAATAACATCTGTAACTGATAATCGTATTGGATGAAACTTGGTACATAAACATTTAGTACGGTTCCCAACAGTTCTGCATCCCAACTTCCGGTTTGTCATTTCATGTTAATCTTTTTTTACTATTCTGGTACAACAGAATTTAAGTTTGCTGGGATACTATAGCTCTCTTTAGTGTTTATATAATTAGAAACTACGCGAAATCTATAACATTGGTTAGGCATTAATTCAAGTGTTTTATGGAAATTAGCTCACTATATATCCAGAACACTATGTTTCCAGAGCTTAGGTGAAGCCTATGCATCAGCGTCGCAATATTTTTTTAATAAATTAAATAAATAATTCTGTTGTCTAACAACACGTTGAATAACAACGAAGTGGCAAAGCAGGTCGCGTACCTAGCGAGATTTATTTATAGCCCCAGACTAGCTTCAATCTATGGGAACGAGTAAGAAATCCTGCTACTTCAGCACAAATAACTTTATAGTACGCGAGAAAACATGATAAGAACGGATATGAGAAAAAGCGAGTGAAAGACTGAGACGCAGACGAACCCCTAGGCGAAAGAACCACGATCACCGCGTCCAACCCCCACCATTCACAGCACAAAATCACACAAAATCACACGCAAAATCACACAAAATCCCTCCACGTCCAACTCCTATCCCCTTTAACTGTTCATTCCACTTCTTTTAGTACATGAGTGATAATTAGGTGCAAAGCCAATGTGTTCCAACTTCAACCAGCGTATCCAAATAACCGATGATTCAACAACTCCTCGTCGTAACAAATAAGAGCAAGTGTCGCTTTCAAAGTTGGTTGGTAATTGTTGAGTCCAAGGATGACCGTGGATTTTACCAGTGCAAAGCGCCATAAACGGCGTATTCACCCAATCGATACACATCAACAAATAAAAAAAATCTTGTCCTTTTGACCTTACTTTTTATTATAAATTTTTTTTTATATGAAAATGTTTATTACCATGAAACAAATATTTGCTTTAAATTTATGTTATACGAATTTGCCGTAGTAAATATTTACAGGAAAATTTTAGATTAAATTTAGACTAGCACACAAACTATAACTATAAATTTTATTTTAGTTTTCCTTCTGGTATTTTAATACTATAGTATTCCTTAATTGTAGAATCAAAATTGAACTAACATATATCGAAAATAAATTAAATAAATAATTTTAAAGAGAATGTCTTTTGGATTAATTTATATTAACACAAAACTGTAATTAACAATTTTGTCTTCAAATTTTTGACCTTTTTAATCACATTCCTTAATTTTTGGACTTAACATTGAACTGACCATCAATACACCATCAATAAATTAAATAATTAGTTAAAAAGAACAGTGAATTTTGGTATACTTTATATGAACACACAAATTTTTCTTGTTTACGGATTTCGATTAACTTGACGAATCACACGGAATCGACCAAAACACATTTTATTAAGAGACAAACACCTAATTTATATTTTATCATTTAATTAAGTTACGCGGAATTGCATTTAATAAACATGGTGGAATTGAATAAAAGAATTATCGTGATCATGTCACGTCCACTCGTTTTAACAAAAACTTTCGTCGAACAAAAACCTAGATTGACATGTCAATCTCCCCCATAGGAATCTAAGTAGATAATTTGCAATTCACTAACTAATGTTTAGTTTTAGGTTGAATTATTAAAATTTTGCTTTGTTTTAACTTGAACTATTTTTAATTTTAAATTCCCGTGGGATCAAAAAAATAATCCACACCATGTTTTTTTCACGTAGACGTCAAAAAAAACCAATTTAATGTCAAACGAAATATCAGACTAAGAGGGCCTCTATACGTGGCTTGGCGTATTTATAGGCGAACGAAATAACGATCGTTGGGGGGGGGGGGGAACAACAACAAGTTGATAAACCGATAAATTTGTTTCCGATAATTATGTGTACTCACCAAAGAGTGAAGACTCCAACCTGTACTAAAATGGTAGAATATTTATAGTATTTCTTTTTTGGTTCGAGATTGAGTTCTACGTTTACTTTCGTTGTTTGTTATCGATTCTTTCGGTTCAATTAGTTGATTTTGTTAAGATCTTTTATTTCTACTGCATCGCTTTGTCGTTTCTGGGGGCTTGATTTATTCTCATTTAGCATTACATGTTGCATCTCCTGATCTTCTACGATATTTAGTGTTTTCATTTTTTAATACGCTTGGATAAGTTTGTAGAATCCATTTCATATTTTACTTGTTTTTCTTCTCTGAATTTAGAGGGTATCGTTATTAATAGTTTTTCAAGTTCAATTGAACATTTCAAAGATTTCATTGAAGAATTGTTTTCTGATACATTTTCCTTGACTTCCATTTCTGACCTATTCGATAAAATTTCGTAAGTTTCAGTTTAAATTGATGTATTTTCTTGCTTCTGAAAATTTAGAGAATCGATAGGGAGTAAATATAGTTCTTCCAATATTTTTTTTCGATTATTTTGTGTTTCGTTCGTATTCTCAGTTCTTTCAAGAGATTTATTGATACATTTTCAAGTTCAATTGAACACTTCAAAGAGTTAATAGAACTTTTTTTGTAAACAAACCTTTTTTGAATTTTGTGATATTATCTTACTAGTTGTTGGAATTTGAGCTGGAATTTCATCTTCCAAAATTATTGGTAGGTTAGATGAACCATTACTTACTAGTACTTCCAGAATTTCTTGTAGTGTGTTTTCGATCGCTGTACAATCGTCTACTTCATCAAATAATTCATCCTCTATTTCCGAGTTTGTGGATATTAATCGATTTTATCAACCGCTGCACTATTCCTTTTATTTGGTTGGATTTAAGATATTCGCTTATGTACTATGTATAATTTATGTACTATACCGTATGATTACGTTTTGACAGAGTTCGTAGCACTGATTCTGAAAAATTGTTTTGAATATTTTGTATGTTTATTTACAAACGTTTATAAAATAAAGAATAAATGACATTAAATATTTTATAAACAGATTTTTTCCGTCTAGTTTACTCAATATGGTTTAAAGACGAAGTTCAATTATTTATACAAGAAAATGATGAGCACTCAAATTGATACAGTCTTATTTTTGTGATATTTGTTTGTATATTTCGATAATAAAAATATAAGAAATCCACAGAATTTGCTATTTAGTTTATTATTTTTCTTATTTATAATTTTAAAATATTTTTCTGCCATGTTTTGGCGATACATCGATTTTACGATATAATTTAACTAATATTTAAGAATAACCCACTTTTAAGGGGCTCCTTTGCTAAGTTACTCTAGCCTTGGTGTATAATGTATATTTGAACATTTTTTTATTCTCCGCCCCATCCTCTAACTTCTAATTTTGCTCCTATGGTTGCTTCATTGTATATTCCAAGACCACCATTGGATTCAGTATCCTCGATCCATAGAAAAACCAATATTTATTATGTATATTTGAATATTTCCCTAATATTAGACCCAAACTCTTACCCTCTAGTTTCTTGCCTGGAGCCCTAATACTAATTTCAGCATCACCTTTGCATTCAGTACCCTCAATTTATCCAAAACCGGTACCCATAATATATTTTCGGCTTTCAGCCCAAACTCCCACCCTTTAGTGACACCCTTATATTTTTGATCCCAATTTAAACATCACTGTTGGATTCAGCGTCCTCAAGTATGTTGAAATCAATAATAATAACGATAATTTTGATTCTATTCATGACCAGACCCCCAATCCCACCCATTATTGAACTACCCTGAGTCCGGTCAACATTTTAACCATCACCATTGAACTCAGCATCCTCGATTATGTAAAAATCGATAATAATGACAACAATTTCAATACTTTGTATAACCGACCCCCCAAGCCCCCCCTATTATTGGACTGCCCTGAGACCAACCCCAATTTTTATTATGACGATAATTTCGATATTTTTTATAACCGACCTCCCAACCTCTTCCCCTTTTTGGCTACCCCGAGTCTGGCCCCCATTTTTATCATCATCATTGAACTCAGCATCCCCGATTATATTGAAATCGACACCAAACAGGACATGCAAAACAATATTTTTTCTACGATAAACCCCCTTGGGAGTAAAAAAATGGTTATGTCACTGATCAGGGGGTAAAAACCAACTTTTTGATTCAAAAGTTGAGCCGGTCTGAATAAAAGAAAATGGTGCCATTAAATTTTTTTTTTTTCTTCCCATTTATTTTATATAGATTTTTATATACTAAAACTTAAAGAGGGTGTAGAGGGTGGGGGTGGGTCCTACCACCCCAATCTCTTAAAGTTTTCGGGAAACGGCCAAGCCCGATCTATTGGTACCAAAATCACAAAATCAAGTCAAAAAAATTTCCAAAAACCACGTTTTCTGCCCGATTCTTAAAAAAACGATAGTTAGGGGTTAAAATTCCATAACAAGTTTATGTTTAAATTATCAGACCAGTATTGGTTTTCGAATGTACTGCAGAATAATTGTGGTAGGCATGTGTATCAATAGAGACAAAACGTGAGAGCATGTTCACTTACCGGATAAACTGCAACGAAACGGTATACTGAAAAAAATGCCGCCACTGCAACCTCAGTTTTATTAACCGAATATTTCTGTTACATGTATTGATATCAAATTCGATTATCTTAGCTTCGATGAAAATAGAACAATCGAATTTGATGTCAGTGTAATCGGTAATATTCGGTTGATCCGTAAATGAATGTAGTGGTTGATTTTATTTCATGCGGGTGATGATATAATCAAAGTTTATATTTTTAAATTTTTTTAAACGATTTAAAAATAAAAAATACATTTGGGAAGAAAGCGTCTCTGTTTGCCTATAAAATGCCTTCTAAACTAATAATTAATATGGCCGACTATATAAAACAATAATCGACCAGTCTTCTCTTTTATTTTTGAATCTATATTCCCAATGTGAAATGTAGGTCACAGTAAAGTAATGTCTCTTCATTTCGAAAGAGTATGTTGCAATGAAAATTTTTATGAAATAACCATAAATCAAGTAAATAGCTTCAATTATACAAAAACAATTTTAAAAGATAAATCGAACTTTATCGTAAATGTTGTATCTAAAAGCTTTATTTAATAGTGCACGAACAAGTTTGACAGTTTGAAATCAATATAAATTAACGCTATTTATAACAAAATATTAATATTAAAATTTTTCATTTGAATTTTTTAATTTATTATAATCGAATAGTAAATTTGATTGATTTATTTTTCATTGAGTAAATCAATTGTCGTTATGACTTTCAATTAGTACTGTCTATAACATTCCCTTCGTCTTAAAAGCATTATTGTCATAATCAATTTTTTTTAAATATTCTAAGCACAGGTGCTTTTGATAGAAAACTCCTTTAATAGAGTTTCTTTATTTTTTTCATGTCAAGAAAAAAAAACAAAGAAAACAAACAACTAACCGAGTAGGAGTTGAAAATTAACTAGCTATTTATGACAGGGAATTTACAACATTTACAACATGAAATTAATTTTCGAAAATTAAACTTTTCTACTCGCTTTTGTAAAGTAAGAATATTAAAAACTGAATAGGACGATTATTCATTGAATAAATTTGATAATTTAAGAAAATTGAATGGTGGTGGTACCATATATAACTTATTAACTTGTTCTTGGAAAATATGAAAACAAAAATTGATTCAAAAATTTGATAATTTCAATTCATATCACGAGCTCAGTTTTTAATGAAATAGAATTCAATTTTTATATGGCAAGGTAACATAAATGTATTGAAAAATTGCTAAAATTGATCTCGACAAAAATCTTAAAAAATGTTAATTGTTCAAAACATTGATAAAATTTCATTCGATTGTAGGTAAGAATTTAGAGAAACCGATTTGTGTGGGTCAAATTTTTGTGAGAAAACTGAATTTCTTAAAATTCATCAACTAATCTTTCAATTTTTCATTTGGTGGTCAGTGGTCAGTAACCATTCCATTAGAAAACATTCGTGTTGTACAAATTTTTTTTTGCGGTGTGAGTCCCAAAACTGGTACTTTTTGGGTGGTTTGGAGCATTGTATTGTCTTTAGCATTTTGAATGGAAAAAATCAACAAAACCAAAGTTGAATTTATTGACAAAATGTTGTAATTTTCTTTTAATCTTGTAGTTGTATAAAAAATCAAGAAAGTTATATTTTAATTAATTTCATGAAAACATTTACGATTGTCGTTAATTAAAATATTTAATGTTTTTCTGGTTTTATTTCACACTCGTTGTGTTCCACAAACTAATAAACTTTTACAAAAAGCCATTAAAGATTGGTGAATGAAAGATATTACTGTTTTCTTTGAAATGGTAACTGTTTGTAATTAATAAGGCGGAAAAGTGGAATTATTTTAGAGCTTTTTCTTAAGTTTTGACAAGGGTAAGTATCACATTCTATGCAAGCATTTTAAATTTAATTCAATCATCAAAATTCATAGCTTTCATTTGACTGAAAAATTTTAACCTGCAAATTTAATTTGCGAACTCCGCATTTACATAGCGGTGGACTAATACAATCCAAGTAATAAAAGATCCAACCACTTGTATTAAAAATTCGCTTAACATTTGAATGCGCCCGACTGTAGCTTACATAGTACAAATCTTGCTCTAAAAATGTTGGTTCATCGTTCCGTGCACGGGGAATTTTCTATTGACAATATTTTAAAAGTTAATTCTGAATATGCAATCACTGGTGTTTTGTTTTGATGTCAAACGTTTAGGCTCGGCAAAGTGGTCGGAAAAGAAAACCGTCTAGGTGAGTGGACCGTCAATGCATGCGGTGAAAGAAACTGTTGATATTTCTCGAAAAAAACTGGAGATAGTACAAATGAGTCACCGGATAATGCTAGAATCGATTTAAATGCAACAGATAAAATTCTGGCTGGCCCAAAAAGTCGTAATTTGAACCGGATCATTTTTGATCGACTTCATACTTGGAATACAAGTAATATAGGTAAAATAACAAATATGCGTTTTTTAGAAAAAAAATTAAATTGCAAACAGTTTTAGTGGGAAATACTTTCCGATTCTTTTTTTCTGTATTTGCCCATAATTATGCAAAAAGCTAACTTCCTGAGAAACATTATTTTTGTATTTCTATTTTACCAAATCTGTTTAACATTTTACTCTGTTGATATTATGAAAACTGGATGGACTAAAAATTAGTTACCTTGTATTTTTCTCCGTTTTTATGTAACACGTAATTTGATTTTATTGTCGATGCGAATTTCTTTTAACTTTTGATTAAGGGTTAGGTTAAAGGGATTAAGGTTAAATAATTTGTATTTTTTATTTTTCGTTTTTTACAAATACTTTTTTTGCTTTCTTTCTGTATTGAAAGATCTCCGCAATTTTTTTTTGGTTATGTCAATGGATTATGTGCATATATGCCGCGAGGAGGTTTTGCCTTATGAGATAGCATAAACTATGGCATAGTGTGTGTTGTTTTTATATATATTATTACTATAATTTTGTAATTTTTTTTGTTCTCTAAACTAAAAATTCACCATAAAACAAAAAAATCACGAACGAGTAAAGAGCGTCATTAATAACGGCGGATTGAAATATGAATGAAATTTAACTTATATGAACGGCATTTAACTCTTCGTGCAGAAATTATTAGAGAAAGTTTAAATACATTCAGGGGATGATCAGGACTTGATCAGTCCAGAAAAGGTTAGGTTTGTTAGGGCAATCTGAAATGGACCTGTTTCGAGCCTGATTTAGAATACCTTTTTAGGATTAACCTTATTTTTATATATCCGGTATTTGGTTTTTCGTGATTGACCTCTTATTGGAAAATCTGATCAGGGCCTGATTTATCCTGATCTAAACCCTATTTCATTTGATAAAATATCATTTGGTCAAAATTCATTAGAGTAATATCCATTTTAGAAATATATAGTTAAAAAAATTTCACCAATAGTTTAGGTAGTGCTTCTCGGCTGAAAAACTATGATAATAATGAAAACACTATGATAATAATGATATTTCTCAGTCGCAGCTTATTTATAGACTATTTATTATTTTTTTAAAAATATATTTATTCCAATATTTCGACCTTGCAGGTCATCATCAGGGGTTACATATATTTTATTATATTAAATATTACATAATCAAAAAATTTTTTTATATAAAAATTTTAAAAAAATACTTGAAAAAATGGTCATTCAAAAAATTTTTCTTTTCATGGAATTGTTTTCTGTGTGATTGAAAGATATAAAATATTTTTTATTTTGGGTTAATAAAAATAGTGATTCTATTAAAAGTTTTTATGAAATTTTGTATGTAATTTGTTCTTTTAAACAATTAATGTTTATTATCTTTTTTTTTAAACTATTGTTAATTTTTTCAAGTATTTTTTTAAAATTTTTATATAAAAAAATTTTTTGATTATGTAATATTTAATATAATAAAATATATGTAACCCCTGATGATGACCAGCAAGATCGAAATATTGGAATAAACATATTTTTAAAAAAATAATAAATAGTCTATAAATAAGCTACGACTGAGAAACATCAAAATTAATTAAAGACTATAAATATTTAATGATATTTTCATTTTATTTTAATGATTTTGTATTTAATTTATTTCGAGCAAACTCTTTCACAATCGCAGTAAATTTGCTATTTGTAGAGATCCAACCCGGATCCAGATCTAATAGAACGCCTTATCCGACAGGTCTAGATTAAGGCGTTTCATTGCTGAAAAGACTTGATCAGGTTGCCTTGTTCGTCTCCTTACCAGTGATAGCAAGCCAGTCTGGACATGAGCGCTACTATAATGTTTGTAGAAACGGCGCCTGTTCCGGCTATCCCAATCAGGGCCTGATAGGACAAAAGCGTTACGCTCATGATCAGGGTCCAATCAAGCTGCCCTTTTAGTGCCTTATCCGAACAAGGGTCATCCTGATCTCTGCCCAATTTGATCCCTGACAAATTTCTGCTTGGGTACGTGTATAATTCTGAAAGTTAAATTGAACATCAATTGCACGCTGCATTGTACAATCGGGAAATAAGTTTGGTTACTTGTATCGACTAAGGTACCTGTACATTTAGAAAACAGTAGTTTTTTTCACTTTTGCTAGTGAAATTTAGCAGTGTAAATAATTCGGCAATAGAAAGTTGTTATGAAAGTGTTTTCATTATGGGAATTAAAATGACATTGCACTTTTCATATTTTTATGATACGGTTAAATTTTGATAACGTTAGAATACGTTTTTGATGTTTTGAATTTTGTAATTTGTAATGATTTTGTTGCATCTACTGTTTGATATTTTTTTTTTAAATAAAAAGTGTTGTGTAATAGAGTTTAGAATATATGTCACAACAAAACATAAATGCCTTTTAAGACATAGGTCTAGACCTAGGTTCCACAACAACTGGCGTTCTAAGGTGTTGATGAACGCTTTTTTTAAACCTCTGCGGGTTGAAGCCACCTGAGACTAAGGGTTCCGGCAAACTATTCCATTTGTATGCAGTTCGGACAAAGAAGTCTTTCTGCGATCTGCCCGTATGACAGCGCGGGTCTCGACCGTTTGACTGGTTGCGGTAGTCAATTGCCGAGTGGAACGGGGTAAGAATAAGTTTGAGGCATGATGCCGCTGATTTCATCTGAGCACTGTTGATGACGATATTTGTAAAAAACAACGAGGTCAGCAACACTGCGACGATGTTGTAGGGAATCAAGTTTTGATGTCAAAGCTCGATCACCCACAATTCATATAGCCCGCTTATGAACAGAGTCTGTAATGGTGTGAACATCCACATCATTCCGCTCACCTGTTTGCACGAACTTTTTATTCACCCCGAGTACTTATTCCATGGACACAAGTATCACCTCTCATACTAATTCAATTTGCTCAGTAAGCACTTTGACGGTTCGACATATTTTGTTACATATGAAATTAACACTATTTTTCTCACAAATACTTTGTATGATTGTTTATTTTATGAAATTTTAAACTCCATAAACTTTTATCAACATCATCGGAAAATTAATGTGCGAGGGATGACTGGAAAGTTCAAAATTCTGATAACAAACATATGTTTCTTGGTTGTGGTGATCTTTTACTGGCCCTTAATTTTTTTTGAATGGAATGTTTTGAAGAGAAAGATGAAGAATAGAAGGAAAGTTTTTTTTTTTTGTTGAGGAGACCATGGGACCGTAAGGTCGATCCCAGTGAGCCTCGGAAAATAATAAAACCAATAAGATTAAAGTAAATCTTAGAAGTAAAAGAGTTGGTGGTTGGCAGTTGAATTGGAAAATTCACTGAGTTTTTGCAACATGGGATTGCAGGTTTTTTTTTTAATTAGTTTTTGTTTTAATTATTGAGTGAGTTGGTTTTTTTTTTGGATATGGAAATAGTTGTTTGGAGTTGGAGGTTTGGTAGCTGAAAAATGTTAAGATTGTTAAAATTGTCGATGGTTAAAGTTTTTCTGAGATGTTAAGAGAGTTAAATTTGTCCAAATTGAAAAAAATATGAAGTTGGTGTAATATTCAATAGTATATAAATATAATATGTATGTGTTAAATAAAAATGTGGTGAAATTTTACCAAGTATATAAAATTAGAGAATTGGGGAAGAATTTTCCATAAATGGGAAACACTACATTCAATAATTTGTTGAAATTTAATTTACATTTAAACGAAATCCCATTGGAACTGATAAAATAAAATAAAAGAAAATTTGTGAAACTTAATTGTATGCAGAATTATAATTCGTGAAATGAAATAAAAAAAAAGTTGTTAAACATACTATAAAAATTACAAACTATATTATTTTTTGGAGAACTAACGATTGTTGAAGAGATGTTACTCCTAAGGGTGGACGATACTCCTAAGTAGAAGATGCCAGCAAACTAAGAGGGTTATAAGGAAGCACATGGTGAGTGTTACACATATTATATGGTGGACTTTTAGTTGTTCAGTGTATCAGGGTTAGGATTTCATTATTAATTTTTTTTTGTTCATTTATACGTAATGTTATTTACAATGTATTAGTTAGTTAGAATAGGGAGAGTTGTTACAAGTCGGTTTCCCCTTCTGAAGAACCTGGGTGGTGTATTGTAAGCACGCGCTGTTTTTGTTTAGTTTATTCTAAATTTCTTGTGAAGAGGTTGGTCTATAGAACCTTCGCTCTACGAGCTAGCGGCAGGGTTTTTGGCGTGCAAGACCAAATGGTAGACCTTCACGGTCTACCTGATAAACCTCCCATAACAAGTCCAAGAGGGTCAAGATGGAAACAGAGGCAGCACCCCAAACTTGACAACAGTACTCCATACAAGGACGAATATAGGACTTATAAACATGGAGCAATTGGTATTGAGTGAAAAATTTTTTGCATCTGGAGTGGGAGGACGAGTTTTTTAGACGCGCTTTTTTCCATCACCATTACATGATCGTTCCAGAGTAGGTCATTTGGAACTGTGACACCCAATAAACGAATATTTTTACATTCACCTATTGGTTCATTTGATTGAATTTTTTTATATATATCTATTGTATTATTATATACCTATGGTGTTTTTTATATACCTATTGTATTTTTTTATATACTATTGTATTATGATATATCTATTGTATTGTATTATTTTTAATCAATATGTTTATGATGCAACAAATGATTTTTTTTTTCAAATTTATAAGTGGTTTTGTGCTGAGGCCGGAACTGTGGCGGGAACTCTATGCTGGATTACTCCCAGCAACGATATTAGCGTTAGTTTTTATATTTTCTTAGTATTAGGGATGAAGGAACACAGCATCTGATTTTTGTTGATAACATATATTTAGGGTAAAGCTTAAACAGATGCTGAGTTTTTTTTTCATCATTCGGGAAGTTTCTCGAGTGTCGATTTTAGGATTTTTAGACCTAACTCTACTCTGAGCCTAACATATCTTTTATGGGGAGAGATCGCAAGTTCGATCTTCCTTTCCGTCTCTTCTCCTACAATTTCTTTAAATATTGTTATTTAATATTCAGTAATCAGTATGGGCTTTGCCCAGGAAAGATCTCTATATATAAATAAATAAATAACAAATATTGGGTTTTACCAATAAATAAATAAATACTCCTTTTGAATAAATAAATACATATTCCACGAATAAATAAATAAATGCTTTTTATAAATAAATAAACAAACATCTAAATATTTTTAAACTAGTTATAAGTAAATCAATAATTTTTACTTGCAAATAATAAATAAATATAAGTAAATCAATATCTCTTCTTGCACATGAATAAATAGTCAAACATTTATTTTCAAAATATGTATAAATTAATAAAAAATTTTTATGTTTGATAAATTGTGTAAAACAAGAGATTGGAAGGAGTGTTCATGTGGGGGTGAAGAAGACTGATGGGTCTTCGTCACCTATAAAGGTAACAAACCAGATACTGTGCCCACCAACGCAATCTGGGTTTGTCTCTGATCGACCATGGCAGTGTATACACTTTTGTTAATTTTTCGGGTGCGTATCCCAGACAAAATCCGGGATCACTGATCTTCTGATTGTCCTTGATCATCGGTCTAAATTCATATTAATCAAACCCCTCAGAAATGCAACTTGCAACGAGGAATGAAGTTTTTCTAACATACGGTGTTCCAGAGTGTTTACACAATGGCAACGGTAAACAATTGCGCAGTAATTCTTTAAAAAAACTGTAGTCAGACTTCCACACTAAACATATTCAATTGTACGAATTTAGATGGTAAGGCCATGGGGACTTACCATTCTAAAGACATTAGATGATATTTAATGTTATTTAATTAGCCCCCCCATTAGTTTTAAATCTCTGTTAACTTATTTCGTATTAAGGAGTCTAAGCATAGATCCCTGTAAATTAATTTTTTAATAGTTTTCTTGTTGTTTTTTTTTTAATTTATTTTCTTTGTTATTTTTCTTTGAGTTAATTTTTTTTACTTTACAAAATCTTTACTAATAGCTTTTGCATAATTTTTCATCGTTAACCATAGTAATCTCGTCGCCCATGTACCTGAAATTAGTAGTTCTTCTGTATATATACTTATAATGGTGGTAATTTTTTTTAATTAAGCCTCATCGCGATTCATTTCATTTCAGCGTGATTTCTTTTAATTAAAATGTGTTACGCCCGCCAAACTACGTGATGCCTAACGTGAATTGTTTGAACAAAAAAACCTACCATCTAATAAGAACCCTTGAGTTCTGAATAAAGGTGTTTGACAGGAAATTAGATCTTTCTAGTTCAAACCTAACAGTAAAGACTAAATTCCTACTCAACCACATCACCTTTCCAGTCTTTTTCATTGATGATACGACTTCATTACATTTTTCATTAACATTTTTTATTAACAAACAATTAATATACCTAATCTTCGGACTCCCTGTAAAAACATCAAGGTTATAATGGTTTTTTTTTAATTCTCTTTATAAACATTTCGAATTTTATTTGTTTTCTTTAATTATCTCTTTGCTTAATTAAAACGAATTCATGCAATCAACTCTACTACTCTATCTTGTTTAGTTAATTTTAAAATTACAAATAGAAAAACGGGAGTTATGATTAGAATTTAAAAATAATTAGTCGATCATGTAAAATAAAATCAAATAATGTGCAGTGTTGTTGTGGCACAAGAAAAAAATGTATATTAATTTTTTTATTAAATTATTTAAAATGATCAATTTTTTTAAATTTGTGTTTTTTTATCCTAACGTGTTAGGTTTTCATTGTTTCGCTAAGTTTTCATTGTTTTGATAAGTTTTGTGTGTTTTAAGTTGTGTTAGCAACTTTTAAAATAAAAAAGGAGATAATGTAGGCTAATAAAATTAAAGGTTTTAAACGATATGGCGGTGGTTCGAGAAAGGCCAGATGACAAAAATTTAAAAGGGCCCAACCTATATGAATATGCATATTGGATCATTTGTTTGCACAAGGTGTTCCTGAATTTTATCTTCATAAAGTTTTAAAGCAGAGGCCGTGCGCAAAATGGTCACCAAAATGGGTGAGTCGATCCATAATTCATAATAAATCACATTTTTATATTGTTGCTGGAATTGTTACGACCGTTAAATGTGATTTTTGTAGTAATGACGACATTGAAGATGTGATTTTGCTGAAAGGAACACATTTCGTTTATTTTATAAATTGCTGAAGATCTTCGCGTCCACTGCAATATCGTTATGTTAAACAGCGTATGTGGCATAAATATAATGTTGGCTGAAGAAAACAAAAAAAAAAATAAACCTGTCGTATAACACATATTGATTGGAAGTTGACACCAAGAAAGACTACAATCAACAGTATTGTCTTATCATTTCTCTCAATGTTAATACTAGTTTAGATTAATAAATTATCATGTTAGATTATCATGTTACCATGTTAGATTAATAAATTATCTTTGTTTGTTATAAAACTCACAATGAAGCGTCATAAATTAAATTATTTTTGTGATTTTAGAGATTTTCCTTGTTAGAGTCCGCGGTTTAGTCCATACATTCCTGTATCGTTCTAAAAATTAAAATTCCCTTGGATATATAGATACCGTATGTATCTATCTATAATAAAGCCCAGCGGCTTTATCGTATTAAAACCAAAATATAAACTTCACGATACTTAACTTAAAAAATCGTTAAATCTTCTTTCCTGAATACCAAGCATGTTTTTCTGACTTACCTGAAATAAAAAAAAAATAATTGTAATTAGAAATTTACTTTTTATATAAAATTGAGAATATGTATTAAACCAGAAGAAACACAACTTAGGTTACACAAGAAATAACAGTTTTCTAGGAATTTCTCAATATAATTATTTTTTAAATCAACCATTAACGTAAGAGCAATTTTTTAAAAGTTTGTTCTAAATAATTTGTTTAATATTAACTTTTTCTTGAAAAGAAAGAAAAAACCATAGCAAGGAAACCATAAATGGTTAAACAGGAAACAAAAAAATTATAATTTGTAACTAAAGATACAAGAAAATCAATAATTTTCTACAAGCTCTGGATAATTTCAATTTCCCAAGAACAAATATAAAAATTACTACAAGAAAAAAAAATGAACAAGCACAAATAATAGGTATTGAAAAATTGGTAAAGTTAAGATAAATTTTATGGAAAAATTATTATTTTTTATTGCACAGAAACAAAAAATTGGGATGAACGTTTTCTTTTCTTACGATACATACACACATATCTCAGACTAAACTGATTAGGCATTTGAAATTTTTTAGGAAAAATCATATATTTGTATGATAATGAAAACAAAATATACGTTAAAGAAACTGAATTTGGTTTGTTGCAGAGCAATAGCATAAAATAAAGATGGAAATTGATCAAAGGAATAATTTTCTTTTTAGTAATAGATATTTTATGTGTAAGCTATAGCTTACATAATTTTGTGAGATTCGGTTTTTATAGATATAAATTTATTTTTATGATAAACTGATGATGTTTGTTAAAACAAACATTCATGGGGTGATTGAACGAAGTGTACCTTTTTAGAAAAAAATCTACCCACATTTCATTGTTATTCACATTGAATAGAGCTAAGAACAGAAGAAGTAAAACAATTCGATCTGGAAGTCATTATAACCGACAAATATTCGTCCTGTATCCCATCAACATAAAAATTAAGAAAACTTACAATGTAGAGATTACAATTTCGCACTTAATACGCCTCTCGAAAAATTAAACTCAAAGGCTACCTAAGAGTAACTCGAGCCAAGAGCATTTTAGGTATCTTTATTTTAACTCTGAAGAAAATGTCTGACAGAAGATTGGAAGACCCAAAGACAGTTGCACGGATATTTCCAGTTACTAGAATTCACTAACATGGAAATTGCAATCCAAAACTCAAGAAAGCCTTTCGTGGTTTCAGTATTTTTCTTGTAAGCAATATATTTTCCCCGATCATCCTTTGAAAGAAATTTTTGAGAAAATACATCCTACGCTGGTTTTGTTACATCAGGCAAAATTCTGACAGTAGAACCAAATTTTATGAGCTCAGCTGTTTTCATTTCACGGGAGAAACTCTGACTATCCAATAGAAGGCTTTACGATTACGAGCCATAACAGGTCAGTTAAAGCCGGAATAGTCGGTATAGGTTTATAATACACCTATACCCACTATAATAGCTTTAACTGTTATGGCTCTCGTAACCGTAAAGCCTCCTTATTGGATAGTCAGAGTTTCTGTTGCATATCAAAGATTTGCACATTTTATTATATTTACGCCAACCAGAGATCAACAACAATTAGTTCACTAGATTTTTCCTAAATGTTCTTTTAAAATATTTGTCGACACAATACCACCCAGGGGTTCGTTTGGCTTGATTTTGTATCGGCTGTTCGTGCCAATTTTAATCGATCGGTTATGATACCAGTACATTCGGATGTTATGTCTTCAATTTGGTTGCTGTGTCTTCAAATTTAGTTTTTGAAGATAAGACAGCCGAATACAGTCAATATATTTAAAGACCATTAAGTTAATACTGCAAGCACACTTAAAAGTGACTGAGCTGACTGACTGGCTGAGCTCTCTGTGGAACCAACTTATGTTCCTTATGTTAAGTGGCATTCAAACTATGGGTTCTTACTATGCAAATATACTTGGCAGTGTCAGCCCACCGAACTTCAATTTTCGCTACATCCCACTCTTCAAATGTTTTATTGCTCGCGACGGTGTGCCAGACAAGGGGTTCAAAGGGTTAAGTTTTGGAATTCTGAGCGACGCATCGCCCACGTGTCTCACCATACACTTAAACATCACTTTTATTGGCAGATCGATATAGAAAATAAAAACAGCAACGTTTTCGGCCACCAGAAAGCTTAATGAGATCAGACCTAATTTTTGGTAATGATGCAATGAGATTGGTAGACAAAAAAGACAAATTAAGTCTCACACGTCCGGTTTCTTGTTTTCATCTAAAATAAATTAAATGAACCCATATATACGCTTTAATTGAAGAAAACAACTAGAACAGTCTATTTCATTTCAACGTGGCCAAAACCGGCTGATGGGAACTAATTTAAACGCTACCTTAAACCCTTACAACAATATCCCAACGACCAACAACAAGAAATACACTAACGAATGGAAAAAAACAGCTCAAACTTAAGGAAGGTTGGCCGAGATTCCACATTACTAGCTACTAAAACCAGGAAAAATTAATTATTCAAATTCAAACAGGTTGATTTAACTTTTGTGACCATTGTTAATCTGAAGCAGTTTCTTATACATTCAGATAAAATTTTAATCCAGTCCCTCACGAACATGATTCTATGCTCATAAAATGATTCTATCATTAACTGTTTTTATGTATTCAACAGGTGTACGTTCTAGCCGTAACGTTAAACAGACGACTTACCAAAATAGAATTTAACCATGACATGAAATTTAAAATTATAAGACAAACTAAATATTGAGGATGAAGTAAATACGATACTTTTGGTGGACGAACCAATACTGACGTGTGAGGTGTTTGACAATACGTTGATGTTCTCTATATGCGCGTTCTATTTGACGAAATACTGCAAACTAGCAGCGCATGATCCAAAAATATCTAGCTACTAGCTGTCACTTAGTGACATATTCGATACTAAAGAAGCCTTCAAAGCTGTAGTCCTGCAGTGGTGATCACCCATTTGCTTGTAGATTTGTGAATGGAGGAGTCACTGGCCTGGTCAGTTAACCTGCTTTTTAAGTACAGAGTCGTCAGAGCATATCTCGGTGAGCACTCTACTCACAAGTTCGTAAGAAGAGGCTCACCGCAAAGTGGAGTTGTCACTACTTCTTTGGAATTTGGTCGGTAAATAATATGTTGCTAACAGTGTTCCGATTTTTAATTTATTTAGCCCTTAAAAAGTTTTTGTCTCCCAAAATAAAATGCATATAAATTAAAATCTGCACTCAAAGAGCTAAATTTTACTTTCTTATTTTTCACCCTCATATGGGTAATTCTTTTACAAACCGAACGGATTTTAATGAAAATTCATTGACACCTCTTCGATTTGGCTGAAACTTTTTTTGCGGATTCTATGTCGAAAAAAAAGATATACGTGTTCGAGGATTTTTTTTTTTTTTTTTTTTTGAAAATAGAGCTGTTCTAAATTTCGTGAATTTTGTGATTTTTGGCTTGAAGACTTATTTTCAAAAATTCGTAGTTCCGAATCTATAAGAGCTACAAAATTTTTACCGACAACTTTTTTGTAGCTGAAAAATTGAACTTTGAGGAAAAAATATTTTTTATAAAAAATATTAACAAATTCATATTATTATAAACAATTTAATTGTTTAAATCGATTTTTAACAATTGCCCCCAAAACGAATCCAGTTCTTAGTATTTTCATTGTATTCTCCGTCAAATTTTACGTCATAAACACGTTTTTAAAGTATGGCACCTTTTCAATTACTCTTAAAATATTAATTTATGTAGCGCGTAACGACCCAAAAAACGGTTTTTTGCTACAAAAATCAAATCTGTAACTTGTTTTCGTTTTTTTTTCTTTTCGTTTTTTTAAATATTGGTTAAAGTTAAAGTTTATAGTAATAGAATTCATTATTTATTACTCTCTACTTCGTTTCATGTGTCATGCTCCAATTTCTATCCAGCATGACGTCGCCTAGATTCTTTTGTCATAAAGACCATTTCTTTTCAAATAAATCATAAGCTCTTATCATAAAACAATCCTAAAATTTCAATCCCATTCAACAAATTCGATCCCATAAACTATTTTTGCGAGCGAGTCTTCAGAGAATAAATGATCCTATTCGAACACCACGAGAACTATTTAATTGGGCGACAGAATCATTGCCAAACATTACTTGTCGCTATTCTACAAATGATGATTACGAAGAAGAAAAAAAATTATTATCAGAACGATTTACAAAAGCGAAATCGATAAAGGGAACTCAAAAATATCATTGCATGATTCCAATATCTTTTCAAGAATTAGAAGCTAAGATATTTTCTTTGCATGAAAAAAAAAATTTTGTGAAAATTTTCAATTAAAAAATATTATTATTAATCTGTTAAGGAGAGTGTTCATTTTTGATTTTACTATACAAATGTGGTTATTCCAATAAAGTACATATTAAATATTAAGAAGTATTACTTTATTTTTCATTACTTGATTTTTTTTATTTACTAAGATATTTTTTACCATCTATTATTATTTGTCAAAGTTTGTCATGGCAGTGGTGGCTAATACAACAGACAGGTTGAAATTACGTGGTGCACTGGATGGATTTTTTTTTCCAAACGCTTGATAATAATTTTTTGTTTCAAACAAGATTTGTTTTCTAACAAGTCAGGAGATTCGGTTTGAAAACGAATAACCCATAAATTTTTATTTATGCAAATTTTCAATAAATAATTGTTACAAAGATGATTTGTAACATTTTTTGCAAATTAAATTAAAATTTTGAGGTTATGTCAAAAACTAGTTTAGACAAAAGTTGTAGACCTTTTAATTATCCACAACTTTCACATTAAACTTTTTTTGATACAAGTTACAGATTTGATTTTATTAGCAAAAAGCCGTTTTTTGGGTCGTTACGCGCTACATAAATTAATATTTTAAGAATGATTGAAAAGGTACCATATTTTAAAAACATGTTTTTGACGTAAAATTTGACGGAGAAATGAGAATACAATGAAAATACTAAGAACTGGATTCGTTTTGGGGGCAATTGTTAAAAATCGATTTAAACAATTAAATTGTTTATAATAATATGAATTTGTTAATATTTTTTATAAAAAATATTTTTTCCTCAAAGTTCAATTTTTCAGCTACAAAAAAGTTGTCGGTGAAAATTTTGTAGCTCTTATAGATTCGGAACTACGAATTTTTGAAAATAAGTCTTCAAGCCAAAAATCACAAAATTCACGAAATTTAGAACAGCTCTATTTTCAAAAAAAAAAAAAAAAAAAATCCTCGAACACGTATATCTTTTTTTTCGACATAGAATCCGCAAAAAAAATTTGAGCCAAATCAAAAATGGGTCGGTCAGAAAGGTGTTCGGTTTATAAAAGAATTACCCATATATTTTAATTTTACTTTAGGAATAAATTTTTGTGCGTGGTCGATTTTATTTTTTTTACTTTTATTTCGTTCAAAGAAAAGAGGAATAAAATAAAATCTATTTACTACCCGTTTACCTTATTTACATATTTTGTTTTGTTTTGTTTTATTCTGGTTAGTTTTCGTCCTATTTCGTTGATTGATAAGAAAAGAAAGATTTTAGAAATTTATATGACTGAATCGTAATATTTTAGATAATAATCTCTAATTTGGTAAAGAATTTAATAATAAATAATTTTTAATTTGTGATACATGAATTAAATTATGAAGCAAATAAAATTATTGATTATTATTATTTAAAATAATTTATTGAACGAATTTAGTTAAAATTAAAATAAATATATAAATAAATAAATATAAATTAATATAATTTTTTTTTCGATTAATATTTTTATTAATTAATTAATTTTAAATAAATTTTATTTCTATCTATTCCGACTGATTCGCGCTAATCCACGTTTTCCTATTAAATTTATTAAAACAGTAAAAAAACATAAGTCGCGTTCGATTTCACTGAAGTAACTGTATTTGTATTATCTGAAAAAACTGTATCGAATTGTTGTTGTTTTTTTGTAAACTAAGCTATTTTATATTCATATCGATTATCGACCACACTTATTTTCATACAAATTTTAACCAAACTAAACCAAAAGAAAAGAAAAACAAAAAAATATTTAAAAAAAAGCTCTGAGAGCATTATATTTATTTTTGTCAAATAACTATCTGCCAACAAAATCTTTTCTTGTAAATTTTTATTTTGCCAATAAAGAGCTTTTTCGTAAATTTTTTAATTTTGCAAGAGCAAAAACCAAAAAATAAAAATAAAGCCCACATGGTTTTATTTTTAAAATAAGTGCGAGCGCCCTTAAAAAATAAAAATCTGATCGCTGGTTGCTAAACTTAGAAGTGCTTGAATTTAGGCTGACCGCTTTTCCGTAGGATGTTGCTATTGGCATTTTCGGTAAATATTTTGGTTCTCTTAAGGATCTAATGCAAAGTATTTTATGGATCCTCTTTAAATGGGCTGATAACTATAGAATCTAGGAAACATAAACCACCTGATTTTCACTTCTCAACTTTCAGAGGAGTCAGCCTGAGTGTCACAGAGAAGGTTAATTTCTTAGGGTCATTCTTGATTTTTTGGGGTCAAAGAGTAATGAAAGCTACCATACCACTTTACTCGTGCAAAAATGCCATTGAACGAAAATGGAGTTCTGAGTTCAACTTTATCCAATGGGTTTACAGCTCGATAATCCGATCAAGTCTGCTGTATGTGGTTTCAGTTTAATGACCGTCTTAAGTAAAATGATCAATCAGAAACTTTTGATGAAAATTCAGAGAAATGCATCATTGTGCATTGGTGGAGCTCTAAGGAGCACACCCATCGAGCACTAGATATTCTATTTTATCTTACTCTTATTGTGCTTCTATAAGAAGTAAATAGGGTGATTTACTCGATAGGAGACTATTCCATTTCGATACTATCCTAAGATACTGGCTTTTCCTTTCATGGGACTGGGAAAGTGAATTAGATAAACCTACAAGTGTTGTCGACTTCTACACGGATGGGTAGCAAATGAATGCGAAGTCATCTGTTTCTGCAAAGAACTAAATATAAACCTATTTTTTCACCTGATTGATCACTGCAGTGTATTTCAGACTGAGCTTGCAGCAATAAAAGAGGACGCAGACTGTTTGAAGTATAATGTTATATCTGTAAGAGAAATCGACATATTTAAAGACAGTCAAGAACATTTCGATATAACAAGAAATTTGAAAGCCAAGGAAATCGTTCGACGAGGCACGTCTTGCCTTGTGTTACAAAGCAAGTTTGGGAACATCTTTTGTTTGACGCAAACTGCTACTCCAAAAAGAGACGTTTATGTGCATGCATTGGAGATGTTTAGATTGCACACACCTTTTATGCTCTTATGGGTATCTTGCGAGATAAACTTCAGGGAAATTTGTCGCTTCCTGAGAAATTATGGCTATAGTTTTCAAATGGTAGTTCTTGAACAGCAAGTTCTTGAACACCAAAAATTTTGATAGTATGGCTACGGACCGCTTGTGTTTATACCTCATCCTAAGAACAGCAATTCTAACCTAATGCCAATCAATATTATCTCCAATTAAAGATTAAAATTTTACTACTAGAATCGCACGATCATTTATTGGCTTTGAATGAATAAAATAAATCTGACGACAATGTGAACTTAAAAAATCGGCTATCATCTGCACTGTGGTTACGGTGCTCAAAACAATGAAGCTTATAAAGAATATTTCAATAGAGCTACACAGAAGAACAGTAATAAAAGCAATAAACAAATACATAAACAATATAGTATTTGACAACCCAGACACAATTAATGCATCATCGACGTTTGTCCTATTTGTGATATCGAACCGCGTGGCACAGGGCGTTTATTAAAATGCCTAAGAAGAATTATTTCAACTTAGATGAAAAAATTTTAACGGACAAACCCAAACAAAATAGCTATATCTTTTTCTCGAAGGCCTTTACGACCCTTGATTTTTGAATACTGCACCTTTTCCAATTGTAATTCAGAAAGGATTAATTGTAGTTCAGATTAGTCAATTCCAATTCAGAAAACATCAATTGCAATTCAGAAAGTAAACAATATTTATTAAAAGTACAGTACAGTTATATATAATAAATAACTTTTTAAAAATCAAAATTAAAATAAATTAATTTAAATTAAAATAAGAAACCAGCATTAAAAATGCTTTTAAAATAAATTAACGGTCATGTCATTCATTGCCAAGGCAGTAGCTTGGTGTACTGTGCGACATTCAACACCACGAGCACAATCACCTTCTACTATGGTGTATTTTGCTAGATGTACGATATTTTCGAGGTAGATCGACCTTTGTTCTATTACACCAGGTCCAGTAACATCTGGAACACGAATGTTGATTTTGGCATATAATTTTATTTTTGAAGAAATATTCTTAATAGAATTTAGCATGGGAGAATAGGGTGCTAAACGCAAAATAGATGCTGTCGTACCATTGATGATCTTTCAAGTTGTGAATGACTAGGTGACAATCTCTGCCATTTGGTGGACCATTTCCTGCCGCTTTTGTATTAGCTTAACTACCCACCCATTAAGAGTATATTTTAACCTCTTGATGCTGGAAGGTGTTGAACTGCTCTTTGTCCAGTTCTTGCACGATCTCTTGATCGACGGTAAATTAAATTGAAATTGGTTTCATCCATCCACACAATTTTTCCCTGCTAAAGATACTGGTTCAATCGTTGGATATATTTATATCATTTTAGTTGATTCGCGTCTGAATTCGTAGTTGTAGTTTCAAAGTGTACTTGTTTTACTGTAAAAAGTCTAGCTTCCAAGTAGTTACCTATAGTTGAAACAGACAGCAATTTGTTAAATTTCCTCAAACATGTTTCTCTTAATTGTTTCAATGTAATGCACAGTCTTCTTCTGCCCATGAAATCAATAAATCAGATTCAGACTCAGCCAGAATTTTTGGCTTTGCCACTCCTTTTGGTAACATTTTATCACACCCAGATTTGATCCAGCGATATATAGTCTTGTAGTTAATTTCTAATATTTCCGCCAAAACTATCCAATCATCTCCTCTGTTCCTCCTCTGTTCATTATTTTTCTTATATTTTTTCCTTTCGATAACATCTATTGCAATGCAACCGTAGTAGTTCTACCGATAAGACAGTTTCTATCTACAACATTTATTAAAGGTTGAGCGCACTTTGTATGAAATATATAAAGAAACGGCAGCAGTCGAATGATTGCCTTTCTTGTCATCAGAGGCGTAGCTAGGGGGGGGGGGGGGGGGGGGGCGGTCCGCCCCGGGTGTCACCCGTTTTGGGGTGACACCCGAACGTAAAAAACTTAAACTAACCATCACAATGTTTTCAACGATAAATCACCTCGAAACCGTTTTGGGGTGACACCCGAACGTAAACAACTTAAACAAACCATCACAATGTTTTCAATGATAAATCACTTCGAAACCGTTTTGGGGTGACACCCGAACGTAAAAAACATAAACAAGCCATCACAATGTTTTCAACGATAAATCACTTCGAAACCGTTTTGGGGTGACACCCGAACGTAAACAACTTAAACAAACCATCACAATGTTTTCAATGATAAATCACTTCGAAACCGTTTTGGGGTGACACCCGAACGTAAACAACTTAAACAAACCATCACAATGTTTTCAACGATAAATCACTTCGAAACCGTTTTGGGGTGACACCCGAACGTAAACAACTTAAACAAACCATCACAATGTTTTCAATGATAAATCACTTCGAAACCGTTTTGGCTTGACACCCGAACGTAAAAAACATACACAAACCATCACAATGTTTTCAACGATAAATCACTTCGAAACCGTTTTGGGGTGACACCCGAACGTAAACAACTTAAACACATCACAATGTTTTCAACGATAAATCACTTAGAAACCATTTTAACCAGGCTATCCATATTATTTTAATTTATAAATTGTGATAACTTATAAATGTGTCCTATAAATGTGTTATTGGTTCAAAAAGAATCTATTCTACTTTTTAAAATTTTTGAGTTATTACGTGAAATAAAATTTTAACAATATTAATCGAATCAACATGTTGAGCATTGAATCCCATCACCACAATTACTCAATAGGAATATTCCTATAGATACCATATTGACCGTTTTTTACGATATATTATTTAGTATGCAAGCATGATTATTTAATGACCAGGTCTGAAAACACATATGCTGAATAATGTATAGGAAAAGTGGTTTACGTCGATAATGTGGCACCCTTTGTCGATAGGGTGGCACCCTTGAGTTACAACAATGTCTCTATTCCAAAATTATTTCTAAAATATCCGCTTAACCTTACTACCTAATATATGTTTTACATTTCAAACAAATTAATTGCAAACACCTAAGGAAACTAACAAACAATCAAATTACCGTGTTTGTAAATGATCTCAAAATAATTTGTTTTCCTTTATCTTGAAACTCAAAGAATAAATTGAAATAGATCGTTTTTCAATGGACACAAAAATAATTACTGTGGAATAAAATGGCAGTTATGCAATTACTGCAGTTTTGCAAATTTTTGTAGGTTGATACATACTCATACTGTTTGTTTTCAGTTTTATATATTTATATATTTGAATTAAATGAAAGTTTATCATTTAAAATTACATTTTGTTGGGTTTTAAATCCCTTGGAAATTTCAAACTCATCAAGTGATTCTTTTAAAGATCCCTGGCTACATAAATGTAAAGCCTTCAATTTTTTTTTAAAAGTGGTGTAGCTATTGTTATTAACTATGTAAATGGTTTGCAAAAATAAACTTTAAATTTTGTTTATTTTTCTTCTTAGGAAGGTATTCCATAAATCAGTCTTTAAAACATTTTCCGGTTTTCCCGATGTAAAATTTTTCACAAAAATCACATTCCATTTTGTAAATTATTGAGCAGGATTCTAATTGGATATTTAATTTTGGTTTCAATTCTTTATATAAAATATCTTTTAGGATTTCATACTTATATTTTTTTAAATAGTTCCTTATAATATTAGGCTATGATTTGTATATTCCATTTTATCAAATATTATTTAATATAAGTTGTTACAGGGAAATTTAAATAAATTAATTTTCTTGGCGGTGTATTTAGTCGGTAACACAGTGTACTTATTATGAACTATGTACCTATTATGTATCCTACAAATATATTTAGAATTAATGCTTTGCTGATACCTATACTATAATTAAAAATATTTTTTTAGATTTCGTTTAGCAAATATCCCAAAAAATAAATATGCCACGAGGAGTTCATAATTTTTAAAGAAAAAGTTGGTTCCAGCAGAGAAAGACCAAATCTATAAATATGTTACAAAACCCGATGATATCCAAGGTTCATCAAAAAAAACTGATTATCACGTTGATGCAACGAATGTTTCAGAGAATATTGGCTCACCTTCGGAAAGTAACAGCGACAATACAGAATTAATAATGATAACCTATGATGACGAATTAGAAAGGAATAATGAAAATGACAGTGATAATGCCGCTAATGCTTCTACTATCGAAGACAGTATTTGCATGGGTGAATCACTTCAGGACTTAAGAGATGTATCACATTGGAATATACTCGTCTCTGGTAATGTTCGCATTGAAATCATAAAAAAAGAAATTGAACATTTTCAAAATAGAGAAGGGTCGTTTGTTACTGTATCTAGACACGGGTTAGACATAAAAGGTGATGTTCGCCATCTTTCTAAAGAATGGTTTTATAAAATGATGAATAATGGTGAAAAAATTCTACGGCCATGGATTGTTTATTCTCCTGTAAATAATAACTTGCGTCCTGTATTGCTTCTGTTGTCGTGTATTTGCTGTCACCAATAAAAATAATACAAAATCAACATTTACTACTAGATATCAGAAGCGGTGGAAACTAAATCCCAAAGTGGCCGAGCATGAAACTTCAAATGAACATCTGGAGAATTTTGAAAAGTGGAAAACTTTGGAAATGAGGTTAAAAACTCATAAAACGATACGAAACGCAGCCTTGAAATTAATATATAATAAAAAACAGAAGTGGAAACATCTTTTATCAAGATTATTGGATATAACTTTGTTTTTATCTAAACAAAACCCAGCATTTCATGGACATGATGAAGGACAAAGTTCTTCAAATAAAGGCAATTTCTTAGAACTAACCAAACTATTGTCAAAGTATGGTGTAGTGTTAAAAGAACACATTTTGAATTTGGAGCATGGTAAATCACCAAAAGTATCATATTTGTCACCAGATATACAAAATGAGTTCATAAATGTTTTAGCGATCCACGTAAAGTTTAAGCTTGTCAACGAAATTAAATCGGTTAAATATTTTGGAATTATGTTTGATAGCACACCTGACATTTCACATATTGATCAAATGTCAGAAGTGATTCGTTATGTGAAAATTGATGGTAGTAAAGTGGAAATCAAGGAAGTATTCCTTGGATTTTTTCCTTTACGTGGAAAAAAGCCGCTGATTTAAGCGATGAAATTCTTACACTGAAAAAAAAATTGAAGTAATGATAACCTCATCTCGAAGATGGCAGTTTATTATTCATGCAAAGAAAAGATATTTACAAACAATTTCACCGTGATTGGGACAACTACTCAGTACTCAGTAACATTTTCCTGATAACAGAATGAGGTGTAATTAAAATATAAAGTGCTATCCAATATAACAGTAGTTGAATAAAGTTAATAACTATTTCCATGAAAACATATTTCTTTGGCCTTATATCATGAATTTTTCATTTTAAAATTTAAGTATTTGAGATTAATTGAACTATATTTTATTTTCACATAAATATTTCATGTGATTGTCTCAACTGCATCGGCTTATCATTGTATGGTTGTTGAATAAATCTCGTATTTCGATTCGCCATATCTGTCCGCACGGTGAGGTTGAGACAACTGCATTTCGATTGGAAATAGGACATGTTTTTTTCAGTGTAAAAATCTTGAAAATGATGGTATAGATGTTATGAATTGTTGCTCCCAAAGGTTATGATAATGCAGCTGTTATGAGTAGTATACATGGAGAAGTGCAAGCTATTATTAAAGCAAAAAATAACAAAGCAATTTTTGTGGGCTGCAAAGATCATTCAATTAATTTATACGGCCAACACTCGTCAGTGGAAGCCATTTTTACATGTTTTTCTGCTTCGACTAGCCGCTGGGAAGTACTTGCTAAACACAACAAAGCAACTGTTAAAATACTCTTAACAGCGCATTGGAGTGCTCATTATGCTGCAGTAAAAGTATTGGCCGAAAACTTTGATGGGATTGTGGCTGAAATTGAGAAGTTAAGTGATCAACAAGAAAAGGCAGACACTAGAGGCGCTGCACAGAACCTTATCAATGCAGCATGTGATTTTTCGTTTCTTTGCTATCTTTTGTTTTGGAATGATATTCTAAGAGAAATAATATCTGTGCTCAGATTGGATTGCAAAGCACGGGCTTGAATATTGATCAATTAGCTACAAAACTAGAGTCAATTCATAACGAAGTCTCATTGTAGAAGAGGCAATAGATCTTGCTGCAAAAAAATCGGAGCACTATGACATTCCAATGGAAAGCCGAATTCGTCATAAAAACGCAACAAACGAACGGGTGGTGAGTTTGCACCTGATGTTGGACTGACACTGAGAGCTCAACTTAAAAAGGACATGTTGGAATGTCTTGACCGATTCAGTGTTGAACTCCGAACTAGACTGAAGTCAGTTAAAGATTTTGCTTCATTGTTCGAGGTTGTGCAGACAAACACTTAGCTTTTGGCGAACAGTGAAGAGTTAAAATTATCGGTATCAAAATTTGCTGGTTTTTATGATGCGGTATTGGCAACAGAACTCCTCATAGAGATACAAAGGGTGAGGAGGCATTTAAAAGCGGCCAATGTTACAGTTTCTAACTGGGTGTACCTAGACTTTTTGAAATTCATCGTAGAATGGGATTTTTTAGAATTTCTTCCGAATCTTACGGTCGCACTAAAGTTATTTATGACTATTTGCGTATTAGTGGCTTCGTGTGCGAGGAGTTTCAGCAAATTAAAATTAGTTAAAAATTACTTGCGGGCTTATAATAATAATGCTCATTTGTATTAATTAAAAAAAATTATAAATTACGTTTATCGGCTTTTTATTATTATTGACAGTTTTTATTTTTGGGGTGACACCACAATATCCGCCCCGGGTGCCACCCATGCTAGCTACGCCACAGCTTGTCATTGAAACTTGACAAACAGCGCAATTGTTTTTGAGTTCCATTCTTAGATTGAAATTTTACTTTTGTATATAACTTTTGTATTTAACTCTTGAAATTTTTAAATTAATGCTGTTTAAATGTTAAAACCCAATTCAAATGTTTTAAATTTCAAAATGAATTCAAATTTCAAGGGTTACTATATAATATCGTCATGTCGACAAATTTATTCAAAAATAATCTCGCCTCCTTCGATTATATTTCACAAAATTTCAATACAATTATTGTATTTAAAAGATTTGCAATTTATTATTCATAAGAACATAGACTACAGAAATGGAGAAATACATAGGATATCAAAAGCATAGCTCTCTCCTAAAGAATGAATTTTACGATTTACTAAGAGAGTTTTCGAAATCGACAGGAATGTTATCAAATTGAGAAAAAACTTTGACTAAACATAAGGTAGCTTTATAGATTTAATAAAACAGAAATATGATATTATAGAATTACGTTCAGATGGACCATTATCAGTTCCTTCTCATATAAATCTCCAACTGTTGGAGTAGCTTCATAAAAATTAGTTTATTAAAGAAAACTGTAGTATTCCAACAGACATAAATTCTGTTGTACGAATAGAACGAATAGCGTATGATTGTACGAATATTAACTGGCAAGTGGCAACTAATATTGCCTTATTTCAGGATACTCAATTATGTTGTTAATGATGTTGTTAATCGATGTTAATGAAATCTTTCTCATATTGATTGAAACCTATTACCAATGTTTGAACTGTAGGTTATAGTATAGAAACCTTAAAAAAATAAAAAAAAAATGTTTCAACCAAAATTTGGAACGCAGAAATATCCACTTCCTGAATTAAAATTGCTGTTTTCTGAATTGCAATTGACTAATCTGAATTACAATTGATACTTTTTTTCTGAATTACAATTAGAAAAGGTGTAGAGCAAGAGAACTTTGCACCAATCCTTAACCAACCTTCTACAAAAAATTATGTAAAATTTTGCTTTAAGAAGATGTTCACCATTATGAATGATTACACCGAACTCTGTCTAGTGTACGAGAAGCTCTTTAAAGTCTCTTGTTCGCTTCAATAACATTAAAAAAAGGATCAAAAAAAATTTTCGCACCTAACTTGTTGAACAAATTATGAAAATTTCATATAAAATTGCTAAATTATAACATCATCAAACAAACACATAAAATAAAACTCGTAATCTCGATTTTCTATATTTAAATCCTTTTATAGAAATAAAACCGGAGAGGATTGCATTTGTTCTAAAAGCGTTTTTATGAGTACTAAAACACCGAAATGAAATTAGACATGTAACAGTACATTTTAGAAATGAAAAATATAAATTATACCTATTCCCCTTTTTTCAGTATAACATATTTTTAGTCGTGAAATCCAGAAAAAAAATAACTATAAAAATTTATGTATTAAAATTCCCTATATCATTTTATATAAATGGATATATTTTCCACTAAACTACATACATCCATTTGGAAATTACGTTACCCAAAAAGTAAAAGCGCACAAATTGTACACACGGTATTCACGATTTATGGTTATTTATGAAAATCACAAATATTTTTATTTTTCTGCCATTTGAATTTAATGGATCCATATAATATATAAATACATAATATGTATTATATACATTTCGTTTGGCTTATTTTTATTATACTTCTTGACAAAATAAAAATCAACCCCAAACTAAGTATGTACTCAAAACTGTTCAATATTTTTGTAGACCAGTCAAACGAATAACGAAAGAAACCCATTTTAAGACCAGGAACAATTATGTGAGTTAACCAAGAAACAGAAACAAAAATTACAAACATACCTATCCAGCCTTTTAATTTTAATTGTATTATTTTATTAACAAAGCTATTAACAGAGAAGCAGCTTGAACTTATAGCTAATTACTTTTTCATTTATGCACCTATAAATTTATCTTGCTAATTTTCCTACGGGTTTGTATGTTAAAATATCAACAATAGATAGTAAAGGCAATAAAACACATTCCTACACTCACTATTGAACCACCTTTGGAACAAATAAAAATTTTATATTATTTCTCCCTCTTCCGTAACATTTTGTTCGAATTCGAATCAATAATTTTTAACAGATCAAACGAAAGATGTAACAAATTCAGTAGGATGGTAAACGTAAAAGATTAAATTCGTGAAATTTTGATTTATATATATACTTACAAATGCTTGTTCTTAGACGCTACGAATTCAAACACTGTAGATTGCTTACTCAGATTTTTTGTGACGGTGTGTTAATTAAATGAGGTGTTAAAGAAGTAAAGAAATGTTATACTAAGAACGTGATAACTATAAAAGTTTATAAAAGCTCTTTAAATCTAACAATTTTTGGAACATATATACTACGTCTCGTTAACGTGTTTACTTCATTTCATTTAATTATACCCTTAACAAATTTGTGCTTCGAGGTTGTTATCAAACCACATTAAATCACAACTTTACCATTATGACTATCACAAACATAACCAAATTACTTTCTAGTTTTAATTACTTTTATTCTTGTGGATGTTTGTGTTGTATCCAGGCCAAAATATAATTTAGTGTGAAAAATATAAATTTAATTAAATTGTTTCCTTAAAACAACAGCGCTTGTTGTGTTATTTAATTAAATAATTACAGACATTTATGTTATTAGTATAATTGGGTTTTTTAGTTATTTTCTGTTATCTCGTAAATTTGGGCGATATTTTCATAATTATCATAAATTTCACCTTTTTATATGTAAATTAATTTGTAAGTACACGAACAAGACAAGAAAATTCGATTTAACTACAACTTTTTTTATTTTGGCTTCAAATGGCGTTAAAGGGGTTGAATCTTGATTGCTGAACAAGTAGCCATACGTACATGTGACGAGGGAGAAGCCCAAACACAACCTTTTCGTGTTCATTTCTTTACTTTTGCTTTCCCCCGTCACACTCACAAAGTGCCCGAATCCAGATTTGAATTAGACCCATCTCTCACAACCAAGTTTCAGTTTTGCTAATGTAATAATGCAAAATGTCATTAACTTAAATTACAACCATTCCCATGTTTCAGTTTTGCAATCTTGCAAAACATTTTTATTAAACATTTTTGTGATCAATTAAACTCAAGTAACTAAGGAACTAATTTGAATTTTTCCAATTCAAAGGTATGGTTGGAAATATTTCAGAAAAAAACTCTGTTTTTCTCTTTTACGTGTTTCGGTTGGGATTCGAACTCGTAACGTAATAACTTTGGACACGTTATATCCAGACACGATTTACCACTACGGCACCAAGAGGATAAAATTTCCAAATTGAAACTTCATTATCAGTTATCTTACTTAAGTTGAATTTCTCAATCGTCGGTTAGACATAATTTTTTATTGAAATTTTATTCGTTTTGAATGAAGATTTATTTGCATTGAATTTTTTTGACAGTACTATTGTGTGAATTCATAGGATGTGTAATATTTCTATTATAGTCAACATTCTAAGTCACGAGTGTATAGTCATTAGTGATTGTTTCCAATCTCGTGTCTGCTAAAGGAATTGAACTCGTTGTGTGGCACTGATGAGGTTACGAGTTCGAATCCCAACCGAAACACGTCAAAGAGAAAAACAGAGTTCTCACAAAAGTCTTGAATAAATAAAATTCCCCAAAATGTTGGCAAATATGCAAGCGCGCATATATGACAAAAATTGACCAAGTGTCGATCATTGATTTTTCCATTAATTGAAAACAATCAATAATGACTCATGACTTAGAATGTTGACTATAATAGAAATATTACACATCCTATGAATTCACACCATAGTACTGTCAAGAAAATTCAATGCAAATAAATCTTCATTTTTATTAAATTTAAACGGTTTTCTAAAAATTCTCCAATTTCTTAATTATTCACATAAAAACTAAAACTCAGTTGTGATGTTTTTTTTGTTAATTTCTGTTTTTTTGAAACTTGATAAATTTTAATTATTCCCACAGTTTTAGTGGATTTCTGGAATCACTGTTATTATTTTGTTTTTGTGTTTGTTTGTTTAATTATAATAGTGAAAAGAGTGAATGATTTCGCGATCAGCGGTTAGGTAGGAATTTTCAGCCCTACCATGTTTATAAGTAGTTAATTTCTGCTCTTCTAGGACCCCCTAGTTACCGTACAAACTCATGACTATCTTTTACCCTGAAACTCCAGCCTCGCGATGAGCAGGTTCGGATTTCCAACAAGAGGGACAAAAATAAAGATCCATTTTCCCAGGACCTCTCTCGAGGAAACAGAATGACTTCAGGCTAACGTTTCATACTGAAGCGAATATTATTTGCAATGCTGTTGTTAAATGGTTGCAGTGTTTTCTAAAGATTATGAATGTCATACCAAAACTTTTTTTGGTGGTTACCAACATTTGAATCTCCAAAAATTACTACATTGGTGTCAAAAGTGGGATCTAAAATAACGATTTTTATAACATAGGTCAATTTTATAAAAACGGTCGCAAAACTAATTATGAACTTCATAATTCGAGAAAAAAGTCTGTTTAATAACTGTTTAGTAACATCGATAAGTAAGAATATTTTTTCGTCACAAAACTTCATCAAACTGGGATGAGCTCTTTTAACCTAATGTGAAGATCACAAATCTTCAGTGGCATGACCATAATTAATGTGGCACACTCGAATTTAAATTTTACAGTTACACTATATACAAACGTTATGGTACTGAGCACATTTGCTTTAGAAAAAAAAATGGAATTAAAAATCTGAGTTATAGCCAACCAATTCGATTTTTGTTTAGGATATATTGGTAAATAGACAATTCATTATTTGTGGTAGGTCTTTGAAACAAAAATATTCTTGGCTTAGATTTGCTAAGAAACAGAAAATCAAATGAAAAATAACATTGTGTTAACAGCATAACCAGTTTTTTTGGCATAATTTAGTGAGACAAGCGTTTAGCGCTAGAACAAAATCATATACTCTATGAACTCCTAATTGAATTTGAGAATGTTTTCCCAAAGAACCTGCTATTTTTCCCGCAGGTTCGATAAAAGAACCTCAGATTCGGAAAAAACAGAGAGTGTGCTTAAGACCGCACGGCAGATGTGAAAACTTCATTGGCAATCGCAATCAATTGATATCGTATTAGTAGTATTTGGATCGTATTAGTAGAATAAATGAGAAACAAGTCAGAACGATAAACCGCTAACTACACACACTAACCTCACAATGTAAACCAAATAATTGTCAAAATAGCACTCATATACCAATAACAGGGACTAAAGTACGCGTGGTTGTCACACCCATAGATCAACAAGTTTAAATTTTATTAATCTTCCTGCGGAAAGCTAAGCAAATTCATTGGTATTAATGCGCATTGTTGCTGTTTGCAAATCACTATCGGCTGAGTGCCACCATTTTTAATTATTTTATTTATCATGATTGCCATTCATGTTTAATCATACGTAAGCTATGCTTCTTTGTATAGAATTTATGCGATTTCCGTCTCGTAATTGTGAGTAATCGATTATATATAATCGATATATAATCGATTTTATCAAATATCAAGTTACAAGTATTAAGTCTATAATCGATATATAATCGATTTATCAAGTATCAAGTTACAAGTATTAAGTTTTCACTTAATTTTAGAAACATGTATTACATACAATTCCAAACCGACAACATATTTAGTGAAGATGATAAAATTCCAATACATATAATTTTGATATACAAATGTAATTGTTTCAGGTTGTTACTATCTTTATTACGTTTTTTAATTTCATAAAATTATGTTCAATAAAAAAACATTGATCAAAGCAAACTACCGTTTAAAACGATAGTTAAATAAAAAGCAAATTAAATGTGCACAACAACTTCCCAAATTTTGATGGTTAATGTATTAATGCATAAAGGACAAACATACATACTTTCAATTTTATATATATTCAATATTTATTTAGTATGATGACTCGAATGCAAATTGCAGAAGACAGTAGCAATACAACTTTAAAAAACTGCGTTACAGATCAATTTTTTAAAAATCGTAAAAAGAAATTTTTATTATTTGTATAAATTCATAAATAAAAAAAAATAATTTTAATGATATTTAATAAAAATTAAAAAAATATGTACCACACCAGGGATTGAACTCACTACCTACAGCACATCAGTCGAGCACTATATCCGCAACGCAATTTGAAACGTTAAAAATGATAGATAGATTATTATTTATTATTATTTTAAGTCTTTCACCCCAGAGCGTCACGGATCAGCCTAACTTACTACCTACGGAAAAATCTGTGTGTGGTGCGCCTAAAGAAGTTTTCACTTCAAAAACAAATGAAGTTTTTTAACAGATCGTAACAAGCAATATAAAATGCTAACACATCGCCAGTAATACTGACTTAATAAAAAAATGGCAGAACAAAATGTTGGATGATTAAACGGAATAACAAAAAGATTCGTTTCCGATAGCTAGGATTGACTATTATTATCCTGTGGCTGATTTTAAGTGGTTTTCAATTGTGGATTTACAAAGCGGATACTAATAAGAAGCAAGATGATAAGAAGAAATAAAAGCTCCCTTGCGAGTTGGGTTGGGCAGTCTGCCTAGTATAGCCAAACAATATTTTATCAGAAGCTAAAACATTTGATTAGCTGTCGAAATTTTAACTAATATTCTACAATTGTTCAAAAACTCGCGTTAAAAATAAATCCGAAAGTGCAGATTGTTTCAAATTAAGCTCAAAAATCAAAGCATAATTTCCACAGCTTCATTGATATTTTGGCTATCGAGTTTTGATCATAGCTCAATCATTATATCAGTAAAAAAATGTAAAATAGGAATTTGAGTGGATCAGCGTCAGCGAGACAGTTTTAAGATTTTGAGAATTGGATTGAAATTGTTACTAGTTTAAGATTGTATACCAATCTTATGAAAAATGATTTACTTTCGACACCGATGCCAGTAATATGGGATTAATGATATACCAATATATCAAAGAGAAGATAAAAAAAACACCACGGAAAGAAAAAATTTGTTAGCAAAAATTTGACTGGCCGTACATATCACACCACACTAAACCTTAAGGAACTGCGCGATTCTTCTGGTTGGAGTCATGTTGGTGTATCTTAAACGTAGACCAAGAAAATTATTCTGGATTGAACAAGAAAATGTGAAGTTTATGCTGCCAAGAAAGGACCAACACAATTGACGTATGTAGGTAATAAACAATTCGAAAGACCACCACTCAATATATACAATAGATGAATGCGTTCAAGCATTTTATAATGATCAAGGCATCCAGCAATGATACTACTCAAATAAATTTAAAAAGATACAATTAGAACAACCATGAGTTAGCCTATCGCGACAAAAAACTCCACAACTTCTTTGGCAGTGATTGAAGGCATTGAAGAGATTTGAGTTGAAGGAAAATTCTATAGAGCGGGCATTATTGGGTGAACACAGAATTACCTAAGGCCTAAGTGGAAATCTGCAAAGTCTCTTATCTTCCAGGTTTTTCCAAAGTGCTGGATGGCTCTAAACTCGAACGATCAGTTAAACATTAACCTCCCTTTTCGTCTTTCAGACCGCCTCAGTATACATCAAACCTTAGTCATTGCGATCAATGAAACCTTGGCATGGTTGAAGCATAACATAATATCAAATAGAGATATCCAGATCTATGTGGACAGCTACATTGAAATGATATCAGCAGTAGAAACGACATCAAAAGTGACTGTTCCCGTTTACCTCTGAATGAGATAGCCAAGCAGTTTGCGATCCATATTACATGGGTGGTGGGTCAACTGTATAGCGGACGCACTTGCTAAGGCAAAATACTGAAATCAACTTCTACAAGAAAAAGAAGCTCTAGTATGGATGCTTGCCTCTCTCAGACCACTAAATTATGATAGGGCTACCTACGTAACCGATAACCAGTGGTCAAATACCAGAATTTGCAAAAAATTATATACCGTATACGTCACATGAAACCTCCAACTCTACTCCATATTACCAAACCACACAAACAATTTACAACCCACACTAACAACGGAATAGAAATATAATATAAATCAATTACTGCGGAAGTCGATTTATAGAATCGATTTATATATTGGAAAATTAAATTTAAATATTTAAACCTCTGCCCTTAACCAAAGTTCAGGGTAGCAGGAGGCATATATCTATGCTATGCAATTAACTAAAGAAAGATAAGTTATATTAATTCGATCCTGGATAGTTGATCGGTTACTTGTGACCAAACCTTTGCTATACATAACTATACATCAATATAAAACGGAGTGAAACTTCTTAAATGAGATCCCTGGTAACTACCTAGCTCTACAGATTTTTTAGTGTCAATCAATTTGCTCGTCGAGTCATTGACAGTATTGTATAACTTTTTGTTCACCATTTCCAATTTCATTTAAAAATATGTCTCCTTACTTAAATTAATTACATTAAAAATATATTTCTTATTTTAATTTATAACAATTTGCTAACAAATTCGAATTATTTAGTAATACAAATTTTTTCCACATGTAATATGTTTTACGGTCTACAACCAAACATAGTATCATTAAATTAAATCCATGTGATCCTCCTACAATTATAAATAAATAGTGAAATATAATTTTATTTGTATATACAGCGAGAATCCCAAATGCCCATGGCAATGACATCAGTAGAAATATGGAAACAAATACTTTAATATGAGTAAAAAATTTTTTATCTGCCGGTTCACTTGTATTTCTAGCGTTTATTTTGTAATACTTTATGTGAAAAAAAATTCTAAGAAAAATAAATATATTCATACAAATTATAAATAAAATAGGCAGTAGGACGCCATTTCGTAAGACATCGTCCATCGGATAGCAAATGCTATCATAACAACTTTCAGAATGAAATGGATAGTTGGAATATATGACGATAGATGCTAGAACAATCGCAAAAGGTAAAACCCAGCCGATTAATATGGAAAGCAACATGAAATTCGGCGGAACCTGGGCTCCTATTACGACAACATAACGAAGGTATTGACTATTTCCTTCGAATAAACTTAAACAAAAATTCACTAATGTAGAATAATGAAAAAAACTTGCAAACAGCTTACATTGGATTTTATTTTCAATGGTAACGAGTTTGTTGCATAACAAGCAAATCATCAGTAATGAAGATGAAATACAAATTTGAATAATTAAACTACTTGTTTCTTTTTCACGCCATTGTTCGAATGATATCGCTGTTAGAAGTATTGAAAAATATCCAACTAATGATAATACTACGGTCACCAATTGAATCTTTGAGAGGATTTTACGGTGAACCTTATCGATAAATTTGACAGAATCAGGTCCCAAGACCTGAACAAACGCAAATGGAGTGGAAAATTTGTTTATACTGCAATTATATAAATCTGTATCTATTTTTTCTTCGTTTCCAAACTCTTGACTCCATTTAGTTGTAATTTTTTTATTCCACGATGAGCATCCTCCTTTAGAACTCTTTGAATCATTCGTTGCTCGAAATACTGATTTTATCTCAAATATTTTAGTTCGAATTCCAGGGATATTGATTTCGACTATTTTTGTACTTGGCTTAGTTATTTCAGTTTTATTCTCTTGGTTCTCTAAAAAGAATGAATCCTTATAAAAACATATATAAATTATTCGATTGTCATCCGTTAACGACATTTTTTGTAGATTATCATAACCGATGTTAATCGCCATTTCTATTGTACAGTTTATTACTTTCTCATATGTGTCATGAGTGTTAAGTTTTCTAATATTAAAATCATGTAATCCTTCTTCCTGTTTGTTCGAATTTTTTCGGTATAATGCGAACCCGGTTATATTTTTAACAAACGGATTGATTATCATTAATAAAACATTGGTTTTTTGTATAATAAATGTTCCATCATCGTCTGTATTGTATTCGGCAAGATTGCTCAATGCATATTTTTCTGCTAGTTCATCCAATGTTTCTTTAATAATGTCTGATGCAAATGATCTGGTTTGTACATCCAACATATCTTCTTGAGGAAAATCCATAACATTACTAGCAATATCCATAACTTCATTTAGTACATCATTTCCTGCCAATTTGTTCGTGACATCAAATAATTCTGATGCGTTTTTTTGGACAACCGTTTTTAAAATTTCGCTTGTCATGTATATATAATATTTTTGATTTTCTATGAAATCCCCCTTTTTATTCACATCAGCCAGAATTTGAGCAACATCATGAGAGTCTAATTTCGTATCATTTAGTTTTTGGTTCCATTGATACAAATCTTTAGCATCTTGTGTTTCCATATTTGTTTTACATTTTAATTCATTTGTATTAAACTTATTATCCCAATAAGCTCCATACTCTGCATCGCCTTTACAGATTTGTAGGGGTGGTAAACCATTTTCTAGTATGCAAAACTTTTGATACTGGCTTGTTTCATTGATTTTTACGTTTGGAAACTCACTTTGATTGTTCGAAATACAAAAATTTAAATTATTTATCGACACTTTCACTTTTTTATGTACAATTATTCTGTCTATACAATTTAATTTATTTATAGTTTTATTTATGAAATAATACATTTCAGACACACCTGCATTGCTTAAAGGATTTTTATTGTTAACCAGTAAATGAAATGACACCTTTGCTATTTTCATTTCAACATTGGACAACATCGCCTGAATAACTACTGAAAACTCATCCGCAGTTGTGTTTCTATTAAAACAGATTTGAAAATCTTGTTCAAATTGTTTAAAAAATTTCATTTCATGGTAGTATTCACAATGATCACAGTTTATCACCAGTTCCAAGACAAAAAATTTTTGCCTGTTTTTATTTAAATAAATTATGTTAGATTTAATTAGATGAAAGGTTTTGATAGCATGTCCTTCACACCACACTTCATCTAACCAATTCGGTACTTCCGTAATCTTCACTGCAAAGGTAGATGAGTAATCATCATGTTGTCGTTTCAGAATATTTACTTGAGGCAAAGAATTCCTTAAAAATAAATATTCTTTGGTAAAAAATTGACACGGCAACTGTTTGTCATCTTCTCTCCATAAGTTTCGATAATTTTTAATGGTTACCTCAAAGTAATCTTCTTCTTTACTACGTTGTATGAAAATACTTGGCTGTTGAAAAATTGGAGCCCTGTGAATTGTAAACGCAAACGATGGTAGATTTTGTTGTAAATCCCATTTACCTGTTTCTGTATTAATTACTGTATACAGTTTTAAGGTGCTATTCTGTGAATGCATATTCATATTCTTATTCCAATTTGTAAATTTTATTAAATTTTTGTTATTTTTCCATTCAGTTAAATTCCATTCATTTAGTTTTAAACTATTTGCATACGGGTTTGATTCAAGCGATTTTGGCGCAATGTCAATCAGAACTGGTGTTCGAATCATTAATTTTGTTGCAACTTTCAGGAAAAGTTGATTGATCTCACTTGAATGTACATAAACTAACGGTGCAATCAGACTGTTGTTTTGAATATGGTCAATTGAAAAACAAAAACCATGATAATCAGAGTATCTTGTTGTCAGCATATTCTTTGGACAGTTCAACGGTAGAAGTGGAGATTCTTTATTGTTATATAAACAAACAATTGGATATTCATTATCACAATTTTCTATTTGGTAAGTCACATTCTTCCATAGGTTGTATGATAAACAATCACTACTACTGTTATTTGTATTCTTATTCTCACTCAGTTTTTCTTTTTTACGATCGTTAAATGGTGGTCGATTATTAAACACAGGACCTGGGTGTTTTAGTACTAATAGTTTCGTATTACTGCTTCTTTTATATGGTAACCATATAGTGTTCAGATGGTTCCTTCGTAAATAATTTTGCACTTGAAAATTTGTTGAATAATATTCTTCCACTAAATTTAATATATCAGTCGAGCCTGATTTCATACACAATTCTGACCATTTTTGTGGTTTTGTAATCAACACACAAAGTGTTGTTTTTGGTACAAGAATGTAATTGTTTGGACAAAATTCATTAAACTTATAATTTTTTTGATAAGACGAACATCCTGGTTGTAGAATTTTACTTACTTTCAGCAATTTCCGATCATCTAAAAATTCTAAAGGAATCTAAAATAAATACAAATACAAAAATTATATATTTCAATTCAATGAATTTGTTTTCATTTTTGTTTACCAAAGTTACTATTTCTGTAACAGCACAAAAAATTAAAACCAAAATATGCAAAGAGTTCATCTTCAGTAAAATAATAATTAAAACACATAAACACAAATAAAAACATCAAAACTGTATATTGAGCAATAATAAAATTGATAATGAGCTGAAAGTTGTAAAATGTAAAAATTTTGTTGTTTTACACTCATTTAAAATTCGTTGAAATAAACTGATAATATTTTGGGAATACAAAATATTTTATTTTTTGAAAATATTTAACATATTTAGTACAGTGACAATACTGCTGATAGTTATGGATATTCCCAGACATCGTTTTCACAAACAAGTCAAATTCTGAAAAATGTACAATATAAGATTAGCAACTGTTGGTGATCGAACCAGCCCTTTTGTATGACAAAATAACTCCTTTATTCAATTAGAAAACAGAGCAAAAAATGAAAAAAAAAACAGAGAGTAATCGAGGAAAAAGTTTTGGAATCTATGGACTTATTTCCTAACTTACCCAACATTTGATAGTGCTATTTAGCTGCTATAGTATTTTTAAGTGAAACTTTACTAACAATCACACACTGGTTTTCCTATTAACCGATAAAAGTTGATATGGTTGATAATTTCGATATGTACTGTTAGGAATTGAAAATCCCCTTTATCCCTATTACGTGTTACCCTATGGTAACAACCGTTCTCACACCATCGTCACTTGCATTTCTTAAATCCAGTCCAACACCTTCGTGGTCTTATTTCTTTTATTATTTCAAAAATTTTCTCATGATATATGAAGTTTTCATGGACAATTACCTCAACGGTGATATTTGAATAAAATAACCTTCGTTGTTCCTATTCCAGTCTGCAAGTGACGGAAATGGTTTTCTATTTCTATAGAAAATTATAAAATTTATATAAATTTTTTTTCCCATCAAAAATTGCAAGTATTGCAATTTTTTTATTTTTTCCTCAAAACTCGGAAAATCAAAAAAATGAGAGAAGATAGACGGTAGTAGACTACGAACGAAAGTGGTCAAGTTATTTTTATGGGTTAAGAAAAATTGTTAAAAAGAATAAATATTTTATTATAATTAATCGAAATCAGAAAATCTGATACTAAGTTCAATAGTTTAAGTGAATAATCAGAAGATATGATACTAAGTTCAATAGTTTAAGTGAATAATCAGAAAATCTGATACTAAGTTCAATAATTTAAGTGAATATTTAGAAAATCAGATACTAAATTCAATAGTTTAAGTGAATAATCAGAAGATATGATACTAAGTTCAATAGTTTAAGTGAATAATCAGAAAATCTGATACTAAGTTCAATAATTTAAGTGAATATTTAGAAAATCAGATACTAAATTCAATAGTTTAAGTGAATATGTAGATACTTAATTACACAAAACTATAAGTACTGTAAAAGGAACCGAATTAATTAAGGTGTTTAAAGGAGAAAATAAATATTTTATTATAATCGAAATCAGAAAATCTGGTACTAAGTTCAATAGTTTAAGGGAACATTTAGATAGTTAATTACTTTGGACTGATTAGAGAATGATTGTAATAACCTAGTTATAATTTGGGGTTATAAATAAAAATAAAAAAATAGAAACGCAAATATTTCTTTTAACGTATGGGATACATTTGGAAGGTGGTGGGATAGTAAATAGTGAGTAGACAACGCCGATAGGACCAACAGCTGCATTAGGCTAAGAGTAAGTAATAATGTTTAGTACTTCTTATAGTCAAATTTTTTCTCAATATATAAAACTAAATCTATAAAATGAATAATAACATTAAGATCATGTCGTAATAAACTAATAATAGTGAGTGTGTGTGTGAATTGAGTTAGCGAGGGCCGGGCAGTTCCAAAGATGACTAGGGTCTTCAACCCTCTACCGGCACCTTTTCTTATAAGTTTCAAAGTAATAGCTCCCTCTATCCCCAGCTATTACAAATTGGCGCCGAAACAGGGACCTGATTTTTATTTATAAAAATAAAACAGAATGGACCCTTGGAGGATCTTTTAATATAGTTTAGTAATTATGTAGTGAATTTTTTTTCGATTAAATTAACTGTTTTATACACGCGCAAGAGTGGATGAGTTGGTCTTCGACTGACCATTCAACGAGTCTTACGAGCTCGCGCACTCCAGTTAGGTGATGGAATTGACTAAGGGGTGGTTTGACAGCGTCAGCAATGACTAGCTGAGAAAATATGATACAATGGTCGAGCAGATCATAGTGTTAGCCTACTAGTTAAAGCTGAATAGTGTACAATTCAACACTTAGATCAATTACTATCATATACGTTCATAATTTGAGCCCCGTTTTCTGATTAATTTATTGTTTTAGAACGTATTCGTTTAATGTGTTTGGTAGGAGTGAACGACTCAAGGTATGGTACTGACTGATCATAAGAAGGCAAAGGTTAAATTTGCATCTTTGAAGGTCTAGTGAGTTCTTGTGGCTCTGAGACTGGTTAACTCTTACAAACGATCATTTCCTCTCTTAGCTCTCAATACAGGTTCCAGGTTGTGATGGAGAAGCTGAAGTTACATCAGCTTAGAAAATACAGAGTGCAAGCTGGTCATCTACCAACTTGCTCTGGCTAGTTGTTGTGATTTTTCCGGATTCGTCATAAAACCTGAACACCTACTAACTTCCCAACGGTAGAGTAGTATACTTTTGATAGTTTAAATTTTTGTTCTTAGTTTTTTCTAAATTTATTTTTGCATCATTTTTGGAAGGGTCCGGCCTAGCGCATGACTCGGACACACACACAACACTCACACGTATATTTTATAAATAAATAAAATAAATAAATAGTAATAATAATTATACAGTTTACTTACAGTTTAAATAAATAAATTTCTAAACATTTAGGAATTCTAAATCAACAATTTGCTTATAATTTTGATGAATAATTAAATAATTATGCGTATAATTTTAATAAACAAACTGACTAGAAATAATGTTGGCAAATAATTTGAATAAATAATTAAATTGCCTATAAATAATTTTTGATTAAAATTTTAATAAATATAATTAATGGGCCTAACAATAAGTTTTGCGTAAAATTTTAATAAATAAATAAATTGCCTACAAATAATTTTAGCTTATAATTTGAATAAATAATTAATTTGCATATAAATACATTTTGCTTATAATTTTAATAAATAAACTTTTGCGTCTTATTTTAATAAATAGATAAACTACCTAGAAATATTTTTGGCAAATAATTTTAATAAATAATTAAATGGCCCATAAATAATTTTTGCTTGTAATTTAATAATTAATTGAAGGTCTATAAAGAAGATCTGAATTGTTAGATTGTTAACAATTACATACAACCTAGAACATTTTGTGGCTCACTACTGACTCGCAGATTAGTATACAGTTTTTCGAATTCCCTGTGTACATACAGTACGAATTTGCTATTCCCTTGAAAGGGAACCACGTAATTTCCTTTACGGATAGTAGATTGGTAGATAGAGAGATAGGGATTAAGCAATTATACCTTCCCATTCAACCCTTTTGATGATCAAGTGTTAAATTTTTTTTACGGTTTATATTAAGGTTAATTAACCTAAAATTGAATCAGATACGGGATAATACTCTTGGGAATTTAGTTTAAATTTTACACATCTCAATATTCAAACACAGTCATTGAAAAATACCGAGAGAATCAGAAATGAATATTTATGAAAATATTTACAACAATAAATGTTTCCTCTGCACTGAAAAACTGAATTCAGACAAGTTGTTGGTAGAAGCACCCTGCACCCATGTTTTCCATGACAGTTGCATTGCAAAGTGGCTAGAAGAGGAGCCACATTGCCCCATTTGTAAAAGAAGCTGTCAACAGTCTGATGTGCATCTCTTGCCGGAGGATCGACGTCCCTTTTCCCCGATTTCACAAACAAGAAAGAATAAGGCACAGCCACAAACACCTGTGGTCAATCGGCAACCAGAGTCTCTCGGTGCTATACCCAAGACGTGGGCTCGACCGAATACCAGGGCTGAAGAAAAAAGGCGACAAGCTGAACGTGCAGGTATAAAAGCATCAGAAATTGTCGCTAGTTCGCCAAAAGATAATCCGGGAAGACAAGACCAGCCAGCAGATAAGTCAGCAACGATGATCGATTTTTCCGTGATCCAACAGGCCATGGAAGAAAGCATTCGAAAAAGTGTAGAACAGATGCAGAGAGCCTTTGACGAAAAATTTGCGAATCAGTTACTCTTTTCGGAGGGGGTGAAAACAGCTAGTCACCCGCAAAATCCCTCCACATTGTCTATGCATGCACCTAGGGGAAACCAAGGACCTCTTAAAAATTCCAGGAACCTAGGTAATATAAATCCATCCTACGTAGCGAATCCTGCAGCTTATCGTCATCATTCCTTAAACGAGAAACACTCCACCATCATTCGTAGCTGGAATGTCTCTTTCAGTGGAAGACCAACGGAAATGGAGGTGGGAGAATTTATATATCGAGTGAGCACTTTAAATAACATCGCTTTTCCAGGTAGTTATGATGCGGTTGTGGCTCATGCTCACTTATTATTCACAGAAAGAGCTTCAGAATGGTATTGGAGATTTCATCACCGTACTCCACGTTTTAATTGGCCCGAACTGTGTATGGCTCTACGTACTGAGTTTGGTGATCGTAGCACCGATGAAGAAATAAAAGAGAGAATGCGAGCCCGTAAACAACGTCAAAATGAGAACTTTGACTCTATGTTTAATGACATTTTGAGACAAAGTGATCGGCTCAGTGTTCCAATAGCTGATAGAGAATTATTGAATATACTGTTGAACAATCTTCGCAGTGAAATACGAAGAGAATTGTGCTACGTTGAGGTATTTACAGTTGAACATCTTCGCGACCTCTGCCGTAAACGGGAAAAACTTCTAGCTAGTCTACCGCTGCCATCTCGTAACTTTCCTCATCGCCCTACACAGACGGTATCCGAAATTGCTCCATCTACATCATATCATTATCCTGCGACTGAGGATATGCTTTCTTCATTACCTGCTACTATTCCTGAATCCAACAACCTACCGCAAATTTCTGATGACCCCGTAATTTCCGATGTCTCAGCTATTCATAATCCCAACGGTCATCGTGAGCCAAACAGAACTTTAATTTGCTGGAACTGCAAGCTAGAAGGACACCGGTTTCAGGATTGTCTACAACCACCTCGACTTTTCTGTTGGAGTTGTGGCAACGAGGGGGTTTACAAATCAAATTGCACTAGATGCTATTTAAACAAGATCGGGAGCGTGCAGAACACCCAGTCACGCTCCCAAAAGCCAACCCAATTTTAAAGTCAAACACCTCACTTCACTCAACTCCACCTTTAAGAATGCGTTGCCCAGAGGAGTTGGGAAGTAAAACTATTTTGAAGCGAGATTCATCAGCTTGTACTAAATCGTCTATACCTCATCACTCATTTAAATCACTTGAGCAGAGACTCAAAGAATATATGGCACTAAGAACCAGTCTTGGAATTAATGCACTTACAACATCTCGTAAGTATACTCGTTCAGCATTGCGTATTAGAAATTTCTGGAAGAAACGACGATCCTTTCGGTCATCGATTATATCCTCAATCACATCAGTGAAAGATGATCTCCGCGCTTATGCTGAGGTTCAACTTTTAGGCAGCACAAGAGTCGGATTACTAGATAGCGGAGCGTCACTTAGTGTAGTGGGAGGCACTTTCGCACTAGAGCTTCTCCGTACCCCAACACTATTTACACGTTCATCGGTAAAAGTTAGAACAGCGGATGGCGCGAGCCAGAAAGTGGTAGGACATCTGAACACTGAGATAAGGTTCCAAGGTCGGACAAAGTCTCTAGATCTCGTAATTATACCATCTCTCACACAAAACCTCTATCTAGGTATTGATTTCTTTCGGTTGTTCAACCTGTTTCCACCGTTAACAAATCAGATCCCGAAAAAAACCGAAACCTCGGTAATATGTACTTTGACAGCTGACGAGGAAGGGAAACTGCAAGATGTCATTCAGCTGATTCCGTCTTTTGCGAAAATGGGATTGGGCAGGACGCATGTATTGACTCATGTCATTGATGTTGGCGATGCAACCCCTATCAAACAACGCCACTATCCAATATCTCCTGCAGTAGAGAAGTTAATGGGGGAGGAGCTGGACCGCATGTTAGCTCAGGGTATCATTGAGGAATCTGAGAGTGACTGGAGCTCGCCAGTGGTCTTAGTTCGAAAGCCAGGGAAGCTTCGTCTATGCTTAGATTCGCGTAAGGTGAACGGTGTAACGAAAAAAAATGCATACCCCTTACCACAGATCGAAGGAATACTAAGCCGACTCCCGCAAGCTAATTACATCTCTAGTTTAGACTTAAAGGACGCCTTTTGGCAGATTCCCCTGGATGAGGATTCAAAAGAAAAAACAGCGTTCACAGTCCCAGGCCGTCCTCTTTATCACTTTGTTCGTATGCCTTTTGGTTTGTGCAACTCACCACAGACGATGTCTAAACTGATGGATCGAGTAATACCATCAAGGTTGAAGACTCAGGTCTTCGTATACCTAGACGATCTTTTAATTGTGACAGATACGTTTGAGTCACATCTTCATATATTAACTGAACTGGCAGGCTGTTTAAAGAAAGCTAATCTCACAATAAACATTGAGAAGAGCAAATTTCTGCAATCCGAGATCAAATATCTTGGGTATGTCATTAGTAGAGCAGGGATTAACATCGACCAGGAGAAAGTTGCAGCAATATCAGAGTTCCCAGTTCCTTCATCAGTGCGACAGGTTCGTCGATTTTTAGGGATGTCAGGATATTACCGACGGTTTATTTCCGACTACTCTTCGATTGTGACACCTATTACTGAGTTATTAAAGAAATCCCATGGTAAATTTAAATGGACTGTTGAAGCCGATGCAGCTTTTGTCAATATCAAGAAAGCTTTGACTTCAGCGCCAGTGCTGGCCAACCCAAACTTTTCAGAACCATTCATATTACAGTGTGATGCAAGTAACGATGGAATAGGCTGCGTGTTGACGCAATTAGGAAAAGATGGCAGTGAACATCCGATTGCATACATGTCTAAGAAATTAAACCCAGCCCAAAGGAACTATTCCACTAGCGAAAAGGAATGTCTGGCAGTAATTCTAGGAATAAAAAAATTTCGAGCGTTCGTTGAAGGGCACCCATTTAAAGTAGTAACCGACCATTCTGGTTTAAAGTGGTTGATGAGTCAGAAGGACTTATCAGGACGACTGGCGCGCTGGAGTTTGAAACTTCAAGGGTACACCTTTGACATTGAGTACCGAAAAGGCAGTTTAAATATAGTTCCGGATGCATTGTCAAGAACAAACTCCGTAGACTTGATTGATACCGTGACCGATAACTTTTCCCAAGCAATAGATTTAGATGCACCAGCATTTCAGTCTACAAAATATATAGAGTTAATTAAAATCGTCGAGGATGGGAAAGAAGTACTACCAGATTTACGAGTGGAAAAGGGTAGGGTTTATAAGAAAGTTGGATTCACTTCGTGTCTAGAAGGTGAGCCGTGGAAGCTATGGGTTCCCGAAGAACTAACCCACAACTTGATTGAAATAGCACACGCAGCACCAACGGCAGCCCATGGTGGAGTAGCTAAAACCTTACATAAGCTACGTCGTTTTTATTTCTGGCCGAGAATGTTGTTCCAAGTACACTCGTTTGTATCCCAATGCAAGATATGTAAAGTAGTTAAAGCTCCCAACCAAATTTTGCGTGCACCAATGATAGCTCCTCTAAGAACCGAGAGGGTAATGCAACGATTATATATTGACTTATTAGGCCCGTACCCCAGGACAAAAAACTCTAATATTGGGCTGTTGGTGGTACTAGACCATATTTCCAAATTCGTGTTCCTGTTCCCCCTTCGCAGTTTCACTTCTACTCCAATCTGCAATCTTCTGGAAAGTCAAGTATTTCATGTGTTTGGTTGTCCAGAGATTGTGGTTTCGGATAACGGAACGCAATTTAAATCCAAGTTATTCCAACAATTCCTAGCGAAGTATGGTATAAAACACACTCGCACTTCTTTATATTCACCCCAGGCAAATGCTTCCGAGAGAGTGAACAGGAGTGTGCTCGCCGGAATCAGAGCCTTCTTAAAGGAAGATCACACCAAATGGGATAAAAACTTGAGTGAAATTTCTTGTGCTTTGCGCAGCTCATATCACTCTACCATCGGCTGTTCTCCTTACTACGCTTTGTTTGGTCTCCCCATGATCACGCATAGTTCATACTACACTCTACTAAGGAAGTTGGATTGCCTGGAGGAGTCCAGTGACTGTTTAGATCGCGCTGACACTCTGTCTAACGTTCGAGCACGATTAAAAGATCTAATAGCAAAAGCTTTTGTGACCAGTGCTGCGCGATACAACCTGCGGGCCCGTAAAAATTTGTTCCAACCGGGTGAAACGGTTTTTCGACGAAACTTCATTCTGAGTGATGCAGGCAGAAATGTCTCAGCTAAATTAGCACCGAAATTTGTAGAGGCCAAGGTACTCCAATTGGTCGGAAATTCATCTCTAGAGCTCGAAGACATAGCATCCAAACGTGTGGGAATTTATCACACCAAAGATGTGAGGAAATAACTCATGTTAGGCTTCAGTTTTTATTCCAGGCCTAATAAATTCCGCCTCATTAGATCTGATCTAACTGGATCTTTCGTGTTATTACAGGTCATTACAGAGTTGCTGGTACAACGTCACAACAATTAATTAAGAATTGATTTGATCGACCCTCGGCTAGACTATCTACCAATGATATAAAATTTTAGCTTATTTCTCCCTTATCTAAATTTGATTTAAATGTCTTTTCTGCTAGTACGTTCCACTCAATGGGATTTCCTCTTTCAGATCAAAGCAGCTGTATGCTGTGGCTGTTTGTTCTGTGTTGTTAGGAATTGAAAATCCCCTTTATCCCTATTACGTGTTACCCTATGGTAACAACCGTTCTCACACCATCGTCACTTGCATTTCTTAAATCCAGTCCAACACCTTCGTGGTCTTATTTCTTTTATTATTTCAAAAATTTTCTCATGATATATGAAGTTTTCATGGACAATTACCTCAACGGTGATATTTGAATAAAATAACCTTCGTTGTTCCTATTCCAGTCTGCAAGTGACGGAAATGGTTTTCTATTTCTATAGAAAATTATAAAATTTATATAAATTTTTTTTCCCATCAAAAATTGCAAGTATTGCAATTTTTTTATTTTTTCCTCAAAACTCGGAAAATCAAAAAAATGAGAGAAGATAGACGGTAGTAGACTACGAACGAAAGTGGTCAAGTTATTTTTATGGGTTAAGAAAAATTGTTAAAAAGAATAAATATTTTATTATAATTAATCGAAATCAGAAAATCTGATACTAAGTTCAATAGTTTAAGTGAATAATCAGAAGATATGATACTAAGTTCAATAGTTTAAGTGAATAATCAGAAAATCTGATACTAAGTTCAATAATTTAAGTGAATATTTAGAAAATCAGATACTAAATTCAATAGTTTAAGTGAATAATCAGAAGATATGATACTAAGTTCAATAGTTTAAGTGAATAATCAGAAAATCTGATACTAAGTTCAATAATTTAAGTGAATATTTAGAAAATCAGATACTAAATTCAATAGTTTAAGTGAATATGTAGATACTTAATTACACAAAACTATAAGTACTGTAAAAGGAACCGAATTAATTAAGGTGTTTAAAGGAGAAAATAAATATTTTATTATAATCGAAATCAGAAAATCTGGTACTAAGTTCAATAGTTTAAGGGAACATTTAGATAGTTAATTACTTTGGACTGATTAGAGAATGATTGTAATAACCTAGTTATAATTTGGGGTTATAAATAAAAATAAAAAAATAGAAACGCAAATATTTCTTTTAACGTATGGGATACATTTGGAAGGTGGTGGGATAGTAAATAGTGAGTAGACAACGCCGATAGGACCAACAGCTGCATTAGGCTAAGAGTAAGTAATAATGTTTAGTACTTCTTATAGTCAAATTTTTTCTCAATATATAAAACTAAATCTATAAAATGAATAATAACATTAAGATCATGTCGTAATAAACTAATAATAGTGAGTGTGTGTGTGAATTGAGTTAGCGAGGGCCGGGCAGTTCCAAAGATGACTAGGGTCTTCAACCCTCTACCGGCACCTTTTCTTATAAGTTTCAAAGTAATAGCTCCCTCTATCCCCAGCTATTACAGTACTCTATGGGTTGGGCATTAAGGACATATTGCCCTTGGTACATAAAGAGAAATTCGTTTCCTTTTTATCACATTTTGTAACTTTGCAAAACAAGAAAAATATTCAGAGTTTCAAGAAATTAATGATTACGTTCAGTACTTATATCCTTAAAATCACTGGTCACTTTATTTCCTCTGATGTGTATTTGTAAACGAACCAATTACGAAAATACTCCAATCATCACGTCCAAACTCCAAATATTATCCAAACCACGTTTATCATCAATTTACTTAATTGCTAAATTTATTGATGTTATTTTATCGGTCTGGTTGTAGAAATAATCAAAGATAAGTTTATGTTAAGGCATTTTGAGCAAATGACATGACACTTTATATATGGTGATTAGAAATAAAATAATAATAGAATAGAATAAACAGGTAACAGAGGCAGGTGTTTCTATTATAACAAAAATTATTGCTGATATTTGACCAAACACATTTTGGTCTTTTTGAAATTAAAATCTGTACAAAAGTTTTCAGGTTACTGTTATGCAGAAAAAATAGGTCAAAAAAGTCAATGCACTTTTTGATGATATTTAAATGTTTAATTAAAAGATAAAATGGTTGAATTAGTGACAGATATTTCAAATGTTAGCTTACAAAGTCCCTTCACAAAATCGGTGTGACCTGCAGGTGTGTATCGCCTTGCCATATTATCAGGGCTCTGACTTAATCGACCTACTTTCCCCTCGACACTAGTGGGAACAAAATTGAAAAATATAAATAAAAAATATTGCGACGCTGATGCATAGGCTGACTTCACCACAGCTCTGGAAACATAGTGTTCTGTATATATAATAAGCTAATATCCATCAAATACTTTAATTAAAAGCTAACCAATGTTATAGACTTCACGTAGTTCTAATTATAAAAATATTAAAGAAAGCAGTAGTATCCCAACAAACATAAATTCTGCTGTAGTCAGTGCCTTGCCATACATATTTGCATCTTTTTGTCATGAAAATTACTTAACGAACGAATGTTGTATGCTCCCAACAAACACTGAAACAACAAACAGGTGTTCGGGAGGACCCCCCACCACTTATCCCAATATTGTCCAAAAACTAATCAGTTCTTTGTCATTTTGTCATCAGTCATTTTGTCATCAGTTCTTTGTCAACACACTGTGAAAAATTGAAAATTTACAAAAACAATTTTTTTACCGGAAGTGAAAAACCGGAAGTTGGGATGCAGAACTGTGTGAACCGTACTAAATGCTCATGTACCAAGTTTCATCCAATTCGATTATCATGTACAAATGTTATTGAGCTTTCAAAAAAACAGGTGTATGGGACATCCCCCCACCACTTTGTTTACTATCGCTCAAAAACTAATCAGTTCTTTGACATACATGTTTGCATCTTTTTCCAAAGTGTCATCAAAATTCATTCACGAACGAATGCTGTATGCTCCCAACAAACATTGAAAAAATTGTGACACAGTAAACAGGTGTTCGGGAGGACCCCCACCACTTATTCCAATATTGTCCAAAAACTAATCAGTTCTTTGTCATTTAAGTCTCCATCTTTTTTCAAAGTATCATTTAAACAAATTAATGAATGAAGTCTGTATACTCCCAACAAACTTTAAAAACAAAGTGTGAAAAGGCAGCATTTGTATGCATAAGACACTGAAAAAACTTCAGAAAAGTACAAAAAAAATGTTTTACCGGAAGTGTATAACCGGAAGCTGGGATGCAGAACTATTGTTAACCGTACTAAATGCTCATGTACCAAGTTTCATACAATTCGATTATCAGGTACAGATGTTATAGAGCTTTCAAAAAAACAGGTGCTCCAGGGACCCTACGGCCCACACCATTTTGTTCGCTATCGCGTAAAAACTGATCAGGCCCTTGTCATACATGTTTGCATCTTTTTCCAAAGTGTCATCAAAATTCATTCACGAATGAATGTTTTATGCTCCCAACAAATATAAAAACATTGTGGAAAAAACCAACTGTTGTATGGTGAATACCCGAGCAGAAATTTGTCAGAGCACAAGGAAGGTCCTGATCAGGTTTGCCCTTATCCGGGTCAGACATTGGTAGGGTAGCCTGATTGGACCCTGATCATGAGTGTAACGCTTTTGCCCTATCAGATCCTGATTGGGATCACCGGATCAGACCCTAATTGGGATAATCGGATCAGGCCCTGATTGGGATATCCGGACCAGACCCTGATATATATTTATATATTATATTCATAAATTAATCAAATTAAAATAAAAAAATTACAATCGAAAAAATTAAAACATACATACCACCTTATAATCACTATAATCACTATAATCCGCCTAGAAGTGATAACTAAAACATACATGAAACGATTTTAAATATATATTTCTAAAATGGACAATACTCTAGTGATTTTTAAACAATTGAAATTTCAGCTAGGGATCAAACACGAAAAACCTGATCAGGGCCGGATATATTCAAATAAGGTTAACCCTAAAAGGGTATTCTAAATCAGGCCTGAACAGGCCCACATAAGATTGCCCTAATAGGGAATGCTCTTGTAAGACTGACCAGGCCCTGATCACGCCCTGACTGCAGGGCATGGTTAGATTAATCGATTGTTCGATTAATTGATCATTTCGCAAATTGTTCGATTAATCGAACAAAAAAATTATTAATCAATTAATCTAAATTTACGAAAATGTTTAAAATTTACAAATTAATTTAACGAATTTTGTATTAAATTGTGAAAAGGTTTATTGTCTGAAGATGTATTCTCTTTTCCTTACGAATTACTTTTTTAGTTGTTATGGGTATAACACAAAGACATTAATAACAAAATTTGATCCCAATACAAAAATCTTTACTATGCCTTAAGTAATATTTTTATTATTAATCCAACCAGTAAACTATGGTTTGGAGTATATTGAACTCCATTACTTTCCATTCTGAAGGAAACAGCTTCTTTCTTATCATTTTCAATTAGTACAGTATATTTCCAATCACATAATTTTGTAAGGTCTGAAAACTTCAATGACAGAAAGGGAGATACAAATCCTAGGCTAACGCCTAGAGCAACAATTTCCCTCTTATGCAAAAAAGACCTACTTTACGCCCTTAATACATAGACATAGCTATTGAATTTTTGTTTATTCTTATGTCATTGTAAAAGTTGAACTTTTAAATATGATATAACGTGTGTATTTGTTTAAAAAATTAATAAAAATATTAGAATTAGTAAAAATTTTATTTAATCGATTAATCGATTAATCGATGTTAAAATTTTCATATTAATCGTTAATCGATATTTAGTCCTAATCGATTAATCGACCATGTCCTACCTGACTGTATTCAGGTTTTCCCTAACTAATTTCTGCTCGGGTATCCAATCTACTCCAAAAGCTGATAAAATCTTTCTCATGTTACTTGAAGCTTTTTCCGACGTTTCATGAAAATCGATCGGTAATTGTAGGCTACAGTAGGGATAAACACCTGGAAATTTTTTTTTTAACCGGAAGTGATAAACTGGAAGTTGGTATGCAGAAATATTGGAAACTGTACTAAAACCTAATATACTAAGTTTCAATAAGATCATAGTCCGGCATTAGAAGTTATTCAACATTTAAACATTGAGGTGTTCGGGAGACCCCCCGCCATTTTGTCCAAATTTCAAACTAATCCAGATCTTCCATTTTCTAGTAAGCCTGTATCATTTGCCTAAGTTTCATCAAGATCTTATGCAGAAAGGTCATCCACCGCGAAATCTCACCAATAGGGTACCGTTCTTACTTTTTCAAAATACGGAACGGAACGAAACAATAAAAACAAGTATAAAAGTTTCCCACCGTCACCGCGTCGACGAGGGGAGAGGGTACAGATGGCATACGGAGGAGCGAGTCTCCTCGTCATGCTAACAATGGAAATGTACCGGCGGAAAGTGGAACTGCTGTTACCGGGAGCAATATGCTGTGACGGGAGAAAATAACACTGTGCCAAATAAGAAAACAAAGAGTAGCAGGTATACAGATCCCCCTCTAACACCTTTAGGCCATCCTGGCGGGCTGGACGGCCTACAGAATCTTATGTTGGTACCTAAGATTGCTCACGAAGAGTATGTCTCCGGAGGACTCAAAGAGGAAGGCTCCAGCACAAAAAGGAAAGGTCGCAAGCGTCGGAGCAAAAAACGTAAAACGTGCCAGAGTCAACGGTACCGCAGAATAATGCAAAAAAAGCCCAAGCTAGTCATCCGATAGCCCAAGATAGCCATCCGTCAGGAAAGAGCAATACCATACCATACCATACCCAAGACAGAGAGCAATTCCTTATACCATCACAGGACAAGCACATTAAGGCGACTAAGGTGGCAATTCTGAATGAAAATTATGCATAAACGATGCCTTGCGCAGAGGAGCTGGGGCTGATCGAGACAGGGCTCGTGAGTTAACTATTGATATGATGTGCTATTGATATGAGGATTGAAATTGGGGGTATTTACTTTAAATCTTGTCATGTTGTGGTAGGGTGCCATGACGAGCAAACGGTAAAATAGCTCGTGTCTTGTGACGAAAATGGGAAATTATATGCCGATTGCTCAAAAAATTAGCGCCTTTCTCCCAAGGAGTGCTGGGTCTACCAGGGAGGTATCTCTCACACTGCTAAAAGGGCAAAACGCCGGATTATTTGTAACAGTAGAAGAGTCGGAGGAAAAAGCGCCTGTCGGCATCTCAGGGAAAGTACCTCAGATCCCACCGCCACCCAGGCCGAAAACTTAATAAAACGCAGTGAGGTGGAAAATATGGTAGTGGGAGAGGTTGAGGATGCTGTTGCGTGCATTATGATTACGAAAAACATCAATTATTTGTGTCTTTCATTTTGTCTTACGAGGGACTTGGTCGCCATATCAGCATTCGTCGCCAGTTAGTGGTAGCATTAGTATACTGTGCAAGGGACGAGGCCAAAGAGCTGGTGGTATGGTGTATCAAGAATAAATGGCCTATTATCATCGGGTCTGATGCAAATGCCCACAACAAGACATATATACGGATACAAAGCAGAGAGGTGAGTTTTTGTTTAAATATTTATTTAAGGAAAACCTTAGCATGTTTATCGTTGAGAATACCACCCACCTAAGTCACAAGAGCAAGGCAGAAAGTATTAAATTTAACTGTAGGAAGTACCGGTGTAGGACAGTTAAAAAACAACTGGAGAGTCTCAAATGAAGCCTTTCTGTCGGATCATAGAATGCTTCTGTTTGAATTACCCTTGATTTGGATGAAAGGCTAGAGAGGCAGCTTCAGAACCTTTTGCGGTAATATCTCTGCGAAGGGTGGAGCCTGAAAGTGGAGTGGAGATTAAAATTTCGTTGTGATGGCCGGATGCAATGCATACGGAGGACGAGCAGCCGAGGACTACTTTTCTTCTAGAAACACACTTTCGGTAGGTATAAACGTATAAACAGAAGATGCGAGTAGGAAAAAAGTAAAATACCAAGCTCATAGGACTGGAGGGTGAGTGCCTCACTGTTTACGGAGGACCATATTAAGTGGGCCATAGGTACTTTACAGTCCTACAAATCATTAGAAATGGTCGGAATCAAGCTCGCACACAAGGTGGGATGGGGGATCATCAGGTTCGGATCCCCGTCTAACCGATCATTTTTTAATATAAAATTTGTTTGAGTAGAATGTTTTCTCTATAGAGCGGACAAAAACGGCTATCACCGCACTTTCGGGCATCCTCAAGAACTGTCTGGTACTTTGGCATATTCCATGGCACCATGGATAACGCCAAAAGTGATATACTTTCCAAAGAGGTAAGAAAGATGTCTCCCAGCCGAAGTTTGGCAGACTCTCATCAGTTTTGCATATTTTATGTTTAACACACGAGCTAATACCTTGGTAAGAACGCCTTTGCAAGATAATCAACACGCGTACATTACGGGAATATCGACGGAAACCTATTCAGGTTGACAAAAGAATTAGGAGAGGCGATGGACAATGGTGGAGCTGACAAGAAGGCTCTCAGTGAAAAAAGGGTTAACATTACCACACCATTGTGTGAAATCTTGAGAACTAGAGTAGCAAAAACCAAAGCAAACTGAAAAAATACGTGAAAATGTCATGAAAACCACCACAATTTTTTATTAATTAAAATTGTAGAAGAATTGAACTTATATTATAAAAAGAAATAGATACGATATCTATTTATCCAAGGAAATCAATTATTTTAAACAATACATGAATGTACGGATCATGCACGAACTCTACCAAGGAAAAATCTCTAATATAACTAAGATAATTTATTTTACAAGACCATGATGGTCTAAAACAGCTCAAAATAAAATTAATGAATTTAAAAATTAGAATGTGAAAATCAACTTAACTTAATTTGTTAAGAGTTGACTTCATGTTTTGATGCCCCTGGTAATAAGCCAAAAAGGTTCATTTATTTTTCTCCTCTCGCCTTACTTCATTTACATTATGAACATTATCAGCGATTTCTTGCAGTACTTTGTTTTTCACAAAAAACACTAGTATATGTTACGTCATTCTTTCATCCGGACTCGTGAAGATTTCCTTTATATTCAAAATAGGCTTCTTTTAATTATTTATCAACGAGCACGGTTGACAAGAAAACTACTAAATATGTAATGACGTAATTAAGAAACACCAATTTTTTCATTCTTTTCTTATATCATTATCTTTTTATTTTTATTCATTCAATTTTTTTGTTTTGTAGGCATTCCAACTAAACATAACACGAAACTTATTTTTATTATCAAACTTATTTTTATTTTAACACAATAAAGTATCGTAACACAAAAATCAACTTAAAAATATTTAAAATTTTGGAAAACACAGTTTAAAATTTAAGTTAAATAATTTTTTTTGTTACTAATAAAATATAATTTTTACGTTTTATTTTAGTTTTAATTTTATATCATATAAAAAACCGACCGCACAAGATTTCTATTGAAATCAATATTACAACTCGATTCGATCGTACAATTTTAATTTACAACTCTATATTTTTAAGTTCTAATCACAACTCAGCTCAAATTGAAAAATGTTTGTTCTTTTTATATTTATAACTAAAGAAGAGAGAAGAAGAGTTGATTGCATATATTCTTAACTCGTCGTGCATATTGTTGTAAACAATACATTTACCAGTTAACAGATTGTTTCATTTTTCCCAAACACTTTTTCTTGTTTTTCTATTCATTTGTAAAACATAAACAGAAATAGGGATCACCCGTTCATCAACAAATAATCATATCGTATCATCAACTGGTTTATTGCACACACCAATCGGCAAAAAAAAACAACTCACACATCGAAATGCTTCAGAAAAGAAATTTAAAATGAGCATACATACTTTAGAGTTTTCTTTTTTGCATGTTTCAATATAACAAAATTATACGAAAAGAGAGTTCATATATTATCATCTCTTTTGGCTTCGTTTTAATTAAGCAAAGATAAGTGTAACATATGTATGACTAATCTAATTAACATACAATACATATGTTATTCTTCCCATTAAATTAACGTAAATAATTAAGCAAGTCATCAACCAAAACAAATAACAATTTATATAGAACAAACTAAGTATATTAAACTTAGCTCAGATATCTAAATTCTCATAATGTATTTTTAAATGATGTAAATCAACTTATATAAAATTGTATTAAATTTGATGACTACAACCTAAAATATTACAAAATGAAAATAATATTAAATTTATGGAAATAAATATAATTTCCGACGAATAAGGTAAATATATTTATTTCATATATAATTGACCGATATTACCTTTATATAATAGATCGATCGTCAATTGGATAATCGATTAATTTATTAAAATAAATATAAACCTGGGAGGGGATTTTTATAGAATATAGCGGAGAAATCATATACCAATTCTACTATAAATTAAAGGAAAATTGTAATTGAAAATTAATCAATAAACTTATCTTAAAGTTTAAAGTTTAGTTTTATTTAAACCTTTTACTGAAAGAAAGTCTGCCCAATAGGCCTTAGTCTACGGGTTTAGCATGGGGTTCGCCCCAGCATAAAGACTCATATATTAAAGAGAAATCAAGTGAACATCACATCAAGGCAGCTCACCAGATACGTCCACCATATAATGAAGGAAAACAAATAAAATTCGAAACGTTTGTAAAGAGAATGCAAGTATATAACAAAAACTATTGTAACCTTGATGCTTCAACAGTGAGTCTAAAATTTATGTATACTGCCCAATTATGTTAAAAAGTTGTTAATGAAAAATGCAATGATGTGGTATCATAGATGAAAAAATGGAAAGTGTGGGTTGATCAGGAATTAGTCTTTACTGTTAGGTTTTAACTACAAAGAACTATTTCATTTTCTAACACCTTTACTTAGAACTCAATTGTTCTTATTAGATGGTAGATTTTTCTAAACGACACACGTTAGCAATTTGTGCGTATAACAAAATATTCATCTCATTCCGCAAATCTGACATTTTCTTTTTCAACTCTGTATAGAAATGAAAATATTTTCATCAGTAGTAAGAATTATATATTTCTTAGAGTAAAAAAAATTACAGAAAATAATTATAGTTCATGCTATTTTGAGATACACGGTGGTCGGTGACTCAAAAATTGATATGTGTTGACGTTGGCTAAATCCGAAAAGCAACTATTTCGAATTAATTGTAAATTGTTTCAAATGACGCAAAAAGATTTTAAAAAAATTACAAGAACATGAAAACCACTGACAGTTGATTAGAATTTCATACGTATGTTGTTTTTATTTGTAGGGTTCCATACTTTGAAAATGTGAAAACGGTAACCTATTGGTGAGATTTCGGTCCGAATTTCCATATAATCGATTTACTCACAAACTATAAGTGCTATCAACTTGAAATTTTCTACAATTAATAAATGTGTTTTCCCACACCTGCTGATAACAAAAAAATTTCAAATATTTGTTTTTATCTATATTTTATGGACAAATATAAGGAGATAGTAAGGCCAAGAGTTTTTTTTTTAAAGAATCGAGTTTGGTTTAGAAAAATCGAACTATTTCAAAAAAAATTTCAATAAATTTTCGACTGCTTAGTTTTTCGGTTATTGCCAAAAACGAGCGTTTTTTCTGAGGAGCCCTCCGCCCTTAACTTCGAACTTTACAAAAGAAAAAAATTTGAAAAATTCACGAAATTTCGCATAAAAAAACGAAATCTTGTTTTGGTAGTTCTAATTTCAAATGTTCATTGCGGAGATTAGAAATTTCGAAAAAAAAATATTTTTGATCCTGTCAAGTGATATTTTTGATCCTGTCATTTTGGGGATAAACCCAAAGGTGATTTTTTTTTGTAGTGCAAAACAATTTTTTTTGCAATTTTCCCAAGCACCGTTTTCGGCTTATTCCTAAAATTGTGTTTTGAAGAAAAACTATTCTCGTAGAATTAATATATACACGGAACCCTCGACGAGCGAGTTATTTTCGCACTTGTCGAACTTTTTCTTATTTTACTCTATGAGCTTCATTTGAGTCTAATTTCATTCAAATGGAATGAGTGATTTTTCAAGATTATCACAACTCAACCACACAAATCTCTTTTTTTTTTTTCTAAAAAAAAGTTAACTTATTTTAATTTAAGAAAAATGTGAGGAATTTCTCACTGTAGACTTCATACATCAAATTTGATTTTAATTAAATCATGCTTGACTTCAACAATAATTATTTAATCTTTAACGTGTTTGGTTCTTCAAAAAAAGTTTGGTTTTTCTGGCAAAACTTTCTGAATGCGGTCAACCAAAATAGTTGAGAGAAACTTTTACATTAGTTTATTGCAAAAGGTGAAAAGGAAATAATTTCAACAATTTTTTTGTTTTATTTTTCAATTAATGTCATACTGCAGGCATATTAAAAATTTCTAGAATAGTAATAAAAACAACTTTCGTGAACTTAATCCGAATAACTTTATTTTATAACCAAAAGTTTTATATTTTTTACCATCGGTAGATAACAGAATTATTTAATATTTATTTTTGGTTAAAAGTTGTTTCGTCCGATAAATCAAAAGATTTTTGTCTTATATGATTTTGTAATCCAATGAAAATTAGATGAGAAGTCGTCTGTGTACATTCAGCTAAAATTTTTCCTTTTGAAATCTGCGTTCCATGTTTTTAGTTAAGGGAATTCGAAGTACAACAAATTTCGATTAAAATTGTTCAGCCACAATCCTTAATTTACCAACAAACCATGCAACTCATTTCTCATTCTTTCAACATTAGGAAATTAATTTGTCGATGGGAATTGGGAATATTATTTACCAAAAACAAAAAAAAAATACAATTTGTAACTTTTGAATTTATTTTAAAAAATTGAAAAATGAATAAAGTTTTTTGTTGAGTTAAAAAATTGAAAGAAAAATTGGTTTTTCTTTCCCAAACTTATTTTTCATATGAGTTTTCTTTCATGTGAAGTGGTGGTTGGTTATTTATTTTTAGTAGGTACAATTTTTGGTTGTAGTAAAAGATTTGTGAGGTATGCAAAATATATTATCGTTTTATTGTGAGGATATTTTGTGTATAATGAGATGTTAGTTATGGTACAGAATATGTAATATATTTTTAAAGTTGTGGGTTTTATACGTTTTATTTTTAGAATATATTTTATGATGTGGTTTAAAATAATCTAAAATCATTTATTTAAATTCTTAAAAACACATTCATGAATTCGTAATTTTTAAAACATTCAAAATTGAACGATTTATTGAACCAAGAATGATATGAATGGTTTTACTTTTGAATTTGTTTACTATTTCACATATTCACAATAAAATTCTACAAAGTTTTCCAATGGAAAAAAAGTTTATGATAACAGAATAATTCCCAAATAATAAAAAAAAACTCGAACTATTTCATCTCGCCTAACTCAGTGGTTTACACGTCTTGCTGACGAAACGAATCACTAGTGGTAATTTTTTTGCCAGTCGCCAGTGTGACATCTACTCGAGACTCAGGCTTCTCTTGTATTGTGATTTAATCAAGCAAGTTGGCCCTGTTTAACTCGACCGTCAGTTCGACCGTTATTGTGGACTAACATGAAAAATTACAAAATACTACATAAAACAAAAACAATATGAAAATCAACAACAAACAATAGAACGTGAGTTAGTGAACAGAGATGAAACTTTGGAAGCACCTTGACCTCTATTTTAAGGGCAGTTAAAAACTTGTGGGTCGTGTAATACATGTCAGAACAGCCAGAATCAGAGATCAGCATTTTAGAAAAGCAGGAGTAGTAAAAGCAAGTATAAGTAAAATTAAAAGTTAACTCCCTTAACTCCACTAACACTAATTTCAAAGTTGCTACGCCTATATGCCGGATGTCTGAAAGTAAATGCTCCGAAACTTCCAAAAAAACTAAGACACAAATCCAACAAACGTCCAAAAAGTGCTTTTAAAACGTTTGAAGAAGCCGGTTGGATTTTGTTTGATTTTTTTTTGTAAAACTAAGGTGGTGATAAAATAGAGAGTGTTTCAAAAGTACTGGTCCGACAGGCTATTTGGGAAAACTTTTTTTAGAAGGCAACTTAGGAAAAAAGATTAAAATCAAACTAAATGCACTGGATCATGGTGAAACAAACGAGTTATATGGCGTGGGATTCAATCCTGTGAGCTCACTTCGGACCATAAACATCTATAGGTTCTAACGGGATTTGGGCTATTATGATACAACAAATGCGTACATAATAAGAGATGAGCTCTCCAGGATTTGCATAGCTTTAGCTATATGCCAAAGGAATGAAGAAACGTGTAACCGTCGTTATCTAAAAACCAGTAAAATTAAACTATTGGTAAGTGGAAACCTTCACGTCGATTAGTCTTTCTTATTATTTATATACTTTTACTGGTATATCAGAAATTTCTGGCGAATATTGTGGGACTTTCACCATAAATTGGTAGCACGGAAACGAAAATGTTAATAAGTTGGTTGGTTACAGAGCCACAGTATTGAACCCGAAATTGATATATCGAGAGAAAGGTTGAAGTTAATAGTCAAACATTTTCTCCTTCAATGCTCGGTTTTTATGATGATTACTCCCCTAGAGTTAAATCGTAACAGATTCACCTTTTGGGACCCATTGTGCAGCTCAGACAGCAGACAAGTATTAGGACTCTAAACTATTTCTAATCATATGAATAAACATAAAGTGAGTCTCGGAGTAGGAAATGATCTAACATATCAATATTGTTTTGAAAAGAACCAACCACTATCCCCTCATAGTTGTTATGCTCGCAATTTGTAGTAGATTCCAACTCAGAACAATTTGGATCTGTGTAGGATGGATTACCTGGAATCTAAGGCTTGACAGATCAGGCAGCTAGACCGGGTGCATTATCAGCAAAGATTCCTAGTTAATTCATCCTGTACATTCCATCCCTGAACTACCAAGCTACATGTTGTGCATTGTCCTAGTTTTTGTCATACGACAGATAACCATATCATAATGGCTCTCTTTCATATACGGGCATTTCTACTTGATATTAAATGTAAACATAAATAAAACCTGAGTAAATAAAACTATTCATTCTGCAATAGCTCAGTTTTATATAAAACATAAAAATAATGAATCGACGGTGCACATTGCAATAGAAAAATTTCATGTTAAACGTAATCACTAATACACAAGCGGCGTAAACGACTTTTCCTTTATGAATTTTTTATTTGAACTCGAAAATCTGTTACAATATTTAAATGAGCAAACATGAAACAAGAATATTAATATTGGATGTTGGTTTTCATTCTCTCTTGTTTTTTTCATTTTCTTTATAATACAACTACTGTCAATGTATCAACCAAAAAAACTTGTTTTTCTTTTTTTTACACAAAGGAAAGAGACGGAATCGCAATGAACCAACTTTTGTCTCGTTTATTTTTAAAAATGAAATCTTATTTATGTTAGTATATTGCTTAATTTTGAGTTAGTTGGATTTTGGATTTCATATCGAGAAAAAAAAATGATATTAATTCGAAAGGAAAATTCCTTTGTTTTAAAAAAGTTCTTTGAAATCAAAAAATAAAAATAAAAATTAAAGTCGAGTTCGGTTTGAGATTAAATCAATAAAAATTGATGTTAGTTGGTTAGAAATTATTTTCGAGTCGCAATCTGATTAAATAATTATTATAATTATTACGCTTACAGATAGTTTGAATCAAAATTAAAAGCAAATAATAATTCATGTAGTTGAGAAATTTTATATCAATAAATAAGTTCCATTATTGTAAAAATATAAATACGACGGTGTAATGTGTTTTTTTTTCATTAGAAATAACTATTTATTCCCTGAAATGGGATGACTTAATGCTATTGTAACTGGTGGAAATAAACAAAAGTGTTACTCGAACAGTGCTGAACGTTATTTATTGTGACGCTGTATATAACCAGAAGAAAAATTATTTTTCTTAATTTTCAGTCCATCTAAAATAACGTTATTGAATTGGTGGAATATAATATCTAGAAAAACAAAATACAATCACATTAAAACAACAAAAAAAGGAGAAAACAATTATTTGAAGTTGGGAATTAGTAAGAATATTATTAAACATATATTTGCTTTCTGGAGCCCAAATTATGCTGTGCTAACAATTATGTCAACGTTGGAATCTGAGATTGATGCAAATCCGGTTATATACAGCTCTGGATACGATAACTATCTACAATTGGATACGTTTAGACGCATATTGGCGACATTTTAAAAACGACATACAAGGACGAGAGTCGTTTCAACATTATCATCAAATGAAGTCCACCATTCAACATAATAAGCAAGTTTATATTTTATTTTTATTTTCTAATTGTTATAATCTTTAAAATTATTAATTTTGAAATCATTTGATGACTATAATGATACACTGAAAAAGTTCATTTATTAGACATTTTCCTTCGGGCAAAGGCCATATCGTGGTTTGTTTTTTTTACTTTACATATATCTCGGATAATAACGGTGTCATTAGACCCCGTTATAATATAGTTAGAAAGTGTTTGGCTTTCTTTAGGCTCAGACGGAATTTTTTAGATCAACTTTTCTGCAAATTTCTTACAATTTTTAAGATTTTTTTAAAGAATATACTTTGAGGCTTTTGAATTTTCATAGAAAGGTCTTCAGCTTTTGAATATGACGATGATATATGAAGGACTTCTAGTCTACATGCTAGGAATGGTTAAATGGTTTCCCCGAAAAACGGGAATTTTAAAGATAATAAAGAGAGGCGTCTTAAATTATACAACTCAATGTCACAATTATATTAAAGAATAGCAGTTCAACTCAACACGGGCATGACCGAGCAAACCTTTTTATTAACAAATCCATCGACTACACCGTTTTAAAAAAATAAAATCTAAGAATAAAAATTTATAATAGAGTTTAAGCCCAATCCAGTCTCTTTTAAATAGTATAATTTCGTAGTAAAAAAAAAATTGAACAAAACACCGTTTAGCAGATGTCGCCAAAAATAATTATTGGTTATTTTGTTTTATGTTGAATCAAACGCGAGAAATTATTTATGCTTTTCAACAATTTAAACATTCACAATTATTCCTAAATTAACTCATTAATGATAGATTTCGCTGTTCTAGTGTCAAACCTTGCTCTTCCATTCACAAAAAACTGTTTGATTTTTTATCTAAATTTGAATTCCTCCTATTTTAATTTTACACGTCACTCTACGTTATTCATAGCCCTTTCTCCATTCAGTAATACCCTTGTAACAGATAAAATAACAATGAAATTACAATTAACAAAATTATAATGATATGTTATTTTCCTTTGAAAAATCCATGACTAAGGCGAACAAAAACTAAAGTTAAGTTAAATTTCATGAATCTTAAAGTATGATTATCATTAATCTTCTAATCTTATTTTTAAATCGTTACATCTTCAATTATTAACACCTGATACATTTTTAACCCTTTTAAAATGAAAATATTTGTTTCTTTGAATTTCAATAAACAAGTTTAGTTGCTTTTCCTTCATTAAAATTAACATGGGTCTTAAACCGTTTTTGTACGTGAGGATAGTGGGTTTTAATAACAAAAACTAATTATTTTTTATTTATTTTAAACGTATGAAAATATGGAAGGACGGAAACTTCAGGGACTAAGGTGTCAAAACTTTGCTCTGCGTTTAGGGTTTAATATATAGATGTTGTAAGAGCCCCAAAGTTTCCAAAATACCAAATTTAAAACAAACAGAAAATTGAAATCGACTAAGCAGTTTTCACATTCGCGTCACACATGGCGCCCAACAGGCGGAGACGGGCATTTTAATGTTTATTTTAATTAACAGAAGTAGTGGTAGACAGAATTGGTGGTAGAGACAAGCAGTCGTTGATCATATTGACAGAAGTGGTGGTTGACTACTAGACTTGACCTTCTAATTCACGACTAGGTAGGATCGATGGTTGACTGCTCTTCTTGATTCGACCTTTAGTGTGAGATAAAAATTAACAATAAAAAAAACAAAAATCCAAAAAGCGCACTATTGACGAAGATTCAACGAAGAAGCATCTTCAACTCTACTGAATAGATAACTGAGAATTTACGGATCGTGTCACACATAATTTTTGAAAATTTAAACGTGTTTCTAAAATGCTATGAGCAACAGGTTTATGAGACTACCGTAATTTTTGAAATAATCAGCATGGCTCAAAACAATTTGATCAAACAATAATTGTTTGACAATGTGCTGTAACAAACGAAAACTCTTCTTACATTTGATGGGGCATCTATGGGTGTAGGAAAGCATTATCACCGATGTTTAAACGACGTATTAGTAAAATGGTTGATGGATGTGTAACGAAGGATATTTTGGGACACACCACTTTTGTATTAAACTTTTATTTTTACTTTCCTTCGTCACAAGTTGCCCAATTCTAGACTTGAATTCACACATTTTCATGTCTCATGACATTCCATCTCTCTAAAACACGCTTTCAAGTTTCAGTTTTGCCAATAATTCAAAATATCCATAATTTAAATTACAACCGTTCCCGTTTTGCAATCTTGCAAAACATGTTTAATTCTAACGGTTCTCATGCTTCGTTTTTGTAATCATTGCAAAAACGTTTTCCAAAATTATCCAATTTCTTTTTTTTTTCTTTTTTTTTTTTTTTTTCTTTTCTTTACTTCACACTATTGTATCAAATCTTGTAACGTTAATTTGACTGCCTTATATTCAATGAAAATGAATGAAATTTTGCAGGCATACGTATATCCGATGACAATACACGAATATCATATTAACTAACAATTTTCATTGTTTATTCGTTGTTTAAATAAAAAAATTGATTTTCATCGGAAATATTCAAATTCTCTCGATCTACTTAACGTAGCGACATGAAATTTGCACAACATAAAGATCGATAGATAAACTATACAGAATTATGCATTTTACATATGCATTTTAAAGAAGCAGAACGTCGAGAAGAAAATTCAGATGAAGGAAGAAATCAGCTTACTACCACAGTTCAAAATTGTTGTTACGACGATTTTGAAGCTGAAGTTAACACTTTTGCAGACAAAGTATGTGATATTTTTTACGAAGCAGTGCTATCCCAAGCAAGTGTCAAACTACCAGATTCCAATCCGACCTCTAGATTGGATGCTGCCTGAATTAAAAAACAAAGTTCGCCTTACAGTTTGTCACCGCTGCAAGTCACACCTAGGAAGTAACAAAACAACTCCACTTGTTAAAGCTTACTGGAACCATTTAGACCCCGGCGACATTCTACCAGAAACACAGGCACTTTCTCAAGCTGAACAACGTCTTTTGTCTCGGATTCACCATTTTCTTAAAATTATCAAGTTTTCTGGATTGTACGGGCAGTACGGATTTAAAGGTCAAGCAACCCTTTTTGCCTTGGACATTTTTGACGTCATTTCAAAACTTCCTACGTTTCTACCTCGATCAACCTTGGATGCTGATATTATAGTAGTAACGGAACGCTTAGAAAATGCAAATTCTACTCGAGACTACACTGTTTCCAGAACTAAATTAATCGCAGCTTTAGAATGGCTTTAATCAAATAACCCATTGTACCGAGACGTTGTTATTGATGAAAATGCATACCTTGATGAACGTGACTTGATTCGACTATCAAATCATGGCCCAAGTAATGAAGATACTGAAGGTCCTAATGAAAATGGGGAAATTATATTGGAATATGTATTTATCGGCAGTAGTTCACGCATTACCCATGCATCGTGGCATCAAGGAAAATAAATTAACAAATGTTAAATTCTGTGCTGAAAAATGTGTTGAATTCTTATAAGAACGTGACAAAATAGAATTTCCGACTGTTCAAGGCATAGATGACTAGAAATTAAAAAATAAAAAAAAATATTCAAAAAATTATTCTTTCAGAAAAAATATTCTTTCAGACCGAAGTAAAATAATTCCAAAACTTGAATAGATTTTCCAAAAAATTCTGTAAAAAAATTCAAAATCGAGAAAATCTGACACATTCGTTAAAGAAAAGCGTGGGAGGCTAATCCTACACGCTAAACATTGACGGAATTGCGACTACTATCAATTGTGATTCTAAATGAATGAAAAATAAAATAATTATATCATTGCACTACATCGTTGAATGAAAGTATTCGAAAAATATACACAAAAAAATATAATTCAAAATTCTTATATAAAAACCGCATGCAATTGACAACGTTAGATCCTAAATATGATGCTTTAAGATGCTTCTAATCACAAAATGATAGAAAGTAACTAGTAATGATAGTAGTGACAATTTCGTCAATGTTTCGCGTGTAGGATTAGCGTCCCACGTTTTTCTTGAACGAATGTGTCAGATTTTCTTGATTTTGAATTTTTTTACAGAATTTTTCACATTAAAACTGAAACTCAGTTATGATGATTTTATTCCTTTCTCGAAATCGGTCTGTCTACCAGCCGGCCGCCACAATAAGTTTTTGTAAATAACATTCCCTTCAACATACATACCAACGCAAAAGTCAAAAAAGACCTCCGTTAATTAATTTTTGAATAACTGTATGATCCAGTCTCTCCCATAATTGAAATAAAAAGAACAAATACAATGATAGATACTATTACGAATCATACGATTGTATCAAATTCAAAACATATGTTACAACCCGTGTAAGAAAACAGATCAATCAACTCGCAATTTCCACAATTATGCATATTTTTTTCTTTCATACAAATAATACTTTGTGTTTAAAAATTACTTCGGTCTGAAAGACCTAAGTATTACATTCATGAGCTAAAAGTGAAATTCTAACCCCCACTTTTTTGGTATTTCTCGACGTTTTAGGACCAACTGATTCTAAAAAGGCAAAAAAAAAAATGTACGTCTCTGTCTGTCAGCCGGCTGTCCGTCCGTCCGTCCGTCCGGCAGTCACAACCGACGAAATCTTAGAAAATGGCTGAAGGGATTTGAAAAATTTTGAATTCTAAAAATAGGTACACTCAATGGTAAGAGCCAAAAGGACGATGTGTTCGATAACTGTACCGGAAGTGTGTCAAAAAATCGTCAAGTGTCAAAACAAGGAAATATCCATATTTTTGGCTTAAAAACCGTTCATTTTAAGTGATAATGAGAAGGAACAAAGAATGTGGAGAAATCTGGATGGTCGGGATTGGTATGTGAGATCAAAAACTAGATTATTGCATTATAATTTGTCAAAAAAATGTTGTCAAGTGTGTCAAAAGAAAGATTTTTATTTATTTTTTTACCCAATTTTTTGAAACAAAATAAAATTAATAATTTGTAGGAAATGAAATTTTATTATTATCATAAGAATTATGGCATTATAAGTTTGTCAAATAAATAATGTCAAGTGTGTCAAAAAATGATTTCATTTATTTTGTATCCAATTTTTGGAAAAAAATGTAGCTGTTTTTATGACGTAATTAATTGAAAATGTAGTAATTCAAAATGAAATTGGACAAACAATCGACAAACAATCGACAATCTCGCGACCATTACCAACCTCGGCTATCGCCTCGGCTGGTAAACTGTCCTCTCGTTTCAAAATATGCTGTTTTCGGCATCGTTGAAGAATATACTATTACTATCAAACAGTTTTGTGATTTTAAATTTTAAAATTGAAAAAAAATAAAAATAATATATAAAGAATTCTTTTTTGACGAATATTTAACATTCAATTATTTATCAAAATTTTATCTATAAATTATTACCTAAGATTATTGTACATAAAGAATATCAGCAAACAGGTTTAAAATTAGTTATTCTACATCGGATGCTATTATAAAATTTATTTGTAAAAACTTTAAATATTATAAATATTTATTATTATTATGGTGAGAACGTGTGATATAATTTAATATATATTAAGTAAATTTTACAAAACGTCAATGCATGACTCCACAAATTATTAGATTACCCGATTTTTGCAATATAATTTGTGTTAGTCCACAATCGCTGTTGGATATTCTAACAATTCAAATCAAGAAAAGCTACAACAATATTACTACTAGAATGGAAGAAATCTGCGACTCATCTCTTGTAAGAAAATTTACCAACTAATTTTTCCACGAATTAGTGAATTTTTCCAATGCTTTCTTTATAGTTTATACACTCTTTTCTACAAATCGTTCTCATAAATTCTTTTTGAATAAATTTTAATTAATCAATTCATTGATTAACTGTCAACATCAAAAGAATTAAAACCAAAAAAAATTATCATAATATTTTCATATTGTAAATAATTGATTATTTTTATGATTGAAAAAACTACTAAATATATAATCATATTTAGTTTGCGTATCATTTATATTATATTGTTTCAATATATACATATTGTGGTTTATGGTAAAATGAATGTTTTAACATTGATTGAATCGGTGTTAAATTTGATCAAATTACAATTACTTTGTTTTTCTATTAAATTAAACTTGTTGGTTTTGTTGTTTAATTTTATACAGATTTAAAATTTTCGTAGTAAATTAATGTGGTTCCAAAAGAATTTTCTTTTAACCTTCTGGAACATTATTTAAATTAAAAGTTGTGGTTAAATGTTGTTTATTGATTTCTCTTTTTTAATATTATGTTGTCTGGAAATGGAGCTTTAGACTATATATGAATATAGAGATATAACTACAAATTGTATGAAGAGAGACAAATTAAATGGTGAAAGCAAATCGAGCAAATTTAAAATCTCTTTTTTCTATTATGATCTGTTTTCAATGTTTATATTTACTACCACAAACTTTTTTTATTCAATTATAAATTAAAAACAATTCTAAATTTAAAATGTCTATTTTTTGTACATTTAAAAATAATAATTTTACAATTTCGAATCAAACAAAAAAGTTAGGCACGTCTATGGAAAAAAATTTTGGTTTCTCAGAGAGTTAAATAAAAATGTTTGACAGTTATGGTGATCGATTGATGCTAACGTACAAAATGTGAAAAACGAGGATTTAATTAAGATATAAAAAGAAAAATTTTGAGAATAGAAAATAACGAGTAAATGAACAAACAGTCAATAAATCAATAGATTTTTAAAATATACCAAACTTATAGATAAAGTTTTAATAAAGTAATCTGGAATATTCTAAAATATTTCGTGGTAAGGTAAATATGTAATCTAACATTTTCACCTTTCTTTAATATTATAGCTTAGCTTTCTTATCATCAGAAATGAACATCAATTTTGTTAACTTTTTCAATTTTTAGGTTTCGTTTTCATAACAAACTATAAACTAATTGGTATGATTTAGGTGTGTGTCTGGTGATGTCTCTATCGTTTGTACGTACGTTTTTAGTCAACACTTCTGTTGTGAATTTCTATATTTCATCTGAAATCAGTTATAATCAAATTTACTTAGGTCACAAACAATTCACCATTATTATGTTTTAGCCTTCATTTTGAATCCTTACTTTGATTTTTGTTGTTGTTCAACGTTTAACATAATCCATTTGGGTATTGTTTGTTTATTATTTATTTCTTTAGTTTTCTCACAACAAAAGAAAGGACGCAATCGTTATTTTATTATATTATCTCTCTAGCCAATAAATATATATGATATTTAAATTATTCATGTCCTAATGTTATAAGTAAAATTATATGTTGTCTATAAACTCACTGATAGGTTCGTAGAAATGGAGTTGTCGTAAATAATTGTTTGAGTGAACGAATAAGTAAAATATACTTAAGAAAAACCTATTTATTTTGTTTACTTTTAGAAGTTTACACAGTGAGAAAGTGTCCTTGTGACACCTATCGGCACCATTTTACAAAAAGAGAAAGTAATAAATTTGTTGTATTTTTTTAAAATTTATATATTTTCACACAAGACTGTATGTTGCACGCGACAAAAAGGCACGTCACATGGTTGTAGACAGCACTTTATATTGATGATGTTGGAAATCGCTGAGATTATTAATACCAGCAATTGTTTGTCTTAATATTGTGACAATTATGAATACCATAGAACATCTTGCGAGAAAATACTCGTTAGAGAAAAGAGTTCTACAAAGAAATATAAAAATCAATAAAACCAAAACAACGCAACTAAAGTAAACATTTAATAGGAAGTTTTTGTTTTATCGTTAACCAATTCTGGTTAACGAAAACTAAAAGTTTTTGTCCTATTAATAAATAAAACAATTGAAAAGAATAGATTTCACACCTAGGTGTCAATATTGGAAGATCATGTTATTACGTTTATGTTGAAATAAAGGAAGGAAAAAAAGGGTGTGTTCATCTAGAATATTATAGTAGTATCGAGGCTATTTCATGTAGTATATATAAGAGGTGTTCTTCGAGGATAAAAGTAGTATAAAATTGTTGGCGATACAAGTAGTATAAAAATTTAGCAGTGATATAGGCGAATTAAAATTAACAGTGTTATAAGTAGAAATTATTGTAAGTGATATTGTGAAAAATTGTAAAAGAATTATAAGTGGTGAAATACTGTTAGAACAAGAAGAACTAAAAGGGGAATAGGAGAAATATTTCTATTGTAAAATTTTGAACGAATAAAATTATAACGTTTAGAAAATCCATTGTGTGTCCATGAAACAATGCGCTCTAGACATCTTTTAAGGACATGAAAAAAACGTTCTAAGGCTTAAATGTTTTGTGTTGACAAGAGCTCTCGAATGCCGTATGGTGATTTTAAAAATTTCAAAATGGCTGCTGTTTTGCTCTAAATAATAGAGCCACCCATGCAATTTGACTTCTAGCACAAATTTAAGATACAAAAAGATTCGTTATTGGGCTTTAAATGTTGGTAATGATACGCAGTTTGTGCTGCTTTATTGTGTTTCAAATTGCGGTTCGAAAATATGGAAAATGACGATTTTGCGAGATTTCTGGCTTGTTTTTGCTGCCAACATAAATTTTAAGATATCAAAAGATGCGTTTTTGAGCTTAAAATGTTGTAATAGTACGTACTTTTGTATTTCGGCTCTTGAAAATCTAAAATTGCATAATATAAAAAAGAAAAGCTTGTGTTATATTCCAAAATAAAAATATGAAGGGGCTGAAATCTCATAACTCTGAGATATCAAGACTTCGGTCTGGGTTAAGGATTTTTATATAGTTTTCAGCAAAAAACTTTTATGAGAACATGGTTTTAAGTTTTGGGCAGCGATGTATATCAAACATAACTTTTGGTTAAAGTACATGTATTTTTTATCTCTGTTTAGATATGTATTACAAAACTAATACGAAACATCAATACGTTGTTGGAAAATCATAACAGATCATAAATTAACATAATTTAGTGAAAAGATTATACAGTCAGCAAACTACTCAAAACCTCTCCATTTAGCGTTTCGAGAAAATATTTCAAAATCACAAATTCATATTTCTTTCAAAATTTCAAAAATATTGTAAAAATTAAATAAAATCAAAAATTGAAATTTTTTCCAAAGTTATAAGAATTATAATATAATCAAAATTGAAACTTTTTTCAAAATTCTAAAAATATATATAAAAAAATTCAAAATTTCAATTTTTTTTTTCTCAAAATTCTAAACATTTCCAAAAATTAGAATAAAATCAAAAATTTAAACTTTTCCTAAATTTTAATAATATTCCAAAAAATCTTTAAAATTAAAAATTTTAGACTTTTTCCAAAATTCTAAAAATATTGCAAAAATTATAACATAAACAAAAATTAAAACTTTTTCCAAAATTCTAAAAAACCGATATGGTGCAATTGTTTTAGTTATGGATAGATACAGGACAAAGATAAAGTAATGTGTCTTGATTTTTTATTACAAAACTATATTTTGATTCCTTAATTTTATAACAAGTTACATATATTAAAATCAATTAAAGAAGAGTACAAACATCTAAAACATAATTAAAGAAATAATCCAAAATTAATTCCTCCCCTCTCCATTTTCGTCCAATTACCACCCATAATCTTTCGTTAGCAGAAAACCGGAACCCCGCATAAGAAGCTTTCAATTTTGTACAAAAGTTTTATGAATTATGAGCAACCACACTAAAAGCTTATATAAAGAGATTCATAAAAATCGAAAACCAAGTGTTATTTAAATTTCAAGTCAATAGGAAGAATTCATCATTAGTTCAATTTGGCCTAAAAGCTTCTCAGATCACCGCATTCAATGCCACACTCATGTTTTCTATCCCACCGACCAATATTTATCAATTTAATAATATTTCCCAAAAACTTAATAAGTTTTCCAATTAATGTAAACATACCATAAAATATAAATATACTCTTTTATTCTTTTATTTATTATTATTGTTATCATTATTTGATTTATCATTATTCGTTAAAATGAAATTATTATCTTTCGCTTCGTTGGAATATAGATGTCAAAGTAAAGTAAGCTAAAAATAGAAATAAATTTGACAACAATCATCAATATATTCACTTCGTTGAAGTATTTTGTATAAAAAGATATCTACCCCTGACGTCGGATAGACTTAAACACTGATTTACAAAGGTCCCAATTAGAATAATATATGAGTTAGTTTGGTCGGTTATCCGGTCGATTCTCAACCTGCAATCATTGTCAGATCTATAACGTTCCTAGAATTCGTCTCAATCATACTGATTTTCACCTTTCACTACATTTTTGAATCTTTTATCGTGGAACTGGAAACCTAATGCTATTAGTTTTTACTTTTTATATTTTAATTATTGTTTCAATGACACAAATTTGCACACACAATTGACGTTTGTATTTCATTTTAATGCATACAAAAAAACGAAGAAGCTCAACAAATAGTAAAAACAGTAAACCGAATCTAATTTGATGGATTATTTGTCCAATGCCGTATCTTAGTTACCGAGCATAATATCGATCGCTATCCACTTTATCCCGATTTCATCCCCACAAGTTTCTGGTTTTTGTTTTTATGTACATTCTGTTTGTAGAACACTTGTCTTGGACTACTGCTAAATGTTCGTCATATGCTAACCAAACATGGTGGTTACACACAGAAAAATGATACCTAAATTTAAAATAAATATACTTTGAAATAAAGATATTTTGCCTATAGATTTTGCGCAAAGTTTAGATTTCTTTATTCCAAAAGAAAAATTTTCTTTGTTTTTAACCAAAAAAAAATCAATTTTATTTCTTTAAATCAAAAGAACGTTTCTTTTAATTTAAAAACTACAAATATTTTGATTTAATTGATTACTTATACTTAGCGTTAAAGGAATTTTTATTTAATTCAAAGAATATTAGTCAATAAACAAAATTGCGCACTTTATATTAAAGATTTTTTTCTTTATTTATTATCAATAATATTTTAAATCAAAGGACTTGTGGTTTTTGTATAAAGTATGATTTGAACTTTGTTTTAAAGAAAACAATATTGTTTTTTATGTAAATTAATAATTTTTATTATAATAAAATTCATTACACAATTATTACACATACAATACAATTTATATTTAAGTATGTATATATTAATATTATAGCTACAAATATAATAAAATTCATGTAATTATAATTATAACAAAATTATAATATAATAAATTTAAATAATTATAATTAATAACAAAATTCATTACACAATTATTAAGAAATTCAAAAATATAAAATCTAATTTTCATAATACATACAATATAATTTAAATTTTAGTTCATGTATAGATTAATATTATGGCTACAAATATAATAAAATTCATTACACAATTATTAAGAAATTCAAAAGTATAAAATCAAATTTTCATAATACACACAATATAATTTATATTTTAGTTTATGTAATGGTCAAATGGTCAAATAATGGTCAAATAATGGTCAACGATGCAGTGAACTAAACTTTTACGACTTTCTGCATCCAAAAATGGTCAAATAATGGTCAACGATGCAGTGAACTAAACTTTTACGACTTTCTGCATCCAAAAATTTGTTCTTGGTAAAAAAATTTGACCAATCGTCCTTTTATACTTTTTTCCAAAATGTCATTTACATTAACATCAAAACAACAAATGCTCGTATCGCTGTAAGATAGAAATAATGTAATTTTCTTATTTAGTAAATACAACAAAATATTTAATTCACCTCGTAATTAAGATATTTGATCTAAAACTGCTGGCAATATCCAATTCACAGTCTTCTACCATAGGCTGATTCTAGAAGAAATTATAATTTTAAATTAACAGTATCTATAACAATTTAAACACATGTAAAAAAAAACAATTACAATATGTTTTCGCCATTTTCTTAAACCTTCTCGAAACAAAATTTTTTGCCCTATAAAAAATTGCTCGAAAAGTTCATCTACATCTTTAAAATTCATAATTTCTAGAACCTTTCTATTGAATTTATGTAAATGAAGGAGCTTTACAGTATCATCTGTTAGTCCCCAAGTTCAATGATTTCCATAACTTCCTCATTAAGCATCACTGGATGTTCAGACATCTTTAATATAAATAAATCTCTCACTTATGTAATAAATTTAATTAAGAAAAATCCAGCTTACCTTCAATTTAATATTTATTTAAATATTATTTATATTATTTATTTATTTTCACTTTAAGAACTTCACTTAACTTTAAATTACATAAACAACAACACTGCTTATAGCAAATATGAAATTTAAATTGGAAAAGAATTATAATTTTCTTCTGTAAAACAAATAATAATAACTGTTATTTTCCGAAAAACAGCAAAATTAAAGTGACGATTGAACTCCGACGAAGATCGTGCACAAACAAAAGTTTAAACTTTACTTCAAATTGGTTTAAAACAGTTTTTCTTTGTTTTAAAGGACATCGCAATTTATTTCAAAGGTTTTGAATTGTTTTAAAATAAATAATTTGGATTCTTTGAATTAAAACACGCAAAATCTTTAGTATAAAAGAAATTAGGTTCAATTTAAAAGAATTTTGAAACTTTTAAATCAAATAACATGGTTTATTTAAATTAAAGTCCCAAATTTTTCTGTGTGTAGTCGTTATTATATCTCCCCTTTTGTTTTTAATACGGAAACTCGATCCATTGTAAAGGTCACAACATAAAAATCCAGCTATGTAATGAGCTATGTAATTATTAGAGATTGTTGTTAGCAATTAAACTCAAGTAACTACAAAAAGGAAATAAATTGAATTTTTTCAATTTGAAGGTATATTTGGATTTTTCTTAGAAACAAAATTATCTTCTCTTTTTAAGTGTTTCGGACTAGATTCGAACCTTCTCTATCAGTGCCGTGATCCAAATCCTGTGACAAATTCGAATTACGCTTATCAACTACGACACCACACCGATGAATATCAGCTATCGAAACTTCATCATCAATTATTTTATAATTTTTCAAACTTTTTTAGTCCGAGTTCAAGTTACAAACAAAATATGAAATACGTCTGAAATACACGTATACACAGTGAGTCATGAATGTCAATCACGTTGGTTGTCATTCAAAACTGATCGTGTATGGGACCTTTAAAGTCTACTTTATAAAATTAGTAATTTGTTTCTAATGAACGAAAAGTCCATGCCAATAATACAACAATAATTATTTTTACCCAATACATGATTACCAATATCCTTGTGGTGTAATATTCCAATATAATACCACAAAATGAGCTTTGTTAATTATGTGTAGCTTAGACGGAATATTAGTATCACACCAAAGTGGAAGAACTATAAAAATGCTAATGAATTGTCCGAATAATAAAATTAGAACCAAAGTATTAGACTTGGACTTTCTTGCGAAACAAAATATTAGTATTTTAATATTAAAAAAAATTTAACTGCGGTCGAAAGAAAGCGGAGGCGATTGAAGACAATGTTTAGGATTTCATTTCAGTGTTTTTTTTAACGTGCAAGAAAAAACCAAACCACAAAAATAATAGTTTCTCTCTCTTCTCCGCGGGTGTGGTCATAACGTTTACAAACAAAAATGACATTTTAGATTTGGTCATAATCGAACATAGTTTTTTGAAATTTCATCAATGAAAAATAAATTATTCAATAATGAAAAAAGTTTGGCAGTAAATATTAAAATATATAATTTTTAATTCATCAGATTTGAATATTGAACAATTTTGAATTAAATATTAGAAATTTTTTTTTTAATAACAAAACCCTCAAGGGTTTTTTTTAGTTCAGTGCGAGATTTTTTTTTACACGCATTTGAAGTTGGTGATTTTGGAACGCTGTCTAGCAAAAAAAAATCATTATAAAAATTTGATAAGATAATGTTTATTTATTTTTATTATCCTGGAAAGTTGTAGTATCTTAATGTTTTTGGGGTCGAGGAATCCATTTTGATATTTATTTTTACCTAAAACTCACGCTAGATGACGCTAGATGATAAATAAATAAATAAATTTATAAATAAATATATAAATAAATAAATATACAAAATTAATAAATAAATAAATAAATTAATTAATTAATTAATTAATAAATAAAGATATAAAGAAATAAAGAAATAAAGAAATAAAGGAATAAAGAAATAAAGAAATAAAGAAATAAAGAAATAAAGAAATAAAGAAATAAAGAAATAAAGAAATAAAGAAATAAAGAAATAAAGAAATAAAGAAAAAAGAAATAAAGAAATAAAGATATAAAGAAATATATAAATAAATAAATAACTAAGTAAATAAATAAATAAATAAATAAATAAATAAATAAATAAATAAATAAATAAATAAATAAATAAATAAATAAATAAATAAATAAATAAATAAATAATAAATAAATAAATAAATAAATAAATAAATAAATAAGTAAATAAATAAAAAAATAAATAAATAAATAAATAATTAAATAAAAAAATAAATAAATAAATATATAAATTAATAATACAAAAAAAGAAGAATAAATAGAACGCTTTATGATGCTGTCACTTATTCACCATGTGTAAACAACAGTAAATGTCATACGTTTAGTGTCCGATTTATGTCATCTTATTGAAACATATTATAACTTAAGCCATCTATTGTAAAGCAAAATTCTTGTATTTTAAAATAAAATGAACCGTTGAATCGATTTCATTATTTTTTTTTTTTGTAATTTTGTAAAGATTAATTAATAAAATAACATATATTTTTTTAAAAATATAATTCTTTTAAATAAAAAAGTTGTTTTTGTAATAAAATAATCGTTTTTTCCCATAATATCATTTTTTTCCATAAAAGTAGTATTTTTGTAATAGTAACGTACTGAAAATAATCAAATGTTCTTCGTAATATCATTAGAAATATATTTTACAATAGCTGTGTTTTTTTGTAATTCTATATAGAAAAGAATTAAAATTTTCAATACGATTTGACAGCTAAATAGTTCTGTAGAATTATTACAGAATTAATTAGTTGTCAAATCGTATTGAAAATTTTAATTCTGTTCTATATAGAATTACAAAAAACACAGCTAATGAAGCCAACATCTAAAATTGATTTTTCAGCCTCAAAAAAAGTAATTACACCGTTTTTCTATGAGTTTCTACAAGAAATAGCCCAATTTGTATGACAGGGTCATCTAGCGTGAGTTTAAGGTAAAAATAAATATCAAAAATGGATTCCTCGACCCCAAAAACATTAAGATACTACAACTTTCCAGGATAATAAAAATAAATAAACATTATCTTATCAAATTTTTAATGATTTTTGCTTGTTATAGACAGCGTTCCAAAATCACCAACTTCGAATGCGTGTAAAAAAATCTCGCACTGAACTAAAAAACACCTTTGAGGGTTTTGTTATGGATAATGTCAACTTTAATTTGCATTTGGTTTCATCCCATTCGGATTTCGGTTGTTGCACTGTGTTAAAACCAGTTTAATGTACAATAACATTGTTTTTCGTTTAAAGTAAATATACATTCAAATAAGATCTAGTTTCATAATATACATTTTGAGAATAATTACATAACTTTAACATTTCTTCATATCGTTGGAAAATATTGGTTGTGGTTACTAGAAATAATTCAATAAATTTAAATTACTCTGTAATTACTGTCACTCACTTTATAAAAATTAGCACAACTATGAAAAAAATAATTAAATTTTTTTGACATTTTAAATTTAGAATTGTTGTTAATTTATAATTAAATAAAAATTTTTGTGGTAGTAAGTATAAACATTGAAAAACAAATTAGAAAGAAGAAAAATGAAATTGAATTTGACAGATGTGGTATCACATTTCTTTTCCTTTTTTTAGTCCATTTTTGTAGTTACGTTCTCTCTATATTCTCTCTATATACTCACGATTTTGCTTGAGGAACTTTTCAAAAAATTAAGTGAATTTATCGCCGGTCGGTGGAAATTTTGGGAATCCACTTTTTGGAATGTTTCAAGAATAAGAAAAAAAAAGCGAAAATTCCTTACAGCTTACCGCTCGGGTGAAATATTGTAGAAGAAAAGAGCCATAAAAGAATAAAACGGCGACAATTTTCTTTTCTAGTAAATCTGACTAAACATCTAGTGTTAGTTCTTAGATTGTTCTGTTCGATGGTTTTGACTACAAATTATAATCAAAACCAAGACCAAACAAAAACAGGATTGGCCCTAAGACTGATCCTTGAGAAACGCCAGCTGTAATCACAATATCATGATTAAAAGCATTATTTACTTTTATTCTTTGTATACTGCAAAACAATTCTGAAACCAGATGAGAATGAAGTAATAGTATATGATCAACGGTATCAAATGGTTCGACCGTTACCTCTTACTGGAATTTATTCCTGAATATTATATATGAATAACGATGTATGAAGAAAAAATATGTTCTGTGCTTATACCTTCACGAAATCCTTATTGAAAGGCAGTTAAAAATTGTTTAACGACTTTTTCAAGAATTTAGAAACATAATAGGAGTTACAAAATAAAAAATAAATATTATGGCTGACTTAAGTCACTGCGACCAGAATATTCAATTTAGCATTACTCTGATATTCTTCTTATAATGTAAAAATACAAAGAAGAATTGTGAATTCAGATAACCTTCTACAAATCAACTATAAAATTTTGTTTGATTCACTGTCCATTAACCAAGATAGTAAGTCAAGCAGTGTTGTGCAAATTCTGCACAAAAGGTAATTTACGCAATTCTTTACACGTAAGGAATTCATTCTTTACATATCCAAGAATCATTGTAAAGAATGTAAAGAATATGTAAATAATGCTAAAAAAACTAAAAAGATGTGCCAATTTTCTCATTAGATTAATATATAATTTAAAATGAAACTCAAACTCCTAAATAATCATAGTTTTTAAGTCACTCTTTAGTTGAATTTGAATGCTGATTTTTATAGCTCCTTTAAGAAAAAACTTGTGCCCAATTTCAAGAATGGTAATACAAATTTTGAATTGAAAAGAATTACGAATTTCGGACTCTGTAAAATATTTTCCCGCTTTAATAGCAAGGATTGGAAATCATAAATTATTTATTAATATTTAAAAATTATTACACTAAAATTAACAATTTAGCTACAATAACATCAATTTGTTGAATACAACACATATAACAAGCTTGATTTACAATAGCAATTATTTTCAGTATACAAATTATCAAAGACAGGCTTTACCTAATTGACAAAATGCAGAATGTCCGACCCCAAGTTTTAAACCATTCAACTTAAGAATTTAGATTAAAGAAAATGTTTGTTGAGATGTCACATAAATAAGCTATCTTTGTATTCAAAAACAAATGTTATTTTTAAAATTTTAGTTGTACAAACAAGTGATTTATTTCACAAATTCGATATTTCTGGTATTGTGAAATTGTTTATTTATATTTAGTTTAGGTTTGGTTAGTTTTGGTTTGAGTTGATACTAAAAATAAATTTTAAATTTAATCTCAAACTAATCACTAACTAATCACTAACTAACTTATCACAAATCACTAATATAAATGGTCGTCAAAGTAGAAGTATTATATATATGCTATGTTGGCGACTTCCAAATGTTTTTCACAACCACATAATACCAAATTTAAATTAAACCGCATTCGAAACGAAATCATGATATTTACGAAGTTCAGAACTACCAAAGACCATTCCAAAGAAAGATAAACCCAAAGAGACACAAAAATAAAATCTATAGCAAAATAATTGTTAAGCACAGAAAAAAACATTTATTCAACTGTTTTATGTTTCAAATATTTTTTACATCTTAACACCATCTGGAGTTAAGTCAATAACTTCAACATTTTAATGTAGTAATAACTGCCATGTTAAAGTTCACCAATTAAAAAAATAGTTGTATAATTTTATATAATACAAGTTAATTCTGAAATCAAAAGGATTTTTAGCTAAAATTATATTAAAAGAATTTTCATTGATCCAGTGTGCATGGATAGCAACGATGTACTCTAGTAAAATTACAAAAAAATTAAAATTTAAATTAGTTTTATATTTAAAAAAAACGTGTATACGATAATGTCTATGAATTTAGGGAATATTTTCAAAGGTTTAAAAACCTATAATATTATTGAAAAAACAAAACAGTATTTACATGAAATATCATAAATGTTGTAGTATTTTGATAAGAAAATACTTATTCCTAATTATTTTTAATTTACTTTTAAAAATTAAAAATAATTTTTACATCATGGCACTGTAATCCAATTGTTGACCGAACTATTAAAAAAAATTCACATAATACAAATTTTTAAAATCCGTTAAAAACGTATATAAACTTTTTATCAAAATCACTAAATTTTAATAATATTTCGCTATAAATTGACATGTAAAGTTTTTTGTTTTACTGCTATCAAATTAATTCCACTTAACATAATTTTCATATTTTTTTAAAAAAAATTTTATGCAAATATATTTTCAGTATAAAATTAACATAAAAAGATCGAAATTGTAATTTGCCTGAAAATAATAAAAACTAAAAAAAAAAGATTTCGTACACTATACATCCGAACGACATCGAGAAACTATAATTACTAAGCTTTAAACGATTCATTTTCTTGATATATCTTTTTTAATGAAAACACTGAAAAGCACACAATGAAAAATACGGAAAAAGGGAGAAAATAAAGATTCAGAGATTCACATTGAAACCAAGAGAAAAATGCGACGAATAGAGAATAAAAAAAAATACAGAAATAAAAATACGCAACTTCTCTTTGCCAAAAGCTTTATGGAAACTGAGTTTTTCTTTTTACATAGAATTTTTTTTCTGTGAGAATAAAAATAGGAGAATTTCTTCACTTTAACCGAGTTATACATAATTTATTTTACACACGACAACAAAAAAAAACCTAAACGGATATACAGTTAAATAAACACAATGTTGAATGTTAGAAGAATTGTTTTCCTGTTATGCATTTTGATGCAAAAAAAAAAAAAATATGAATTTGCATCCGAGTGAACTTTTCAGAAGTTTTATTTCCAACAATTTTTATGTTTTGTTTTTGGATAATTTAGTTTTAATAAGCTTTAAATAAATTTCTATAAAAAGGAAGTAAACAAAGCAGATGATACTTTTATTAGGTTCAAAAATAGTATATTATTTAATTAGGAGCTAAAGTGTTGCTTTTTGTGTTGAGTTTATAGTTTGGCCGTATGGAGGCTGACAATTATAGACAAACCACAAAAAGTCACAATAGCTCCGAATTAAATACACTTTTTTTCGGCAAACATTTAAATTTTTTATAAATATTAAATTACTACATCATAATTTATGTAAACATAAATTAGTAGGTAATAAGTTTTCTGAAATCAATTTTTATTGATTTTTCAATTTTCAATTCATCAAAACGAACGCAAAAAGCTATTTTGAACAAATTTATAATATATACCTTATGTTACTTTACTGCGCCGTAAAAATATGGAAAGAAAATAGCGACACTTTGCTGCCTCCGTAAAAACATGAAAATTACATTACTGCCGCCGTAAAAAAATGAAAAAATGGCGTTACATTACTGCCGCTTTGAATATATGTCAAAAAAGTAGGACTTTAACCTTTTCCCTGGTGGCAGTATATTTAAATTTAACAGCCGTTTGCCGAAAAAAATCTTTTTATTCGCCTACATATTAAAGTGTTACTTTATTACTGTGATTTGCGGCTTTAAAGTATCACTTTTCAACTATTTATTTTGTTGTCATAGCTACGTCCAAAAAAGTAAAAAGAATTTGTATTTGTTTAAATTCTATGAAAAATAAGAAATTTTATCAAAGCAACCCTCAAATTCAAAATTTCATTATCCAATTAAAATAGTTGTTATCATTTGTTGTCATAGCTACACAATGATTTGGAAAAAATAATAAATATTTTGTCAAAGGTTACTTGTTCCACATATTTTTATTATTTTTAAATTTATGAAAATTTATAATTTTAATTTAGAATAAACAACTTTTCTTAAAATATTTTGCTTGCGGCGAATAAAAAATAGTATATGATGCACGGACGTATACTATTTTGGACTTATTTTGGACTTAATGTGGGTGCAAATCTCGGCTAGCGCCTCGATTTGCAAACTCCACATCCGTCCAAAATCTTTCGCTTTACGTCCTAGCATCATAATGTACTATTTGTTTGTAAATCTTTTATTTAAATAAAAGCAGTGATTTCTAATGGTACACCAAAACGAGCAAAAGCTCTCAACAACAAGTGATGAAAATGTTACAGCAAAAATTAGGTTCAAGTTTTAATCAACATCAAACAAATATTTATTTTTGTTGAAATCATAAGAATCAATAAATAAACAATTAATTTAATTAATGTAATTAATTTAATTAAGTTAATTAATTTAATTAATTGAACTACCTTAATTAACTTAATTAATTTAACTAATTTAAATAATTTAATAAATTTAATTGTTTTAATTAATTAAATTAAATTAATCGATTTAATAAATTTAATTAATTTAATTAATTTAATTAATTTAATTAATTTAATTAATTTAATTAATTTAATTAATTTAATTAATTTAATTAATTTAATTAATATAATTAATTAATTAATTTATTAATTTTAAATCTTAATTAATTTTAAACATTAGTTTTAAATATTAATTAATTACTTTAAATTTAATTAATTTAATTAATTCAATTAGTTTAATCATTTTAATTAATTTAATTAATTTGATTAATTTAATTTATTTAGTTAATTTAATTATTTTAATTAATTTAATTAATTTTTTAAATTTAAATTTAATTAATTTAATTAACTTAATTAATTTAATTAATTTAACTAACTGAATTAAAGTAGTTAATCCGATTACTTTTATTACATTTTATTATTTTATTAATTATATTAATTTTATTAATTTTATTAATTTTATTAATTTTATTAACTTTATTAATATATTATTTAGTTGCACCAGTTAAAAAAAATTGTATTAAGTGAAAACCTTTGTAACCTTTATGGCCAAAACCACACCACCAAGTGATGTCACTCAACAACACTCAACACTCAACAAGCAAAAGTTTAAAGTTGTTTTTATAAATTTTGTTCTTCAAGTTTGTTATTGTCGCTTGTAATATTTATGATAAATTTGTTTGAAAATTTTAATCCCAACAATTTTAAACGAATGTTCATAAATTCTTCGGGGAAATGTTATTCAAAATCGTAAAGCTAGTTTGTATGGTATCTTCGCCTATTCAGAGAAGTTAATTTATAATTTATTATAATCAACATTTAACATGGATAACTTTGGATAGAAAATCACCAAAACGATTTGTAGATTAAAATATGTCCAAAAATTATTACCGACAACTGTGCTACTGCGGTTTAATTTTAAAAAACAAAAAACTAAATAAATTAAAATGGATGTCATCTTGAATTCATTACTTGGCAGATATAAGAAATGAAATTGAAACAATTCCAAAAATAAATATAATCTTCTTATTAAAATGTTGAATATATTGGAAAAAGAATTCTTTCTTCTAAGCTTTTATTTTTTTCAATATAACTATATTGTTTTAATAAGACGTTTTTATAGACAGAGTCTCAACGTAATTAAACAATAGTGCATTATGATGCTAGGACGTAAAGCTAAAGATTTTGGACGGATGTGGAGTTTGCAAATTGAGGCGCTAGCCGAGATTTGCACCCACATTAAGTCAAAAATGGCTTACGTCTGTGCATCAAATACTATTTTTTATTCGCCGCAAGCAATATATTTTAAAAAAATTTCTTTTTCTACTACCCAACTTAAAAAATCTACTTTCGATGTTTGTTCATTGCATCGAAAATTTCCTTTTCGTCACCAGTGATAAAAAAAACCTATACAAATTACTTTCGCACCTAGTGACGAAAGTAAATTTTTAAAAGCCATCTATTTTCTAATTTCTTAACTAAAAGAAATCATCCTAGAACACCCGTTAAGAGAATCAATTAATTGAATGAAATAATTTTTTAGTGTTAATTTGTCTTTCTTGGGAAGACGACGTTAATTATTTTTAGAATTATTTACGGACAATTTACATTAAAAATGTAAAAACAATATAATAGTTAACTATATAAGATTCCCATATTCTTTTTAAATAGTATGGTAACAAACAGTTGGTGCTAAGATATTTAAAAAAAAATTATTTCACCTATTTATTTAAGAAAAACGAAAACAAATATTTATTTACATAAAATATTTTACGTTGTTTTAAAATATATCAGGAATTTACGTAACGTCATTCCCATCCAAAAACTAAATCAAAACTGTTGTTTTTATTTTAGACTTGACTTTGTATATTAGACAACCGTCTTTAGTTATAAGCCTACTATGTTGAAGCGAAATGCAAAAAACAATAAACCTTTAAAGATGTGTTATTTAATGATTTTAGGGACTTTATAGACCAAATAGAATAAAATTATAGAATTTTGTAGTGTAAATAGAATAAATATATGTACATATATGTATACAGTTGACGATTTTTTTGTACGAAAGGACAATCAGGCTTGTAACTAAAGACGGTTTTATTTATAACATAAAAATTGGATAATTTATTCATATTGAGTCATCTATATTTTAATAGCAGAAATATAAATTTAAAGATTTTGGTTGGATGTTTATAATTTAAAATTTGAATTGTATGTAATTTTAAATGCTTAATAATTAATAATAGTTTTTAAAAAAGTAGTAGAAAAAGTACAGTTTTCTACTCGCCGAAAATCATATTTTGAATCTCGCGACCATTACCAACCTCGGCTGATAAACTGTCCTCTCGCTTCAAAATATGTTGTTTTCGGCATCGTTGAAAAATATACTATTATTCTAATTTAAAATTATAAATTTGCATAAATTGTAAAATAAAAATATGTGGAACAAGTTACCTTTGACATAATATTTGTTATTTTTTTCAAATTATTGTATAACCATGACAACAAATGATAACAACTATTTTAATTGGATAATGAAATTTTGAATTTAGGGGTTGCTTTGATAAAAAATTCTATTTTGCATAGAATTTAAACAAATACAAATGCTTTTTACTTTTTTTGGACATAACTATGACAAAAAAATAAATAGTTAAAAAGTGACACTTTAAGGCCGCAAATCACAGTAATAAAGAAACACTTTAATATGTAAGCGTCCTGTGAAAAAACTAATGTAAAACTACACCACAACTACAGAGAAAGTTCTAGGTAGTATTTCAAACACTCTTTGAACTACAGCCAAGTTGCACTTCGAATTCTTTGGTTAGTCAAGTTTTAATATTCAAGCCTGTTAATTCCGATCATTTTATTTGACATAGTCACATCGAATAAAGACATTTAAATGCTTGCCAAATAAGCAAAATATAGCAGCACTGTAATTTAATTGGAAAACAGATAGCAGGGAGTGAGCACGATAATCTACGGTAGTGCTTTACTCATATAACAAAATTGAGCGAAAACATTGAAACTAAAACTGCTTATATAGCTTACTGGTTTTATGTTTCTTTAATCAAATCTATTTGGATGAATGGTGCGATCAGCTAGCGGTCATCACTTCTACGATGATCAAGATACTGTGAAGAAAGAAAAAATGGGTTGACTGTTTACAGTCATATTTATTTCTGGTAGACAAAACTACAATATTACTCCAAAGGTAACAAAGCGAGATGCGTTTATATATAGTGTAAAACGCAAAGTAACACGTTGAAAAGAATTGTCACTCCGTGTCATACAAAAACCGTAGAACGTCTGCTGATATAGTAAAACCATTTGCTGTTGCTTGCTCGAAGAAACAAGCCTTCATATAACTCTATATCTACGCTTTAATCATTGAGGAAGATATTGCGTCCCATAATCAAGGATTATGCCACTATAGCTTCAGTGGGCAATTTCAATTTTTTGGTTTTAAACCATTCATTCAAGGTGTTAAGGTAGGTGTTAACAACAATAATGAGTTGCTCCAGGTTGTTTCCTGTCGCAAGCACCGTGCAGTCATCTGCATATGACGTGATGGTTATTCCTTCCGGTAGTACCGGTAAACTACTTAGGTAAGGTAGGTAGGTAAGGTAGCTTAGGTAAGTTTGAATAATGAAGGTAAGAGAACTCCACCTTGTGCAACTCCTTACCTGAGCACTCTCATCTTAGATCTAGAGTTATGGAACTCAACGTAGGTTTTATATGTGATAGGATTTGTATGTTTAGTTACCGATTATTTAACAAAAAAAAGTGAAAAACGAAAATAAATTGCGTCCATTGAAATCCTTAAAACGCATGTTTTTGTGGACATTGGTCTTAAAAGGTTTTTATGTCTTGTTGTGACACATATTTAATGCCTACTACACAACACAGTTTATTAGAAAAAAAAAATAATGCAGCAAAGTATTTTTAGAACTAGCAGAACTGTCAGTTTTTAAAATCTAATTAAGACAATAAATTGCAAATGGGGACACTGTTATAGTGCTTATGAGGCATCATGGTGGTGCTGCATCCGCACCAATTTCTTCTTATCTACAATTTTTTCTGCTACGAGAATTGCAGAAAAATATTTATTTCTTGGATATCAGATTCCATCCATTTTTTGGAAATTGAAAATGTGGATCATGCAATTTCGATACTACCTGGATGGTTTCAAATTCTCTTTATTTCAATGGTCTTCCCTATCAAGCAAAACATGAAAAAAACTTTTTATCTTTAATTTTGCCACAAAAATTTAATCAAATTGAACATGCTGTGACAAGGCAAAATAGTTACGGTTGCCTTCAATGGATGTAATGCTTTGGCCACTTACTCCTTAAAATCTATTACTTCGGTCTAAAAGACCTAAGTATTACATTCGTGAGCCAAAAATGAAATTCTTACCCCCACTTTTTGGTATTTCTCGACGTTTTAGGACCTACTGATTCTAAAAAAGCAAAAAAAATGTATGTTTGTCTGCCGGCTAGCCGGCCGTCACAACCGACGAAATCTAGAAAACGGGTGAAGGGATTTTAAAAATTTTGATTTCTAAAAATAAGTACACTGTTCGATAACTGTACCGGAAATGTGTCGAAAAAATCGTCAAGTGTGTCAAAACAAGGAAATATGCATATATTTTGCTTAAAAAACGTTCGTTTTAAGTGATAATGAGTAGGAACGAAGAATGTGGAGAAATCTTGATGGTCGGAATGGGTATGTGGGATCAAAAACTAGATTATTGCATTAGAAGTTTGTCAAAAAAATGTTGTCAAGTGTGTCAAAAAAATGATTTCATTTATTTTTTTAGCCAATTTTTTGGAGAAAAAAATGTAGCTGTTTGTATGACGTAAATATAATTGAACATGAAATTGGACATGGAAATTTTTGAATATGTTATAGTTTTTGGAATTTTGAAAAAAAAAATAGATTTTGTCAATATTTTTATATACTTTTAAAATTTTGAAAATAGTTTCAATTTTTGATTTTGTAATAATTTTTGGAATATTTTTAGAATTTTGAAAAAAGTTTGATTTTATTAAATTTTTACAATATTTTTGGAATTTTGAAAGAAATATGAAGTTGTGATTTTGTAATATTTTCTCGAAACGCTAAATGGAGAGGTTTTTGAGAAGTTTGCTGATTGTATAATCTTTTCACTAAATTATGTTAATTTATGATCTGTTATAATTTTCTGGCAACGTATTGATGTTTCGTGTTAGTTTTGTAATAAATTTCTATACAGAGATAAAAAACACATGTTACTTTAACAAAGAGTTTTATGTTTGATATACATCGCTGACCAAAACTAAAAACAATGTCCTCATAAAAGTGTTTGGCCGAAAATTATATCAAAATCCTTAACCCAGACCAAAGTCTTGATATCTCAGAGCTGTGTAATTTCAGCCCCTTCATATTTTTCAAACTAAATTCAATTATAGCTTGATGTTTAAAGTGTTGGTATAACAAAGACTAGTTCATCAAAAATTCAAGGTGTATACTAAATCTGTTGTTGGCGATTATACAATCATATCACAACGTTTTTATAAAGTCCACCTCAACATCATTGGCGATTTTTGGAAAACCAAAGATATTCCTACGGTCTTTTATCGTTATATACGCGAGAGTTTGTTCAATGTTCTAGATTCTGATATTTCCAGTTTGACAGATTCATAACAACCAGTTCCAAAAAGAAATGCATCCTAAAGTCAAGTTCCTTTAGGCGAGTCTAAAATCATATGCAACGACAATTTATTTTGAACAAATACTAGGTCTTTAGTTCTCCCTGGTTAAAGAACTTTTTTAGTGAAAACCTCCAACCTATTTCTTCAGAACTTAACTACGATCGATTGATCGATTTGCAGCTGGACACCCATATGTGTAAATAATTTTATCGTATCTACGTGTCGCCACAAAGTAAAGTACTTTAGGCAAACATTTATTTTATCTACTGGTGTCGATCGGTTAGTTGAAATGGGTAGATTTTTCACCTGGTAGTAATAACGCAGCTATTCCAGATTAGGCATGAGCTAAATCTTTGTCATTTCAAAATCGAATTGCTGCCATTAATAATGTTTCTTCTACCCTGTCATTGGCAGTTTGCTAATTATCCGTGCTAACCACCCTCAAAGGTCATTCGTGTTGGTGTTGTAATTCTGTTCACGACGCAATTTTGCATTGAAGCGGCAGTAGCAGATCCATGAATTTTCAAACAGTTGAGAACTTACAACGCAACGAATCCTTATCAAAGCTTTGCTGCGAAATGCACGTTCCTGTTTATATTTTCCTCGCGTTTTTTGAAGGCAAATATTTTCATTCATTTGAGGTTTATATTTTTCCCATGAACGAGAATGAAACAATGCACGAATTAAATTTTTATGTGACGTGTTGCACGCATAATTAATATATTCATCCCAGTGCCGGCCGTGGCATGTGTGGCAATGTGGCATGCGAAAAGGATGTGTTGGCACGCCGTTGACAATTCTCAATTGCAGGAACACCGTTGAACTTGGTTTATTTTCCATCCATATACGATGAAACGAGCATTTATCTTGATTGGGATGCATTGCGTACAGTCTCAATCAAGTAAGTTTCATTGAAAATGCTTGGCTATCTGTCCATTTTTTTTGCATTTGAGGCATTAAAATGCATTTCTACTTCCATTTAATGTGTAATACCTAAACATTTCCGAATGCGGCAGTGTTTTTAAAAACGCATAATTAACATAACAGTGAAGAAACCAGTAATTGTTTTAGTCAATGCTTTCAGAACTTGTTGCATGTTGGGAGCTGTGCGGAAAAGCGTGTTGTCCGTTTTCTAGATGTACTTCCAAAAAACTACAACTGAACGTCCTCATGTATGGCCGGGGCATAAAAGAATTTTCCATTAATGCATACTTGCATATACATGTTTCTTCCTGTCTGATGCTCTGCGAGTAAGTATATTTACACTCGACAATAATCGATTGATTTGCATTTTATGTTTTTATAAACTATAGAAATAATTGTGAGTCATCAATTTTAAATTAAATGAAATTGCAACTATATTTAAATATTTTATAACAGTTTTATATTTTACCGATATTACCAATTTTACCAATCTTACCGGTAATTTGACGGTAAAATTACCAAAAATATATTTTACTGGTAAATTTACATCTATAGTCATACCTCAATCATAGTTCGTTTCGACAAAATAATTATGATTAAATACGACATTGCTGGTTCAGTTATCCCTTATACTATTTTAAGGGGAGGAGGAGAGTGTTACGCGGTGCGTTATTGTTTTTTACACACAGTTGAAAAACTAACTGCAATTTTTAAAGCAGGTTTTGCAATATGATTTATGTAAAGCAAGTTATTATTGAATTACAAAGCAAATGTTGCATTAAAGCTAATTTTAATGCATATCTATAAACTTTAAAACAACTCTTGCAGTCTTGCATTGTAATGCCCACAATTTGATGTGATATCTAACCGGTAGCATTTATAAGAAGATCTACATCCACTCCAGAACAAGTTCAGGTTCTGTACCGGTGGATTGAAAGGAATGTAGACTTTGGTAGTTAACGGTTACAGCCTACTAACAGTAAAAGCTACGTTCCTGCTCAATCACCACACTCTTCCATTATCTTACTTATAATATGACTACTCTTCATTTTTCATTAACTTTTCAATCACTCCATAACAACAAAGCTTAGATTCTCATCAATACACTACATTTTATATTGTCATAATTAAATAGATCCATATCATAAACAGATCTCTACAAAGAATCTGTTAATCGCTCCTCCAACTATATTATGATTTTCCGAAATCAATATTGTTATACATTCATCATAACATTATCGTTTTCCTTTATTTTTATCTGTTAAAGCAAACAAATAAATGCGAATACGAAAACTCTAAATAATTGCATTAAACATTTCTGTTAATATTTATTGACACGACCTGATATTTTTTTGGTTATATCGGTTTGACGTTACATATTTGTATTTCTTTTGTTTACGAACAATTTTAATTGTTTCCTCTCTTTTTAATGAGAACAACCGAAACAAAACAGTTGATGCATTTGGTTCTCTTCTTTCATTTTTTTGGACAAGTAACAATTAGATAACAAAATGCAATATTTTTAACCGGTTTTCTTCCTGTATATTAATCAAGAAAGAAGATGATTGTGAATATCTTTTGTAGGTTATTTTTGGAAAACGTAAATGAAATGGCAACATAAATGTTTCAAGTAGCCGATTTTTTTACTCGTTCATTTATTCTATTATAGATAATATAAATATTAGGTTTAAAACATACGAGTGCAGTTCGATTTTGTTTTTAAATCAAAAAATAATTAATTAAAATTAAGAATTAGTACGCGTTTGATATAAAAATAAAATCAATTAAATCAAAGTTCGCGATATATTTTGAAAAAAATAAAAATTATAAATTAAGTTGTCGAGTATATTCAAATAAAATAATTATTGAATTTTTACTTGGGTCGTGTTTAATATTAAACCAAAAAAAAACAAGGTAAGTTGTGCAAGCTCAGAGTGTTACGAAAGTGCATTTTTTGCTTTTAAGTGAATTCGTCTTTGTTCTAGCGAAAAGAAAAATGTCGTGTTTTGAAATATATGAACAAAAATATTCATTAAATGTTGTGCATAGTTTCTATATGGTGATTTGAAATAGAAAAAAAAACAAAAGTTTTAAAACAAACGAAGAACAAAAAAATAAAACCGGTGTATTGTTACAAAAACGGCGGCCGGAACCAAGCTGGTCAAGCGCCGTTGATTGGGGTGAGTACGTCCCATATTAAGTTACACCTTTTATATTGGTACGTGGAATGTGCATCCGCACGTTGGCTGAGTATCTATATTCGAATATCTGTATCTTTATTCGTTATTGAAATCATTATTTCACCATTACATGAATATGTGCTATTGAGGAAGTGGCACACTACGATTGATTATAATTATTGAAGGTCTTCACGTCCACTATATTGTTCAGGTTACCGTTATTTAAAAATACGACACTCATCAAATTGCAAGCAGAAGAAAACAATTCCATTTTTCTCTTATACTTGTTTCGGATTGGGATTTGAACTATCCTCATCAATGCCATGGTTCGAATGCGTTTTGGCAGACACGCTATCCAACTATTCTACCGACCCGATCGTATTGCACAGTTGAAATTGCATCATTATTTAACTACTTTTAAGTTGAATTTTTCTCATTAGGTATTGCTGTTTTTTGTAATTCAATTAGCCAATCCTGGGGTATTTAGTCTACTGATGAGTGATGAGGATAGTTCGAATCCCAATCCGAAGCACGTACAAGAGAAAAATGGAGTTTTTCTCTGAGAAAAATCCAAAAATATACTTTTGAATAAAAAAATTCAAAATACTTAATTGCTTGAGTTTAAGTGCTCAAAAAATCTCTAAAAACTATTAACCTGTTTAATGTACAGTAACATAGTCTTTCGTATAAAGTAAATATATATTCAAATAACATCTAGAATGATAATTAAACATTAGGCTGCGCCAATATTAAGCAGTGATTACAAGAAAAGATAAATGGATCAACTAATTTTAATACAAAAATTATCCGAAGTATTGATATATTTTTATGTCAATAATTTCAATACTACATTGGTTTGTATGAATTTAAAAACAATATTTTTGTTTCTGTAAATCCTGTAAAACATGTTATACATAGAAAACAATTCCCAAAACAGAAGAATATTCTAAGTAGATTGGCAATTGCCATATAATTAAACATTTTAGCGGCAATAAAAAACTCAATTAACTAATTTTAATGATTTTAATGTTTATCCAGATGTTAAATCAAATGAGCCATAGAAACAAGATACTTAAAAATATCTTTTTTCTCAAAAAACAAGATTAAATTAACATCAAAATATAATGGATTTTTAAATTAGTAGCTACTAGGTCATTCAATAAGTCCGTAGGATGACACATAGATGGCGTTACTAGAATTTTTTCCATATGATTTTTATTTAGTACTAACCTTCAAACGATACGTGTATAAATTTGACAGCAATCTGACTATTTATTCGTGAGTTATAGCATTTTGTGTGAAGCAACTTTTGTTTTTGAAAAAAAATGGAAAAAAGGGAATTTCGAATTTTAATAAAGTATTGCTTTTTGATGAAAAAAAATACAGTGGAAACCAAACAATGGCTTGATAAAAATTATCCAAACTCTGCTCCATCGAGACAAATGGTAGAGAAGTGGATGGCTGAATTTAAATGTGGTCGTACCAGCACAAAAGATGCAGAGCGCAGTGGACGCCCAAATGAGGCTGTTATTCCAGAAAACATAAAAAAAATCCACAAATTGGTTATGAACGATCGCAAATTGAAGGTGCACGAAATAGCTGACATTGTAAAGGTAGCAGATGGTAGTGTTTTTACCATTTTACATGAACATTTGGGTATGCGAAAGCTCTGTGCAAATTTGTTGCCGCGTGAGCTCACAGTCGACCAAAAACAACAACGAATCGATGCTTCGGAGGAGTCTTTGGCACTGTTAAACCGCAATAAAAGGGAATTCTATCGTAGATATGTGACAATGGATGAGACATGGCTTCACAATTACACACCAGACAGTCAGCTGAGTGGACAGCAGTCGACGAACCGAATCCAAAGCGAGCAAAGACGCAACAGTCGGCCGGTAAGGTGATGGCGTCTGTATTTTGGGATACGAACGGAATAATATTCATCGACTATCTCCAAAAAGGAACCACCATCAACAGCGAGTATTACTGTGAACTTTTGGATCGATTGAAGGCTGAAATCGCAAAGAAACGGCCACATTTGCAAAAGAAAAAAGTGTTGTTTCACCAAGATAATGCACCGTGTCACAGATCGATGAAAACGATGGCAAAATTGAATGAATTGGGCTTTGAATTGCTTACCCACCCACCATATTCTCCAGATTTAGCCCCCAGCGAATTTTTCCTGTTTTCAGATCTCAAGAGAATGCTTGCTGGAAAGAAATTTAAGTCCAATGATGAAGTAATCGCTGAAACTGAGGCCTTTTTTGACGAGAAAGAGAAATCGTACTATAGAAGTGGTATAGAAAAGTTGGAAAATCGCTATACTCGTTGTATCGCCCTCGAAGGCAACTATGTTGAATAAAAAAATCGAGTTTTGTCAAAATGTTGTTTTTTTCTTACTTATCCTACGGACTTATTGGTAATAAACATAAAATGGTTAAAGTTTTCTTTAAACGATTAAAAGAAAATTTCAAGCTTTATATGAACAATTTCTGTCATTTTTTCTTATTTTAGAATGATGAACAAAAAGGTCGTCATTGTAACGATATTAATGAGAAATCATCCACATCGATCGAGACTGTTGTTTTTTTGTTGCTAAACATAACAAACCATTTTCATCAATTCTATTTAAACGAAATCGAACATCATCCTAAAATTACAACATAATCTAAAATTAAAATCAGAATAAAAGAAAAAAATATTTTTTTAGTTTTTAAATTTGAAAATGTTCAATTTCTGTTGTTTCATGTCAGATAAAATACCTGAAAAAAGCTTGTATGAAAAAACATAGAACACCAAACAAGAGAATCAAAGTAAAATCTATTTTGTAGAAGAAAATATTAAGTTTAATTCCTTTTTAAAAATCGTATGTTGTGTTAGCTTATCCTTAACATGTTTGTGTCACGTAAATGATATTATATAAATTTTTTTGATTTTCAATTTAACAGTGTTTGATCTAGTTGATGTATTTTATGTATATTCTCGGTAAAGTTTAATGTTGTCTTAACGAACATATTTTTTTAAATTAGCTTGGATTAAGCTTGAATAAGAAATAACAGAAATAATAAAATTGTCTAGGTAGCAGTAGTGAACTAATCACACTTTACATAATTAATATTGTTAATTATAAATATAAAGAAAAACTTCATCAAACTTTTCTCAAAATATTTAAAATAATTGTTTTAATTTTTTCTAAAATCAATGTGCAACACGCTTTTACATTAAACAACAAGTAATAAACAAAAATATTGCCATGGTAACAGTCTGTGACACATGATAAAAAAACAAAAATCAAAACATATTCAGAAAGAATTTTTAATACTGTTATTGCTTTTGACTTCTACAAGCGAACCAATATTAGGGGTCGATTTGTGACATATTGCGGAATGCACCACTTTTCTGTCAATAATTTATTTTTGCTTTCCTTCGTCCCAAGTTGCCGAATTCCAAATGTACTTGAACATTTATTTTGGAAATCTTGTGACATTATATCCATTTTCACGGTTTTTCCAATTGTTTTCATTTTGCAAATTGTGCAAACCCCATCACGCGCAGCGATGCTTCTACTCTATTGCATCATTGGATATTATTACTTTGATTCAACAATCACATGTACATCAGGCGCAACGATTTCTTTTTTATTATATTGCCTTTTTGTTTGTGTACAACAATCGCCGTTACTATTGGTGCAACGATTCGTTGTTTTATTGTAATGATTTTATATATTATTCACTATGATTGGCTAGTAAGGAGGAAGCATGAAAAGTTGGATTAAATTCAAATAATGGGGGTGAGTTAAACATTTTAATTTTTAAATGTAATAATTCTATTTGATGGGTGCGTATAATGGTCTTGGGTCCTCCTACTTTTGGGGTCGTCAGAGTTCCTGTTCTTTGGTCATAAGAATCCGTATTTTTGTGAAACTTTTGCATGCAATTCAGCATTTGTGATGAGTTGAGAAAAAGTCTAATCGAACTCACAGACTGCACTAGTCGGAAATTTAAATCTCAAGGCACGCAATTCCTGTAATGTCCCTGATAGTGATTCAACTATCAGGAATATACAGGTTCATTACAAGTACCGTGGTGCTGTATTCTGCTTCTAATTCTGGTTCTCACAAAATCAATCGCTTTAAGACATTTTATGGATTCTGTCAGTACGACATAATGGGATCTTGATAGTTTGGTTATTTGCAGTTTAAGCTATGACGAATTTGATTTCATCTGACCACCGTTGGTAACGATATTTATAAAAAAACAACGAAATCAGCAACACTGCAACAGCAACAAAGAATCAATTTGAAAGTTCTATTAGAATGTATCAAAGAAAAAGTTTCATTTATAGAGAATAACCCAGAATTACAGCGATTAAATTGATATGCCACCACCTCACCCCCAACCAAAACATTTGCTTATTTTTTTGTAGCGTTTTGTAAGAAGGTTTGAATAAAATAAAGTACAATGTATAAAATTCCGTTATGTACAAAACAGTCACAAATCGAACCTTCCGAATCTAGACAGTAGACATTTGCAGTTCCAAAAACATAACTAAAAAAAATTAAAAAGATTACATCGGTATGAAAGACCTAAGTATTACATTCATGAGCTAAAAGTGAAATTCTTACCCCACATCTTTGACATTTCTCGACGTTTTAGGACCTACTGATTCTAAAAAAGCAAAAAAAATGTATGTCTGTCTACCGGCCAGCAATGGCCAGCACAACCTACGAAATCTAGAAAACCGCTGAACGGATTTGAACATTTTTTTCTTCTAAAAATAGTTTAGTCAATGGGAAGAGCCGAAAGGACGATGAATTTGGAGAAATCTTGATGGTCGGGATTGGTATGTGAGACCCAAATCAAAATTATTACATTATAAGTTTGTCAAAAAAATGTTGTCAAGTGTGTCAAAAGAAAGATTTTTATTTATTTTTTTACCCATTTTTTGGAGAAAAATAAAATTAATAATTTGTATGACATGAAATTTTATTATTATTATAGAGCATTATACGTTTATAAGTTTGTCAAAAAAATAATGTCAAGTGTGTCAGAAAATGATTTCATTTATTTTTTAGTTAATTTTTTGGAAAAAAAGTAGCTGTTTTTATGACGTAAATGTAATTGAAAATGAAATTGGATATGGAAATTTTTTAATTTGTTATAGTTTTTGAAAAATTTTTGGAATTTTGAAAAAGTTTGTATTTTTGATTTTGTAATAATTTTTGCAATATTTTTAGAATTTTGAAAAAAATAGAATTTTTGAATTTTATATTTATTTTTAGAATTTTGAAAAAAGTTTCATTTTTTGATTTTGTAAGAATTTTAGGAATATTTTTAGAACTGAAAAATTTAAAATTTTTGATTTTATAATAATTTTTGGAATTTTGAAAAAAATTTCAATTTTTGATTTTGTAATTATTTTTGCAATATTTTTAGAATTTTGGAAACAGTTTGAATTTTTGGAATATTATTGGCATTTAGAAAAAGTTTAAATATTTGATTTTATTCTAATTTTTGGAATATTTTTGGAATTTTGAAAAAAGTTTCAATTTTTGATTTTGTTATAATTTTTGCAATATTTTTAGAATTTTGAAAAAAATAGAATTTTTGAATGTTATATATATTTTTAGAATTTTGAAAAATGTTTCAATTTTTGATTTTGTAAGAATTTTTGCAATATTTTTAGAATTTTGAAAAATTTAAAATTTTTGATTTTATAATAATTTTTGGAATTTTGAAAAAAGTTTGAATTTTTGATTCTGTAATAATTTTTGCAATATTTTTAGACTTTTGGAAGTTTGAATTTTTTAAAATTTTAGGAATATTATTGGAATATAGAAAAAGTTTAAATATTTGATTTTATTCCAATTTTTGGAATATTTTAGAATTTTGATAAAAATAGAATTTTTGAATTTTATATATATTTTTAGAATTTTGAAAAAATTTCAATTTTTGATTTGGTAAGAATTTTTGGAATATATTTAGGGAATATATTTTTTTTTTTTTTTTAGTTTTAAATTTTTGATTTTATTATAATTTTTGGAATTTTGAAAAAAGTTTGAATTTTTGATTTTAACAATTTTTGAAATATTTTCAGAATTTTGAAAAAAGTTTGATTTTATTTAATTTTTACAATATTTTTGGAATTTTGAAAGAAATATGAATTTGTGATTTTATAGTATTTTCTCGAAAAACAAAATGGAGAGGTTTTTGAGTAGTTTACTGAGTGTATCATCTTTTCACTAAATTATGTTAATTTATGATCTGTTATAATTTTCCGGCAACGTATTGATGTTGCGTGTTAGTTCTGTAATAAATTTCTAAACAGGGATAAAAACATACTTGTACTTTAACAAAGAGTTATGTTTGATATACATCGCTGCCTAAAACTAAAAACCATGTCCTCATACTAGTTGTTTGCCGAAAACTATATCAAAATCCTTAACCCAGACCGAAGTCTTGATATCTCAGAGTTGTAAGATTTCAGCCCATCCATATTTTTTACTTTGGAATACAAATAAAATTACTGACACCTAACAATCCCATTTCAGCTCGTAACATAAATTCAAAAACATCTAATTCGTATTTTTATAACTTAATTAAGATATCACCATTAAGGCAGACACCAACTGATGCCTATAGACATAATTTTAAATTTAGTTTCGAATAAAATGTGAAATCTCCTCGCAGAAAAATCCATTAAAAACGAAAAAACTATAAAGAAAAAGATAAAATAAAATTAAATTAAATTAATTTAACAAGCACAACTGCTGCAAATATACGATCCTTGCAAAAAAGAATTGCGTTCAATCAAATTAATTAACGTACCGAGGAAAATGACATAAAAAACATATTTGTTCCGTGTTGTAGCTTTTATGTTTAATCTAAATAAAAAACATGCGGCACACATATTTTTATGAGGACAGTTACATTTCAACCCCTCATCATAAAACTGCTTCGAAGATAAAAACACCATTATAATCAAATTACGGGATTTTTATTAAGTGTCTTTCGACCGTAACACATAAAATGTTGTCACATGAACAACAAACAAAACACTAAATCTGTCCTTCCCGAAACAATTTTTCGACCAACAAACAAAAAAAATGAAAATTTAATGGATACCGAGATAAGCTGGAAATAATTTTTTTTCTAGTGAAATAAATTTAATGTTTTCGTTACATGTATGCTTGAAATAAAAATGTTTTGTTAATAAATTTATGTAATAAAAGGAGCAGGAATTTAAAATATCCAGAACTAGTGTATAGTCGCTATATAGGAAAATAGATTGAAAAAAAAAATATTTTCCTTTTGGCGATTTGAATCACATATTTGGTTTTATATAATTTTATTTAAATTTATTACAATATTTTATGATTTATTAATAGTTTATTTAGACATTATGTTTGCTTATCAATTATAACCTTAGGTTAATTAATTTGTTCGGGTTTTGGTGTTTCGAATTTTTTTGTTGTAAAAAATTTGTTTCATAACTGATGGGAGGGATTTATTTGTAACTCTTAGTGGGATTACCATTTGATAAACAAAATCCTCTGATTTGGTAAAGAAACATAACGATAATGAGGGCACGTAGTTATCCTTTTTTCCACTTAAGTCAATCAACTGTTTGTTGTTTTTTTATACAAAATGGAAATTTATATTTTTTATGTAGAATATTTTATTTCGCTTATGATTCTTGTAAATTTGAAGCCATTAAATAAAACCCAATTAGTTAAGAGGTTAGATTATTTTATATTGAAGAGAAAAGGGTCTAGCCTTCATTGCAATTCGTATAAAATATCTTAAGTTACGAACAAACAAAAGTCGAATAACAAGCTTTTAGATATCGCTCTCATAAAGAAAAACTGTTGTTGCAGGAACTGCTAATCAATTTACAACTGGAAACATAGTCAACAATTAACTGATGTAATGTAAGATAATTAAAGTTATTCAAGCCTGGAAACTCAATTGAAAAACCAATATCAGGGAGAGAGAAAAAGGCAACGAGAGTAGTGAGCAATGGAAAGAAATATTAAATCTGACATCATAATAAATCTAGCACCATAGTCACGCGGCTTTGCACGTTGTAATCAGACCGATCTGGATTACGGTGTAAACATTTGGTGGAAAATTTTTGTAGCACACTTGTATTCTAGAAAAAGTGCAAAATAATGGTCTGCACATTCTACTGTTTGTTGTGCTAGATAGACATATTGAATTTAACACAGCTGTTTGACTACAATTCGCCCAAACTATGCTTTGAAAGGGATTTCACTACAATACAACTGGCAAAGAAACCTTGCAGACTTGGTGAAGACTCATGAGGAAAGTAGCCATATATCCTTCGGACAAGGCTTTGGATTCAATCTGCAAGCCTTATCTTTAAGTGTATTCTTGGACCATGAAGGCTTGGTGGTGGGAGACTCAGCGGGGTGAGGAAAGTATATTCACAAGTCTATTAAATATTTACCTCTCCTTTCGTTTTCAGACCACCTGCTGTTGTTCAATTAGTCATTTTTTTCGTGAATTGTTTTGCTGCGTCATTTAATATAAATTAATACAACATGTTCTGTGTTATGTAGAATCTGCTTAAAAAAATAGAATTGTTTTCGGTAAAAGAGAAATTTTCTCTTAATGTTTATTGAGATGATAGGGGAAATTGCAATCGTTGAAGGACATGAGATGGAAGGTCGATCTGTATCTAAGCGATCAAATTATTTGCTCACGGTCATTATGTAAATTTAAATTAAAAATTTACATAATGACCATAATCAACTAATTTGATCGCTAATATTATACAGATCGAACTTCAATCTCCAAACATTAAGGGTCGATTGTATGAACGCGAATAGAAGATATATGCTCGGATATAACGTCGTTTGTATTGTATATGAATCAAAATAGAATAAAAAATGTATCCTAGAATTCTGTTCTATCCTCTGTTTTATTCTCTATTTTTCTTGTATAAAAAATTGGATAGAACAATTACTTTTCTTTTCTTCACATGCGCATAGCAGAATAATTTTGATTTGAATTTGTGGTTATTTTGAATTTAAATATGTGCGTTTCTAAAATTAGTTTTTCGGCAAACGGCTGTAAAGTTTAACTTTACTGCCGCTAGAGAAGCTAAAATCTTACTTTTTAGCAGGCAGCTGCAAAAGTAACCCCATTTTTATTTTATCTGCTGGCGGCTGTAAAGCAACTTTTATATTTTTGCGGCGGCTGTAAAGTAATTTTCATATTTTTACGGCGGCAGTAAAGTAATTTTCATATTTTTACGGCGGCAGTAAAGTAAAATAACATGATATTATTAATTTGTTCAAAACAGCCAAATTCTGTAACTGTGAAGTGGGGAAGTGATAAGTTTTTATCACTTCACTGCAAAAATATCTAAGTGAGGGAAGTTTTAAAACCATAAAGTTAACATTGACGTTTTCGTTGGCATTGAAATGAAATCGTTTCTTTTGTTGTTATTGATATTATGTCAAAAAACAGCATAACGTCAATGCGATTTGATTTTTAAACATTTCATTTCTAAATTAAATGCAGATTAATTTTACAAATTTAATTGCTAAAATAGTTATATATATTCAAATTTGTAAAAATTTACGTTTAAATTGTGTTGAAACTTAAAATAAACATTTAATGTTATGTATATTTGACGTTTGACAAAAATTAATGATAAAATCGAAATGAAGAAATTTTTAACTTTTCACCACTTCACAGTTACAGAATTTGGCTGCAGCTTGCATTTCAGTTCATTTTAATGAATTAAAATCAATAAAAATTAATTTCAAAAAATTTATTACCTAAAACATATTTATAAAAAATTTGATGCTTTAATTTCATATTTTTAAATAAATTTAATCGTTTGCCGAAAAAATAGTGTATTGAATTCAGAGCTAAAGTGACTTTTTGTGTTTCGTCTATAATTGTCGGCCTCCCTACGGTCGGCCGCCAAACTATAGACTCAACACAAAAAGTACAACTTTAGCTCCCAATTCAATAATATACTATTTTTGATATAAATTAATCTTCTTCTTCGTCTTCTCTATATATATAAAATTGAAAGTATATGAGTTTGTCATTTATGCATTAATACACCCTTCATCCGATTATCATGAAACTTTGGGAATTTGTTGTGTACACTTGCGCATAATGAACAGACAAATTTTTTTTAAATGGAACCCCAGGGCCATTATAAATATCTTAAGGGGTTCTGCCTAAATGCTGATAATAATTTAATTTAATTTTTCTTTAAATATCGTTTCATACGGTTAGATTCCTTTGATCAAAGTTTTTATTGTTGAACATAATTTAATGAAATTGAAAAATGAAATCTGAAACATTTACATTTGTGTATCAAATCTATATGTATTGGAATTTAACACATCACGATGCTACAAATTAAATATGTTGTTGATTTGCAATGGTTTGTAATACATGTTTTTAAAATTAAGTGAAGATAGTTGATACTATCGATTATATCGAGTTAAAGCGATAGTTTGATGAGTCAGACTTATTGCCCTTTTTCGGGACCGGTTGGATATTAGTCAGTTTCCACATTGATGAGTAAAGAATCGAGCTTAAGGACAAATATAAGAGACTAATAAGTGGGTAGACCACAGTATCAGTAGTGGACTAGCTGATCCGTGGTATCACAATGGAGCTATTCTGATCTAAGTGTGTCATCGGCTCGGTTGCAAAACATGTTTAACCCTGTCGATCACTTATTTAAGTAAAATTTAAATATTATTTAAAATATGCATTTTTAACGAGTTATGTTCAGCAGATCAATAAGCGCTATTGCATCGTTTATGCAATATCGTCAAAAATATAAACATATTCTAGCTCCTAGATCCATCTTGATATTTCTAATTTTTTAAATTAAATTTTAACGAAATGTTTTCGAAATTAACTGAAGCACGAAAAAATCAGAAAAAAAATTGAAAGGAAAAGATCCAAAATAAATTGGGACTCTGACAACTGTCAACAGTCAACGGTTCAGGTTGACAATCAATAGCAAGGATAGATAAGTATTTTAAAAAAATTAGTCGACCCTCAAATCGTACCACTCAACTTTGATTGTGATGTGGCAAATTATAAAAAAAATACCTAATGGGATGTGCTTAGCCGTAAGGGATGTGTGCTTTAACTAAAATTACCTTCATAACAAGACTGTCTCCCTCTAACGCATAAAATGAAGTGGGATGTGAGTCGAAAGAATCTGATTTGGATCTCTCTGCAAGTCAATGCTCAAGCTAGAGAGGTATCGAACCCACAACGGTAGTCAAAAATCGCAAACTCTTCACCAAGTAAACCGGCCACAAGAACTAATTATGACTAATAAAAACTAATTAATTTTTTTAGGTAGCAATGTAGTTAGAAGAAAATAAAAATAAAGTTTTGGAATTTACAGGGAGGCGATAGTTTCACTGAGTTTAGACTTCCAAAAAAGTGATCTCGGTTTTAATACGTACAACCCAATTAAAACTTGTCAAACAAGAGCAGGGGCCGATTGTTCGCCGATTTGTCTCCTTCACGTAAAAGCTATGAAAAAGACAAAGACTCTATCAAAGACGAAAAAATAAAAATAATGAAAATCAGGTTTAAGCTTTCAACCAAGAAAAATTGTTCGATCCATGATTTATGGTGAGGACACGCAGATTTCGTATATCTTTAAAATGGTATAGTATAACCCGTTCCGTTTGGGAACCACATCTTCCAGTTCGAAGCGTTACCTACTAACTTTAGCATTTTGGATTCAATAAACTTCAGGGATATTTTAGCAGGTATAAGGCTTTCAGCACCACTAGAGACAAAATTACGCCGTAACACAGTGTCATCGAGCTTAAAATTATTCATTCTAAAGCTCATAAGATTTATAGCTTGTGTTGCTATACACTACAAAAAAAAAGTTTCCACAGTTAAAACAACAATTCAAGTTCGGATTTTATTTAAACAAATTAGGAAGTATTGGGAATTTACCACGCTCAAAGATTGTTGTTTCCATCAATTGTAGCGAGCTCATAGGCCAACCCAACAACGCATAATATAGTGAACAGTTAATTGTTCAGAGCGATTTAGTGTGTTTGTCATCCATAAAAGCCTCAATCCCAACCGGACACTTTGAATTATTCGTTCCGTCGCATGACCATGTCGTATGCCATGTTTTGCTAAGAAAGGTTTAAATTCTTTAGAAACTGGGTTCCATTGTCCGACACCATCACATGAATAAATTTGTGGTCAACAGATGGCAAATTGGTTCGACCGTCAATTACCGCAAAGGAAAAAAAGTGGATACTTGGTCAAAAATCCCTTTGGATGGGATTCAACGCTAAACATATTGATACGATCAATAAAAAAAGCCAAAAATTTGAAGATGATGGGTTCTTGCGACGCTGACGTTCACTAAAGTAAATTCCTCGAGTAACCACACGTTCCAAACTTCACCTTCTGTAGTGCAGGGATATCGATTTCCAAACATATTAGTTCTAAATTCTATATAATCAATTTTATCTCAAACCACAGGGTGAACCAACTTGGTGTAACGTAACGTGTAAATATTGTTGAATTTTATTATGTTACCGGAAGATTAATATTATTGCAATTATTGCAATACAAAGAGTAAGCCTTCAGCATTTTAATACTGCGACGGCTCTCAGTGCAAATATGATAGATGATTAATGACCCGTTTTGAGGAGGCCGCAGTGACGACCCAGAAACACATGTTGCTTGACCTATTCGCATTGAACTAGCTGTGGATGTTATACGAGTCAGTTTCCACCCGAACCCATTCAATTAGGCTTCTCAAGAATATGAATATCGCTACGATGCTTTCTAAAAGTTAATCTGAGGATGTTTTTCTATAAACCATATAAAACAATTGGCTAAAGAATATTCAACAAGGGATGCCCGATAACGGCTATAATTTGTAAACAAATTCATTTTGCTTGAGACAGAAAATTTCATCTTTTTGAACAATTTTTTTTAGAGCGATGAAGAACACTTTCATTTAAATGTGTATGTCGATAAACAAAAATGCGGCATTTGGGGTACGAAGAATCGGAAAGCAATACATCCGAGACAATTGCGCCCTCTCAGATGCACATTTTGGTGTGGAATTATGGCTGATAGAATTATTAGTCGGATTTTTTTCGAAAATGTAATTTATAGTCATCCCACCTAATTTAACACATTAAATTACCGATTTAGATTCAAAGTATTCATCGTCAAATTTGTAGTTGTATTTAAATAAAAATCTAGAAATAACGAGCTCGACCTACTTACATACGTAAACAAATAAAATATTTCCGTAATTTAAATTAAATTTTCATACAAAAAAGTCGTTTAATTACTAACAGAATGCTCAGCTTTTTTGACAAAAGGAAATTAGAAATTGTTTTTATAGCTACACTAAAATTATTTGTACCATTTTCATTCAACTGATATAATCACAATTAAGTTTTTTTATACGAGTAACTGCAATAAAAGAATCAAGGTAGTAACAACATAACATACATAAATTTAATAAGAAAATTTTTTATCCGAAATTAAATGAAGGAGGAAACCGGTTCAAGAAAACTAAAACTATCTTAAAAGTTATAGTAAACATTAACAGATAATGGGTTTTTTTTTTGTTTTATGTTCGTTAGTTGAAATTCGGATATAAAAAAGTTTGTAATATCAACAGTAAATTGATGTTATCTGTGATATATAAAATTTGTAAGGGTTTAGGTAAGGTTTGAGTCGCCAAAATTCAGACAAACAGAAACCTAAATATATCAAAACTAAACAATGTTTTCGAAAATTATAATAAATTATGTTCACATTAGCGCCAGGGAATATCAAATCCAAAAATCAATTTATTTCCTAAAACTCAACAAAATTTCACACTTTTATTATTAATTTATATAAAAAACGTTTTCGGCTTCGAAAAGTATGAACCCTATTTCAAATCCAATAATATTTTGTAATCAAATTTCACCAAAAAAATGTTTCCAAGTTGAATAAACTCCATTTCCATATAACTCAAAAAATCCTTTTATAGTCAACATAAAAAAGCTTTATATTTAGTGGTGTCATACAATTAAAGCTCTTTGTAGCTTTTAAAAATATTTCACAAATGTTTTCTCAGTTAAAAATATTTCCCGCACTCAAATTTTCATTTTAACTATTTTAGTACATCGCAAAAGCTTATGAAATATTTAGAGCATTACAAATGCATCCAACACTAAAAGTGGTTTGAGTATTGGGTAAATATCATTTCATTGTATAATAAATTTTCCTCGAATTTACGTAGAGCTTTAAACTGAACTTTTCATTTTTGTGACTATTGAAAAGCTTTTATATTTCCATTTTGAGCAAATATTATTCAGCTAAATTTTTAGCATAAATTTTAGTTTAGTCAAACTCAAACTCAAAAGCTTGTCAATTTTGTTTCAAATACACTTACACATATAGAGTCTTCATACTCCTACAAAATTAATGTTGATTACTTCCCCACATAAAGACACAGTCTTACAGTTAACATTTGTGATATAATACACAATATTTGCTGCAGGACCGTGTCTCTAGATGAAGTTTTTTTATTAATTTGTAAGTTTCAACTAGATTCTACAATCTACATTACCAGCACCTCAAAAAATAAAAACACTTTCGTTACATTACTTTCACTCTTTCTACAAAAAAAAAGAGAGAATAAAAGTGAAGAAAGAAAAAGCATTAAAAATACATCAAAATGCACAAAAAATAAAAATTTCATTTTCATCATTTGGTTCAATTTAAGCTCGTTTTGAAACAAACAGTTTGAAAACAACAATAAAAACTTTAAGGATTTTCTTAACATTTCGTCTATTGTGGAACAATTTTTTTAGTTTGTTATTTTTCAGCTACTTTATCCCTATATATTATTACAAAGGGAAAAAAACGATGAACATAGTGGAATAAGAAGTAGCAAAGGATTTGAATAAATTTGCATTTGAATTTATAGAATCGTCTAAAATAGCTTATACTTACACGAATTATATATTTTTTTTTTACACTTTTATAAAAAGTTTTCTATTCTATTTTGTGTTTTGTGGATGAGATTTTTTTGGGGTTTTGTTGTTATTAAATTTTGATGGTGGTTTGTTAGAACTTTTTCGTATATAATCTTCGATAGTGGTTTGCAATCAGTTAATGTTTTAAAAATAATCGAAAACAAATGAAATGAAAAATCACTATCTAACGATTCGTACAATTAATTATATATACCGAGATTTTCATGCTAGGATGGATAGCGATATTTTTACTCCAATCAAATTATATAATAATGATGCGAGTCTCGATTCGAGACTCAAAGCCATACTGTCAAAGCCATACCTTATCCAGTAGTGTGTAAAAGTATTGACATTTGAAGGTACTATTTTTTGTCGCTAAGAAAACGCTCCTGCCAATGGTCGATCTTCTTCTCCATTATTGTGACTGGCCAAACAAGATGACTAAGGAATGTTCCAATTCGTAACTAGGTATCCGGTATTTATCGAGATCCAATTTCGATGCTTTGCCACTAACAATTGTTTCGGTAAGAAACAATATGTCAGGTTAACTTATTTCGATGTAGTGATGAACCTCGTTTAGATTCGAATTGAGACCTCTTATGTTGGTGAAGTCAATGCTAAGCTGTTGGTTTACTCTGCTGCCATTTTGTTGAGACAAAGACTTATCCTTTGACATTGCAGGTATAGATACTGAAATTCGACCAGGTATAAATACTGAAATTCGCCTAAATTTCAACACTACACAGTACAAAAAAAAACTGGGAATCTCTGTCACAAAAACACGATAGCAGGTTTCATGCAACAGTTGCACGATGAGGGAAAAGAAAAAAAATGGGGACACAAAAGACACTAACAAAACTCGAAATTCTTACTAATAAATAAAACGAAATTTTACATTTCTTGTTACCAGGCAATACAAAAGAAATTTATGCTTTAAAATAAAAATTTATTACATCAAAGCAATAAAAAGTAAAATTTTCCCTGCCTACCACCTTGTAACAGTAAATATAAAATACCAAATAATTTTTGATAAAGAATAATTTCACCAATTATATAATTGTACGCCTCCTATCTTCACGTCACTTATATTTTCAATAACACAAACACACACTCAGTGTATTTTTTCTTATTTTACCTTTACTCTGTCTTTATAATAAAAGACATACATGCAAATATAAAATAAAACCAAATACAACTAATTTTTTTATTTTCGATTATTTTTTTTTCTTTAAAATTTAGCAGACAACCTTCTTCTTCTGACTCTGATTGATGAATGGGACTGCAAGATTTATATATATATATATTTTTGATTTGATAAATTCAACTGATCTTGTCTCTTTCTGGAAAATGCAACGTTATTGAAAGGGACGAAACGGGCCCTTGTTCAGGTGTATGTAAGAAGACCTTTCATTTGAAATGCGTTATGATCAACACCCCAACTTACAACTTGTTGTCTTAAACAAAACAACTTCGGTGGTATTGGATTGACTGCGTTGATTTGAATTTATTTGCCGTAGTTAGCAAGCTTGATGACTTAACATCTCACATATCACAGCTTGTGAGTTATTTTTCTCCGATTTCAGATGTTTTAGAAACTGCTGCTTTATTTTCGACTTCGTTGTCAACTTCATCAGTAGGCTTGTCATTGGTTACATCTGACGATGCTGGTGAAAACATCTCAAACAATCTACAAATTAATCAAGTTATCGGCACTGGCGCTGCAAATGATACTTTCTATATGTCAGCAGACTTCATCCAGATACTACTATTGATAATTTGACGAGCTTTATTAAAAGCAAAACAACTATCGTCGATGATAACGATTTAGCAATCCGCTCTCTCGACAAAAAAAAAAAAATGAGCGTAGCAATCTAAAATTTATATCGTACAAAGTTGGTGTTCCTGATGAAATATTTTTGAGTTTGATTAAAGCAGATCTTTGGCCTCAAGATATTCTTGTGCGCCCATTTATTGATAGAGATTCAAAAAACCTTCTGGGACAGTACTTCCTCGGGGCAAGTAAATCACGCACTCAATCATTTAAATACAGCTAATCAAAATAAAACTAGACAACTACAAATTTACTATCATAACTGTAGTGGAATCAGGTCCAAATCCAAAAATATTTATTTATCATTAATTGACAATGATTATGATGGAGTGATTTTCTGCGAAACTTGGCTCACCAATGCTTTCTACTCTGAAGAGTATTTTCCCGCAAAATATATTGTTTATCGTTTGGATCATTATAATAGTGTTGCCGACTTTCCCCGCCGAGGTGGCGGTCTCATTATTGCTGTTAAATGTGTTTTTCGTAGTAGCTTACTAGAACTTAATTTTAATGCTTTCGTGTTGCTTGCTGTTAAAGTTCACTGTGGTGAATCCTTGATTTTTCCTTTTCAATACCTATATTACAGTCAACAGTTGTTCGGACGTATACATGTCGTTGATTTCCTCAATATCATCACAAATAATTTCATTGCTATCAGAATCAGGTGATATAATTATAGTCGGCGATTTTAATTTACCTTTGGTAAGCTGGTCCGTAATAAAAGACGAACTAATTCCGTCCTGCAGCAGTCAGGAATTTTTAACAGTTATGGATTGTATGCTTTAGTTTGGTAACCAATTTAACAACATCGTTAACGATAATGGAAAGGACCAAGTTTGTGACGTTTTAGCTAATTTATTAAGTCGATTTACGTCATGGATTCAAATATCAATGACGATTCAGCTGTCACTATCCTATCAGTAACTCGTGGCTCATTTACTAACTCAATTACACTCAGTGTGGTCGAAGTTGAACATGCTTTATCGCTGCTAGAGAGCAATAAAAATGCTGGTCCAGACGGGATTCCACCGTTTTTACTTAATAAGTGCGCTTTTTCTCTGGCATTACCTCTAACCTTCATTTTCAATTTGAATTTATACTCTAGTTTCCGGATATCTGGAAACTTTCGTACTTGCAACCGATTTTTAAATCTGGAAATAGAAGTGATGTAACAAATTTAATTGACATCGATTTTTCTAAGGCGTTTGATAAATTAAAGCTTGCGATTTTATTATAAAAAATTAGTGAAATCTAATTGTGATTGCGTGTCGATCAATTGCGGTTTTCTTCGTATCTTTTCAACTGTAAGATGTGCGTAAAAATTGAAAATTCTTTCTCAGAAGTTTTTGATGTACCTTTGGGTGTTCCAAAAGGTAGCCATTTAGGTCCGCTTTTGATCCTAATCTTCATCAACGACGTGGTCAACTGTTTCGAATTTGCGCAGTGTCTGATGTATACGGATGACATTAAAATATTTTCCAAAGTTAAGAGAACAGCGGATTGCGGTCGCCTTCAGGATGATTTGGACCGATTTAGAGAATGGTCAACTTCAAACGAACTCAGCCGTAATTTAGAAAAATGTAAAGTAATTTCATTCCACAAGTCAAGATCCTATGTAAGTGCTCTTTATGCTTTTGATGGCCATTTGCTTGAACGCATACATTTTATATCTGATTTAGGAGTTATATTTGATAGCAATTTATCTTTTTCGAAACATATCGATTATATTGTTAGGTGCTTTACTTTATACGCCGGCATGCTCGTAGTTTTTATGATCTAACTATCAAAACTCTTTACTATACGTATGTTCGATCAATTTTAGAATATGCGTCGGTCGTATGGTCTCCTTTCTATAACAATAGTGTTGCTCGTATTGAAAGTATTTAGAAGCAATTTCTTTTATTTGCGTTACGTAATCTTCCATCTTCGCGTGACCCTGCAACATTTATTATCGAAAGTTATAGTAGCAGGTTTTTGCTTCTGGATATGAGGTCATTGGATACTAGGCGGAATTCAGCAAAGGTAATGTTTATTTTCGATATAATGACCAATCGCATTGAGTGCTCCGAATTTCTTGAATTATGTGATATTGCTGTACCGAGTAGAAATATTCGCCCCAGAAATATTTTATTTAAACTAACCTTACGTCATACAAATTACGGTTTTAATGCGCCATTCTTATCCTCTTTGAGATTGTTTAATGATTATTATATCATTTTTGATTTTGATATTTCTCGTGACTCATTTAAGGAGAGGTTGTTGAAGTTTAGCCCAGCCAAATTGCTTTCTCTACTATTTAAAGTTTCACAAACCTTTAGGTTTTTAATATGTTCAGATATCTGTTTTTATTTCTTTTAAAATGTAAGTTTAGTGTATTCTTAATCTTATGCAACCAAAATGTTTACTTTGACGGTTGGTCAAATAAATAAATATTTGAACAATAAAATTCAAAGGGTTTTATTTTTGTTTCGTATTTTTTGCTTCCATTGTTTTTTACGAAAATGATTGATTCGTGGTAGTCAATCGAAATTAGATTGGAAAGACAAGATATCAAAGACAAGGCATCCAAGATGAGAGTTCATAAGTGACTAAACTCAAAGATTAAAAGATTATTAAAAAATATGTTCAACGAATTCTAACAAGTGTTAAACAATCATTTGTAAAAATGATAATAATTTAATTAAATTAAGAAAAAAAAAATAATAGAAAAAAGAAATAAATAATCGAAAAATTTAAAAATAAAAAAAAGAAACAGTTTGAAGAGATTGTAAATTCAATTTTCGTTGTATTATAAAGAAAAAATATGGAGGGGCTGAAATCTCACAGCTCTGAGATATCAAGACTTCGGTCTGGATTAAGGATTTTGATATAGTTTTCGGCAAAAAACTTTTTTGAGGACATGCTTTTTAGTTTTGGGCAGCGATGTATATCAAACATAACTCTTTGTTAAAATACAAGTATTTTTTTATCTCTGTTTGTAAATTTATTACAAAACTAATACGAAACATCAATACGATGCCGGTAAATTATAACAGATCATAAATTAACATAATTTAGTGAAAAGATGATACACTCAGTAAACTACTCAAAAACTTCTCCATTTAGCGATTCGAGAAAATATTACAAAATCACAAATTCATATTTCATTCAAAATTCCAAAAATATTGTAAAAACTAAATAAAATCAAACTTTTCCAAAATTCGAAAAAGATAATTCAAAAATAATTACAAAATCAAAAATTGAAACTTTTTTCAAAATTCCAAATTTTATAATAAAATCAAAATTTTAACAAACTTTTTTCAAAAATTCCAAAAATATTTCAAAAACTATAACAAATTCAAAAATTTGCATGTCCAATTTTTTTCAATTACATTTACGTCATAAAAACAGCTACATTTTTTTCCAAAAAATTTTTCATGTCATACAAATTATTAACTTTATTTTTGTTCAAAAAATTGGGTAAAAAAGTAAATAAAAATCTTTCTTTTCACACACTTGACAACATTTTTTTGACTAACTTATAATGCAATAATCTAGTTTTTGATCTTACAAATCAATCCTTACCATCAAGATTTCTCCAAATTCAAGTTCCTACTCGTAATCACTTAAAATGAACGTTTTTTAAGCCAAAAATATGAAAATTTGCTGTTTTTGACACACTTCCGGTACAGTTATCGAACACAGCGTCCTTTCGGAATTGTCCATTGAGTATTTTTTTAATATTAATAATAATTAATTAATAATTAAATTAATAATTTTTTTAATAAAAAGTGTTGTGTAGTAGGAATTACAAAATGTGTAACAACAATACATAGATACCTTTTAAGTCTTAGCTCCCACAACAACATGCGTCTTGAGGTATAGGTGGACGTTTTTTTTAAATCTTTGTGGATTGAAAGCACTCGAGACTATTGATTCGGGCAAAGCATTCCCTTTGTACGATGTACGCACAAAGAAATCCCTTTGCATTTTATTACTATGACAGTGAGTAATCTCGACAGTCCGCACAAACCGATTGACGAGTAAAACGAGGGAAAACACGATTCGTATAGCACGCTTTTGAACAGAGTCCAAAAGAGCTAGGATAGTAACAGATGCTGCGCCCTAAACTTGACAACAATACTCCATACAGGGACGAATGTAGGACTTATAAATGTGGAGTAATGGATGCGAAGTAAAATATTTTTTACTTCTATTGAGGATGCCGAGTTTTATTAACGCGCTCTTTGCCATGGCCATTATATGATCGTTCCAGGGTAAGTCATTGGATATTGTGACTTCCAATAAACGAATACTTTCATATTTGTCTATTTGGTCGTCACACATATTAATTGAAATATCGTTGGGAAACTCGGTCTTTGATCTGGAAACAATCAATAGCTGTGTTTTGGTGGAATTAAAATTGACTAAATTTTTTTCACCCCAATCGGCTACTTTTTTTAGGTCTTCGTTAAATATTTATGGCAGCATCTCTCCGGGCGGGATTTATTCGTTCATGCATTTTACCCTTTGAAGATAGGGGACGAATGACTTGTGCAGTGTACTATCATCTGCAAAACTATTTATTGGGTTACTAGTGATTTGCAACACTTCGTTGATATAAATTAAAAATAAAGTGGGAGACAAAACTGAGCCTTGGGGTACACCAGTGGTTACTAATTTAGACTCAGAAGAAAAACCATCTATAGATACCGAGATGTATCGGTTAGACAGAAAATTTCCCGATTGCGGGATGAAAACCGTACTTATTTTTGGAAAAAAAAATTTTGAAATCCCTCCAGCGGTTTTCCCTGCAGCGTAGGTAATGACGGCGGCCGGACGGCCGGCAGACAGACATGCATTTTTTTTTGCTTTTTTAGAATCAGTAGGTCCTAAAACGTCAAGAAATGCCAAAAAATTGGGGGTAAGAATTTCACTTTTGGCTCATGAATGTAATACTTAGGTCTTTCAGACCGAAGTAAAAAGAATAATAATTTGACGATCCAATCAATATAAGTTGGGGAATCACAATAGTCAACAATCACCTGTTTATTTTTGGCGCAACGATTTTTGAATTTATTATTCAACAGTAACCTGTTTACAGTTTTTAGGGTTCCGTTTTTTATACGGAACACTATTGGTGAGAGTAAAACGTGTTTTTCACATTATTTCCATTATCTCGATTACTATAAATCCAATGATTCTGAAATTTGGCATGCGTATAAAACTAATCTGTCCACACAAAATGAGAAGTTGAAAACTAAATAAAATGGTTTTCGTTTGGTTAACAGGGTTACGATGTGAGGCCTTTGAGAAAATACATTTTTATATCGAGTCAAGTAGGGTATCATATGAAAGGGCTTCACTTCAGTATTTCTAAAAAATATATTTTAGAATTTTACACCCCACCATTTTTTGTGTAGTTCTAAATAATGGCGTTTTCTGTATGTTTTCTTTCTTAAAGAAAGAAATCTTAAAAAATATTTTGAATGATAGAAAAATTAGTTTAAGAAAAATATAGTAAAGTACCATATACTAATAATTATATTTATTAAGGGGGAGGATATGAGAAGGGGTAAATACACCATTTAAAACCCGGTCAAGTGGGGTGTCATTTGATAGAGCACCAAAATTAAGAAACATTACATTTCTTTTTAGAATTTTGCGATGCACCGTTTTTGAATTATTCTCAAAAAAGTGCAACAAAAAGTTGGTCCCCCCATACCTTTCTTCGTTGATTGACAGAAAAATTTGAAAAAATTCATAGAGATAGGAAATTTGATAAACCCTTAACGAAAAATATAGCGAAGCCTCAAGTGATTTTGTTTCTATGTGTTTAGGGGAAGGGAGTGGGGGGAAAAAAGGTTTTTTGGCTCGCATGAGTGAGGTGTCATTTGAAAGAGCACCAAAATTAAAAAACATTGCAATTTTATTTTAGAATTTTGCGATGCACAGTTTTTGAATTATTCTCAAAAAAGTGCAACAAAAAGTTGGCACCACCCCCTATACGTTTCTTCGTTGATTGACAGAAAAATTTGAAAAAATTCATAGAGATAGGAAATTTGATATACCCTTAACGAAAAATATAGCGAAGCCTCAAGTGATTTTATTTCTATGTGTGTGGGGGATGGGAGGGGGGAAGGGTGAAAAAAAGGATTTGGCTCGCATTGACCCACTCATTTGACACAGCACCAAAATTAAGAAACATTACAATTTATTTTAAGAATTTTGCGATGCACCGTTTTTGAATTATTGTAAAAAAAGTACTAGTTTTAGTGTTAACACTACTCAACCCCTAAATTTCGTCATCGATTAACAGAACTGAGTCGTTCCTTAGCTACCATAAACAGCTATGGATAACATTTAACCTAAAGAAATATTTTTTATATCGTTTCGATCAATTTAGATGAGATGGACATTTACTATTGATATTTACGATGGACCATTTATTTTTTATGAGTCTATGGTCTGTCTGGCAATATAAACTCTTTACAACACAACTTTATGTTAATTATTTTGATATTGTTTTCTTTACATTCACGGAACCCTTGACGAGCGAATTTTATTCGCACTTGTCTGACTTTTGTGTATTTGTATGGTTATATTTTTTACCTGTTTATATTTGGTGCAACAATAGTTCATTAATATTTTTTTGGGCAACAATAATTATTTGTAATTATTTATTTAAATGAAGATCAACCAATCAAAACAAATTGTTAATTTTTTCAAATTACATGGCGTGTGGAAATTGGATCAGATTAACCTACCATAAGATTTAATGCATTTTAGTTAATTAATTCGTGTCGATGGTTTGTAAAGATTGGTGATGGTCTCTATTCTTCTTACCGTTTACTTGAAGTTTGATTTCTCAAGCCCGAGATATCCACAAAGCAATAGACTTGCCGAAAAGGGTGTGCTATTGCTAAAAATATTGTGAAGCGTTGTTGAGAAGATGGTAGAATTTCGGGTTTGGAGTACAACATTTTGGAATATAATGCTACGCTTGTTGCGAGTATGGGTATGTCACCGGCTCAATTATTTCTCTGTCGACAAATCAAAACTAAGGTGCCAACATCGGGAGAACATCTTAAGTGGCAAAAAGTTTCTATGGGTGAAATCAGAAAGAAAATAAAATATAAGAGACGTCGTCAAAATTATTACTATGATAGACAGTCGAAAAATCTGCCACGATTGAATATTGGTGATTGAGTAATGTTTAAAAAATCTGGAATGATGTGGTTTCATGGTGATATTAGTAAATGTTTTAATGGTCGATCATATATTATGGATGATAAGTGTGGATGGAAACCATGTTTCGTCGTAATCGTAGGCAGATTGTCAAAGCGGGTCATAGTAATTGTAATGGAATGAATGGGACCTGTTATGGTCATCACAACAATCAACAACCAAATAATGGTAATGGTAATGATTTTGTAGGGCTGAGTATTCGTGACCTGCTAAAAGAGTCAAGTTCTATGGGCAACCAGGATCTTGAGAGGATTCATATGCAGCTGATAGTTCCGAAGAAATCAATGATAACTTAGAAACGTTTGATAATAATTTGAAACCACTTGCTTCACCTTTAACGGTACCTTATACCACGCGTAGCGGTCGGGTTATAAAACAACTTGACCGATATGGATGGTGGGTATAAAAATAAGCAAAGGAAAAGGGAAAGGGAATAGATAAAAAGAAAAAAAACGAAGCTTTTTATAATGTTGATATTTGAATATGCCGCTTATTTAACCATTTGTATTACTTTGGCAACCCTGCACTGGTGTATGACACACCGGCTATATACACCAGCTTTGTTAAAATATAATGTGTGTGATTTAGTCAGTCGTCTACTTTGAAAGCTTACACATGTTTCAAAACTTGATGTTAATAAATTTAATATTTTATAAAACCTATAACTTTATGAATCTTATTACATTTTCAAATAGTGATGGGAATACTGACGAAACATAGTCATAGAAATAAATATTATGGTAATGATTGAAGAAAGAAATAACCTTACACAACGAATTTGCATTGAAGTAAACACAGTTCTTCACTAGATGGACGAATAGAAAAGGAGAAATGAATGTATCGCTTTGCATAACTATTTTTTTACACTAATGTTTTAAATTTTACTTATACTTATATATATAAATTGATAAATTGATTAAAAATTATTCAAACAAAAAATTTACCTTTAAATAAATTAGGGTGAACAAATATCATCAACAACGAACTTACCTGAAAAGACAAAACAAAAAATATTAGTTACATATGATAAAAAAGTAATAGGTTATGTAATAGCTAAAAATCTATAAAAATCAAAAATGCCTGGATATGAAGGCACCATACTATATACAATCTCAAATATATGTTGTCTAAAGTCACGATTGCGCTCAACGAATACGGAACTATCTTATCCAATGATGGTCTGTGAACTGCCTGAATATTCTGACTTTGTTGATTAGTTGTATAATGCGGCTGTGGAGGTAGGAAAAAAACATGTTTAAGTCTCCTTAAGTCAACCTCTACCACTGTAAGAAAGTTCTGTTTGTAAAAATCCAAGGTAAGGCTCGAATACGTAATCTTGCTAAACGTATTTGCTAAACGCAAACTAAAAATGTTTCTACTTATATCCTTGCTTGTGATGCAAACGTACACCATACGATCTGGAGGAACACTGGCACCAATGAACGAGGGGAATTATTTTTGGATTTGACTTTTAACACAAATTTATCCATCTGTAATGTATTGAGCTGGCAGGTGAACATTTTGACAAAAGGGCGGATCGCTACTTCATGCAAAAGCACTATTGCATGAAGATGAGTATGCGAGCCTCCTATTTTTTACTTTGGACAAACAGCTCGGTTGCTCGACCACCCTTTTTTGGCGACTGTTAAGAGATCTGCCATAATACCTGATGCAGAGATTCATAATTGTTTATTTGTTAAGCTGAGATCTACCTGTATGTAGACTAACAGCAACATTCGGTGCTTGTCAACTCTGGTCAATAAAAATATCCTTTCGACTACAGATTGCTCCGTCCAGAAACCATTTTCAGAAACTGTTTTCACAACTGCTATTCTTTCCAGAAAGGACTGGAAAAGTGAGTTAGATAAACATGCAGATTTTGTTAGTTTTTCTGCAAAGAACTAAATAAAAACCTCTTTTGTCTGCCTGATCTATGCGGTGTCATTTTGGTTATACTTGCACCTATAAAAGAGTTCGCAGTCTATTTGTTTGCAGTATAAAATATAATTGTTAGGAATATTGAAATTTTTACAGACACTAAGGTTATACAAACGAGATTCACTACGTTAAAAGTAGTTCGTAACTGTCTGGTATTTTTTACTGAGATAACCGATCGGTTGAACTATGAATAATTTCTAAGTAGTTGTCTGATTACCGAATTCTGTAAAATGAAACAAAAAACTGAGTTCTTAAACTGAGGTTACGGTTACAAACCAACGCTATGGTCCTGGCAAAATAAATAGGAAATCGTTCCTCCCAGTTGTTTGTCTAGGTAGAACAAAAAAACTCTAAAGTTTTCCTTATATACATAAATCTTTTAGACCGATTGATGAAAACCCCAATCACTTCAAAAACTAACCAGCCATTATGTTATTTAATAAATTTATCTTATTAGAAATTTGTAGCGCTTATCAATTTGAACCACAAAAATTCCTTTCAGCTATCTATCCCTCGTCAACAACAACAGTCTAACAAGTAAAATGTCACTTTTGATTATTTAATTTACATAAAACAATCGACCCTTATTAATTCTATTTCGCTCATAATCAAATTTTCATAGGTTCATTATCAAAAATAATGTAAGGCGAATGTAAAACTAAATAGATTGATCTACGGTGGTAAATAAAATTAGCAAATTGAACATCAAGTTGTAACATTTACAGTTTCAATTATACTTGACATAACATCACTTTGGGTTATACAAATTATTTATTTATATTTTAAAAAAAAATTCTTCCTTCTAATCTAATAAACTGATGTTTTCTTAAAGAAAACCCTACATTTTGCTCTCCCTTCTTCCACTTATTTTTCCTCGTTATTGTTTCTATTTTAATATACAAACATTGAAAGGTTCTGTTTTAAAACTTGAAAATAAATAGAAAGTCAAAAGAAAAACAAATGTGAAGTTAGAGCTTAAATTTTTCATCATGAGGATAGGTTCGAACGTCCATCATAAATATAAAGCCAAAAAAAACCAACAATGGCAAGTCAAAGGTTTAGATTAAAGAATGTTAAAAATTAACAAAAACTAAATTTGTTTAGGATAAACACTAGGTTCCCAAATTAATTTCACCCATCAGATTAGTACTGGAAGGTTTTTTCGACAAATCTAAGATTACAATCCAAATACTGTCATTTCTTTGGTGTTTCTGTGTACAAAACTAGGGACTATACCTGGGCCCACGCCGATTTCATGTGATGATTACCACATATTTTATACTTCGTGAGGCGAATGTCCTTGACGAGTCCGAAAACTTTTGTTCTGTCATTTTTCTCAAATTATTCTTAATTATTCGTTCGGCAAGCTCCAAAAATGCCGATTGCCCGCGATCTTGTAAATTTTCTACCAATTTTTTTTTAACTATGGTGGTTGGAAATTTGTTTTAGAGCACGAGGGTAAGTTTGTCCGAAATTTGTCTGCTATTGTCGAGTCCAACAACTGACGTATTGGTATGTTTGGGTTGTCGGACTAAACAATAGCAGACTAATTTTTGTCGGACAAGGTTACCCTCGTGTTCTAAAACAAATTTCCAACCCTCATAGTTATAAAAAAAAATTACAAGATCCCGGGCAATCTCATTGAATCACTTATCATTCGGAACGTATAGGCTAAACATGATTTGCTGAGGAAAAAATTGAGAAATTGAGGCTACTTCTCCCGTTCTTAATCTCTACACAGGTTAAATGATCAAATCTACCATTAGATGTTTATACATAAAAAATATTTTAAGTACATCGTTTATCATTTAACCCCAAAACCCGAAGGTAATTAATTAAAACCCTGATTTTTGTTTTTCTTATCCCAAAAAAATATGTTGTTTTCTTAACCTTTAAAAAACCAAAGTTTCTTTAAGACTTTTTCTTTGTTCGATGAAGTAAAAACTTTTGCCCTTACTAAATACGTTTGTGTGGTGTCCACCTATCGACAAGTATTAAATATGACGCAGATAAGTCGATCATATGATAAAAATATTTGCTCGCTCTAACAACAGTACAAATTTTTAATGAAGATTTCATATTCAGTATATAATTTTTTAAAAGATAATTCAAAGATAAATATATATTATAGTTTTAGTTTAATGTATACTTTTTAAATATAAATAAAAGTTTTAAGGGAAAAGTTTTGAATGAAAAATTCCTTCAAAAACAGGTAAATTATGTAACAAATGTTTAACATTTGAAAAAAAAACTAATTAAGAATCAGAAAAACAAAGAATATGAAGGAGAAATAAACCCAAATTTAATGTTTGGGTTGAAACTTGAAATGTTTTTACTTTCAAAAGTCTGTAGATTTGTGATAATTTTATGAAAAGGATTTGTGGTCTTATTTGTTGTATCAAAAAAAGTTTTACGGTTACGGTCTGTTTTAAATTTTGGCAAAATTTTCACCGATTGAAAACACAAATAATAAATCAATCTAAAATAAAAACAGATAAAAATTGGAATAAAGAAAACATTTACTTCTAATGAACGATTAACAGTGTTATACTGAACGCGATAATATTCAAAGCGATAAAGTGAATAAGTTTTATCGTGAACGTTAAACCAAAATAGCAATCGAAAAAGTTTAATAATATTATAACGTTTCTTAGCCGAGCTACAATTATTTAGTTCGATCACTAAATCAGGAAATTATAACACAATGGATTTTGTAAACGTTATAATTTTATTCGTTCAAGATTTTATTATAAAAATATTTCTTCTACTACTATTCCCCTTTGTTGTTCTTGTACTAACAATAATTCACCACTTATGATTATATTACAATTGTTCACAATATCACTTTTAACTGTTCACTTACGATAACCTTTTACTTATAAAACTCTATTACACTTATAGTCATTTCTAACAATTATCTTAGTCAAATTGTAAAACTTAATTTTAACTCGCTTATATCACTGTTAAAAATTTATCTCTAACACAACCTCTTATATATACTATTTGAAATAGCTTCGATATCGCTACAATATTCTAGAACACAACCCTTTTTTCCTTCCTTTATCAACATAAACATAATAAAGCGATCTTCAAATATTGACACATAGGTGTGAGATCTATTCTTTTCAATTTTTTTATTTACCTATTCTCTAATAGATTGCGTTTACCTTCTTATAGGATAAACAAAAACTTCCTATTACGTGTTTACTTTGCCTACGTTATATTCTCTTTTATTGGTTTTTTGTATTTTTATATTTCTTTAGTGGAACTTTTTTCTCTAAAGAGTATTTTCTCGAAATATGTTCTATTGTGTTGTGTTCTATCGTATTCCATAATCGTCACAATATAATATAAATCAATATTTATGTGAACAGTCAAACTACATTGAAATCTCTAAATCATTAAATAAAACAGCTCTTAGACGGTACGAATCTCCAAAGACTATGGTTAAGTAGTTCAATATGCCGAACCAATGTGATACTAATGGAAATATTAAATTAGACGCAGTTGCAGACTATAACCTAAACTCCACCGCTGCCGATAATTTTTTTACTTGGTTGTCAAACAACAATCAGTCCCATACAAGCTCCTGCAAAAAAATAATTGTGCTGTGATGTCACAAAAAACTATGTTTTACAACTTTAAGATGTTCATTAAAAGTTTTAAAAACTTAACTTTTAATTTTCGAAAACAATCTTCCACCGCAACATTTTATTGTATTTTAGATGTCAAAAACATTCCCAACCTTTATACATTTATTTTGTGTTTGGGTGTTAAAATAAAACGTTCAGACGAAAACAAATTCGAAGCAAGGTTCGTTGATTTTTACGATTATTCTATTTGTGACTGACATCCAAAGTATACTCCTTAGATTTCACTTAAAAACAAAACATGTTTACCTAAAACTTTATCGTTTCTTTAAACAAAATATATTAATCGAACAACGACCGTTCTTCAGTGACTCATTTTTTTTTCTTTATGGAAAACAATATCACTTTGAAGCACATACACTTCACTTAATTGAAAAGGAAAATGTAAGACACAAAGTTGTCGTTGTTCATAGAAAATATTTAGTTCAAAATTAATAGATAATGTCTTTACGAGAAAGCCATTCAAAATCAGCAACAATAAATGCGAATTGAAATTTCTTCAAGGAAAACAGAAAAGACAAAAAACATATCGAATACCTTTAAGTGAGTCTTCAATTTTCATCTAATTTTTTTCTACCATTTTTTCCCATACAATGTAATCTTTGTAGCTATCGATGTCAAACAAGCGTTGATTGAATAAGTGATTAATTGACTTATGAAGAAAAAAGTTTATTGGATGATTGATAATCTAATAATATGTTGTTTACTTTAAATGCTTGTTCTTGAGTCGATATCTTAGATTAAATCTGCTATGTTGAGTATTTTTGTAGAACAAATTTTTCACAAAACATTGCAGATGTTTTTCAAGGTACCCTGAGTCTGATTCTAGTGTTTTAAATAGTCTTTATCTAGTTCTAGAGTTTTGTACTAAGGTCGTACAAAATGAACTTATTTTACATAGATCCGAAAAAAAAGTTTGGGTTAATATCGAGAACTAATTACCATTCTATTAAAAAATCATACCACAAAGATTCAACTCCTTCAATTAGTTCATCCCCGCATATCAAATTGTTTTTCTTTGACCAATTAATCTTTTGTTTCATAAATTTCAAATATCTCTTTCAGATAGAAAACATTCACAAATCCAATTTTGTAATTGATTAAATCAATTGAATAAAATTACTTCCCTTTTAATTAACAAATTTAATTTTCGCAAATTATCGATTCAATAATTATCCTTATTGATCAATTTCCATTGTTTCGATTTCCATTCCATGATAGGAAAAAAAAGCTTTTCATCAAAAACTATTTCAAGTTATTTCCATAATGTTCATTATGTAAAGGGAAAAGAAAAGGAAAATCATAAACGGAATATCTCCAGGAAAAGGTTATATTCTTTTGATTTTTCATTTAATTAGGAAAATGTTTAATTAGAAAAATAGTTTTTTTTTCAATATTTTGAATTATTAGAAGCATTGAAAAAATTTTTTAACTGGAGTTGAATTGTTGTTAGAGTTACGTTTAAAAAAAACCTAACCTCATTGGTGACTCTGTTGTAGTGTTTGTTTGTTTGACTATATTCCTTACTGTTTATTATATCGTGAATAAAATAAATATGGGCACGATGATTTTTTAAACAAATCACAAAGTTCAACAAATTTGGATTCGCTAGACTCGATTGTCAGTTCCCAAACGATTCTAAAGGTTTTCACGATTCTTGTTGCTGAATATCATTTTAAATCAAAAAGCAAGCTTTAAAATTCTTCAATTAATTTTATTATAAAAATGTTTTTCTTTTTTATTGTAAATTCAAAAAATATTGTAAATTCAAAAAACTTTTTTATTGTAACTTCAAAAAATAAATAATAAGAAGAAGTTATTCCTGAACCTGGTAGACGAGTTACATTGGAACATGACGAAGGCACTCTTTCTAAACCTGCTGTACAAATTTCTGAGCCTTATGTTGAATATGTGAGTGCAGAGGAAGCGGATTTACAAGATGACCAGTCTTGTATCCCACAACGACCTGTACAGGAGGGGAGAGCTCCACAAAGGTATGGTTATTCTGTTTACAACTATGAAAAATAATTTACTTAATGTTTTCGGAAATATTCCACAAACTTTCAAAGATGTTGAGTAGGGCTGGGCGATATTTAAAAAATTATCGATAATATCGATATCAAAAAATTTCGAAAAAACCGTTTTATCGATAATATCGATAATATCGATATATCGATTTATCGATGTATCGATTTAACGATAAATCGATATATCGATATATCGATTTATGTATATTATCGATATAACGATTTTTCGATAATATCAATAATATCGATAATATCGATACATCGATAATATCGATAACATCGATAATATCGATAGCATCGATAATATCGATATACCGTTAAACCGATGTTTCGATATCGTAACCGATATTTCGATATCGTACATATATCATATATTATCATGCCAATATCGTTATTCGATTGATCGATAACTAAACAGTATGTACTTACTATGTAATAATAATATTGAAATAATGGAGGGCATTATGTAACGCAAAATGGTTTAAATAAAGTGAATATATAGCAAAAATATCGATTTAAAAAAATATTTATAAAACCGATATATCCATATATCAACATATTAATATATCAATATATCGATAATATCGATATATCGATAATATCGATATATCGATATTATCGATATACCGATATATCGATATATCGATACATCGATATATCGATATTTCGATATATCGATATTTCGATGCTGAGGAGCATAATTGGAGACGCGCTATTGCAGCTTAAATCCAATCGATAGCACTTGGAACATTTTAAACAGACCTGAACACGTGAAATTAGTTGGAACTCGATGAATATTTACTATGAAAGCTGGGAAAAAAAGTTCAAAGCCCATTTTGTAGCCAAGGGATTTATGCAGAAAGAAAACGCAAACTTCACAGATACTTATTCAACCGTGGCACGATTAAAGTATTACTGGCAATTTGTGTTAAAAGGATTTAACTTCTATTAAATGGACGTTAAAACTCCCTGTTTGCATGGTAACATTGATGAAGACATATATTTGAAAGCTTCTGATGGTATCAATGTCGACGATGGAATTATGTTAAAACTAAACAAAGCTTTGTATGGATTGAAACAGAGCCATTGGTGCTGGAACAAACGATTTCACGAATATATAACAGCCCTGGGATACAAATGTTCTGAAGGTGATTACTGTTTGTATTACTAGAAAGCTGGATCAAAGATTGTTTATTTATTACTATATGTTGACGACATAATTATATGTGGAGATGACATCAAAGGAATTCAACAACTTGAGGCAGATTTTTCGTCAGCATTCGAAATGAAAGACTTAGGAGAACTCAAGAATTTCATGGAAATCAATTTAAGTTATGATAAGTTAAACCATACTCTTGATCAAAAAACTTAAATTGACAATATTCTTGAAAAAATTTGGAATGTCCGATTGTAATAATGTTGATGTACCGATGGAACAGAGGTACATCACGACCATTACAATCGGACGAAGATGGTAAACTAACAACAACTCCCTACAGACAAGTTTTAGGAAGCCTGATGTATCTGATGATTGCAACGCGTCCGAATTTATTTTTTCCTGTTTGCTATTTGAGTTGTTTTCAAGATTGTGCCTCTGACCAACATTGGCAACATTTGAAGAAGGTATTAAGATATATCAAAGGAACGCGGGATTTGAAATTAACTTATACACAAAGTAACAGGCAGACTTTGTATGGGTATGTTGACTCTGACTGGGCGAGTGATGAGAATGAAAGGAAGTCAACTAGTGGCAATGTTTTAAAGATCTTTGGAAAAACAGTTTTATGGGCAAGGAAGAAGCAGGGTCTTGTTATGGCTTGCAAGGAAGGTATTTGGTTGTCTAAACTGTTGAAAGACATGGATATTGAAGTCAAGGTTGCAGTCCAGATTTTTGAAGATATGTTGTATATTTATATCAAAGAATCGAGAGACAAAGAGATCTAAACACATAGATATGAAATTCCACAACTTACGTGAATGTGTTTGGAATAAACAGATTGAACTGGTTGCAATAGAATCAAAGAACCAGGTAACTGACTGTCTTACCAAAAGTCTAAGTAAGAAAACGTTTTTGAACTTTCTACATGAACTGAGTATTCTGGCAGGGGAAGTGTTCGATTGCTGAATATCATTTTAATTTAAAAAGCAAGCTTTGAAATTCTTCAATTAATTTTATTATAAAAACTGTTTATCTATTTTATTGTAAATTCAAATTTGGTTCAATAAACACGTTTGATCAATAATTCTAACCCGACACCGGAAAAGGAAACAAAGGAGAGCATGTATAGTAAGAGGTCTGGTGGTACGTTGAGGTCCACCAGTTAATCGTTACACGCGAGCGGCGAGCACACCCGCTGCTAGCTCGAACAGAAATGAGTTTTGATAAACTACCTCTTAAAGAAGAAAACTTCGCAAGATCATAGTACGAAACAAATATATTTAAATGGCGCGCGCATAGTCTGCCACCCAAGCTTTTGGGAGCAGTGTACTGCTGTGACACTACTTCCCCTTATCATTTACGTTAATCCATCATTTTATCATAACCAAAATTGAAAAAGCAAAAAAAAAAAAATTACAAACTAACATAAAAAATAAGCGTACTCACCCAATACACTTTAGTTTCTTTATCCTACGCTAAAAACTCATCAAACGGTCCAGCTGGAAATCGCCAATTAAGACATTGATTAAAAAATCAGTCATGCATTACTAACTTTTTTCTTTCTCTTTATTAAGATGACATAACCAACATGTGGCCCAACAATTACAATGAATTATTACAAAAAACCGATTTGACAACTATAGTGGTATGAATCACTTTGCTATTTTCAATTGACTACAAACCACTTGATTTATAAACGGAAAGTTTATATTATGTATTTATCTCAAACATATCCACTTTACTTCTCTGCCTACTAATTATTTCAGAAATTTAGTGATAAATCAAACAAACTACGAAAAGCGAGAATAACTCTGTGTGTTCTGTATTGGTACCTTATACATGTATCGAAAACACACCAAAGCACTGATCGTTTCAACTCTCCAAACATAACTAAACCATTCGCTCTTATTTTTCAAACTCGATATACTGTTCCCGTCCAAAAGTAAAAGTTTGTCTATGAAATCGCGATTATTTCCTCGTAACGCGATTTGAAAAGTGAAGGAAATTAATAAAAAAGTGTCCATTCGTAGATTGAGATCTTGACCATAACAGGACAGGACGAAAGGAAAAGACCTTTAGACTAGATTCGTCCTAAAAATGATATTGATAAGTTCAGAGTTGGACTCGAACCCAAATCTATAAAAAACGAGTATCATTTTCTACTAACTGAGCTAACCAGGCTAAGAAAAAAATCAGTTACTCAAATTGAGACAAGATCTTAAGATCAGTATACAAAAACAAATCCACTAAAAGTTGAGAATGAAACGAGAAAAGAGCTCAATTATTAAATAATCGGTAGCGATCTTTGAACTTAGGGATCTACCCGTGCTAACTCAAGACCACTACGGGACATCAGTACATAAGAAATCTGCTTCAATACCGCGATTACGCTAGTGGTCAACAAAGTGGAAGATAGTTCACTTAAACCTAAAATGTTGCGGAACCGAGGTTTAAAGAGAAGGGAAATAAGTTAGTCCAAGATTCCCTAGCTTTCCAGTGTACTTATAGACGATTTTGAACGATATTATCTGGTTGATAAAGTAAGTGGATAGTGAACAACCAAGACAGCCGTAACTGTACACGATGTTGAGTGCGCAGGCCGTTCAGGAGATGTAAAGCATGTTAACATCTATGTTGCCCAAATCCAAGTGAAAACTACTACCCGTCGAAAGTGTTGGTTTCATAGACCAATAATATAATATTTTTTATGTGCTGGTTTGACGGTGATCCAGCTGAAGTTCAAAACCATCCATCAGCTTGAAGCAGATGGTTTCATTTATATTTGTTGCCCTGCATCGGTATATATTAGACGCTCGCAATATACGAATAAAGTTTGACTCCATGGATGGAGGATGAGATATAAGAATTAAAATATGGATCGCAAGGTTAGCCGATAACGCGTGAATAATTCTTTGTTTCGACTGAAACTGATGATCATGTAACCATAAAACTTTCTATTTATGTCATTTTTCGGATATTTATGGTCGGATTGTCATTGGCCTTGGAAGATCGCCTATTTTATTTCTGAATACGGGAAGGTATCCAAAACAGGTCCGATCACTTTCGGTGTCTGAATTTCTTGTAACGATTCATTATCGTTTCTCTTATTAATGTGTCTTGAAGCAATTATTACAGTGGAAACTGACACTAACATGGTGTTTAATGTTGATGAGCAACCACTGTAATAATTGCTCTGTTTGCTTTCACCATGATATACGTGATTTTGATTTAAAGCGACAACGATGCCTTCGGGGTTTAGCGTCAACGATTATGGACCAATCTAAAATACATTGTGGAAAAGTTCTTGCGATGCTGATGTTTATTCCTGTCCCAGCGTTTTACAGACAACTCAAAAAATGTTAATTAAGGCAGGATTAAATGTTTGGTGCGTTTCACGTCAGAATCTTAAAGAACCTTGAACCGTGAAATCGAAGGAAATGGTACGCAGTTTTACTAAGAGTGTGAGCACCGAGGCCAGCAATTGAAATCTCTGTTTTCACAAACGGAGTTTGCCAGTTCGTTTAAGCATTTCCGTACTTCTCAAGAGACGTGGCAAATAAATGTCTAAATAACCAAAACAAAATCATAATAGCGCACCATGGCATCGACGTTAATTATAGCATCAAGGCAACCTTTTGAACAAGCTGAAACGATGTATTGGACCAATGTCAGCGATAGCTTTATCAGTAACTTGCCATTCTTTAGACGGTAGGTGCTTCTATTGTAGGTCCTTGGAGACAAACTACTAGCAGCAGTACCAATCGACTTTTACCAACTCCATCAAAAAACTCAAACGATCAAAAAGGAACTGCTAAAGAGGGATGTAGGGGAAGAAATATAGTAAAGTTCTGCCCTGCTCCAAAAGCCACTTGCGTCTGACCTCAAAATCCTCTGTTTTTAATCTGTAAACCATCACCACCAACTGCAGTTAAACTCTAGACAAAATTTTACAGACCCACTTGCCGGGCTTGAAACCGAAGACCAAAACAGACCAGACCTTGGTCCGTTGGACCCTGCAATTAGGAAAGTTGCCGACCTACTATAGCCAATATATTATTCAATTCCAACAGAACGAGTTGGACAATAGAGTCGTTGGGTCGTTCGTTTTTTTTTTACCATTCTTTTATATCTTGAGACTTTGACCAGAGCAATCTTCACCCTCCGTACATTCCTTAGATTTAGAGGGAAACCGTAGTTATACACAAGGCAGGATAGCGACCGAACTAAATTAAATCATACAGACCAACAGGTCCTTTATTCTATTTACTGAAAATTATGGAAAATGCGTTGGTCTATGTAACGCGACAAGAAGTATTTTCATTTGGTAATTGCCAGATCCACTCATTTTGTGTTTATTGTGTCTGTTTAACTTAAAACTATTAATTTCTTAAATCAAATTCCAAAAACGCATTCCTTTTCATTTCAATTCATTTTTTTTGTATAAATTAATTTATAACACCTTTTTTTATTGTTAATCATTCATCCTTTTATTTTTGAAAACAAATTAAATTATTTTTTATTTACTCATTTTTTGAAAATAATAAAATTTATCTCTTTATTGTTAAATCTAATTAAGAAAAAAATTGTTTAAACTAAAGAAAAAAAAATGTAAAATATAAAACTGTTTGTAACTTATAAAAATTTGAAAATTGTACTATAATTAGAGCAAAAGTAAATAAAATAATTTTGTAACTATAAATAATGAAAAATTAAATGAAACAATTGAACCAACTTAAAATGCAAATCGTTAAGCAAATGCTGGAAGATGGACCGAGTTAAATGAAATTCGTTAGAAGAATGGAATGAAGATTTTGGAATGGCAACAAGTATAAATATTTCGTCGAGTATGGGTTTTGTTGTTTATTTTACCAGCCAAACAAAATTTAAAATTAAATTCCCGACATATCAAAAACGTATGCTTTAATCAAAAATGTATTCGAAAAATTCATAAGGCAGGACAACCAACCCATTGACATAAATAATTTGGAGAAAATTTATGGAGATTTTCAATTATAATTTGGAAGATGAAAAATTAAAAATATTATATGGGTCTATTCGTTTTTGGTGGTGATCGACTGCAGATCAAAAAAAAAACATCAAGAGGAAAACATAAAAGCTATTCAAGCGGAACAAAAATTGAAAGGATTTGGACAAATAGCAGGATCATCAAGAAAAAATACTTGAGTATATTTATATTATTATAATTATCATTTTTTTGTTTTAAAAAAAAATTATTATGTTTAATTAAATTAAAAAAAATTTTAGTAAAAGTTTTCCTTCCGAAATTATTTTTGTAGTTAAAAAAAAGTTAACAACCTTAGTTAAATGAAAATAAATATTATAACGTTGATAATTGTTTGTGTATTATTTGTTATTTAAAATTTATGTTTTCGATCGTGATTTTGTTGCATAAATAGTGTTTGTGAAGTTAGGTCGATTTATGTGTTATGAGTATTATATTTTTACAAGAACAAATAGAGCTGCTTCAACACTAACATATGAGACAAAGGCCCGTCTCACCCAATATTTAAGCGCAAAGCGCGAAAGGACGGTTATATTTGGCATCTCATTGTGGGGAGACACATCCAGAACAACAACATCTTTGTCGACCACATGTGTGATGAAGCACTTCTATAGTTCTTTGTTATGTTTTTGTGAAAAATTTTCATTTTTTTTATAGGTTAAATAGTTAAAAAAAAATAGTTTTGTTAAGAAATTTATGTGTTTTTGTGCTTTTGTGTTGCGTAATTGTGTAGTGTTAAATGTGGTAATGGTAAAAGTGAGTTTAAATAAATCGTGAGCGAATTTAAAATAAATCAAGCTATTCGACAGTGATTTAACTGATGTGTTTTTCGTACATTTACACGTAAGGGATTACAAATAAAATTTATTTTATTAAGTACATCCAGTGAAATTAAAAAAATAAAAACGAAGACGCATTCAGGTTTTACAAGATATGTCTTATGCTTATTAAAGTTAAAAAAAAAAATAATCAATTTGTTTAAATTATTTGTTTTTGTAAATTGTGTTTGTTTTCTGGTGATTGGTGATTATATAAAGTTATTAGATAAATTTAGTTAAAGATTATAAAAATTTGGTTGTGCACCGTGGCTAAGCTATTGCAAAGCTCTTAAATGTGTTGTTCTAGTGAATATTTTTTGTTTTTCATTATTACTGAATAGTGTTTTTCCAGGTTTTGTGATTTTTATTGAAATCGTATTATTTTTATAGAACTAATCAAAAAAATAAAAAGTTCTAGAAGTTATTATTTCATATTTATTTTTTTATATATCCTTAGGTTGTATTTGTATTTCACTTGTTAGTGATTAGGTTAAGATATTCTTTGAACATCGTATTAAATTTTTTTTATAAAAATATATTCAAAAAAATAGCAATAAATAAAAAAATTTCCTTTTGCGTATATTTATATTTCTGATTTTTATTATTGTCGTTTGCTTCAACGTTGGTAATTTTTGTTAAACTTGAATAAAATAAAATTTTTGCGTATAATTTGTGGTTGATTTGTGACGATTTGCTCGATTTTGAATATTCTCGATTTTCAATTGTGTAGTGTATTAGCCTAATAAAAAAAAACAATAAGTTTAGATTAACAACAAATCATGGCACAAAACGAACGTTATACTTACGAACCGATTCACTTGAGTGAGGAAGAGCGTAGAAACGAGCTTTATATAAGAGGTATAGAAGGACTGGGTACAGTTCGTAGTGAAACGGCTGCATTACGCAATGCATTGCTAAAAGACACGGAACTGAACATTTTTCCATTGATTGATCCTCAAAACCCAATAAAAGAGTTGGACAAAGCACGAGCTATGTTGGTCATGTTCATGGATGAACTCTCTAATGCACAAAAACAAAATGACCAAGGTCTTGTCCAAATAATTAAATCAAGGGTGGCACTCTGGATTACTCGCGTGGGAAGAATTAAAGAAAAAAATATTGTAGGCCTCGGGAACGTATTAGATGAGTTGAAGCAATTATACAAAGAAGCAGCAGCTCAAAGTGATGAACGTCATAATTTTAATTTACAAGTATCTCCAGCAGTATCAAGCCATAGCATTAGATCGGCAATTGAAAAGGAAAAGCTAACCGACGAAGAATCTGCAGAATTGATAAGCCGTATGACTCGTTTGAGTGCCGGACGAGGAAGAGGAAGAGTTTCACCTTCTGTAGGTACTAATATTTCTTTTTTCAATCCCGAACATGCGTCACTACACTGAAAAAAATTTAAAGTAATATGTACAAAAAAAGTGGTATATTTGACTAAACAATTGTCAATAGTAGCTCAACCATAAAATGGTAAAATTAATTAAATCATTTTTATAAAACTGGCAAATCTGTTTGTTCGACTATACCAAATTTATTGTCAGTTTGAAAAACCATTTTGTTATACGTGTTTGATTAGTTAGTCAGTTAAACAAAACCTTTTTGTCAAAGTATAAAGAAAGTTGTATAATTGATACACATATTGTCGTTCTATTTGATCAATATTTGTTATAGGTCTACTAAGTATTTGATCCAATTTACAAAGCCGTTGTCAACCTAGTATGTTTTGTAATACAATACATTTGCCAATAGTTTTATCAGATCTACCGATTTGTTTTACCAGTGTTACAAGATTTTCGGTTCATAGTACCAGAAATTTGGTAAAACAAGAGGAATATTTTGTCACAACTAGCATTGATTTAGCCGTTTCAATATAACTGTTTTGTGGATCGTAGAATTTATCTCATAAAATTCAATATTAGTTTTTGTGGTCCTTAAACTAATACGCAAATGAAAAAAAAGGAAAATTATTACGTTTAACTTAGGTCATTTCGTTTATTTAAAAGTAAAAATATATCCATAATATATAATTAAATTACAAAGCATATTCAATTCTTAATTTTTTCTTTATATTCCATTTAAATTCTAATTATTTTATTCTTTATTTCGAATTTTTTATAAATTTATTTATATTTCTAAAATAGTTTTGAAAACCAATACCCTTCCACAGTTCTCAACTTCCACAGTTAATAATTTACATTAACTAAACTACGAAAATTAGCACTTTATTCACAATAAAAATATTATCCGAAACACATATCAATTTATAAAAATATTGCTGTAAGAATTGCCACACCATTGCTGACTCAGATGGAAATTCCAAATTAAAAACATGGAATATTTTCACTTCACGTTTGCGAATTATTTCACTTTAATTGAAATTATAATTTTAACATAAATCACAAATCACAACATTAAAAATATTGTGTCTTTAGCAGAATAAACTAAAAATAAAAGAAGTATTAAAACTATATGTATGCTTAAATAAATTTTTAGACAAATTATTTTGTATATGCCATCAGTTCTTGATGAATTCTAACTTTCTTGTTTGTATATGCAACAAAATATTTACCATATTTGCACAAAGTTTGTTGCTTAAATCAACAAAAAAACTTGTACCTAGGATTAAAAATATTTTAAATTCTTCATTAAATGCTTGTAATAGTAGCTAATTATTTTTAGAATCTACAAAACTTTTTTAGGTTTAATCAACCATCAATTTTAGTACCACTGTCAAAATGTTTGTCATTTCTACGCTGTCTGTGTGAACCGATGACAAAACACTTATAAATTTAACCACATAGGCTTACAGTAAAATTTATTAACAATATTAGTACCGATAACAAATAGTTTGTAGTTTTTATCAAATTTTTGTTTGTTTATTCTTCTGAAAATGTTTTGTAAAATTGACAAAATGCTTGTCAAAGTTTGACAACAGCTTTGTCTACTTTACTTAATTTCAGTTGATATTACAAAACCAAATCAACAAAATCCTTATTGTAGAATACACTAACATATTTTTTTCAGTGTAGATCATAGGAGGGGCAGACCAGGAATTCTGAGTAGCTCGATGTCCAGAACCAGTGCCGAACACGAATTACACCATGTGAATGACCCAAACCCGGATGACGTTAATAATCGCAACGAACTCCGCGCTGTACGTCCGCCTCAAAGAGATCACCAAGGTGATTCAAAGCAGCTGTACAGGTGGAATATAAGGTTCAGCGGTGATGGGCAAGGACTTTCATTAAATGAGTTTCTGACCCGAGTGGAAGTATATGCTCGCGGTGAAAACGTTAATTCAAATACATTGCTTACAAATATTCATCACCTATTGAAAGACAAGGCTGAACGGTGGTATTGGGGAAACGTAGGTTCTTTTAATTCTTGGGCAACATTTGTGGTAAATATAAAAAACGAGTTTCTTCCAAGAAACTATGATTTCATGTTAAGGGAAGAAATACTTAACCGCCTGCAAGGTCGAACAGAACCGTTCTCAAATTTCATTACAGATCTAAAAGTGTTATTTTGTAGAGCATACCCTCCGTTGGAGGAAAACTTTAAGGTTTATGTGGTACAAAAAAACATGCTTCCACAATATAGCTACAATTTGGCAATGACTAACGCGAAAACTTTGGATGATATAATCGGATTGTGCAAAAGAATGGACGAAGTGAAATTGTTGGTTGGACGACGTTCATACATGACACCACTTCCTTCATCATTTATGGTCGAACCTTCTTACTCAGTTGATCAAAATCGACAAGAGCAGTTCAAACGCCCGACACGGTATCCTGTAGTTGGATGCGTAGATCAAAGCTATGAATTGAGTCGCACAAAATTTGATGATTTTACTCCGGATAAATGCCATAATCATATTTATTACAGTGAACAAAATCCACTTAACTTAATTGGTAACTTCAAAAGCTCCGTGAAACCAGAAGAAGAACATTTTGCTAGAGGTAACGAACCTGAAACTCATCATATTTGTTATTTACAAAACCATGCAAATAAAGAGCTCTGCAATCAGAATCGAGAAGGAGGTAAGCAACCATTGGGAACTGATAGATTTCAAAAAGGACTTCAGTGTTGGAACTGTGATGAACCAGGTCATTCTTTTAAGAGGTGTAACAAACAACAACAAAAATTATTCTGTTATACATGTGGAAATCCAGGGGTGACAACAAAGTTCTGCAGAAATCATTTTGATTTTCGTTCAAGAAGATTGGCTACATTCAATCCTCCAATTCAAAACCAACATTTTATCAATAGAAGAGGAAATTCGGGAAACGGAGTGATGGAAGAACTAAAAACCGGTGCTATGGATCTTCCGAGAAACTCTCAGCACCAAAACACTCCCAACGAGATGGATCAAACAATTGTTTAAACCTTAAACTAGAAATTATGTCTTCTGTTGTAAATCTGCTTAAGGACAGAAGACCATATTTAAAGGTAAATATTCTTGGGTTTGAATTAAAAGGGCTTATGGATTCTGGCGCAAGTTGCACTATTCTTGGGCTCGGTGGATTGGAACTTATAAAAAAATTGAACTTAACAGGTCAGTCAGTATCAACAGCTATTAAAACCGTAGATGGCACCGTTCATCCTGCCGTAACTATAGTGGAAATACCATTCACAGCACTTAACATGACAAAAGTTGTGCCAACCTATGTCATCCCATCACTGCCGAAGACGTTAATTCTTGGAATTGACTTTTGGGAACATTTTGGGCTTAAACGTAAGCTTTGTGATGTGATCTTAGACTGCAACGCTATAAGCTCTGAGGTAAATGAAGAACGATCAAATTTAGATCCTATGCAAAATAAATATTTAGAGGCCACAATAAATAAATTTAAAGCATCAAAAGAGGGTGAAATTGGATGTACCAACATTGCCACACATTACATCGACACAGGAGATGCAAAACCAGTAATCAAACGACCGTATCCACTTTCGCCATATCTACAAAAGGAAGTTGATGTCGAGCTTGATCGGATTTTAGGTTTGGACGTTATTGAACCAACACAAAGTGAATGGGCGAATCCACTTGTGTGTGTTAGAAAACCTACCGGCAAAGTGAGACTTTGTTTGGATGCTCGAGCATTAAACCAAGTAACAGTGAAGGATGCTTACCCACTTCCGCATATTGGCAGCATTTTGGGGCAACTTAGAGCATCAAAATATATGTCTTCAATTGACTTGTCCGATGCGTTTTGGCAAGTACCTCTTCATCCGTCTTCACGCCCGAAGACTGCATTTATTGTGCCAGGCCGAGGACATTTTATGTTCAAACGTATGCCTTTCGGATTATGCAACAGCGCACAAACAATGTGTCGTGTACTTGAAAAATGCTTAGGTCATGATTTGGAGCCCGAAGTTTTTGTCTATATTGACGACATTATAATTACAACCGGAACATTTGAGCGACATTTATTTCTACTCAGTGAAATAGCAAAAAGATTGAGCGATGCAAATCTATCAATAAGTTTAGAGAAGTCAAGATTTTGTGCTAAGGAACTACGATACTTAGGTTATGTCCTAGACGAAAATGGCCTTACACCTGATCCCGAAAAGATTGCGCCAATTCTCAATATACCACATCCGAGAAATGTTAGAGACGTACGACGGTTACTGGGGATGGCAAATTGGTACCGTCGGTTTATAAAAGATTTTTCGACAATTACTGCACCAATCAGTGATTTGTTAAAAAAAGATAAGGGAAAATTTGTTTGGTCTAAAGAAGCGCAAGCGTCATTGATAAAATTAAAAACAGAACTTGTATCAGCTCCAATATTAATTACCCCAGATTATGAAAAACCTTTCACTATACAGTGCGATGCGTCAGAACTCGGCATGGGAGCAATACTTACACAAGGAGAAGGAGAACATGAAGGAGTGATCGCCTATTACTCTGAAAAGTTAAGTCATACCGAGCGTAAGTATTCAGCTACAGAGAGAGAATGTTTGGCGGTAGTAAGGGCAATATATAAATTTCGATCGTATATTGAAGGAGCTAAATTTTACGTCATAACAGACCACGCATCACTTCGTTGGCTTATCAATCTCAAAGATCCTACTTCCAAACTAGCCAGGTGGGCTCTGAAATTACAAGAGTTTGACTTCGAGATCAAACATAGAAAAGGTAAATTAAATGTTGTAGCGGACGCATTATCCAGGTTGCTCGAAGTAGATGAAATAACTCAAGAAGAAGGTGATGATTTATATCTAGCGTTAAAAAAAAACATTATTTCAGATCCAGAAAAATTTCCAAATTTTACAATTAGAGATGGTAAGGTTTATAAAGTTTGCAAGAAGAACTTAAGAAAGGGAGTTCAATACAGTGAATGGAGATACTATGTTCCTCAGACCCAAAGATCAAAGATTTTACAGTTTTATCACGATAGTCCATTAGGAGGTCATTTAGGTGTGTCAAAAACAGCGAGAAAAATTCAAAACAAATACTATTGGCCTAATATGTATCGCGAAATCAAAAAGCATGTTAATGAGTGTGGAAAATGCCAGGAAAACAAGCATCCGAATACCTGTAACCGAGCACCAATGGGGACACAAAAAGAAACGAAAAGTCCATGGGAAGTAATCGCTGTAGACTACATGGGACCATTCCCTAGAAGCAGAGCTGGAAACCAACATCTATTGGTAGTAGTAGACGTTTACAGTAAGTTTTGCATTTTAAAACCGGTAAAAAGAGCTGAAGCAAAATCTCTAACTCAAATTCTGGAAAATGAAGTTTTTCTTATATTTGGCATACCCCGTACGGTTATCTCTGACAATGGAGTACAATTTACTTCTAAAGAATTTAGAAAACTGCTTGCTGAGTATAATGTTAAACATTTATTAAATGCTGTGTATCATCCACAGTCCAATCCCGCAGAGAGAATCAACAGAGTGATATTATCGAGTGTTAGGGCATACATCAAGGACGATCAACGAAATTGGGACGTAAACATTCAAAAAATTGCATGCGCGATACGAACAGCGGTACACGACTCAACAAAATATACGCCGTACTTCATAAACTTTGGCAAGGAGATGGAGTTAGGAAAAGATATAGTTGAAAATCTGAATTCACAAGAACAAGTTGAGAATGACAGGCTAGCAAATCTTAACATTGCAAGAAAAGCAGTAACTCAAAATTTGAAAAACGCATATACGAAGTATGCTAACCATTACAATCTAAGAACCAGGCCAACTGAGTTCATCGAAGATGAAATTGTTCTTAGAAGATCCTTCAAGAAGTCGAACATGGCTGAACGGTTTAATGCTAAACTAGCGCCACAGTATATCAAAGCTCGCGTAAAGAAAAAAATCGGTCAAACATCTTACATTTTAGAAGATCTGGAAGGAAAGAATACAGCAAAATACCACGCAAACGACATAAGGAAATATAAAACTCAAGAAAATCACTCCGTGAATGTATTTGAATTAGTTCCCTTTTAATGTGTTTAATGTTTAATTTAAGTCATAGAAATTTTGTTTTGTTTTAATGTGTTTATTGTTGTGATACTATGTGTTATTGGTTTATACGTTAAAGTGTTGTTTCTATATAATAAGATAATTTATTTTTTTTTTTGAAATATATTATATGTCTAAATTTAGTTTCTTAGTTTATGACTTGCATGTTAGGTTTAGGTTTTCAGGTACATGGCTTCCAATTACTGTTGGACATGTTAGTTAGGATTTTTGTTACATATGCTTCCATGTTAGATCTAAGGTTTAGGTACATAGTTTTGCAGAGTTGCATTTGGTTATTACTTGTAGGTAAAGTGCAAGTCACATAATCTACAAGAGAGGGCGCTGTATTATGTCTGGGTTGTCCTAGTTTTCTTGCAGCGCGCTCGGAAAAATAAATTTTTTTTCACCAGTGTTTTGGTGGATGGTTAAGTTATATTAGGTTAAGTTTTTGGTCACATGATTTGCATGTTAGTTAAGTTTTCGGTTACATGTTCTGCATGTTAGTTCTAAGGTTTGAAAATATAGTTTTCACGTTTTGTGGCAGGTGTTTACTTGTAGGGATAACGCTAGTCGCATGATCCTTGTATGAGGTGCTGTGTTAGGTCTGGGTGTTCTAGTTTTCCTGCAGCACACTCGAAGTGGCAAGTAAATTCACCTACCTGGTTTTTTTTTGCATATATTCGTGTGTTTTTGAATTTGATAATGTTTCAAACATGTCAATCAACATGTTAGAAATAAATTTTGGTTCAAGAACTCACAAATGTTAGTTGTTTTTGTTGCTTGCATTAAATTAGGTATATTTGCATAGCAAGCTAGTTTTAAGATTTTAAAATACCCTTTTCCAAAGTTAATTTGGTAAATGGTTCAATGTGGTTAATGTGGAAAACGGTTTGAAAGCTTCTTGAAAGGAAAGTGCATGTCACAAATTTTTCAAGAAATGAGCTCCCGTTGGGTTCTATTTTCCCAGATGAGCTTTAGTTTAGGATTAACAAAACGATTTCTTTTTTTTCATTATTTATTTAAATATAATTTATTTATTTATCTTCGTTAGGTGTTAATCTAATTTAATTGTTTATTAGTGTTGTGGTATAGGTGTTAAAACTGTTAATTTATTTGCATGTTCTAGTTTTATTGATTTTTTTTTTATATTAACAAGGTGAAGGAAAGTAGTCGAAAGTATCCGCATCATTTCTGGAACTTTCGAGAGCATTTTGCTGTGTTCATTGTTTGTTTATATTTTTCTTGGGTAGTACAACAAAATGCTCTCGAAAACCCAGCAATGGTGTGATGTAACGCGACAAGAAGTATTTTCATTTGGTAATTGCCAGATCCACTCATTTTGTGTTTATTGTGTCTGTTTAACTTAAAACTATTAATTTCTTAAATCAAATTCCAAAAACGCATTCCTTTTCATTTCAATTCATTTTTTTTGTATAAATTAATTTATAACACCTTTTTTTATTGTTAATCATTCATCCTTTTATTTTTGAAAACAAATTAAATTATTTTTTATTTACTCATTTTTTGAAAATAATAAAATTTATCTCTTTATTGTTAAATCTAATTAAGAAAAAAATTGTTTAAACTAAAGAAAAAAAAATGTAAAATATAAAACTGTTTGTAACTTATAAAAATTTGAAAATTGTACTATAATTAGAGCAAAAGTAAATAAAATAATTTTGTAACTATAAATAATGAAAAATTAAATGAAACAATTGAACCAACTTAAAATGCAAATCGTTAAGCAAATGCTGGAAGATGGACCGAGTTAAATGAAATTCGTTAGAAGAATGGAATGAAGATTTTGGAATGGCAACAAGTATAAATATTTCGTCGAGTATGGGTTTTGTTGTTTATTTTACCAGCCAAACAAAATTTAAAATTAAATTCCCGACATATCAAAAACGTATGCTTTAATCAAAAATGTATTCGAAAAATTCATAAGGCAGGACAACCAACCCATTGACATAAATAATTTGGAGAAAATTTATGGAGATTTTCAATTATAATTTGGAAGATGAAAAATTAAAAATATTATATGGGTCTATTCGTTTTTGGTGGTGATCGACTGCAGATCAAAAAAAAAACATCAAGAGGAAAACATAAAAGCTATTCAAGCGGAACAAAAATTGAAAGGATTTGGACAAATAGCAGGATCATCAAGAAAAAATACTTGAGTATATTTATATTATTATAATTATCATTTTTTTGTTTTAAAAAAAAATTATTATGTTTAATTAAATTAAAAAAAATTTTAGTAAAAGTTTTCCTTCCGAAATTATTTTTGTAGTTAAAAAAAAGTTAACAACCTTAGTTAAATGAAAATAAATATTATAACGTTGATAATTGTTTGTGTATTATTTGTTATTTAAAATTTATGTTTTCGATCGTGATTTTGTTGCATAAATAGTGTTTGTGAAGTTAGGTCGATTTATGTGTTATGAGTATTATATTTTTACAAGAACAAATAGAGCTGCTTCAACACTAACATATGAGACAAAGGCCCGTCTCACCCAATATTTAAGCGCAAAGCGCGAAAGGACGGTTATATCTACCACATTCGGTATGTACGCATTATGTGAAATCTTGTCAGCATGATCTTTGATTACATCTATGCTTTCTTATTACCATTCAAATGATCTTTAAATCTAAAGATGTTCATTATCGAATATCGCACATATCGAATTGCTATTGTTGCACATTAATATACTATCGTTTGAAAATTGCAGCTACAATAGAAAACACATCGCAGACCGTCATGGCATTTAGACAGCCCTCTTAAAACGTAGGACTTTTCACTATAAAAGGAAATAGATACTAAATCTATTTATCCAAAGGATTACTTTAAATGGTACTCGAATGAACGGATTAAAACGCGGGCTCTAGCTCAACAAAAGTTTCTAAGAACAAACATAATTCATTTATGACGCTTCATTGTGACTTTTATAACAAACAAAAATAATTTATTAATCTAACATGCAAACTAGAATTAACATTGAGAGAAATGATAAAAGACAATACTGTTGATTGTAGTCTTCCTTGGTGTCAACTTCCAATCAATATGTATTATACGACAGGTTTATTTTTTTTTTTTTCTTCAGCCAACATTATATTTATGTCACAAACGCTTTTTAACATAACAATATTGTAGTGGACGCGAAGATCTTCAGCAATTTATAAAGTAAACGAAATGTGTTGCTTTCAGCAAAATTACATCTTCAATGTCGTCATTGCGGCAAAAATCACATTTAACGGTCGTAACAATTCCAGCAACAATATAAAAATGTGATTAAATATGAATTATGGATCGACTCACCCAATCAGCAACGTTGGATCATTTTGTGTACGGCCTCTGCTTTAAAACTCTATAACGATAAAATTCCAGAACTCCTTGTGCAAACAAACGACACAATATGCGGTTGGGCTCTTTTAAATTTTGTCATCTGGCTTTTCTTGAGCCACCGCCATATCGTTTAAACCATTTAATTTTATTTACCTGCATTATTTCCTTTTTTATTTTAAAAGTTGCTGACACAACTTAAAACACACAAAACTTATCAAAACAATGAAAACTTAGCGAAACAATGAAAACCTAACACCGCTAGGATAAAAAACATAAATTTTTAAAAAATTGGTCATTTTAAATAATTTAATAAAACAAATTAATTTACATTTTTTTCTTGTTTTTTCCACAACAACACTGCACATTATTTGATTTTATTTTACATGATCGACTAATTATTTTTAAGTTCGAATCATTCAAAATGTTTTTCTTTTTATAATTTTTAAAATTAACCAAACAAGAAAGAAGAGTTGATTGCATTAAACATATGTCGTTATTCATATTGTCATTCTAATATATTTACTAAGAAAAAACCATTTACGAAGCCACAGGTTATTCAATTTACCACACAAACATCTTCTTGTTGGTCTATTAATATATAAAACACGCACAGAAAATATGACCACTCTTTTCATAAATTAAGAATACAAGCAAAAAAAAACTGGAAATGTTTATGTATTGTAACAATTCATTTCTTTCTCTGTTTTATTACAATATGAAGAGAGAAATTTAAATGTTAGCAATTCTTTTTTCTTAGCAATTCGTTGTAAATAGAATGCAAATATATAATCAAAAACTGTTATAACCTTGATGCCTCGAGTGGGTCAAAGAAAAAATCAGGTGTACCGATGATTATTAATAAAAATGGTAATGAAAAATGCAATGAAGTCGCATCATAAATGAAAGTTGGAAAGTACAAAAGGTGTTAACGAGAAGTTAGTCTTTGCTGTTAGTGCAGCTTTCTTGGCTGTTTGAACTGCCAAGCCCTAACTTCTAGTTAACACGCTTATACAGAACTAAATTGTTCTGAATTGGATCTTACAAACGATACATGTTGAGCAGCACCAAATTGTGGGCATAACACTCTGAAGGAAATACTATTTTCGTAGATAGTTGCTTATGACAAGCTGAAAATTTATGGTTTCAACGCTGTAGGCTACGCTTACAATATAAACATAGTAAGAAGTAAACTTGAGTCTACTGTTGGTGTACGATCTCACACTGGCTTGGACATTATGCTGAATTAGTGCAACAAATTGCGGTTCTCTGTCATTCCACAAAAAAACAAAAATCGTAGTCTTTATTATAGATGCATATATTATTTCTGACACTCAGACGGCACTCTTGACGCCGAGATGCGATTTGACCTAAAGGTTATTTTTGAATGCTACCACAATCTACAAAAGATTGCAGGATCCGTGTGATTTACAAGTATGTGACAGCCTGACCACACAAAGAGACCTGATAATGCAGAACCGTGCTTTAAACTGATAATAAAGTATCATCCAAAGCTGAAAATGGAACAAGACAGACAAAAATGGAGAAGATGGAAGGGTGTGTCACAGTACATATGGTTGTGTCAGGACACGGTCCAACAAATCTCCATCTCAACAAAAAAGCTCTTCTTGTTTCTGGGACATTCAAAATCTGCAACGTGGAAGGTGGTGAAATGGAATATATTATCTGGAACTGCCTTTATCTTGTATGGCGCAGTTACATTAATCTTGGTCAAGGAAAACATGCACTTCCTCTTACAAGACCTTACTTCAATCCAGCTCATCAATAACGTTAGCTTATATATAGTATTATAATTGTGCCATCTTTTCCAACATATTCTATTGTGTTATCATGAGTCATGACAAATAAAAATCATCGAGTTTTATTATATTTTCCATTCTGTTCTGGAACATATTCTTTCCCTTTAAAAAACAACTTTCAATTTTGTTTTTTTAGATTCAAGCTTATCAAAACACAAGACTTAACGATACAAAAAGTCCAAGCGGCACGTATATCCGCTAGAAATAGGTAGATTTCGAGATCAGACAGTTTTGTGTGCCAGTAGAATCTGATGTATCAGATTAGTTTAAACAAAACAAACTAATTTAAAACAGATATCGAACAAATTTTAAAAAGAAAATTAGCTACCTACAAGCAAAATTATATCTATCCAATTTTGCAACAAACAAATATAAAATCTACCACAGAACATGTGTGTGATAATTTATGACACAAATCTACTCTATATCATATGTTGTGCAATTACTGCAAAATATCAAAATAGTTTATTTCTAAGAAAAAAAATTAATTTCTTCTATTCAAATCTTTTATTTTTTGACTGTTATAAGGTTGACTTTGACTGTTATAAGGTTTTTGGAAATTGTAGTTGGGGATTGTTGCAAACTTTTTTGTTGAAGCCAACAAGTCAAAAACCTCTAACTGCAGAGGTTTATATTTATAAGAAACGGATTAAAATGTTTCCACAGATTCTAAATTTATGAAGATTTTAAAAATATTAGTATCCAAACGGCCGTTATAACGGATTAAAAAAACCACTTTTTTTTCTAGTATAAAGCCTATAGTTCCTTAACCATGTGTCAGATTTTTCTGATTTACGAACTTGTCCAAGATATTAATAAAACACACATTTTTAAGAAAGGTTTTTTTAACTGGCTCCACAAATGCAACCATGAGAGCGCCGGTTGATTCAAACGCATTTTGTGTTTTACAAGCTTTTTTGTTGGAGCCGTTCACTCAGAAACCTCCAATTGCAGAGGTCGTTTTTTTGAAAGAAACTGATTAAAAAGGTTTTAAAAATTCTAAATTTATGAAGTTTTTAAAAATATTAGAATCCAAACGGCCGTTATAACGGATCTAAAAAACAGAGTTTTTTTCTAGTATAAAGCCTCTAGTTTCTTACCCATGTGTTGGATTGGGCTGATTTACGAACTTGTCCAAGATATTAACAAAACGCACATTTTTAAAAAAGGTTTTTTGATCTGGCCTTATAAATGCGACCGTGAGAGTGCCGGTTGTTTCAAAAAAAAATTTTTTTTTGCAAACTTTTTTGTTGGAGCCGCTCACTCAGGAACCTCTAACTGCAGAGGTCTAGTTTTAAAACAAATTGATAAAAAAGGTTCCAAAGATTCTAAATTTGTTAAATTTTTTTAAATATTAGTATCCAAACGGCCGTTATAACGGTTTTAAAAAATCAATTTTTTTCAGAAAAAAGCCTCTAGTTTCTTAACCACGTGTCGGATTTTGCTGATTCACGAACTTGTCCAAGATATTATTAAAACACACAAGTACAGAAAATTTTTTTGATCTATCTCAACAAATGCGACCGTGAGAGTGCCGGTCGTTTTCGTTATATCTCATATCGTTTATATATATATATATATATATAAATTTTTTTTTTTTTTTGTTTTTTTGTCTCCGCTTATCATATATAGTCGTTTGGCATCAAAATTTTTTCCGAAATTCCGAGATGAAGCCCATTGCAATAGGTAGATTTTTATATGAAATCTACCTAAAAATCATGCAGGTTCGAAAAAGTGAAATCAATTTAATTTTTTCATACTTTTTCTTTTTTTTTATAAAAAATTATTTTTCTAATTTAAACAAAACAAAACTGACAACCATTTTAGTTTTGTTTTGAATGAGTTTGCTCCAAACAAGTTTCGGTTACGTGCTGGTACATGTTAAAGTAATTTTTATCTTTAAAATATAAACTAGTGAATGTGATTTAACATAACAACACCCTGAAACATATTATTATTATTTCTTCTATCATCATTCCAGTAATGCTCATTATAGATAATTCTTTCCAATCAAATAAGTCTATACACTCAGTTTTAATTTTCCAATCACGAAATACCGACATATTGATTTTTTTTATTCCTTTGTTTTATTACACAACCATAAAAATAAAAAGGAAGTTTAACATAAAAATCATGTCATAATTCTATACGAGATATTCTCACATGAGAATTGTAGAAGTTAAAATTAAGGAAAATACAATAATTTTATTTGTATTTTCTTATCGTTTCTGAAGACACATGTTAGCTTATTTTCTTTTCTTATTCGTTTTCGATTTACTATACGAGTATATTGCATGACCATGAATCGTGATCTCATCCTTACGAAGGGAGATGTAATATTAATAGAAAACAGGTGTTTCTAAGTATGGATAAAATACTCTAAGCTACATGTACTGAATTAGTTAGACGTATAAGAAACTTATTGATTTCAAGAGAGTCGAAGTTTTTTATTTACAAAAAGTTTTATATTGTGGATATGGTAATATGTAAAAATATGGTAAAATAATTCACATCGGAAATTTATACGTTAAAATTTTGTTCAGAAAACATGGAATGATTCTAGAGGATAACGGACGGATTTAGGGTTACCAACTGAGTATTTTTCACCCGGAGACTCAGGGTTTGCCAGCAAATCTCCGGGCTCAGGGTTTGGAAGGCAAATCTCCGGGCGAAGTAATAATTAGATAAAAAATAAAAAAATGTCAAATTTCTTTCAATTAAAATAAACAGAATTCGTTTTAAAACAAAAAAAAACGAAACTCTGTGTATCAGAAAACGGCCGAGTTTAGTTTTTCAATGAGTTTTTGGGTTATTTATGTTGGTTCATTGGATATTTTGTTTTTCCATATTACCTATAACCTAATTGATGTTTTATGTCTATATTGGGTTAATGTTAATAGTTTTTTGTTGTTAATTTTGAATGGTTTTAACATTTGAATTTAATTAGTTGCCCATATAAAACTGTGCGTATATTAATGTTACTATTAAATAATAAATACACTGTGCGACAGCCAAAATCCGTTGGGGTTCTGACTACCGGGAAAAGTTATATCGGTAAAAAAAAGTTATACGTGTCCCGGCGTTTCGCTGGGTCACGTCTAGGAATCGAGATATATCGATTTGAAGTTAGTAAGTATCATATAGGAGAAATTGTCACGTTTGGGGTTCTTTTTTTGACATAACTCGATTTTGCTGAAACAAATTTAGAAATTAAGAATTACATTTCCTTTTATCTACTGATATACTATACTGAAAAAGTATCGAAAAAATAAAAAAAATAAATTAAATAAATAAGAAATACAAAAAAATAAAATAATAAAATAAATGAAATAAAAATAATAAAGTAAAATAAAAACATAATAAAAATATATAAAAATATAAAAAAATAAAATAAAAAAAATTTAATTAATAAATAAAATAAATAATAAATAAATAATAAATAAATAATGTATAAATAATAAAAAATAATAAATAAATAATAAATAAATAATAAATAATAAATAATAAATAAACAATAAAAATAATAATAAATAATAATAACAAATAATGAATAATAAATAATAATAATAAATAATAATAGTAATAAATAATAATAATAATAAACAATAATAATAGTAATAATAATAAATAATAAATAATACTATCATAGTATAATAAAATATAATAAAAATATAAAAATATAAAATAAAATTATACTAAAAATAAATTAAATAAATAAAAAATAAAAAAAAATAAAAAAAAAAAAAAATAATAAATAAAAAAGTAAAAAAAATAAAATTAATACACAAAGACACATAGACACATGTCCAAATACATTTAAAACAATAAATTTTGGAGTTTATTCCAGTAAAAATATTAAAAAAAATTTCTATGAAAAATCAATATTCTTGTCAAAATGAGATACCTTTACTTAATTGTAAAAAATAGCGAAATGCGTTCATCGATTTTCATGATCTAGGTCTCGTTTTGTGCACGTATTATGTGACTTTACGACAAAGTACTAAGACTTGACACTTTTTCCCGTTTTTCATGATTTTTTAAAATACAATTTTTTTATTTTTTAGGCAAAAAATTATTTTTTTTCTTCATAAATTTATTTATAACTGCGAAACTGTTGATTGTGTAAAGAAATAGTGTATCACTAGATTAAAGGAATTGTAATTTTTAATTTTTCTAAATTTGTTTCAGTAAAATAAGACTAGTCGTTCTCGAGTTATGTCCCCAAAACGTGACTATTTCCCCTATTTAATACATTCTAACTTCAAATCGATATATCTCGATTCCTAGACGTGACCCAGCGAAACGCCGGGACACGTATAACTTTTTTTTACCGATATAACTTTTCCTGGTAGTCAGAACCCCAGCGGATCACTGACCCCTACCATTTGTCGCACAGTGATATAAGTCATACAAAAATAATCCCAAACAAAACTTTGACAATACAAGAAAATGTTATTACGTCTCGTTCAATAAAGAATGGTTAAAAAATAAAAACTATGAGGGACTCGAAAAAGTTAACGAGTTTACAGGAAAATGCAGATTATGCTGTATTAATTTCATTATAAAGCATGATGGAGATTTTTTTTTTTAATAAAATGTGTTGTGTAATAGGAATTAGAATATGTGTCACAACAACACATAAATACCTTTTAAGACCTAGGTCTAAACCTGGGTCCCACAACAACTGGCGTTCTAAGGTGTTGATTAACGCTTTCTTTAAACCTCTGCGGGTTGAAGCCACCTAAGACTAAGTGTTCCGGCAAACTATTCCATTTGTACGCAGTTCGGACAAAGAAGTCTCTCTGCGATCTGCAGTATGACAGTGCGGGATCTTTACCGTTACACTGGTTGCGGCAGCCGATTGCCGTGTGGAACGGGGGAAAGAATAAGTTTGAGGCATGATGCCGCTGATTTCATCTGAGCACTGTTGATGACGATATTTGTAAGAAACAACGAGGTCAGCAACAGTGCGACGATGTTGTAGGGAATCAAGTATTGGTGTCAAAGCTCGATCACCCACAATTCGTATAGCCCGCTTTTGAACAGAGTCCAAGAGGGCCAAGATGGAAACAGAGGCAGCACCCCAAACTTGACAACAGTACTCCATACAGGGACGAATATATAACTTATAAACATGGAGCAATGGGTACCTAAGGAGTGAAAATTTTTTGCTTCTATTTAAGAGGCCGAGTTTTTTAGACGCGCTTTTTGCCATCGCCATTACATGATCGTTCCAGAGTAGGTCATTTGAAACTGTGACACCCAATAAACGAATGTTTTTATATTCACCTATTGGTTCAGATTAAATTAAATTAAATTTTTATCATATATATAATACACAAGCCACGAAAAAGCGTAACCATAGGAAAAAAGAGAATACAGAAGAGAAAGAAGAGAATACAAAAAGGTATAAAAAATCAAAAAAGACTAAAATAAACGAAATTTTTTGAATCTCTTCAAAACCTCCGATATAGAAGCCTAACTCATTTTTTAGCACAAACAAAATCGTGAACTTGTAGTTATTATTTATTATTTAGAAATTAAAACTCAATATAAAAAAAATTGAAAAAATAGCCATAACGCCAACTGGAAAAATAAAACTCCATATAAAACAAATTCAAAAGCATTTAATCAAAAACGCTAATCCAATTTTTTGCATATGGCAATGTTCATTGTTTATTGCAAATGGCTTGAATCAGTAGGCCTATGATTTAGGAGGTTTTGAATTCATCCAAATTTTATTCTCATTTCAATTTATGCTTTGCTTGCGGATAGACGTATTATTTTGGATTGTGATTTTATTTCAGGTTTAAAAAGATATTTGTTTTAAAATTTGCGCATATGCACAGGGGTCCCCTAGTTGAATTATATTTTTGTATATTATAAAATCTCCGGGTCACGAGCTTTCAAGAGTTGGTAACCCTTGACGGATTGAACAATGCCGTCATTTTACATAACTGCCAACTAACAATTACGTGAAAAAATGTAAAAAAAAGAAAACGTTAGTCAAGAGCCAAAAAATAAAAGTTATTATGACTATTTCTATAGCCAGCTGGAACAGTTTGATAATATTTATGTTAGTTGATTGACGACGAACAAAAACTCCATTACAGATCCATTAGGATTTGTTTTTGTCACTTTGTCACAAAACACATAAGCTGACAGAAAAAGTTTTAACAACAAATTAAAGAAAAGCAGATTTTACTGTGAATGAATGAGGAAAAAAGGTAGATTAAATCTATTTACTAATGAAATCAAAACGCAACGAATAACTGAATAAATCAAAAGAGATTTGTTTTTCGTATAATTACAACCTTTAACATATTATATAAGTCTTTCACATAAACTAACATTTCCTCTGTCCATATACATGTTATGTTTACTCATCAATCAGATGTTATAAAACCTAATAAAAAATAAAAAAAGATAAATAGTCCTTCAATTTTATAATTATATTTTGAAGATAACAACCTAAACACAACAATATTGATTCGACAAAATACTTGGAAAAGTCCAAGAAGATTGAGTATAAAATAAATAAAACTAGGTTTCCCATTTTCTTTAATCATGGGTATGTCCATCAAATTACATCTAAGAAAATAGAAAAATAAGAATATTTCTTCTTATGTACATACACTATATCCGTCTTCGAAAGAAAAAAATTGATCAAAAGATAAACGCTGATTAATCGTTGTAGCGTATATAGAAGAGGGTTGTTTGGGTTTCTTTACTGTTATTTTTTGTATCAATTCTTAAAGCGATGAAATAATTTGATTGACAGTGATTTTAATTATTTATGATAAAGTTTTCAAAATATATTTTTAAGAGGTAATTTAAGAAAAATCAAAGAAAAAAAAATTAAATAATGGGTTCGGATGGATGTGCGTAAGTCGTTTTCTATTAAAACCTAAATTCATTTTCGTCATTTTATTTCGTTAATTTGACAGGTTTTTATTTTATAATAAAATCTTCAAAATTTTTTAAAAAAGAATTTCCATCGTTTTGTGTATATTTTTTCTATCTAGAAAATTCCTGAGTTCTACCACGCATGAAACTATGGTATTAAAATTGCGTAAGACCAATGCCAGGCAAGTTGCACTCCTAGTAAAACGGTGACTTGTTGTGTTGCAAAAAACATAACCTATAATCTAAAAACTAACTATGTTTTAAAAGGAGAATGTCATCTTTTGTTGATTAAAAAACTGAGTTTTATTATTTTTTTAAACATTTTCGGTCATAGTAAACAAACAAAATTTAAATAAAACTACATCTCCAGCGAAGGGGTGTAATGGTAAAATGATCCCAAACTAAAAAATAAATAGTTAAACAAAACACTTTCCTACTGGGTAAATGTAATCGATGAAAATATAAATGTAAAAAACTTATCGTTTCGATTGACGTCTAAACCCACCTTTACTTTGTTATAAATACCCGAGCTCAAATATAGAGGCTCTCTTGTCTTTCTGATTATCTTATTGGATTATTGGTTTTGACGTTCTGTGATATTTGGGGGGTGAGTTGTTCTGTCGGGTTGTCAAGTGATTATTAATGCGTTGGCATAAATAAAGAACTTAAATTATATTTGGAGATAATCCTGATTTTGGAGTAAATCCGGTGCTTGGGATTAGAAAAGTAAAGAATTCAAACAAAAAATTTTTTTTTGTTAGTGAATAGGATCAAAACAGAAAAAAAACATAAAAATGTAAGACTCATTATGTGTTTGTTTGTTGTTTTCAATCAATCCCGTCACGATTGAAGGAATATAAAAATTAGTGGGTGAGTCGCCATCTTTTTTTATTGTTATTTGATTACTGATTGATGAGTGGTTTTAAAAACTTTCCGTCAGACGATTGAGAAAACTAATTAATTTTTTTTGACATTCACAGTTATTTGTGTTTACATTAAGTAGTAAAATTTATTTGTGTTCAAAGTGCGAGTCTGATTTAGTAAAAGAGATTGTATGTCGAATGCTAATTTTAGAGAAATCGGTGCCGGTAACTAAAAGTTTTTTTTTCTGTGCAATGTTTGTGTTGTTTGTGTTTGTGTTTGTCCTGCCGAAGTGTCGTGAAGGGATCTGATTAGAAAAATCTTGTTTTTTTGTTAAAACACAAGTAAACTAGAGAACACAATTGTAAATTTATTTAGAAAATTATTTTTATAAATTAGAATTAAAGGAGGGAGAACAAAACCGGAATAGTGAATGATAGTGCTTAACTTTACTTCCTTGAAGAACAAGAGTACAATTTTATTTATAAGAACGTTTTCGTAAACGGATAAAATAAAAAGGGAAGGAAATATATATCTATATTATTCTCCGATCCGAACGATTATATATGCTATGAAGGTAGTTAGAAATTTCAGTTACGCTTAAACTAAATAGTTCTTAAGTACTTATTGTTAGTGATCGCAAGCCAAAGTCTGAAATAAAATATTACTAATTTGTGAATCATTGGAAATTGTGAATTTATCAAATCGAACCAAATCTAATTCCCATAAATACATCGAGTAACTGTGGTCGAGGTCGCTACTGTTATTGAGTGATTGATGGCGGGGCATTATGCTATACCGTGGTTCTGAATAAAAAACAAAAAAAAAACAAACAAAACAAAACTGATCTACGATTCGAATAAGTAATGGTGATACCATTGAATACACTGAAGTGATTACGACTACTATCATTGATGTCATCAATTTTGCTACCATCTTCAGGCATAGTTACAACAACCGAGTTGGACCGAGCTCAAATATCGCGTCGACACCTGTGATTGCATTAAGGAATTTTTTTGTGTAGTTATTGATCAACGATCCACTTTACACACTTCACTACCATCACACCGAATTAATTGTAACCGGGCGACTGCTGAGCAACTATGGCTTTTGTTGGTGACGCCACAGATTAATTTTTTTTTGGGGATTTACTCAGTTTTCATCCAACAATCACCGGATGTGTCAGTGCAACGATTAGCTTTGATAGACATAACTTAATTCAATCATACATTCCTGCAACCATCACCGGATGTCAACAATCACCGGATGTGTCGGTGCAACGATTAGCTTTGATAGAAATAACTTAATTCAATCATACATTCCTGCAACCATCACCGGATGTCAACAATCACCGGATGTGTCAGTGCAACGATTAGCTTTGATAGACATAACTTAATTCAATCATATTTTCCTGCAACAATCACCAGATGTGTCGGTGCAACGATTAGCTTTTATAGACATTACTTAAATTCAATCATACATTTCTGTCACAATCACCGGATGCGTAGGTGCAAACCACATTTAATTCAATCATCACAAGTTTGACGGGGGTCGTCGACGTTGTCCCACAATATACCACTACCACCTTGGAGATAATTACACTGGGAAATAACGAGTGAGCGAGATGGTGGGCTAAGTCGTAGCTAGGATTGGGGGTGAAAGGGATCGATTACCATTATGGGGTGAGCACTTTTAAATATTATATAGATATAGGGTTGTGTGAGTGAGTGTATGTACAGGGATGTATGTAGGGGTATATGTGTGCATGTGTGTGTGGGTGTGTATATACGTGAGTGTATGAGGTACGATGGCGTGTGAATGAGAGGTTAATTATGGTGGTGAACGTGACGATCGTGGCTTCTAAGACCTGCAAAACTGACCTTGAATTAAAGTTTAGCGACCCAAAAACATATGGGACACCTAGTCAGACCGCCAGACCGAATTTTCTTTTGTGACTATTTTAAGTGGTTATAGGGTTATTGGGTCATGCGGTTATATGGTTAGGGATTTAAAATGGTTACAGGGTTATACATTTAGCTAAAAAATCGATGTGTTATCGGGTTTAAACGGTTAACATAATTGAGGATTATAGAGTTTAAAGGTTTTAATGGATTTTGGCGAGTGGTACGGTTTTTTGGGGTTATGTAATAACTCCGGCGCGCTGGGGTGAAACCAAGGTCGAATTTGGATGAAGCATCCCCCCAAAAAATGTAGTATACTTGCTCAGGTCACTGAGCCGACTTTGTTTGTGTGACTGTGTGATTAAGGATTAAGATCAATATTTAAGGACTCTATTAAATGTGATCTAGTCATTATGCGTTAATGGTGAATATAGATTTTAAGTTTCGTGAGGCGCATGAAGCGTGGTATCACAGAACTATGAATGTGATGAACTGTTAAGACCAACAAGTCTTTTCTATAAATAAGGAAGAGTTTGGGAAAAGAGAGTAACGTTGATAAAATAATGTCAACATTGACTTGAAATAAACGTTCATTCAAATATAAGTTGGTCATCTCAATTTTTGTGCCAAGCATTGCCTCCTGGCATTTAAACATATTTGTCCTGACTTATAAATTACGCACATTTGTACTGATTTTTATTTCGGAGAACTATACAACACAGATTGAAAACCTATCTGCACATTTAAGATTTGTTTATTCTATACCAAATGTCACTTTAGTGCTAATTATTGCTAAAATTAATAATATAATTGGTGCTAACACTGATTTCTACAAGAAAAAATTATGCTAGCCTAAAACGATTTTCCATTGGCGATATAGAATTTTCTAATCAGCTTGCTCAGAAAAATAGCTAGGGGCTACGCAGCCTTGGTTTTTCATTTGTTCGAATATGGCGGTGCTAACTTCTACTCGAAAAATTATTTTAGAGTGTCAACTTCTTTCAATTAGTGAAATGTAATTGTTATGGGTAGCACAATCAGCACAACCAACCCACAATGCAGCACAAACTTTCTATTTTATTTTCTTTACAAAATGGCGGGGTTAATTTATTTCTTCAATGCCATCATAGAGTTGTACTCTAGACTTAGCATGAAGAAGTTTAACGTCATCAGCAAAGAGATAGACCGTAAGTACAAGCATGATTTTGCAATATTATTGATGAAAATTGAAAAAAGTAAGGGTTCCAAGATAGAAAGTAAGGATCACAGCGGTGGTGGAAAGCCGATCAAAGAACTTGAAAGACTGAAAAAGTCATGTCAAGTATGAATCCATGAGATTACATGTACTGGAAGAAAAGAAAAACTAAACCTTGAGCTTAGCCACCAAAACAGAATGATTCATAGAGTCAAAGATCTTGCTAAAGTCAAGAAGCAGAAGAACAGACCCCATTTAACTGTTAATGTTTAACCGAAATTGATCAGAAACATCCAACAATGTCGATGTTATACTGTGCTATCTTCTAAAACCGGATCCCCTACCATAAATTAGATTTGACACCACGAGATGACTAACATGATGGTCAGAGATTTTAACATAGATAAGCTCAAAGATTTTCGACAGATCATGGAGAGATTCTGATCGGACGATATTCAGAGCTGCTTTTTTTAGGATTGGGAAGAATTTTTGCCAGCTTCCATGCAGCAGGAAAGCGACCATAATAGAATAAGTTATAATATGACAGACTTGAGAAATTAGAGAAGGAAAGATTAGTTTTAAGAATTTATTGTCAAGGATATTATCAAGACCAACGTAGTTAGATGTAATTGAACAGAAAGTCGCTTCCAGTTCCTCATGCGAAACCTGCCGAAACAAAAAAAACACTCAGGCTCCGAGAGACCAATATCAAACCTGATAAGATGCGGAAATTGATTAGACTTGAAAAGAAATTAGAAAATGCCTTGTTGATCTGATTCAGTTCAACCTCACTAGGGAGAACTGCATCATCCTGGGACTTTAGCAAGCTAATGTCATTCATTTTCTTCCACAAATCATTTGTTGAATCAACTCGACTAAATAATTTAATTTCAAAATCAAGTTAAGCTTTACGTACCATTGTCCTGAATCGAGTACGGGAACAAAAGGAATCGCAGATTTCTTGCGAAATATCTTAGGGGTAAGTAAAGTCACACAGGACTTCAGTGCTCAGCATTTCTGGAGTGAAATAAATGGTAAATGCTTTCTCCCTACTTACACTCACACAGGGAACAAATAGTCAAAAAGCGATATAATGATTTTATTTAAAAAATTAAGTTTAACATGATAATGAAGGCATGATGGCAAATGACTGGCACCCAAAACTGATTGCTTGTTTTAACCAGAGAGATGTCAGTGACCATAACGAAATCAGTGCGTGACGATACGCTGGAAGAACTGGTTAGTTAGAGATTATTAGAGATTAAGGCCATACTCACAGAGATTGGTGCAGGTGACCAGCGAAGAAGGAGACAGTAAGTTGGTATTAGTGGTGTGAATATAATTCTAGTTATGAGGCCCTCGCCGGTTTCGTTTGATGATTACCACATATTTTATACTTCGAGAGGTATCTATCTTTGACGAGTCTGCCAACTTCTGTATCTGCCATTTTTTCGTCGAACGCCAACCCTGTAAATTTATTACCACAATTTTATTTTTATTAATGGGGGTTAAAATATTTGTTTAAGAAAACGAGGATAAACTTGTTCGACAAAAAATCGAACTCCTATTATCGAGTCCGACAACGCAAACATGCCAAAATGTCAACTGTCGGACTCCACAGTAGGAGACAAATTTTTATCGGGCAAGGTTACACTCGTTTTCTATTTTGGTAGTAAATCTACAAGACTCTCGGGCAATCGTAATGTTTCAGCGTTTGCCGAACGAAAAAGCGGCCGAATTGAGAAAAATGGCAGATACAAAAGTTGTCGGACTCGTCAAGGACAGGCGTCTCACGAATGAAACTGGCGAGAAGCTGTTGACTATTCTTATCGTTCTCTCCATATTGAACACTTAGATTAATGGGTTTTTTGTCAAATTTTTTTTTCTCTTGTGCATTCATTAACTTTCTTTTTTATATGCCTGTACGAGGGTACAAATCTGAATTCGGATTTAATGTTTTGTGTGTGATTGTTTTTTTAACTAACAAAACATTAAAAGTATGACATTCCATTAAAAAAAAAGATTCAACCTTTCTAAATATTATGTGTCTTATGAGTTGAAATTCAGTTTACCAAATAAAGGCAGAAAATATTGTGAATAATAGAAAAGAAAATTTTAACTACATGAGCTTCTGCAAAGTGAACTATCATCGAATAATTAAAACGACATCTTCGGTTAGATAGAAATCAACTATTTTTGTATAATAGAAAATGAAATAAAAATCTTTATGGCACAATTCTGTTCAACAAATTGTGAAACGACATATTGAATATTTTTTTTTGTAGTATCCAATAGCGATTTTATGCGATGTATAGCCGAGTGTGTTAAAACACTAGTCTATACATTGTTAGGGTCGACGGTTCGAATCCAGTCAAATCCAATATATGGATTTACTGAATTAGAATTACAGAACCGAGAAGTATTGATATAATATATATCCTTCAAAGGACAATAAATCTACTGGATGTATCAATACTTCTTAAAAAAAAAAAAAAAAAAAAAGAAAGGTTTTGAATCAGTTTCAATAATTTCTGTAATGAATACCAGACGTTTGGTATAACGATATTTATTATGATGCATCGTTGATATTATTATTTGGATTCAACAATCGCATGTACATTAGGCGCAACGATATTGATATTATATTGCATTATTGATGTTATTATTCATCTTCAGCAATCGTTAGGACCATTGGCGCAACTTTTGGTTATTTTATTGAGCCAATTTGTATTTTATTCACTATGATTGGATAAATCACTAAGGCATGGAGAGTTGGATCAACTGCAAATAATAGGGTGAGTGAAACATTTTTAATTTTTAAATGCGGTTATTATGTCTGATATGGTGTATGTGATATATGTGATGGTCATGGGTCCTCCGAATTTTGGGGTCGTCAGTGTCCCTATTCTTTGCTCATTTGAAACCGTGTTCTTGAACCGTCTTTAGCCGTAAAAATGCGTGCAATTCAGCATTTGTACTGGGTTGAGGAAAGGCATATTCGAATTCACAAACTGTGCTAGTCGGAAATTTAAAATCTCAAGGTACGTAAATTTCTCTAATTGATAAGATATTTTTTTAATAAAATGTGTTGTACAGCAGGAATTGTACTATGTGTCATAACAACACACAAAAACCTTTTAATATCTAGGTCTCACAACGAGGTTCTAAGGTGTGAAGGACGCAATTTCTATTTTTGGATTACTAAACAATAAATAATATGACATGGACTAATATTTTATGATAGGATGGAAGAAATAAAAATAAAATAAAAGCATAAAATAGCACTTCAGAACATATCTGTCTTAAAACAGAATCTCAACAAAGTCAAAAAAATTAGATTGAGTAACTTTCCACACAATGAAATATGTGTCTCGCTCTTTTACAACATTTTTCTGTAAATCTCACTTTTTACTGTGTAAATTTATTTATTACTTTAAAAATTTTAAATCTCGAGCAATAAAATATCGAGTACGGTATATAACTGTTAACATAAAATCAAACAAATGCTATAGTTATTTCTTTGCCAGATTATCCGTTTTCAGGAAATCGTTGAAACAAAAAAAAAACAATATTCGTTAGTAATCCCGTCAATATTTAAATATTTATTTCTGAAACTCTTAATTTAAATTTCTTCTGTGATTTGTCTAGATTGTTTTTATTATCCTTTCGAAATACCAAAAACTAAAATATAATTTTTGTTTGGATATCATTTTTCATAAAAAAAATCCTTTTAGAAAAACAAAGCCCAACGAAAAGTGACTAAAATCTTAAAATTTTCAAACAAGAAAAACGTAAGAAAACAACAAACAAAAAATAAAAATGTTTTTTTATTGTTTTCTTTATTTTACAAAAAAAAACCAAAGATATTAAATATAAATTGAAAATGCTATTGAAAAAAAATATTTGTTATTATTGGAATTCATTTTCTTTCATTTCCATTTCATTTCCATTTTGTTACATTTTCCATTTTCATTTCTTTTTTGTTCGTTTCTTTGTATGTGCAAAGTAAATATCGAGAAATATTTTTCTGTTCAAATATATACGATTTTGTTATTATTGATTTTACTTAAGATTTTCATGTTATTTTGTATTATTTTGTAGAGAAATTGGGTGAATTTGTAATAAAAGTAATGGGATGTCGTGGTGGGGAATGAGATTTAATATTTTTTTCTATTACTCTGTGAAATAAATCATTTTGTTTGGTTTATAGAATTGCTAAAGAAGTGGAAGTAATGGAAAGGTTAGTTAGATAGGTGAACGAGTTTTATTCATTTATTAATATTTTAATAATGTGATTCGATGATGTCGTTTCTGGTTACATAAAAAGGGGTAAAATATATTCAGTTTGTTTCGAACATGAATAAATTTCAGAGAATAGAAATAATGTGGAAAAAAACTTACATACATAAAGCTTGTGAACTCGAACGGAAAACTAGATTTGAAAATCTTTGAGCATATACACATTGATATATTTCTTTTTCAAATTTAAATTTTTTAAGAAAAAATTGTCTTTAATCTTTGAATATTAAAAAGCAAGCGATGCAAAAACTGAGATAACTTTTGAATAACTTATTTTGAAATATTCGAATTAGCTTGAAACATTTGAATAACATCAGTCTAATTTAAACGACGTTGCGCCAGTTTGTCCGAAAATCATGAACATAAAAATGTATGACATTTTCCGATCCTTGTTAATACTTACAATAACGATTCACCAAACTGAACTAATTTGTTCCTCCATTTTAACATTTGACAATAGTAGACATACGAATTCTGAAGTGTGGTATCATAATTTTTAAAAAGAGATTAGAAGTAACCTAGTCAATCCTGTACTTCTTGAAAGTGCAACGCACTATCTCATTCAAAGCCTTGCCTACATATAACGCGGTTCATATTTTTGATCTAACAATGTTTTCACGTTTGAAAATCTAAAACGGATCTGTTTTGTTTTACCTTTCTTGGTTTCATTGAAAATAATTTGTAGGTAAAATACAACAAACAGTTGTCTTTTGAATTTACTCAAAGCGCATGTTTGAATTTGATTGTTTTAACAAACATGTCAGTGGATTGCCAGTTTTCAACAAACGTGTTTTCTTAATTATTTCACTGACCACAAATTGTCAAAATAACCATCATTGTGTTGACTTCTTGCTAGAGTAATATTTCAATGTAACTGTAGCTTTTTTGTATGACATTTTACTTCAAAGATTTACTTTTAATACAATTAAATATTACTTATGTAAATTGCAACAAAGCAACACGTATGTTTAAGAATAGAATAGTTTAGTTACAGCAAGTTAGCCTAGAAATTACATCTAAGTTTGCAATTTACAACAAACAATGATTATCAGACATGCAGATAAAACTGGAAAAACAGTTTTGTTAAAAAGAGAGCGGCCTGAGCAATATTAACAGTTCCAATATTCAATATAGTTTAATCATAGTTTAATGATGATAGCCACCAAAGATATAATTTGTCAATATAAAAATAATCTTAGTTTTAAGGCATAAGTTCACTACGAATATATTTTGTATGTTGGATGGATGATTTTTTTATATCAATAAAGAAAGTAGAATAAAGAATTTTGAACACAAAAGTTTGAAATAAATTTGATTTTTGATAAAAGGATTTAAATTCTTCGGAATATATTAAGTTTAAATACAAATAAAAAAGTTTTATGTATCATCCCTTGTAAGGACATAACCCCCAAAAAAATGCCATCGTTGCAAATTCATCATGTTCATCCTGCTAAAAGGGTATAAAAGTAAGTCCTTAAGAATCATTGTACATTGCATTGAACATAGCGATTAGCAATATGTAATAAAAACAGGATGAATAACAGGAGGCAATGTTGAGAAAAACTTTTTATTTAGAAAATGATAAAATACTCTATCCGCATTTTCTGCTTCTGATTTTTAAGGAATCCTATACCCCTACATGCTTTGTACATTTTTCTTATAGAGGTTTGTATATTTATATTTATGTTTGTATGTATATATTCCAAGATCTTATTAATATTAATAGTTACCCAACAAAGCTTGCTTAAAAATTACATCATTATTATAATGTCTTTGTGATTTTAAATTACTTCAACAAAATCTAAAATAAAATGCTTGTGAAATTGATGTAAACTGCATTAAACATTTTAAAAATTAAACAAAATTTTATCAAAAGAAAATTTCCCAACAACAAATTATAACAAATTAAAATCGTTAAAAAAAATTTAATTTAAAAAATGAAATTTTAATTTATATTTTATGAAATTCATTTTAAATGTTTCTTTAAAAAAAAATCCTATTTCGTATTTTAAAAAAGAGGAAAATGGATGCTTCTCATTTTCTTTAATTTTTCTTTTTCGTATTTTATTTCCATCATTATTTGAAACATTAATTTTTTTTATGTTCTTCTGTATTTTATTATTATTTTTTCTACGATATTTTTTTTTTTGATAAGTTCTTCATTATTTTCATATCACATCCCTTTTATTACACTGGCAATGTCAGGTGTGAGAAGTAGAGTGTGAAAAAATGGTTATGGTTGATGTTACAACAGTTATGAGGTGTAAAATTGTGCACGTTTTTTTTCGATTAATGCTATGAAAAAATTATCCATATTAGAAATAAAGGAATTTTTAATATTAAATTTTTATTATGGTTTCCAGGTGAATTATAGTACTATTCCGTATTGAAACGATAAAAATTAGGAATGTGTTAAGTTTAAGGTACACATGAAATCCATTTCTAAAGATGAAATACAAAGAATATAAATTATGTGTTAGCAGTTTACAGTTTTAACGATGAAGCTCAATTCAACGGTTATGTTTCGTTTAAAATAATTTATGGAGAACGTGATTGTGTTATTGTATTTGATTTGCTTTTAATAAAAAAAGGTTTTTTTGGACAAGGAGTGACAAATGACCATTTTTTTAAGCGAAATGATTTCATTTGTAGCAATAATTCATATATAAAGCATATCACTTCACTGTGATAGTTTTAAAAATTCATAATCATGAAAGCTTGGACTCCGTAAAACAGGTTAGGAAACATTTTCACAACGAATTGTAACGCCAGAACATTTTTAGTACATAGTTGTTCGTCTTCAATAATAAAAAAATAAAAGTTACAATCATCCCTTGAACACGACTTAACTAAGTAAAATTTTGAAATATTCCCTTTAATTGTATTAGCATGAAATATATAAAATAAAATTTGTTGCCTTTAAATTAACATTCAAATTAATTTATATTCCCCCACATCTTTTATTATTTTAAGATATTCGCTCCTCCGTTCAATTGTTTACATAATTCATTCTAACTCGCAACGAAATACTTAAACCCACGCAATGAACATGATTCCCAAAATCGAAAATATAAATCTTTTCGAATTGTAATAAATTTACAATCAATCATTCCGAAAATCCAATTAATCCAGAAACGCTTAACACCAAAACTCATCTAACATTAATCCTTTAGAAAACATAAAATTGATCAATAAAAACAGCCAAAAAAAACGTTCCCACTTCCTACCCTCCTCAATCCACGAAACATTCACTTTTCTGTAAATTAGAGATAAATCTACGTATTTGTAACTTATAAATTTCTAATTTAATTCAACAAATTTTCATTTGAATACACAAATCGAAAAGAAAATTTAGAAGGATAAAAGAAAAAAAAATATAAATTAAAGAATATTTTCACGTATTTTGGTTAAATTTTCGATTATGATTTTCTTTTTGAATTGATTATAAGTTGAAAAGGAATGTAAGATTAGGTTTTTGGTTCAACAAAAAAAAAGTTACGACTTAATAACTCTCAATCCACTGGCATAAAAAGTTTACTACCATAGTTAAACTTTGAAGAAAAAATGATTCTGCCTTAAACAACTGTGAGAATTTTTCACTTAAATTTAATTTTTCAGAAGATTTCTTTTTATAAAGGAGAAGAGTTACACTACAATTAAACCTACACTAAATTTTCAATTTCATTCCATTTAAATAAATCATAAAAGCTAGAAGCAATTATTTAAATTAAAATTTGTCCGTTTTTAAATGGAAGAAACCTTTTTTTTTGAAGTTCTTTATAGATGGTTCCATAATTTGTTAAAAAGATTAAAGCAAAAGTTTTGAACGAAATTTCAGAATAAATAAATTACAAGTTTGGAATATTCATGTCGTTAGCTTTGAACATTTATACTTTTATATATTAATATATATACAAAATGTTGAATTTTAAGATTATTTTGATATTCCTGTTTAAATAAAACATGGCGTTCATAAACGCTCGAATTTTTGCTTAAAGATGCAGAAAATATTTGTTTTCCAAAAAGCAACACAAAACACAATTGCGATTTAAAAACGTGAACCAAAGTAAAAACTACAACAACAAACAATTATTTAATTTTTTTCAAAAATTAATTAAAATATCTTTATTTTAATTGTAAATTGACATAATAAAAATTAAGATTAAAAAGGAGGATTCGAGAAGTTATTTCCCCAGTCCAATACAAATACATAACTCCACGCATAAGAAAATCAGAAGACGAAGCTAAATGATAAAAAAACCCTTAAACAAAACAAACTCAACTCAAGCCCGCACTACCTGGACCGAAAAATATACAAAACAGAATTGTACAAAATGATGAAAAATGGAGACCAAAAATGGAAACTCTAAGCTAAAAGATGGTGCTCGCATATATATTTATGGACAAACAAGGAACCCTTGTCAATGTCCACTATCATGCTATCATTGAAATGGCCAGAAAAATTATAAAAAGATGCATCACTGCGTGGATTATTAAAATGCAAAAAAGCCATAAAATATTGAGGTTATTTGCAAGGGGCAAGTTCTCTTTACTGGTTTGACTAAAAGTTGGTTATGTGTTATGATGCAATAATTTAAACCACTACTGTGGTGAATTTATTTTCCGTCGGTTGGTGTTTGTGGTTGGTGAAGGGCGTCGAAAACTTAACGAATTCGAAGTGTTTCACCAACTATAAATACCAGCCGATAGAGGTCCTCTTTCTCTTAGTCTTGTATTATCATTCCATTCTCTAATTGGAATTTGTGACATTGGTTTATTGAGATGTCATTATAATCTTAATGAGTTGGCATTAAAATTTTGGGAATGAACGTTTTAATCAGGCCAATTTTAGAAAATTCATTTTGTGCTAGTTCTAGTTCAAATTTAATTTAAAATTTATGTGTAGTAAAATATTTGTAGTAACATTCCAAAAATAGAAAAAGAAAATTATTTGTTTTTGTTTGTTGAATAGTTAGATAAAATTAAAATGACTGTTTGTGAAGTGTTCATTTTTTTTTTGGTAACTCAAAGATCTCAGTGCACATCCTATCATTTTTTTTTTAAACAAAATTGCTGAATCAAATAAAAAGATTAATACTGTAAATTTATTCATTAAGTCGAACATAGCTTATCAATGTTAGTGTATCTAAATAATTTTCTTGTGGTTCATCGGGTAAAGTGTTAGTAAAATATAAAATTTAATTTTTTTTTATAAGAAAGTAAAATGAATAAAAAATTAAAATAATAATTTTTTTGGTGAACGTTGTTTTATATATTATTTATTTGAAAAAAATCGAGTAACCAAAAATTTAAATATTGTTCGACATAGTGTGGGACTTAGTTGTTTGAATTCATATATCTAACCGTAAAACCAACAGTATTTTTTCTACCTCAATTAGTATCGGCTACCGTTGGACTGGTCTGTCTGTTATTAATGGTTGTTTGAAGGATGAAATTGGAAAAATTAATATACTAATTAAAAGAAAAAGAAATACGGCTGCGGTAATAATATTCAAAGGGGGTTACACAACAAACACATGTGTAGAAGTTGTAAAGAACTTGGAAGTTGTTAGTTAAGGAAATTTTGAGGACTACTTCGCTTTCGGCCATTCATCAGTTTTGTATTCTAACATGATAGTGTTGGGGAAAGCCAAGTGTTTTGTTTTCACACAATAATGGTGGCTCTTGGAAACGATACAGTATTGTTATCGTGATTATCATAATATAAACCAAAATCCCACTGTTCATTTTAGTACGGTTATTATTTAACATTATTACAACAATTAACATTATTGCAATGATTCGATTTACATACAACCATATCCAACAAACATCTGTTTGCTTCACAGTAACGAAGGTCATTTGTTCGGTAGTTGGATGACCTCATCTCAACGTTTAAATTTAATTATGGATAGGAGATAGATTTAGCTGAGTGTGGAGAGTGGGATCTGCTGCCATTATGGGGTAAGTACGTTTTTTTTTATATACATGTAAGTGAGAATGTGTGTGTAAGTGTGTGTATATGCTTGTGTGCGGGTGTAGGGACGTGTGAATGAAAATTTAGTAAAAACTTTTTTTTTGTGTAACAAGAGATTGTTTCAATAGTGAAAACCAAGTCAAAAAAAAAATTTTTTAAACTCAAAATGTTTGGGTTAAAACATAAGTTTCAATTTGATAAAAATTAAGACTTCGATAAAAATAATTATAAACCTTTGTTTTTGTTGGATTAAAATAAAACATTAAAAAAATTAACAAATACAAACAGGTCACAATGTTTGTTATCATCAATTAATGATTTTAGCTAAAAATACAAAAAAAAAACGATATTGGAAAATGCCGTCTGCAGAATTAGCTTATGTTGGAAAAAAAATTGGCCTCATCTTAGGGGCTTCTGAACCATCATTACGATTACTCTTAATTCGTTTAAAAGGCTGTCCCCTCGCACTCATTGATTATCCTCAATTAAATGCGGTGACTGTGCCAAACAAATGTCTAATCCCTACTTTGCTACTTTTTAAATGCAATTTTTGTTCCTGGTTCGGGCTTACCATACCATAAATCACCATGACTTTAGAAGATATTTTCAAAACCTCTATTACGACCTTTTCAAAACCTCTATAAAACCTCTAACTTTCAGTTCACAAGAACTCCTTATGGTTTAACAAATCTAGCCTACAAATGCCAACGGTTTGTGGAAGTTGTCATGGAACTCGAGTTTGTCACAAAATCACGCGAGAGGGGATTACAAGAGTAAAGGACAAGCAATTCGCGATTTCTCGTATTTACCAGGTTTTCTGGGAATGGTAAAACTTTGCTAACATCCTTGCCCCTATACGTAATCGTTTGCTGGTTTAATGCCATAATATATAAAAAGACGAAATATAAACTTCAATTTCGGAATTTGTTATTTCGACTGACGTCTCGAACACCGCAGTGGGAGCTGTTTTAGTGCAGCTAAATCATGAAAATTTGGAACCATTAGCGACTTTCGACCGCGAATTGCTGGCTATTTATTTGGGAATAAAGAACTTCCGTCATTTCATAGAAGTTCGAAATTTTGCTGTGTGTGACTGATCACAAACCACTTACAACCGCACTTCATTCCAAAACAGGCCGTAGTTCACGTTAAACTCGACATTTAGCGCATATGTCACAATTTACGTCAAATGTTTGTCATATCGAAGGTCAAATGAGCTTTAAACGGATACCATTACATTTACCGGATGAAATTCAACCCTTTTATCACAGTAACAGGAACAAGATAACGATATTAAATCACTAATTAATTAAATCAAACAAGATGTCCAAAGTTAAGTTAGAACTAAAACTTATTATTATTAGTTTAGATAAATTGATTTCACACCAAATCACACCGATTTCACACCAACATCAATAGGAATTGATAAACCATAAGTCCCGGAGTAAATGGGTAAAACAATTTTTGACTTTCAGCACTCTCTCACTCGCTTTTGATACCATTTACTGGGTGAAAACATTTTTGAATTGTCAGAAAGTCAAAATTAACCATCATACGAGATCTCCTAAGAGTAGGTATGCCATCTATGTTGTCTTGACATTAATTGATGTCAAGATGGTAGCCAGAGACCGCAATGCCAGGGTGTGGACACATATGGTCCAAAAACCAATGTAAATATATAAGCAAGAGTGTCTGCCCATAAATTGAAAGAAATGTTTCATTTAGGCACCACAGCAACATTTTTTGCAAGCAGACTAAATAATATTATAGTGAATGCTCATCTTAGGTGAACTAACAAATCTGTTTTTTTAATTTTTAATCTTTAACTTAGTCAGTAATAAAAACATAATTGTTAATTTAACACACATTGTTATTCTACTTTATCAAAATTGTGATAATTCTACTAAAAGTTTTATCTATTTTACAAAATTTTTTATCAATTCAACAATGCATATATCACAAACTATAAGACAAACTTTCGGAATGGTCAGCAACTCGCTGAAATGGAACGAAATATTTCTTTATAAAGAAGACGAAGAGGGAAAAGAAGGAACTAATGCTTTCTTAGAGTTTTATTCTGTTTTATCATCCTATCATTTCTTGTTTAAAGGTGTAAAACAATTTACTCAAACAGAAACTCTCTAAGAATGTTAAAGTGTTGCGTTATTAGACAACTTGCAACAAACCACTCTCTTAACAAATTTGACTGTTGCCGACAAAAGCAGACTCTACAACTCAAACGCGGTAACAATGGAAAACCTCATATACACAGATATAACAAAATGTCGTTGTGGCAGACTAACATTTTCACTACCACATGACGTAGCTATAATAGAGCTAGGTAATCTCATTAAAGCATTTTATGCAAGGGACTATGATAGTAATGACAATAGTGGATGTGTTGAATGGAAGTCAGGATCAGCAGAATATTTAAAACTGGAAAATTTGTGATAAAGTTATTATGATCAAACTAGATGGTAGGAAATAATAATTAGCAGGTTAGCCTTGTAACGACTGACTATTTTGAATATTTCTCTAAAAGTAAGAATATTCATATATAAAGAAATTCGGTAATAATTTACCAATTTATTTCAATTCCGGCCTGAAAATGAAACAGACATAGAAGCGATATATATGAACGCTTTTATGTCTGTTTCATTTTCAGGCCGGAATTGAAATAAATTGGTAAATTATTACCGAATTTCAATAACAATCAATCAATAACATTTTTTTTTGGTTAATTGCTTTCAATACTAATTAAAAATACTTGTTTGTGTCTGCATAGAGGTTTTTTGCTATGTAGGTTTTTTCGTAGTATTACATGTAAATGTAATACAGCTGTTCAAATTTATTGAGTTTTAGAAATGTTGTTTAATTGGATGATATATAGAAGTTAAATAAATAATTTTTATACGAGAAAGAAACAATAAAAAGAAACAAAATACTGAAGAGTCTTACTATTTATACTGGACCATTTTTATTTGGTCAGGTGATTATGTAAATTTTAATAAAACGAAATTGTTACCGTGCCGTATAAAGATTGTAAATAAATAAAGATTAAATAAAGACCAAATAAAGATTGTAAATAAATTATTTGTTGTGTAATATTACAAGTTGAGGCATACAGAGTTGGAATTTTTTTTACATACCATACATTAACGTCGGGACAAGCAGATCCAGCTGGCTCAGTTCCAATAGATTTTTTTTATATATCGCCCAGATAAACGACAAGAAGTGTGTATTTTATATGGTCCAACATGCTAGTTGGTTTCATTTTGGGATTCAATCTTGTTGTTCAACTATTAGTTGGATTAGCGTTAGAAATGGTACATGGTTCTTTATCACAGGATGTGTGTATTTATAGTAGACGTTTTACACGGATCAATATTCAATATATACTTAATGTAAGCTTATGTATTTTATTTATTTATTCTATATAATTTTCTTGTTCTAGTTATTCTAAATTATTATTCTTTGTTAGCTAAATTTTTAGTTTGTAAATTACTATCGATAGTGTTTTGTTTGTTGAAAATCAGTGTAAATAAGAGATTTCCCAGGCAGGATTCAGCATTTTCTTTATAAAAGTCCAATCCTCTACAGCTTCTGTTTGAAGGTCATAAGAACATAAGATCAAATTCATTTCAGATTTGCCTTAAGAAAACATACAGTAAATTACAGTAAAGGCTGGCTCAGGTTCAAAAGCACAGCCATTAAGATTCGAAGTTGGAGGTCCTACCACAGATCTAAGCAGCCCGGACAATGTTGGATACACGATGATGCGAACTAGTACAAAAAGTTGCAAACCATATAAGTTTTAGAACATTTTGTGACGAAGTCTCTGAAAGACATGCGACCTGGAAAATCTAAGTCCTGTTTGATCACAAAATGCTCTGAAAAATCCTTTGAAGGATGATGCAAATAAAGGTATCATTCAGGCGGGCGGATGCTTTTGTTACGAAGCAGTTGCCCCTGAAAAAATGTCATTACCTTTTAAAAGGTATATATCAATTTTGCGCATTCGATATAATTCTTATCGTTCGGTATATACATGTGAAATAATAAACTCAGTTGTTCCTTTTCTTTAATTTTTTTTGTTGCCTTTCGTTGAGTTTTGATCGATATATACTTAGACGAGTAAACATGTCGTGACAGTTCGTGAAAATATTAAAATGCTTATGAATCATTAAAAGAAATACATATTTATAATTTAAATTAAAAGATCAAAGCTGGAAAAGTAAAATTTGACAACCATTGTCTTTGTCACATGAAGAACGGTCGATTGTGTTTTGCGTGTGAGCACGGATACAAGTTAATCAAATCGGACTTACAAATTTGATAAAAATAAAACAAAATATTAAATTTAGTGAAATCATTTCTATTGATTTGATTATTGAAAAAAATATTGTTTGAGTTTTCTTCAATTAATTCAAATTTTGTTTTTTTTTTTAAACAAAATGATGTCCGCGTGTTTTATTTTTTTTATGACAAATCGAAAACATTAGTCGATGTCAAGTTGAAATAATAAGTTGTGCCTCATATCCTAGATGGGACATTTTTAAAAAATTGGGGAGTGCGGATATATACACATTTACTGTTGTATAATTGGTTACAAAACAATAAAAACTGATCCCCCCATGCGGACATTTATTTATTGTTAATTTATTTATTTATTTATTAATTTAGTAAATATATTTATTATTTATATATTAATTTATTTATTAATTTTTTTCTTGATATTAATCGATGATGGCTTCTCTTCTGGTAATGAATTTCATTCGTTTTTTGACTTTTTTCATTTTTGTTTATTTATTTTATTGAATGATATGAAATTGGAAATGAAACGATGCAATGAAACGAAGAACCGTTTTAACAAAGAATTTTATATGATCGATCAATTAGTTTGATATGGTGGGAAAAAAATCAACAGTAAATCTAAATCAGTAAAATAGTACAACAAATATTGTATCTGGATAATATATTCAACTATTACCTATTTTTGGTGTAAAAATAATTAATTTAACTACGTCATTCAATAATTCCCTGTTTAGTTTCATATTTAACCTTCGCCGAGGCCATTGGTACAACAATTGGTTGTACTAATTATATTAATTTATAATAATATATTAATTTATAGTTATATTAATTTATAGCACATTAATTATGATTGGCTAAATTACAGAGCCATGAAGAATTGGATCAACGGCCAATAATGGGGTGAGTGAAGCATTTTAGTTTTTAAATGTAATAATCGTAGCAACAATGGTGAGTGATGGTCCTGGTTGCGTCGACTTTTAGAGTTTTTAGAGTCACTATTCTTTACTCATTTGAATCCGTCTTCTTGTAAAACTTTTGCATGAAATTCAGAATTTACTAAGCTAAGGTAAAGCATATTCGAATTCACAGAATGAAGTTAGTCGGAAATTAAAAAAAATCTCAGGGCACGGAATTCCTCTAAAGTTCCTGATAGTGATCCCACTATCAATAATGCAAACATTTGGAAGATGTGTGGTAAAGTTTAACAAACTGAATAGCTAAAACTAGGTTACAGCATATAAGATACTTTCTCATGCAAGTATTACACGGCAACACAAATCGGACGGATACGTTACCTTCCATTAGTTATTTCAAACGCTATCCACATAAAGATGAGACATGTTATTTCGATAGAATAGTTACAAAAAATAAAGGACACTTCAGATTAAACAAACACGAATGATAAGACCCCAGGACCCTCGTAAAAATTGTGGAGCTGTGAGCTACAAAATGAAGAGCTCATCTGAAGGACACTCTGTATTTACAGAAATGCTCCGAAATAATACAATTAAAAGAAAATTAATGAAAAAAGAACAAATTAATAGCGAGGAACGAATCGTTCAATAAATACCTACACAAACCACTTTAATTTCCGCTAAAATGTTTTTTTTTTCAAACAAATCACTCCCGTAGGATTTATTGTAAAAATGTCTGTTTAAATTACTAAGACATAATCTTTAAAATTGCACATCACAACGTACTAATAAAATTAATTAAAAAAAAATTTATTACATCAGAATTTTCCACACCGAACTCTTTTAGCAAAAAAAAAATCAAATAATTTTCACTTTATTTTGAATTTACCGTGAAAGGACCTTCATTAAATTAATCATTTTCCTAACAGGAAAAATGAAAAAAACGAAAACGTTAACATTTATCAAATAAAGTAAATATTTAACAATTTAGGATAATTTAAAGCAAATGAAAGTGAAAGCAAATGCTGGCTCAACCCCACCCCTTCGCAAAATTATGTTGTTGTTATTGTATCGTTTAAATTTTATAAATTTCTACTCTCTAAAGAAATGAAAATGATTAAATAATATAGATGTTGAGGTGAGGTTGTAGCAAATACATTTCCTGTTTATAAAATTTATTATTGTTAGAATTATATGAAATCTTACCACAGCTATTTGGGTGAGATATAACGTTTCAAATACAAAATCAAACGAGATATATTTGTGTTACAATCCAGTTCTATACTTTAACCAGATGATGTAATTCTTTTGATCCATTTTCTTTTGAAAAAAAATTTTTTTAATTTTTCTTCCGGAAAATAATTGTCAGCAATTTTTTATTTGTTTTTCTTTTTATTTTGTGGTGGAAAAAGAAATTAATTTGTCTTTTATATTTTTATTTTATTTTTTTCGGTTTTCAAAACATAAAAGTTTAATTTTGTGTTCAACAAACTTTTTATCTCTTAGCAATTTACAGAGAAATCTGTGGTGGTTTTCTTCTAAGACAACTATGTACATATTTGGGATAATTTATAATTAAATTTCTTTGATTTGAAAGGAAGCTGAAAATAAATTTTTATTAAAAAAAATTGTTCATTTCCGTTGCATCTAAAAACCACTTTAACATCTTAAAGGTATTTTCTCACTTTTTTTTTTATTCAGTTATTTGTGCTTTTGTATAAAATATATCAAAATCAACAAGGAATTCAATGAAAAACATACGAAATGAAAGTGAAAAAGGGAAAACAAAAAATTATTTGAAATTACTTTTATAAAGTTTTCTTTAACGAAATTAATGAATTTGAACTTTCACTTTGGTTAAAAACAACATAATTATAAGGATTCGTTGTTTTCCATCCTGACTTTGATATGGGTGATTCTGGGTGGTATGACATAAAGAGTTCTATTATTTTAATAAAAGCAATTTAATGTAAGGGTATCGTAAGAGAATTTTATTGATTGAATTAAGTTTTGTTTGATATTTTCTGAAACACATACGAGGCGAAATGATAAGTCAAGTTTATTTTAACAAAACTTATTGAATTAGTTTCAGAATATTTATATTATATAAAATATTGGATAACGAGAAATTAGGATTAGAAATCTTATGGGAAAACTTAATTGGAAAGAAGAAAATTCACAGATTTGTTCAAATTAGTTTCAAAACTGGGGTAAGTATAAACATTAGAATGTTTTGGGAGAAAAATTAGTCAATTTACTTAGAGTAAATATTTTTGAAAATGGTTATTGGTGAGCTTTCTATTTGTAATCAAATCAATGATAAAAATATATATAAATATTAAAGTCTAGTGGGGCATGGCATGGGTGGATCGATTTTTGTTGATTTGTGAATTTTTTTAATATTTTATCTACGGGTGTGACGAGCTCACGTACTTCAGTCCCTGCTATTGACAAATGAGTTATTAAGATATGTCATATTTTATGTGTAATGAGTTTTATGGTTTAGTTATCCATTCTTTAAAAAAAAAATTGCGTCCATCAAGACCTGAGAACACATGTTGCTGTGGGACGTAAGTCTTAAAAGGTTTTTGTTTGCTGTTATGACAAATAATGTAATTCCTACTACATCGCACATTTTATTAAAACAAAAAGATAGCGTTCACTTATACTTGACTAGTAATAGCGTAGGTTGAAGGTCTAGAAATTTGATTTTAAACTAATCAACCAACAGAAATGCAGGATTCCATTTTCGATATTTTACCTAATTAAGGCCAACCATTAGTGATACAAAGATTCTTAAAAAATGGGGTTCACGTATCTAAAATATTGTTACAGTTCTGACAGAAACGACTTATTTATTGACAAATAACAGCATTAAAATCATGGTACACTACAACGTATCCTTTTCAAGCGATCTATGCAATTCAAAACTAAATATAAAACGACAAAAGTCAATTATTTATATGACATAAAATTAAAACTCAATAAAATATTTCTGAAGGTTCCACCAAACCTTTTAAACTTTGATTTTTGAGATGAAAATAATATTCAAAATTAGACGAGCTTGGATTGGATTTACTCATATTGAGTTTTGCTGGAGAAATGCTCCAACAGAATCAAACCATATTCTGCAATCTGCACCCAATGCGTTACACCCAACTTATGGTGCAGATTAATATTGTGCTTTTGGTACATAGTCAGGAGAGCAAAATGATATTTTGGGTATGTGATGAAGCTGTCTTTATTCTCACATCCCCACTAGCATTACGTAAGGGCTCAGATCTGGACCGGATGCGACTTTTCCTACTCCTGATAGTGACCTATCAGGCACACTGAACAGACCCTGATCAATAATGTAACGGCTTAAACTATCCAAACCGGATCAGGCGGTCCTACAAGAAACGGACCATAACCGGATCAATTAGAGTAGGGTACTTACTATAACTACATACATTTAAAAAAATTAGAAAATTCACTACTACCTACATTAGAAAAATAATGTTTTAACCTTACCTATACCTATATCTCACCTATATGTAGTCATAACGCAGAGAAGCGTTAACTAAAGTAAATGCGAAATTTCGCAAACTATGTATAATTCTCTAGTGAATTTTATCCAAATGAAATAGGGCTCACATCAGGATAAATAGAGCAAACCTTACTTGGAAAATCATGCTTGATTCGTTTCCGGTCCTGGTCCGGCTTTTACTACTAGAGATGAGATAGGATCTTCGAAATTCAGAACGGATCAGGACAAATACGGCAAGCTCTAGTAGTGAAATCAAGTATCTGATGAACGCCGGATGCAAATGCCCTATTAGGATTTATCATACTACACCCTAATCCGGCCCGGAAAAATGAAGAACAAAGATCGTCATCTTTTCTGTACTTGTGGAACTGAACAAGCATAAAAAATCAGACCATATCCCATTGGACTACTAGAATAAGATGCGTTATGCTGAAGATTATACAAAGAAGGTTGGGTTGTAGAAAGTTCTAATTTATCATACCTAATACGCCAGCTCAGATTTTTTTAAATAAAGTAAATAAAGCAGAAAATAAAATAAAAAATAATTAGCTTCACTACACACTAAAATGAAAATTTTTATTTTACCTCGTCGACAGTATTAGTAAACGAACTGCAATGATGGTTAAAAAGTTTTAACTATATGAAACTACCATTTTATTTCTTCGATTTAATTTTGCAATATCTGACATAAATTTAAAATTAAATGTCTTTCTATAAGTAGCATTAAATCCTATCAACGAATTGTATATATGTACACATTTTTTACGATTACCTACATACAAAGAAATACAATTTTCTTTTGTTTACTTAAGTAAACCTAACTACTCCTTTTCTTCATCCCTTAAATAACAATAAAATTCAAAAACACTTTGATTTAGAAAATGAAAATTTCTCTAGAGAAAACACAGAAATGTTATCTCAAGAGACTCGTAAATAAAAGTAATATTACTTTAAATATCACGAAACTCTTGCTGTTTGCATAAAATGTTAAAATCTGACATAAATATAAGGAATTGTATAAGAAAAAGGAAAAATCAATAAACTACAATTGTGTGTAGATAGTTTTCTATACTACTGTATACATTTCCAGATATAGTTTTATTCCATAAGAGCAACAAGAAAAATGGAAAATAGGTAGACTAACACACGTACAACGAGCAAAAATGGCAAAACTAATTTTCAAAGAAAAGCAATATATTCCTTTTTTTTGCTTGAATGACTTACAGCAAACTTTTTTTTTTTGCTTGATATTCTGCCATTTTATATGGAAACAGATGAAAAAACAGTACATTAAAATAACAAGAAAGGCAACAAAACTAGTTTGAATATAAGAACGAATTCTTCAAACTTCAACAAAATCTACAATAATGTTATTCAGAGAATAAACCCTGAGGATATTAAATTTGTGACACTAAACAAATGAGTACTACGTAAATAGAGAGGCAAAAAAAGAAAAATAATAATTCAGGCAAAGCCGTCCTACCCGTTTTTCATCAAGATTTTTCTTATTACAAAACAAAATAAATAAAGTTTTCAAATTTATTTGCTTACAATTTTTGTTGTTTTTGTGTTTTCGTTTTCCGGAACGTAATTCAGTGGAATGAGATCAACCTTTAAAAGATCTGCACGAAGCAATCATGATTTAATTTTCTGTGAATTTTTTGTTTATTTTCTAGAATTTTTTCTTAACTTGTAAAAATACCATTTTCACCTTTGTAGCACGTCGTTTTATTGGTTTGTAGGAGGTTGACATTAAAAGAACTATGAACATGGGAAGAAAAAAAAGGTAACGGAGTGAAAGGATGTTGATTGAGAAGAAGATAAACGAGATTAAAATATGTTACAATTATATATATTTGAATAATTTTAAAGATTACAGGATGGGAATTTAAAAGGAAAACAGGATAAGAAGCAAAACCTCATCAGAAAATAATACGATGAACCATTTTTAAAATTCAATTCTGTTCTCTATATGGAGTCGGCTTATGATGCGCCTCGGGTTTGGATCAAGTGATTCACTTTATAATCGTGTACAATGGTGGTCGTGAAAACAACGTTATAAAGCTTAATTACCGGTGAAAAATACTTGGATGCAAATAAAGTTGAAAGTCTCGTAGTTGATTTAATCTGAATAGACCTAGGCACGAGAAAATAGACGAATGTGAAAGTATTCGTTTATTGGGAGTCACAATTTCCAATGACTTACTCTGGAACGATTATGTAATGGCCATGACAAAGAGCGCGCCAAGAAAACTCTGTCTCCTGAATAGATGTAAAAAATATTTTACTTCGCATCAACTATTTCACATTTATAAGTCATATATTCGTCCTTGTATGGAGTATTGTTGTCAAGTTTGGGGCGCTGTATCTCTTACTATCCTGACTCTTTTGGACTCTGTTCAAAAGCGTGCTATACGAATTGTTGATGATCGAAATTTAACATTAAATCTTGATTCCCTACAACATCGTCGCACTGTTGCTGATCTCGTTGTGTTTTATAAATCCGAGGATTATGGACCAGCGGTGCTCGAATGAAGTCAGGTCCATATTGCCTTAGACATATATTTTTTCCCGTGTAACTCGTCAATCGGTTTGTGCAAACGTTGTGCAAAAAAACGTCCACCAATACCTCAGAACGCATGTTGTTGTGGGACCTAGGTCTTAAAAGGTATCCATGTTTCCTGCCAAAGCCACGACGATTCAAACTTCATATGTCGCCAATTGTTCCTAACTGAGTAGGGGGTATGCGCAGAGAAATTTTCAACTATTATAAAATAACGAAGGTCTGGCCGTCGCTGGCTATTGCTCTAAAATAAAAATATTAAAGTTTTTGAAGTTTTAAATTAATATAGCCTTGGCAGACTCCATCCACTTTGCCCCATATCGATCAAAAATAATCATTTACTTGCCATGCATGTCCACATCTATTGTTTATGTGGAATACAGATGTGCAAAACTGATTTATGAACGAAGGTTGTAGTGCACCAACATAGAAAAAACTCAGTAAAAAAATTCTCCTGTCACACTTTATGCATTACACCTCAAAAGATAATTATTTCTTTCTCATGACGTAGACTCAAATTTTTTACCAAAATTACTTTAAAATTGCTTGATAACTGTTGTGTGTAAAATTACTTTTCACACGACCATATGCGAAGGTAACATATTCCATACAATCAAGTACTCACGAAAATTGACAATATTATTTAACTGTACGTTATTATAACAAACGTGTTTCTTATAAATTTAAAACTTTTGTTTCACTTTTTAGTAGGCTAGTGCTTACTTTTTGACATATCACAAGTTTTATTTTTCACATCAATAATTAAAAAGTTACGTTAGTTGCCGAAAAAAAAGGATAACAACGAGGTTGAAAGTGATTCATCGATGGAGTGCACCCCTCCTAATATTACCGAAGCGGCTCAAAACACTTCCCTTAATTTACTACCAGAAAAATCCCGAAAAAGGTACAACATTACCTACCACCAGTTCATGGATTGGAGAAAAGCGAAAGATATCAAATCGTCTTTTTCAGAAAACATGCTCCTAGCTTATTTTGGAGAATTATCCGAAAAGGTAAAGCCGAATTCTTTATGAGTGCATTTATCTATGCTGCGGATCACGCTTGTTGTCTACCATAACGTAAACATAAGCGAATACATGAAATTCAGAGAGTTATTAAAGAGAAAATCAGATGGTTACAAACCAGAAAAATCTAAAACTCTTACATCGAAGGAAATTCATCAGTTCTTAAATGAAGCTCCAGACGATAAGTATTTGTTCATAAAGGTAAATTTTAAAGAAAAATGTATTATGAAATCATTGGTTTTAATGCTTTTTCAGGTTGCGTTAATTGTTGGCATCACTGGGGCATGTAGAAAACATCAATTAGCTCAACTAAAGATTGACGATGTAAAAGATTTAAAATCAGCCGCCTTAATTCACCTACGAGATACCAAAACGAAACAAGGTTCTTTTTATATTACCAGAAGAAAAAGTGCACCAAGCAGCCAATTGGCATCAATAAATTTGGTTTCGTGCCAAGAGAAATAGCCACCTACTAACACCTGGAAAACCCAAAACTCTATACAGCAGCCAAATTCTGTAATTGTGAAGCGGTGAAGTGATAAGTTTTTTAATGAAAAGAAACGAAGAATTTTTTATCACTTCACCGCTTCACAGTTACAGAATTTGGCTGCTGGTCATTGTTTTCGTCGGTCATCGGCAACGTTATTGGTAGACGCAGGTGGGGATCTTACCAAGCTTAAACGCCACGGTGGGTGGAAATCCACCACCGTGGCAGAAAGCTACATCGATGAATCCCTAACAAACAAGATGCAGGGTGCAAATACCATTTTACAGAAGGTAAATTCATCACAATCTAATTCAAAATCCACTACTGGAATACCCCAGGATACAACAACTCGACTGAAAGAATCTTGGAATAATACTGACACTAATATTATCGTACATACTAACACACTATCTAATCTGAATCAAACAATTGCACGCCCTATAACATTTACTAATTGTCAAAATAATAATATTTCGATAAATTTTGTAAATGATGTTAAAAAATAAATTATTAATGATAATGTCTAATAATTCTTATGGTCGTGGGAAAAATGGTGTACAAAAATCGCTGGAAAGTGTCTATCGTTTGCTAGATTTCCGTCAAGATTCTCTCAAATTATTACGAACATTAAAGAAGTTTTATATACTTAGTTTTAACAAAATTGAATCTCAGAACAAAAGTGTTGTTGAAGTTTCAAATAATCAGTTGTTAAATAAATTCATACCACCCCTTCCCCACCTCCCTTGGTTAATAATGAATGGCTCGCAGTTTCTAACAAAAACTACAAAAATGAGATTGCATTTCATATTCCATTACAAGTAGCTGGTACGATGACAAACAAAACAATAGGTCAATGAATTTCATAGCATTATTCATTCTTATGATATTTGAAAAAGATGATTTTCAGTTTTTTCGAAGCCATTAAACAACCAATCAACCTATTTCGGTAGAAAAGTAATGGGGTCTAACTTCTAAGGTACACCTAGATACATGGATTGCGACCATATTCTAGGCTGGGGCCGTTACCTTTTTGAGATGAAAAAATTAGTAGCAGGTAACGGCCGGCTGGAATATATAGTTGAGGTCATAAACAATGAAAAAAAAAACTTTCGAACTTGAGATGAAGGGAAGTAGTGAAATGGGGTGATGTGTAAGGGGAGAAAACAGTTTTTCGTTATTTGTAACGAAACGAGGCCTCCTAGAGAAAAGTGTTTCATACAAAAGTTGTAGATAATAAAAAAATCTAAAACTTTAGTGATCCCATTTTTCGACATAACCTCAAAGTTTGCGAGAAAATGATGAAAAACCGATTTTTCTGTTTTTTATTTTTTTTTCGCGTGAAAATTATTTAATTTTAATGAAACTTTGTGAAAGTACGTAATTATTTGCGCATAATAAGCATGAATTTTTTCAATTATGGAAAATAAATATTTTTCGAGATTTTACTATTTTTCCGAAAAAACACCCCTATCTCCGGCGCTAGTGCTTATTTTTTTTTGTCAAGATGTCTACTCTCAAATAGTATATCGATTTTAATCATTTATTGTTATTTAGCAGCTTAAAATTGAGAAAAACCGAAAAAAAAAGTTTTCGAATCTCGAACTTGTCGATTTTTTTAATTTTTTTCAATTTTTTAGCATATTTATGTTAATAGTTCATAATATTTTAAAGAAAAAACTTTCTTTGGTATAAAATAAATAAAGTTAAATGAATTTACTTATTGGAAACAACGCTAAAATTGAATAAAGTAAAAAATAAAAAAATGCTGTTACGTATTCAAACAGAAAAAAATTTACAAAGTTTAAAATTTAACAGCATACTATACGGTTGCCACGTGTCCTACATTCGGTAGGACAGTCCTACTTTGGAGCAAGAATGTCCTACGTCCTCCTTTACTATAAAAATATCCTACTTTAGGCAAACTGTAATACAATATCTTACACTGAAAAAAATTGATTTTTTTTCTTCCTATTTCTCTCAATAAACGCGCTAGCAAAATAAGTAATTGTTATTGCACCTTTACTTATATTAAAATTGTAACTGATTATTTAACTTTATGTCGAAAGGATAGTAACAATAGCAAATAATTTACATTGCTGACATATGTGAATATCGATGCTTTATTGCACGATTTATTCAGGTTGTAAACCACCATTGTTTAAATTTTGAAATAAACCCACCGTTAAACCTCTGTTTTTTTAAATAACTTTTGTTACAAAGCACCTGTTCTTAGAATTATTAATTATTATTAAAATAAAATGACTGAACCGAATTTTGTTATAAAGTAAAACCTTTGGCTACAGAAAGCTAACGATTTTGAAGGAATATTCATTATTTATGACCTCAACTATATATTCCAGCTGGCTGCTACCTGCTACTAATTTTTTTTATTTCAGCTATAAAAATCCATAACGGCCCCAGCCTATTCATTTAAATCGGAAAATCCATTGATAAAAAACCGTTATAAAATAAAATTTTATGAATTTTCATAAAATTTCTTTATTTTTAAATTGCAGAAAAAAATACAACAACACAACAATTTGTAATTTTATTGGAATTTTAAGAAAATAATCCAACAATATTATTTTTTTAAAAAATAAAAAATAAATATTTTCAAATTAATCAACAACATTTACTACGTTTCCATGATTAGTTCAAAACGATTTGAAAACCAAATTCGAATTGAATTCACCATGAAAACATCAACAATTACAGTTTTGAATAGGGCGATTTTTCTGTTCCGGTGTTTACCGCAATGGCGCTGCAAAAGGGGGATAAAAGAATAAATTCAAAAACTTTTATATGGGATTTCATACAAAACACAACTTGAATAATTTTAAAAATTATCTTTGAAATTTCTCATTTTACCACAATTGAACAATTTTAATTTGCTTATGGAGTATTATTGACTATATTTTAAGCGTAATATATAAAATATTATTCTTAAGTCGCTCAAAAAAGAAACATAAAAATTGCCAAAATTTGCCATACAAAGTTGTATGAAAAATTTAACCTATTTTCGTATTTGTTTTACGGACAGAAGAAAAGAAAATATTTTATAAATTAAGCTTAATATATAGTCAATAATAGTTCATAAACAAATTTAAGTTATTTAATTGTAGTAAAATAAGAAATTTCATAGATAACTTTTAAGATTATTCAAATTGTGTTTTGTATGGAATTCCATATAAAATTTTTGTGATTTTTTCTCTTATCCCCTTTTTGCAGCGCCATTGCGGTAAACACCGGAACAAAAAAATCGCCCTATACTATTTACATATTTGTAAATACGATCTCGATTTTTTTTCGGATCGTATCGGTATCCAAATATTCGAAAATACATGAAAACGGAAAACTGGATCGTTTCATGCGCAGTAAAATGTTTGTTTGTTTTTAATTACAAAACAACTGATTTCACATTGATTTATAAAATGTTTATTTCATTCACTTTATTTAAAAGAAAAATACAATATCAAGCATAAAAAAATAAAATATTGAACACAATTAATGAAACACAATTAAACGCTTTTTGACAGTTTTTCAACAGAGTTTTAAAAACGTTTTCAACCCGTTTTCAATCCAATCATGAAAACACTTTACAGTTTGAATACGGGATGAGGATTCAATTCTTTTTCGATCTGCATGAAAACGTAGTAATTGACACTATTGACATTATTGCCTAATAAAAAACTGACGTTTGGCATATTTAATACAAATTGTAGTAGATTTTCTATTTTTACTGTTGACAACACTTACTAAAATTGTAGTAAAAATTTTCTCGACTTATCGAGTATGAAATTTTAGTTTGGTCGAAAAAAACAATCGTTTTTAAAATGAAGACTATCGAATGTGACAGTAAAGCCGCCGATATCAGACAGTGTCACTCACTACAAAATTTCCATTCACAAAATGGCGGCAAAACTAGCAATACATATTTAAATTTATAAATATCGAATGAAAACCCAGAGACATCAAGAAAAGCGCTAATTTTCGGTCTGGTAACACAAATAAAATATTTTCGTTACTCGTAAAAATTATACATACAAATATAAAACAAAATTCAAAACTATAAATAACAAAAAATGATGACATTAGTTGAATTAATTCTTTTTTAAATGAATTTATTGTGATTTTCTACGTAAGTTATAAATAATTGAGACTCACGTGTTTTTTTTTGTTTTTCAAACAAAACATTATTGATGTTTTTTTTAAATATAAACCAAATACTATAATCACAAAAAATAAAAAAATGTCACTTTCAACTATGTAGTTATTTGCTATAAAATGCTCTGTATTATCGACACTCGGCAAAACTTTACAAAGCAACGACATATTTCATAACGTAATTAATTTGAGGCCGGTTGATGATTGTACCAGTTGTAAAACGTACCAGTTTTTTCACTATTTAAGGCCGTTACCAATTTCTCGATGAAGGCCGTGGCCCATTTCTCAAAAATGCCGATGAAATTGAAATTTTGACGTTACTCGCTGAAATATTAGTTTTTGTTTTGCTTTATTTTCTTCCACAAAAATCAAATTACGAAAAAATATTTATTGAAAAACAAATTTTATTTGAATTTCAACACAATCTAACAAAATTTACTCAAGTAGGATAGTAGAGTAAATTGAAATTTTTAGTCGATTTGCAGATTCAATTTCAATATCATCGAGAAACGGGCCACAGCCGAAATTTAAATTAAAACTGCAAATCGATTAAAAAGTTTTAATCTACTCTGTTATTCTACTTGAGTAAATTTTGACAGATTGTGTTGAAAATCAAATACCATTCCTTTTTAATAATTATTTTTTCGTAACTTAATTTTTGTGGAAGATAATAATTATGATAAAGGTAAAACCCATGAATTGGGTAATGTAAAGTTTTAAACAAAATTATTTTCATTATTTGACGGCATATGCAAAAAATAATGAACCTTAAGCAAAAAAATGGATTAAGCCTCGATGACACTAAGATAGTTTACAATCTACTAACAGCGAGTTTACTAGCAGTTACCGCTAACTAGCAGATCTACCGAAAAAGTTGATTGGTTGAATACTTTACAATCTACTCGCTAGAACTCACCTAACTCGCCAACTACCAGCTTTTAAACTACCGTATAATGTCATCGATGCTTTAGTGCCTTGATTAAGTTTTTTTAAAAAAAAAAAAAGCTATAACATAATTACCAGGTTTAAAGTATTTAGCAAATATCTTGACAGCATAGCTGTTGAAATCGATAGGCAGAAATTATATTCTTTTAGTATCAAAAATTAGTATTTTTCTTAACCCATAATTTTTTATAAAAGATATCTCCTGCTCAACAAAATATCAAAATATATGATATTATTCGTTCTAAACTATTCCATATTAGAGCAATAAGCTCAATTTTTGTTTTCCTTATTCGGTTTTGAAAAAACCAAAGTATTGAATTCATGAGCCAAAAGTGAAATTCTTACCCCCACTGTTTTTGGAATTTCTCGACGTTTTAGGACCTACTGATTCTAAAAAAGCAAAAAAAAAATGAATGTCTGTTTGCCGGCCGGCCGGCCGTCTGTCCGTCATTACCTACGAAATCTAGAAAACCGCTGCAGGGATTTAAAAAAATAGGTATACTCAATGGGCAGTTCCGAAAGGACAATGTGTTTGATAACTGTACCGGAAGTGTGTCAAAAAATCATTAAGTGAGTCAAAAATAGCAAATCTTCATATGTTGTTTGCTTAAAAAACGTTCATTTTAAGTGATTACGAATAGGAACATTGAATTTGGAGAAATCTTGATGGTAGGGATTGGTATGTGAGATCAAAAACTAGATTATTGCATTAGAAGTTTGTGAAAAAAAATGTTGTCAAGTGTACTAAAAGAAATTTTTTTATTTATTTCTTTACCTAAATTTTTTGGAAAAAAATAAATTTAATTATTTGTATGACATGATATTTTATATATATTATAGAGATTATATTTATTATTATATTATACTAGGGGGTATCCCGCGGGCTCCGCCCCCCCCCCCCCCCCCCCGATCATAATCCAACCTCTTCTAATCTATTCTGTGTGTACCTTCTGCTTAACTATAATTCTACAAAAACCATCGTGAGGTTAACGATAAATTTTTATACGATCAATGACAAATGGTTGAAAATAATAATAATAAGAAAATACTGAAATAGCAGCTTTTGTTCTTCTATATTTTATTTACAGAAAATGAAGCTATGCAAAAATAATGATGGAAAAAAAATATTCTATGATTTTTAGCACTATCTGTTATATAAATAATTAATTTTCTTATTAATATCGCAACGATATAAATTTGAACGAAACGGCTAAAAGACAATTAGAGCAATAATTTTGAAAAACTACATTATCGAAAAATTTAAATACCGTAAATGGAATTTTTATGAAGGAATTTTTATGAAAAAGGAATAATTTTTATGTTCTATAAAAAAAATAAACCAAAACAATAAAAATAAATATAGGATTAGCGTTGAGCTCCGAACCTTTCTCACAAGCCCCTACATCGACAATGACAACGAAATTTCGTACTGAGTTTCTTAAAGTTCATTTTATCAAATCGGTTTAAATTATTAATGTTTGAAAATGTATATTATAACCTAAACTGTTTTTTGCATAAAAATATCAAATGTTTTCAACCTACATTGTTTTTAAAAATTGTTAAAAATCTATATTTTTCTATGCTGTTATGTTCGCTGTACTATAGAACAATTTTCTGGTTCTGCTCCTGCCATAATAGCGCTAGTATTTTACGAAATGTTGTGTCAAAAAGTGAGGAAATAGACCTTTAATCATGTACTTTCATCAATTTGTTTCCTCTTTTCTTTTTTAATAAACTTATTATAAAAACCATCTACCAACTTTACTATTTAATGTAAAAATTATTCCTTTAAAAAAAGGTTATTATTCCTTTAAAAAAAATTCCATCTATTTTTCATTATAAATACTACATATCTTGTGACTAATTCAAAATAAAAAAGGTTTTATTAATAAAACATCAACAAAAATTATAAATATATGTATTATGTAACTGAATTAAAATAAAATCCCTGAATGCATTCTAATTTTTATTGAAACTTAAAATAACTAAACAGAATGACGTCACACGATCTTTTATGATAAAGCTATTATGGTGCGTTCGATTTGACTGAAACAACTGAAAAAACAACAACAATTGCATTTAATTTTTCAGTTGCTTCAGTTGTTTCAGTCAAATCGAACACGGCTTATATTGCAAGAGAAATACATACTCAAATAGTAGTTTTTGTTTTTCCTTAATTTAGTTCACAGGAATGAAATTATGGCAAATAATTATCGGAAACCACTATTATATGATTTTTAGCACTGCCTGTAAAAAAACTAATTAATTTTCTTGTTAATATCGAAATTATAATAATTTGAACGAAACGGGAAATGACAGTGCAATAAAATGCTATAAAACTGCATTATCGATCAAATTGCTCTATCGTAAAACGAAATGTATGTATGAATAAAATAAAAGTGTGTAAAAAAACAACAATTTCAATGTTATTTATAGTAGTTGTTGTTATTCTTAATATCGAAATGTAAATATCGAAATGATTTTAATGATTTTAATTTGAACAAATTAAATACAAAAGCAACTTAACTTTTTAACTAACTTTAAAGAACTACTTTATCGATAATTCTAAGTATCCAAAAGCAAAATTTTATATAAGTTTTATTTATATATGAATTATTTATTTATATGAATTCATTCATGAATAATAAAATAAAAAAGCACAATAATTTTAAAGTTATTTAAAGAAAATAATGAATTTATGAATAAAAAAAACAATTTTAATGTTATTTAAAATAAAAATTTAAAAACTGCATTATCGTAAAACGAAATGTATGTATGAATATGAATAAAATAAAAGTGTGTAAAAAAACAATAATTTTAATGTTATTTAAAAAAAAAATAAAAAAAAATTTGCAAGAATCAGGTTTCGAACATTCAATCTTATGATCATCAGTCGAGCGCGCTACCAATATACCAATTTGAACTATATTTGAACAATAGACTAAAGGATAGATAAGGTATCCGTTACTCTTGTATAGAAGGATAGACGTACGGCTATTATATTATTGATTTATTATAGAGAATTATGGCATTATAAGTTTGTCAAAAAAATAATGTCACGTGTGCCAAAAAATGATTTCATTTGTCTTTTTAGCCAATTTTTTTGAAAAACAAAATTTAGCTGTTTTTATGACGTAAATGTAATTGAACATGAAATTGAACATGGACATTTTTGAATTTGTTTTAGCTTTTGAAATATTTTTGGAATTTTGAAGAAAGTTTGTATTTTTGATTTTATAATAATTTGTGCAAAAATTTTGGAAATAGTTTTAATTTTTGATTTTGTAAGAATTTCTGGAATAGTTTTGGAATTTTGAAAAATTTTAAATTTTTGATTTTATTATAATTTTTGGAATTTTGAAAAAGTTTCAATTTTTGATTTTGTAATAATTTTTGGAATATTTTTAGAATTTTGAAAGAAGTTTATGATGATTTTTACAATATTTTTGGAATTTTGAAAGAAATATGAATTTGAGATTTTGTAATATTTTCTCGAATCGCTAAATTGAAGGTTTTTGAATAGTTTGCTGAAAATGTAAATGAAAATGAAATTGGACATGGACATTTTTGAATTTGTTATAGTTTTTGAATATTTTTGGAATTTCGAAAAAGTTTCAATTTTTAATTTTGTAAGAATTTTTGGAATATTTTTAGAATTTTGAAAAGTTAAAAATTTTTGATTTTATTATAATTTTTATAATTTTGAAAAAAGTTTCAATTTTTGATATTGTTATAATTTTTGCAATATTTTTAGAGTTTTGGAAAAAGTTTGAATTTTTGAATTTTTAAGAATTTTTGAAATATTATTAGAATTTAGAAAAAGTTTAAATAATTGATTTTAGTCCAATGTTTGGAATATTTTTAGAATTTTGAAAAAAGTTTGATTTTATTTAATTTTTACAATATTTTTGGAATTTTCTCGAAACGCTAAATAGAGAAGTTTTTGAGTAGTTTGCTGATTGTATCTTCTTTTCACTAAATTATGTTTATTTATGATCTGTTATAATTTTCCGGCAACGTATTGACGTTTCGTGTTAGTTTTGTAATAAATTTCTAAACAGAGATAAAATACTTGCACTTTAACAAAGAGTTTTATATTTGATATACATCGCTGCCTAAAACTAAAAACAATGTCTTCATAAAAGTTTTATGCCGAAAACTATATCAAAATCCTTAACCAAAACCGAAGTGATAAGTTGATGAGTGATAAGTGGATAAGTGATAAGTTGGTGAATACTGTAAGATTGACTTAAGTAAGATAGTAAATATGTGCCGCGTAGCGGAACTGGAGGTCACACGATTAAAAGAAGTATATGAAGGTCGAATTATGGAGTGTAAATCCACAATAGAAGACAAGGCTTCAATAAATATATACCGCAATCTAGAACTAATATATACAAACAGACTTCAAAGAATGAAGTAAAAACTTATGAAATATAAGCTTGATGTAAAATAAGTGCCTGGAAAACATATTTTTCTATTTTGCGTCTAAAATAAAGTCATTTCGATACCCAAATGCGTATCGAAATGGCTTTCATTAAGATACGCAAAGTTTTGTTTTTCAAGGTTGGTCACATTGGTCCTACAAACGTCAGTGAAAGTTAAAACGAATAATTATATAAATAAAATTATTCTTATTAATTAATCTTATTATTAAAAAATAATCTAAATTAGTGTTAAGTATTTTAATTAATTAAAATAATTAGTAAAAATAACAAAATATCAAATTGACATATTTTAATAAAATACACATTTTATGAAAGCTAGTTTTGCAACAAAAAAATATATAGAAATATGATGAAACGCAGAGCTTACTATTTTGAATTGAAATTTTTAGAAATTCTCTTTAAAACATTAAGACATAAAAAATATTTTTTAAAATTTCAAGACAAAAAATGCAAAATAGAAAAAATAGTATAAAAAACTCGTTTCATAAGACGTTTTATCGCACTTATCCTTTAGAAAACTCCCCGCTGCGCGGGTCGTTTTCTAAACAGATTGCGTGCGATAAAATCGTCGATTATGAAACTAGTTTCTTAATATACTATTATATTGCAGATTTTTTATCAATTTCGTTGATTTCGTTGATGACGAAATAAAAAATGTTAATGAAATAATCCATTCAATTAATATTAACAACACTTGTAAAAAACTTGTAAAATAATTGAAGCAATACAACAAGATCCAGTGTTAAAAAAGGTTGCTTTTTATTGCAAGAATGAAATTACATGTGTTGAGGACGACCAACTACAAGGGTACGAAGAGGACTTGGATCATACAAATGAAGAACATTTTCTATTGCATACACTAACAAAATGTGATGCCGTTGGGTCGCAATGGTTTGAGGAACTAAATTTCGGTAGTACTTTTATTAATTTTAAGTTCGACACGGGTTCAGAAATTAATATACTTCCATTTATGTATTTAAAATTAATTGATACAAACTCGAAAATTTTTCCGTGTAATATCATAAATGAAACTTACAGTGGGCATAAATTAGAATCAATAGGGAAAGTTAATTTAAAATGTTCATTTAAAGATCAAAATCTAGTACAGGAATTTATAATTTTGAATACTAATTCTTCGTCTATTCTTGGTCTTCCGGCATGTAGAGATTTTGGGTTTGTCAAAAAAGTAGATATGATGCGTGAATAAGAAAAACACAGAATAATTGGAGAAAATCTGGATGTTTTTGAGGGTTAAGGTTGTTTCTTAGCTGTGTGTTAACTAAAAGCACGTCAAGATGTTATACCTACGGTTAAGCCAGCAAGAAGGATATCATTATCTTTAATTAATCCACTTAAACAAGAGTTAGATAAATGAATGAAAATTGGAGTAGTTTCAAAAGTGCCACATCCAAAGAATTGGGTGAGCAATTAAGTTATTGTAGAGAAGCCGTACAAAGAATTAAGACTTTAGTTGTATCCTAAAGATTTAAATGGGGCTTTATTAAACGAAAAATGTTTAATTCCATAAGTGGACGAGCTTAGATCAAGACTGAAAAATATGAATTTTTTTTCGGTTTTGGATTTAAACCATGACTTTTGGCAGGTGGGAATTGACAGCGAGTCAAGTAATTATTGTACTTTCATTACACCAATAGGGTGCTACAAATTCAATAGTTTGCCATTTGGCTTGAATTTGGCCCCTGAAATTTTTCAGAGGTACACTTATAATAATTTTTGTGATCTTCCTGGATTATTTGTCTATATCGATGATTGATTATCGATTATTGTCTTTGCACGAACAGAAGAGGAACATGAAAAAAATTTAAAAAATGTTTTAGAGAGAGCTTATACCTTGAATGTCAGGTTTAATCCAGACAAATTTCAATATAAACTGGACCATGTGAAATATATTGGTCAAATTTTTTCATCTGAAGGTATGAAGCCAGATCCCAATGGGGTAAAATTTATATTAAATTTAGAAAACATAACTAATAAAAAAGATTTAGAATCACTATTGGATATGATAAATTATTTAAGGAATTTTATTCCAATTTTATCAGCGGAATGTTCAAACATTCGAGAGCTTTAAAAAAAATAGGGATTACATATGGCTTCCTGCACATTCAAATGAGTTTTTTTTTTAATAAAATGTGTTGTGTAGTAGGAATTACAAAATGTGTCACAATAACACATAAAAACCTTTTAAGATCAAGGTCCCACAACAACATACGTTCAAAGGTGTTGATGGACGTAAATCTTTCTTTTTTTTGTTTTTTTATATTTTTTGTTAAAGAATGGAAAACTAAACAAAAAATCCTATCACTGACAAAATATGACATAGGCCAATTATTTTATGATAGAATAGAGAAAGTAAAAGTAAATTAAAAAGTAAGTAGCAAATTTTTACAAAAATTTGCTGAAACAAAACAAAAATGTATTTGCCAATAATGCATTGGCATATTCCTGCCATATTCCTTGATCCTGTGACGCACTGTCTTTCTTGAGGATTAAAGCCCACACATAGTTATATGAAGGCTTGATTCCTCAAGGAAGCAATAGCGTCTCATCATCAAGGATTTTTTCACAGCTAAGATTGAGGGCGCTACCGTTGACTGAATACAGTTCATCCGCCACCACCCCTAAGATGTCACCTTGGCTAGTGATATCTCACTGCTAATTGCCAGTAGTATATGATATCTCACGTTAACTCGTATGTCAATATTAGGGACGCGGGGTTGTCACGCGGGGTACGCGAGGTTGTCACACCCGTAGATCAAAAATAAAAAGAAATTCCAAAACAATAAAAACTGATAACTCCATGCGGATGAAAATAAAATAAAAAATAAGTTGGGTAGCACCAATAAAAATTTTTTTTTCACAAAATATAACATTTTAGCATATTTTAATTGTATTTTATGAAAAATACATGATAATTAGCATAAATAATACCGTAACCGTATATATGGTAAAATGTCAAAATAATTAATTTTTTTTCATGCCCAAAAATGGGCATTTAAATTAAAGGTTAAGGTTATGTTAAAGTAGATAAAAAAAGTACAGATAAAAAAAAATTTTATTTTGGATGACTTCTCATAAAATGGCGCAATCAGCCAAATTTAACGAAAAATGCCAATTGTGGTCGAAAAAATTAAAATTTCTACATAAAAATGAAATCCCATATTAAGACTATTAAAATACATGTTCCCTGAAATTTTCATGAAAATCGGACGATTTTTCCGCCCCTTATCGTAAATATAGTAAAAAAAAAGTCAAGCGATTCGGTTTTTTGAGGTTAGGTTACACTTTTAAAGTACCTAACCCACATAAGATGTAGTCGAAATGTAATTACAAAAATTTTTCTTTTATTTTTTTTATGATCAATAAAGCCCGAAATATTTCAATAATAGTAAAGCGACCTACTCAAAAAACACCAAAAAACCAGTTTTTGCCATTTTTGAGGCCCTTCCGGACCTCCAAATTTGCTAAATAATTAAACATGCCCGCTTACTTTTATGTCCCTAACAGAAAAAAAAATTCAACTTTGCTTTTACCTCAATATAAAATGCTAATATGACTCCACTATTAGTAAAGAAATCAATAGGCGGTCGATCAGATTTATCAGCTCTTTTAGAATTTCGAAACACCCGTATTCGTAGTATTGGAGCTTCACCAGCTCAAATTTTATTTAGCAAAACATGTCGAAAATTATTACCAATGTACAACAATAAGCTTGAACCACAAATAGTACAAGATGTACCAGAAAAGACAAAAAGGAATCAAGAGAAAATTAGTAATTATTTTATTATAACACTGGCTCTACGAAACGCCCAGATTTTAAACCAAATGATAGCATTTATTTTCAAAAACCGAATTCTTTATGGTATTCTGGCAAAATTATGAGATAGACATGAACACCCTAGATCATATATGGTTGAAGACCAAGGAGGAGGTGTTTATAGAAAAAATAAAACATTTATTAGCCGGCGTAGTGCAATCGACTTTGATGATCCAAGTACGAATGTATCCAGTCCAGTGTCTGAATCACCATGTAATTTAGTTAAACTAAGTATTCCACAAAGCACTGCTGGACAACCTGTGCACAATTTCTAAACATTGCGTGCCGGGCGTATTGTTAGCAATAGTATATTTTCCTACAAGAGATGAAAACATTGTTTTTTTCGTGAGGAACATTTGTTCTCGTGAACATTTGTTCACGAGACGCGCCAGCGTCAAGTGAGATATGTTTACAAACGAAAACGGTTTTTATCTCGCGTAGGAAATGCAGTTTTTTCTATGATAGTATATATATAATCGATATTTACTATAAATTATAAAGTTAGAAATCGACAACAAAACATTCAAATTTCATATTCTATTTTTTCATGGTTGCGTTGTTTAAAAATTTTTGTAAAATTATATGAAAAACCATAGCAACTACAATTTGTTATTCTTTTTACACTAGTGGAATAGACTTTTTATTTATCATAGAAAAAAGTTGTTTCTTTATAATAGTTTTTATCCACAACTACAAGAGAATATATGCTTTCCATGCGTATGTCTTCCATTGTAATTGTATTCATTCCACAACTAGTGATTATAATTAAATTCTTCAACAGTTCTATAGTTTATTAAATATTCCCCTAACACCTTCCCCTGTTCCCAAACAAATTAAAAACTTCATTTGTTGGTTTATAATATAAACAGGTTAAGACGAGAACAATACATATATAAAATAAAAAAACTTGTTTTGTTTTTTATGCTATCTTTGGTGCATGTATTTCAATATGGTGATACAAACTTTAACAATCAAACTGGAAATTAATCGAAATATTTTGTAGTCGTGGATAAAATAGCATCTTGTATTCGTATAGGATGATGGCAATTCTTCACTAGGATGATTGAAACTTCAACCTCGGAAGAATTGCCATCATTCTCAACTCATACAAGAATCTACTATTCTAAAGTTACAAAACGTAACATTAATAAAAACAAAGTAGTGATAAAATAAAAAACAACATTTCATTACATTTATTTAAAATAAAAACAAATTGATTTGATTCTGATTAGAATCAATCTAATTGAAACAACAAAAATCACATTTAATATATTTTAAACGAGATAAAATCTTAATTTGAAACGTTTAGATTCTAGAGAGCGCTCTTGGTGTCTGTTTTTTAATATATTTTTTTTGTTAAAATTGTTAGCAATAAGGTGTAAAAAGTTCGATGCTAATACACTGACAAGGACAAGTTCATTTTCGTCACTAGAGATAAAATAAACCATACATATTTTATTTCATTATTTATAATTAAAAATAAATCACTTCTAAGCAGATCGTGTTGTTTGTTTTTTTTTTTGGAAATGTTGTATGAATATGTTAACGGAAAAGTATGACAGCCAAAATCATTTCTTCCAACTAACTACATATACAAATTTTTATGATATCAACACTAAATTAGTTGTTTTTGTTTTCACACAGAATTTATTAGAAGTCGTACATTTTTCAAACACTTTAATGTAAATCAATGCATATGATTTGTTCAAAAGATTAAATATATATCAGTGTTTCCTTGTTTTATATTTTTCATTTTCTAAACTATTTTCCTAGGTATTTACTGTTTTAAACCACGACGCTCGGTCTTTTTGAAAACATGTTCCTTTAAATATGGCACACATCGTTTAAGCACAATTTCCAAAATGAAAACCAACATACTAAGTGGTAATCCAAATTTTAAAATAACAAATGCAGTGTCCAGAAAAACATCAAATGTAACCAAAGCATCATCTTCGTTGTCTGTCTTCAAAGCGTATGAAAAATTTCTTAGAAACAATTCATGAGAATGTTTTGTGCTCCAATATGTCTCCAAACCAGCTTCAAAACATCTTCGTAATATTTGGTCGAGGTCATGTTTTATATAATCATCGTATCGTTGCAGTGTATATCCATAAAAACTTGATAAGAAGGCACCATCTAACTTTTTATATAAAATTACATTTCCATCACGATTCCATTTTGATGATAAAAAACTTTCGGCTTCAGTTGATGTTAATGATACTGGAAAATCTTTAAACTTTTTATAATTTTGTAAACTGTATACTGATATACCAGCAGGATAAAACCATGCCGATGTATCGTTAAACATTTTCTTAAAGTCATAAGCGTCTTCAAAATGTTTTACTAAAATACCATTTCCAGCATCTATAAACTCTTTACTTGTCCGTAGTTCTGTTTCATAGTTTGTTGTCATCATGTTTGATATCATAAATGTTTGATAGTAAGTATTATATACGAAATTCATCCACAAAACGAACATCAACAGAAATTTTTCAGGTAAATATCTTGGCGTGTGTAGTATCGATATTAACATTGCAGCCCCAAAAAACTCAAAACTCATTTTGACTATCGAGAACTGCCTGTTCTTACTGATTTTATTTAAAATCCATAAAATTAACATAACAATGGTTAAGGATGTTAGATAAACGACAATAGCAATTGCGTTAAATGAATCAAATGAGTTCAAAAAGTTGAAGTTTTTTATCCGCAATCTTACAATAATTACTTGCGTTGACTTAAAAAGTGGAGTAGTCCAAAGATAGGACTCTCCAAAATGTCCGGAAGTTGACATTCTTTGCAAATTTACGCAAAGATCAGATTCATATTCGAGCTGCAATAAACTTGGTGCAATTTGGTGTTTGATGATTGTAGTGTTGTAATCTCGAAAAGTCCCATTACTGTCAATTTTGTAAGATAAATTCATTTGGTTACAGAAAATATCAAGTAACCATCCATCTATTCCAACAATTTTCTTATTTCTTATATATGATCTGGGAAAATCATTTACAAATGATATCGACAAGATTTTTTTTTGATATTTTACATTAAATTTATGAAAGATATCATGAAGCGTGAGGATTTGAGTAAAGTTAACTGATTCACGAAGTACGACAGATGATTTATATTCGATGGTATTGTTCATTGTTTTATACATAAATAAATAGTGAATATTTAATTTATTTATATCAAAATTCCAACGAGGTGGTTTTGTTATATCCAATTCAGTTACTCCAATGAACAAATATTTATAATTTGGTTGATAGTTGAGCTCATAAGCGGTCCGAACAAAAAATGCAACATCTTGATACATTTCTGATTTTATGACAAATATCACATAATCTGATCTTTTCATGCCTTGTAAATTCAAAATAATATTGGATTCATTATGACGATCTTGTATGTAGTCATCAATAAAACTTGCTAAATTGTATGATATTCGGACAGTAATGTGTTCCTTTAATTTGGGTAGGATAGATGCTGTGACATCGTTTGAAATCTGATCATCATCCAGTTGAATTATAAAAATATTTGTCGGCTCCTTGCAATTTATTAACGTGATTGTACGATCTATAATTTGATCTTGATCCAATGTTACACTAAAACTTGAAACTAATGCTGGAATTATTATCAAAAAGAAACTTTTAAACATTTTTGACAAACTTTAACGGACTGAGCTGTTACCATTGAACGAAATCTAATCAACATACTGGTTACAAAATATGTTTATTGTCTTATTTATACAAATAGAAAATGATGGGTCTAGCAATCTTTTTTTTACCGAAGCTTTCCTGCAATTACCTTAATATAACGTTAATACGTGTGTTTACGTCTTAGTATAAAATTAATGTAGTTCTTCATACGGTTTTCTCCTATTTTTAATTACACCCATAAATTACAGTAAAAGCTTATGCATTTTCTATTCATAACTAGTAATTAGTTTAGATAGAAAATAAATGCGTTTAAAATAAAAACTTTAACTTTTATTATTATTCAGCTTTACAAATAAGTGTGTTGGTATAATTAAATTTGACCTTTATTCGTTTTATCAGTAACTATCAGTTTATGCAGTTGAAGGTTTCACTTAGAACGTGTAAAGTTAGATTAGAGTTAAAAAGCTAGATTTCTCTATAGAGAAATCTAGCTAGTTGTATGCTATATAATTGGCAGTTGTAACGCAACATTACTTTCGAGTTATCTAAATTACATTTTTAAAACCAATCAGAGCGTTAAATAAAACATTCCAATTTCGAGAAGATATGGATGTTAACTTGACTGAACCTATAGTATTATTACGATTCAACATGATCGCAACGAAACACAAAACCTTATTGTATTCCACTTCATGGCTTCATAATGCTACCGCCTCCGGCTCTACGTGCTCTTTCCTTGCACGTGTGTTAATGATCCAGGTGTGGAGCGGGTCACGCTAAATTCCATTCAAATAGCCCAGTCGCGAACGGAGCCGCCTGAATACCGAGCAACTTCCAGGTGTATTTTGCCTTGCCAAGTTAACAGAGCTCTGACTTGGTCGACCTACTTTCTCTTGATTCTCGTGGGAACAAAAATGAAAACAAATAGGTACAAAAAAACACAAACAAACACAAAAGGCGGGATGTCACCGCACTGACAAGAGGAGAGGGTACAAGTGGCAGACGCAGGAGCGAGTCTCCTCGCCGTGCTGATGATTGGAGTGTACCGCCAGCAAGTGATACTGCTGTGGTCGGGAGCAGTATAGCTTCCATACCAGGAGAAAGTGGCACTGTGCCGATTAGAGTTGGTAAGGGTAGACGACATAGAGGTCCACCTCTACCACCTTTAGGTCAGCTCGGAGGGCTAGACGACCCACTGAGGCAGGGGCTATGTGGAGATGGTACCAGGTGGTATCTAAGGTTCTTCGCGGAGGGAAGCTCTCCAGAGGACTCAAAGAGGAGGGCTCTGGAACGGAAAGAGAAGGCCCCAACCGTCGGAGCAGAAAACGTGAAGCGGGCCAGAGAGTCCCCGACGCCGCAGGACAATGCACCGAAGAAACCGAGGATAGCCACCCGTCAGAAAGAGAGCAACACTATCTCAACCCAAGCACCAGCTTTGCTGGAGTTATTAAGGCAAGCAAGGTGGCTATTATGGATGTGAATTATCCCCAGACAATGCTTAGTGCGGAGGAACTGGGGCTAATCGAAGCAGGGCTAGTGAATCAACTAGCGATAGGTTGTGCTGATCACAGGATTGGGTTTGGTGGTATACACTTCAAACCTGGTTATGTGGTGGTAGAATGCGACAAGGAGCAGACTGTAAAATGGCTTGTGTATGTGTTACCTAAAGTGGAAGTCGGTACACATATACTTGTGACGAAAATGTGGGATGAAATTCCGATTCCTCACAAGATTAGCGTCTTTCTACCAAGGAGTGCTGGGCAGACCAGAGAAAAAATCTCTCGCTTTGCTGGAGGGGCAAAACGCTGGCTTATTTGATAGGGAGTGGAAGCTGTAAAACAGCAGTCGGGATGAGGACACAGGCCAACTCCTGACGGCAGGGCAAAGACAGCCTTATAGGGGGTGGGGAATACTCTCAATTACCGGTTTAGCAATGTCAATGTCCATGGCCCTAAAAGGACAACAGCAGAAGGTACAGGGGAAAAGGGGGCCGGTGGCATCTCGGCGGAAGTACCTCAGATATCACCACAGCCCAGGGTGGCAGTCGCAACCTTAATGACACCCAGTGAGGTGGCAAATATGGTTGTGGAAAAGGAGGAGGATGCTGCTGCAGAGGATTGCAGTAGTATCGAAGACGTAGGGACCGAGGAGGAGGAGGGGTTGTTGATGGATGAAGGGGCAGGTACGCTACTCTCCAACAACATCAAATGGAGGTGGCAGGAAGTTTGCGCGTGGCACAAGTGAATGTTCATCATGCCATAGCAGCGACAGCTGTTGTGGCCAGAACATTCACTAAGAAACAGCTAGGACTCACGATAATACAAGAACCCTGGATCCACAAAAACAGGGTGATGGGCCTTGCAAACAGCGAGGCAAAGGTAGTATGGGATACTAATGCAAACTCACGCATTATGATTAGGAAAAACATTAATTATATTTGTCTTTCAGATTTTCTTACCAGGGAGGACTTGGTGGCCATATCAACTACCATCACACTCGGAGGCATTCGCTGCCAGGTAGTGGTAGCATCGGCATACTTTGCAGGGGATGGGACACAGATGCCGCCTACAGAGGTACAGAGGCTGGTGGAATGGTGCAACAAGAAGAAGCGGCCTCTCATAATCCGGTGTGATGCAAATGCTCACAGTGAAACCTGGGGAAGTACGGATACAAACCAAAGAGGTGAGTCTCTGTTAGAATTTTTAATTAAAGAAAATCTAAGCATGTTTAACGTCGGAAACACACCCACTTTTGTCACAAGGGCAAGACAGGAAGTGTTAGATTTAACAATAGGAATTTCCAATGTAGGACAGTTCATAAGGAACTGGAAAGTCTCAAATGAACCCTCCTTGTCGGATCATAGAATGATTCTGTTTGAATTGGATAGTACGAAAGAGGAATCACCCCCGGTTCGGAACCCCAGGAGCACAATGTGGGATCAATTTGAGAAGAATCTTAAAGAAGGTCTACAGCTAGTAACGGTTAAAGGGACCGTAAAACACTATACCGCGCTGGAACAAGCTATAGCAGAGGTAAACCTGGCAATCACCAAGGCGTTCGAAGCCAGCTACCCAATTACTAAGGTAAAAGGGCAGAGGGACGCGTTATGGTGAAGCAAGGAGTTATCAAAATTAAGAACAGAAGTACGGAGGCTCTTTAATAGAGCAAAACAATCCAAAAACTGGGAAGAGTATACTAGGGTGCTTGCAAGACTGGAGGGTGGCTGCCTCACTGTTTACGGAGGACCTTATCAAGAGGGCTATAGGCACTTTCCAGCCATACAGATCAGCAGGTGTGGACGGAATAGTTCCAACTCTCCTGCAGAGGGGGCAGAAGTGGTTATTAACACCCCATTAACACCCTGGGCATCTTCAGGAGCAGTCTGGCACTTGGGCATATTCCAGAATCATGGAAAACGGCAAAAGTGATATTTATTCCATAGGAGTAAGAAAGATATCACCCAGCCGAAGTCTCATAGACCCATCAGTTTAACATCTTTCATGTTAAAAACGATGGAAAAGGTGATCGACAACCACATACTAACCTATATCTTGGTGAGATCGCCTTTGCAAGATAGTCAACATGCGTACAGAACAGGCAGATCAACGGAAACCACGCTGTCCAGGTTGACGAAAGAATTAGAAGAGGCTGTGGATAACAAAGAAGTTGCTGTCTGTGCCTTTTTGGACATTGAAGGAGCTTTCGATAACACTTCGCATAGAGCAGTCAAGAAGGCTCTAAGTGTGAAAGAGGTTGACAGCACCACAACTGACTGGATGTGTGAGATGCTGAGAACTAGAGTAGCAGAAACCAAGGCTGGTGATTATAAAATCAGCCTTGGCACCACTAGGGACTGTCCGCAAGGTGGGGTCTTATCACCCCTTATGTGGAGTGGTGGTGGTGGATGAAATTCTAGTTGTATTAAGTAACCAGGGTATTACATGTCTTGGGTACGCGGATGATATTGTCATTATCGCCAGAGGGAAGTTCGAAGAAACATTCTGTGATATTGTACAGAGGGGACTAAATCTGGTAGACACCTGGTGTACATCTGTGGGACTAAAACTCAATCTGAGTAAAACTACGGTAGTTCCATTCACCAAGAAAAGAAAACTTAGTATTAAGCCAATCATAATTAAAGGCTCCTTCATTAAATCGGCACAGGAGACCAAATATCTGGGAGTAATTCTCGATAGTAAGCTCCTGTATAGAAACCACATGGAAACGATGTTAAACAAAGCCGTAAGAGCTCTGATGGTCTGCAAAAATCTTGGGTGTAAAACCTGGGAGTGCAACCCCGGTATCTTAAGGTGGATGTATACCATGATAGTGAGACCAGCCATCACTTACGGAGCAGTCGCATGGAACAAAAGAGCTTAACTTAAAGCTGGGAAGACAAAATTGGAAAAGGTGCAGAGGCTGGCTTGTATCTGCATCACGGGGGCAATGAGAACATGTCCTATCACATCAATGGAGATGTTGTTAGGACTTGTTCAACTCCACTTGCAGGTTAAGAGCGTAGCAAGAGAAACCATACTGAGATTCAGCATGCAGGGTATAGGAAAGGGGAAAATAATCGAGTCTAAATATCAAGGAAGTCTTACAAGGGAGAATTCCTTGCTTGAGTTTCCTAAAGACGGAATGATTAAGGAGTTCAACTTCAATAGGAAATATACATCGCAGTTGTGCAAAAAAGCGGAGTGGAGTAGTGAATCCACAACGTACCATCTGAGTAATGATGTTATCAAATGGTACGCGGATGGTTCAAAAACCGAGGCGGAGGTGAGTGCAGTATTTGGACCAAAGACGAAATACTTTGAGCCCATGGGCAACTGCCCAAGCGTCTTCCAAGACGAAATATGTACTATCGAAAGGTGCGCAGACTTCAGCTTAAGAAGGAAATATAAAAACAAGAGAAATGCCATCTTGTCGGTCAGCCAAGCAGCAGTTAATGCGTTAAGCTCATACACCATCACATCCAAATTGGTTGGAGACTGTGTGAGCAAGCTAAACAAGCTTGGGAATAGTAACAAAGTTACAGTTTACTGGATACCTGGTCATGCGGGTATCGCTGGTAATGGAGAAGCTGACAATTTGGCAAGGCGAGGTGCTTCTACATCTTTTGTCGGCCCGGAACCTTTTTGTGGATTGGGGACAAAAGCCATCCATGAAAGGATGAGGGAATTAATTATGATGGAATGGTCCAAAACCTGGAATAAAACCGCGGGCTTAAGGCAGTGCAAGGAGTTGATTGGACAGTTTAATCAAACGAGGGAAGTAATGTGCTCTAGGATGAATAGGAACAACCTGAGAATACTGACAGGGCTTCTTACAGGACACTGTAAGCTAAAAAAACACCTTAAGAACATTGGGGTGGAGCCGAGGGACGTATGTAGATTCTGTCTAGTGGAAGAAGAGACCCCAGCTCATCTTCTCAAAGATTGTGGATTGGGATCTCAAAGATCTACAGGAGAAGGTTGTATCTGGGGGAGTATAATATTACCGGGCATGACCTGCATAAACTTAACCCTCTCCATATTCTGAAATTAGTAAGGGAGGCTGGATTGGGTATGCACCGGGGAGTAGTAGGGTGGAGTACATAAGATCATTTTGGTATGCACCAAACTGGGTATGCCCCAGGGGTATCTAACTGGGTATGCACTTAATTCCACTTCATTTTACTCTAAACAATATTTCAATAATAAATACAACTAAACTAACATTATCATAAACCGGTATAACAAAAACATTACATAAAATAGAATGCAAATTCACGAGTTTTCTATGTAAACAAATTTTGACATTGAATAATCTAGATATTCATTAAAATTATATTTAAGGAATTTCTTTGGCAGAGCAACGAATAGATTAAGTCGGAATGCGATGGTGTTTTAAGTTGGAATGCGATAGTGTTAGAGAGAATCAATTTTATACGAAACCCTGTTTCGTGAAAATGAGGTTTTGGGTAAGGTATGAAAATGACAAATTAATTGTAATTTAACTACAAACAGGAAATTCTAGATTTAGCTTACTTTGAAGAATGGGTTGTTGTTAAACTTGAGCAGCTGCCACTAAATGAATACGATAACACTACAAATGAAGATTCTACAATATGCAAGCTTTTTCTGTTTGTATACTACAAATTTCTGTTTGTATACTACAAATATTATTGAATCTACCTGTTTATTTAACTCCCTTGAACATTCCAAAAAAGTACCCAATCTAGAAAATTCTTTAATAAATAATAAAAACCCAACATGATTTGTCAATTATTAACAAACCCAAAACCAACAAAGCACAAAATTTATTATCGGACACTATATTTACAAAACATAAATAAAATAAAAATCATACCATTGGGATAACTATGTACAACCTATTCACACTTTAATCTCCAGATGTTTCCTTTTACTTATTTATCATAAAATTATGTTTACAGCATACAATATTAAACAAACCAGAGAAGCAAAATCAGTTATAGAATTATATATTTGTAAAGCGATTTCTATAATCTTCTTTAGCAGAAAAAAAAAATTTATATTAACTTAAATAAAATATGGCAACAACAACAAGGAATTGTTGAATTAAATAAACTCAGCATGTTTATTTCTTAAGATGAAAATATAAAAAAATTACCTTTCTAAGAAAATGTAATAATTGAATAAATTTGTTTGTAGAAAAAGAGAATATAAATAAATTATAAAGCGAAATTAAATTTTATAGCGAAAAAATGTAGAAACAGTTTAAGAAAGTGTCTTAAGATAGATGCTGGATACATTTTAATTTGAAAAACTTATATTAATTTTGTCTTTACTTAAACAATATGGCACCTATAAGGTTTTGATTGAACGTTTTCAATCTTAAGGGTTTGACCAATGAAATTGAATTTTTCTATGTCTCATCACCCAACACGACAGCATAGAAATTGAAAGAAAAACATATTTGTGAAATCACAACGGATATTATTTTTTTTTTAATTAATAACAAAGTGTTTTTCTTTGAACTCATCAACTGAAAACAGCAAACAACAACATTTTTATTTTAAAATTAATTATTCTCCTACCTAGGCTTCCAGTTTCTATCCGTAATCTTATCATAAATAATAATAATTGAGCTACAAAATAATTAATTTCGAACAAAAATAAAATTATATACTTACTGAATATAATTATAACTCTGATAATTTAATGTTATTTTAATCCAATTAGATGAAAATGTTTACCTGGAAGAATAAAAAAAGGGAATAGATTGAATGGGTTGATTATCTAATTATTTATGTTTATGGTTATTGTAATCTTTTAAATGCAAGCAAAATGTTTTTTGATTATTCTTAAAAATTTTGTTTCTGGACTATAGAATGGTTGATTTATGCTAGGGTTTCAAAAATAAAATATGATTATATAATATAGGTCGTTCATAGTTGTCAAACGTTGGTTTAAGATGAAGGTTTGGGTTGAATGAATTTCATTTCCCATTTCACTACATAGTACATGCTATGTATATAGTATATACGAATCTCCACAATATAAAGGAAAAATTTTTTGAAAAATGAGTGACATATTTAATGACACTATGGTCAGTTGACCGAAGTTCAATTTATCCCTATCACTAAAGATATTTGACAGTTGGCTTTAGAGATTTCATATGTTATGAGCGATTGTTACTTCGGTCGGAAAGACCTAAGTATTACATTCATGAGCTCAAAGTGAAATTCTTACCCCCACTTTTTTTGACATTTCTCGACGTTTTAGTACCTACTGATTCTAAAAAAGCAAAAAAATGTATATCTGTCTGTCGGCCGGCCGGTCGTCATTACCTACGCTGCAGGGAAAACCGCTGGAGGGATTTCAAAAATTTCTTTTTCTAAAAATAGGTATACTCAAGGGACAGGTCTGAAAGGACGCTGTGTTCGATAACTGTACCGAAAGTGTGTCAAAAAATCATTATGTGTGTCAAAAATAGCAAATTTTCATATTTTTGGCTTAAAAAACGTTCATTTTAAGTGATTACGAGTAGGAACATTATATTTGGAGAAATCTTGATGGTAGGGATTGGTATGTGAGATCGAAAACTAAATTATTGTATTATAAGTTTGTCAAAAAATGTTGTCAAGTGTGTCAAAAGAAAGATTTTTATTTATTTTTTCACCTAATTTTTCGGAAAAAAATAAAATTGTTTGTTTGAAATGAAATTTACTTGTTTTATTATTATTATTGAGAATTATGGCATTATTAGTTTGTCAAAAATATATTGTCAAGTACATATGTCAAAGGAAAGATTTTTATTTATTTTTTTACCCAATTTTCGGAAAAAAATAAAATTGTTTGTTTGAAATGAAATTTTATTATTATTATTGAGAATTATGGCATTATAAGTTTGTCAAAAAAATGTTGTCAAGTGTGTCAAAAGAAAGGTTTTTATTTATTTTTTACCCAGTTTTTTTAGAAAAAATAAAATTAATAATTTGTATGACATGAAATTTTATTATTATTATATAGAATTATGGTATTATAAGTTTGTCAAAAAAATAATAAGCTGTTTTAATGACGAATATTATGTCTGCGATGACCTTCGGAGTACCTAGGGGCCAGGGCGGGTTATAAACACCTCATCTCCTGGAACTTTCCATAAATACAGTTCGAAATTCGATCAATTTCGTTACTCGGGGGTTTTTGGGTTCGCTGACCACCAATATGATGTCGGCGATGACCCTCGGAGTACCTAGGGCCCAGGGCGGGTATGCCTTACTCATTTCCTGAAACGCTGCATTAATTCAGCTCGAAATTGATCGAAGCTCGTTAATCGGGGGTTTTTGGGGTCGCTGAACACGAATATGATGTCGGAGATGACCTTCGCAGTACCTAGGGCCCAGGGCGGGTATGTCTAACTTATCCCCTGGAACTTTTCATTAATAAATAAGATTGTAACAAACAGATGGAAACTTTTTGCTCCAGGATTTTTAAGGTCACTGAAGTTCGAGCCTTAGGTACTCCGGGGGTCATCATCGACATAATATTTGTGCTCAGCGGTGCCAAAACCCACCGAGTAACGAGCTTCGATCAATTTCGAGCTGTATTTATGGAAAGTTCCAGGAGATGAGGTGTATATAACCCGCCCTGGCCCCTAGGTACTTTGAAGGTCATCGCAGACATCATATTCGTGTTCAGCGACCCAAAAAACCCCGAGCACCGAGCTTCGATCAATTTCCAGCTGAATTAATGGAACGTTCCAGAAGATTAGTTAAACATACCCGCCCTAGGCTCTAGGTACTCCGAGGGTCATCGCCGACATCAACTTCGTGTTCAGCGACCCCAAAAGCCCCCGAGTAACGAGTTTCGATCAATTTCGAGCTGTATTTATGGAAAGTTCCAGGAGATGAGGTGTATATAACCCGCCCTGGCCCCTAGGTACTCCAGAGGTTTTTTGCCGAAAAGTGGCTATGTTCACAAACTTTCCTGACGACTTCCTGAATCGAATGCAAAAAACCGCATCTCGATCCATCTTATTCTGCCAATTCGCTTAGGTTTGGTGCTTTATTTCCTCGTCTATAATTAATTTCTAAACAAAGATAAAAAATACTTGTACTTTAGCAAAGAGTTATGTTTGATATACATCGCTGTCCAAAACTAAAAACCATGTCCTCATAAAAGTTGTTTGCCGAAAACCATATCAAAATCCTTAACCCAGACCGAAGTCTTGATATCTGAGAGCTGTGAGATTTCAGCCCCTCTATATTTTAAATATTAGGTTTAGGAGTATGAATAAAATCATTTTGGGTTTATATTTAAATAATTTATTTCAGGAAGGGCGCTCCAGATTCCTGAACAACTGTTTATTTGAATTTTTAACAATTTCAACAAATGGCATACAATTCTTGAAACTTGGGGTATATGATGTTATTAATGTTTTTAATAGTTAGTAATGCTCAACACCGCGTTCTATGAATGCATAACATTTTCTCATTAGGTTATTCTACTATTCTTCAAGTTTTCATCTCAACTCTTCAAATTTCAAGTTGATGCTCATGCATTCACCGAAGAACTTTTCATTTTGGCACTGGTATTGGTAACAGATACCACAGATTCAAGTGAACTGTTTAAATTCAAAATTAAAGTGAGACCAGCTGCACGTTGGGCGCCATTGTGTAGTAATAGGTCTGGTGGACCACGAACTGTCCACTAGTTGATCTAGACACAAACATTATTCAGTCCTTTCTATCTCTATTGAACGTGGTTTCTCGGGACCGACCTCTCACCCAGGAATATTTAGACTTATCAATTGAATAAATTCATTGTTTACCTCAAACACCACCTAGATTCGACAGGAGGGTTCAGTACCACAACCCTAAATTCTGAGTTCTTTAGCTTCTCTTATTAATTATCAAATCTATATACATTTAAAACAAAACAAACAAAAAATAATATAGTCAAAGCAGTGAAGCACTCAACCTTGGAATTTCTTGCACTAAGATGGATCGGAATGCGGTTTTTCTAAATTATTAGTAAAAAATATATCTACTTTGTTTCTTATAAAAACCGGAAATTGCATTGCTGCAGCCAAATAAGCATTCAAAAATGCATTTTTTGAAGTCGCTTTAACAAAATTAAATAACTTTGTTAATAAGACTCAGAATTGGCTCAAACCGGGTTTACGGGGGTTTACGAGGTCGCTGATAACGATTATGATGTTCAAATTCACCCACAGCCGACCTGGAGCTCAGGATCGCTGACGGACTCTCCCAAAATTCACGCGGGGAAGGAGAGAAACTCGGCGCGCGGGGATTTTTTGGGTTGCTGAATTTAAATATGGCATTGAAGAACACCCCCTGGACACCTGGTTTTTGCCTGACAAGACCCCCCGAGAGTTTGTCTGACAAGATCGCAAAAAACAAATCGAAAATCGTTGTGTGGTCGTTTTTTGGGGCGCTGAATCTAAATTTCATGTCGAAAACGACCGCTGAACACCTGGTGCACCAGAAGCTGGACACGGACGTTATCTCCAATGGTTTTGCAGACACGATCACTAAAGAGAAACCGAAAATCGTTATAGGTTTTTTGGGGAGCGGATTCCAAATTTCACATCGAAAACGTCCCCCAGAACACCTGGTGCACCGGAATCTGGGAATGAACGTCATCTCCAGGCTATTTGCCAAAAAATGAAATGAAATTCACATCAACGGGTGTTTTAGCTGCCCTCGTCGAGTACAGCATCCGCGACCATACTCCAACTATCTAGTACAGCAGAACCTTTATCTTGACATCGATGTCATTCCCATGAAAGTCAATCAAACCTGATGTTTTAATGTCCTAAAGACTGACGTCAATACTGCAATATCTGTTTGGAATTGTTGATTCTAGTTAAATTATGTGAGGAGGAAAGAAACCGAATGAATAGAAAGTCTTTATTTATGTAATTGGCGTTTAACCTGAGGCTTTGAGTGTAAGCTACCAGGCGGGTCGCAGGTGGTGGATAGCGTAACCCCTGTTCCGATATTATTAACGATACGATCGCGTACAGGGTAGATCCCGAATATCAAATAGAGACCTCGAACCATACACTCTCACTTAATCCAGTGGTGTTGCAGTCGTGCCGAGGTGTTTGATTGGATGATGGTGATCTTCATCAGTGGCTAACGGCGCACAGTTCAGGGCTCGGTCTCGCCATGCAGTATTGTGACCTTATCAAGTAAGGCGGCTCTGCTTGACTCAACATTCTTTCCGACCACCAAAATACATGCATTATGGGTATATTAAACAAAAAACACAAACACACAAACTACACATAACAGCACCACAACGTCCGAAAAATACAACAGAAAACCAGAGGAACATTCTGTGGACGGTAACACGTCCACAGTAAACGTTCTAAAATCTGGCAGAAACTCCACCTCTACTCCGGAGGCTTGTGAAAATCTTCGGGTCGTGTCACACATGGCTCTTGGAGATTTAAACAAGTCTCTGGAAAGTCTCCATCTAGGGCAGTCGGAATCGGAAGTCAGCAAATCTTGGGAGATGCTGGCTGCCGAGACCACTGTAACAGTTGGTAGAAAGAGGAAGAGGAAAAACGTTTGTGGTTCAGTGAGGAGAAAAAAGAAGAAAGCTAAGGCTGACTCCTCACTGCAAACAGAAGTTGCAGAGCAGGCCACTACATCTAGCGGTCTCTCTGCAACAATACCTCCCTTGGACACGAGGGCTGAGATGATCGAAAAGATTCGTCTACTGATCACCTCTGTCCCGCATCGTAAGGCGAGTCTCTGTATTCCATCGAAATCGACGACAACGACGGGTTCGAACAAGGTTGCATCAAGCTATACTAGTGCAGCTAAGAGAGGGCTAGTTGGAATTGTTGAATCTGACAATGGAACTATGAGCCAGGAACAAAGCAATTTGATCCAGCAACGCCTGTTTGAAGATATGTTGAAACAAACAGGAACTCTGCCAACCTTTGATAGGGCGTCGTTGAAAGAAGGAAAACTCTATTTCCGATGTTCAAACGACTTCTCATTGAACTGGTTGGTGGAGGAAATTACAGGCTGCATTCAATGGGAAGGATCAAGGCTTTCAGCAATGAAGCTGTGTGATCTCCGTAAGATGCACCTGGCCAAAATTTGGATTCCATGTCGTAGACAATCTGAGACGGCTTTATTGGGTGGTCTTGGACGTCAAAACGGCTTGGAGAATTCCAAATGGAGAATTCAATCGTACGCGTGGAAGAAATTGTCTAAACCTCTGTCGAAGGATAAAACCTCTGTCGAAGGAAACCTCCTGTACATTCTTTTCGATGAAGATAGTGCGAAAGCAATATCTAATAAAGCGAAACTTTTTTTCATGTGCGGTTCAGTAGATGTTAGGTTTATTGGATCACCCTGGAAGACATAAGCGAATATCACTGTTATGAAGGCAGTGGATAAGCTTGAGTATCGACAAATCAATCTGCAAAAGTTGGTCATATAATCTCATGACTTCACTTAAAAAGTTGCAGACAAAAATATTATTAATTCATGAGCCCTACATTATTAAAAACAGAGTAGGGCTGGAACATTCTGTATAAAGGGGGTCCTGACAAAACCAGAACCTGCATAGCATCACACCAAAGTCTTGATATGTATCTTCTGGCTGAGTTATCCTCAGGTGATTTAACCGTAGGAATGTTTAGTTATGGAACAGCTACGGAAAAAAGGCGGATACTCATTGCCTATCTTCCGTACGACTCCATTAGTCCCCAACGCTGGAATTGGTGCGCGTGGTTGACTTTGCCAAGCATAAAAACCTGGATATCATAGTCGGCTGTGACCTCAATTCACATCACGTAAGCTGGGGAAGTACCACTAATAACAGCAGAGGTCTCTCTTGCTTGGCTACTACTAATTTGGAAATTCTAAACTCCGGAGGAGAGCGCACTTTTGTTAACTCCCGACGGCAAGAAACCATTGATATCACTCTATGCTCCAGACCTCTTCTAGAAGACATCAGGAACTGAAGTGCATCAACGGATATATCCATGTTCTGTAGCTGAATGACGAAGGGGTTTATGGATGTAGAGTTGATTTTCAAAATTCGCCTACAACAAATCATTGTATTAACCTTATGGTTATTGTTTCAATAGTAGTTATATATAATAATCCTGGTTTTGTAGCCCATCAAACATTTATTAATCTGTTACGAAGCGGAATATAATTTATTCAATTTTTTATTTTGGTTCGGCTATTTTTTTTTGTGTTACGATGGTGTTGTTGCGATGATGTTCAAACCGATGTATTTCCGATGATGTTGCTTTTGGATTTGCAACATTCACCTCTATTTGGGAAGATTTTTGCGAATGAAACACCCATAAAAATTCATGTGTATGTATTTTTTTGATGCGGCTATTTCGGCTAGACTGATTATAGCATGAAGGATTGTATCCAAGAAGCAGATCAGGTAAGTAGAAATTTATTTATAAAAATAAAATGATATAATCCCAATTCATGATGATGTGGTGGTGGTAGTGTGGTAATGACCTTGATTCTTTTGGGTTTTGAGGTCGTCAGAGTTCATTTTTTTACACTTTTGATTCCATCTCCTTTTGAAACTTATCGCGTGCAGTTCAGCATTTGCAATTGGCTGAGGAGATAGATCCCAATTTAGAAACTGAGTTTGGCCTAAACCCATAAAAGGCTCGCGACTCCTCGAACGTTCATAGTTGTTATTCTGTGATCCTGAACCAACTGCTGCTCATTACAAATGTGTGCTAGGAAAAAATTATCACAAACCAAAACTGATCTCTTCTTCACCCAACGTCAAACTGAATTGGTAATGGTATGAGGCACTTCAGAATTCTCTACGAAGAGGTAAATGGTTTCAGAACTTTCATACCCTCTCCACAGCCATTTTTGAAGGGTACAGGAGCAGAGGACGATGTGAAACAAAACCATACCACCTTCAGAGTAGACCTTGGAAAAATGGAAAGGAGTCATAGCAGAGCAGTTTAATATTATCCTATCTTATTGTCTTCCAGACCACTTCAGAATACTTTAAACCATAGTGGTTCGTCAAAACAAAATCTTTGCAGCAAACAGAGGAAGCCTTCGTTCATGACAGGATTTTAATGAAACTTTGATAAATCAAAAACTTCTTAGGGAACCCTGAATAGAATTCTTGCTAATTTATCAATGGAGCCCATAATTCGTTATACTCCACTTCGTTCAGACGCGCATGATGTTATATTATAGTTTGAAAGCATACAAACATAGTTTGTTTACTAATTTTGTAATTTTTTTGTAAAAAAAATACATTGAATTCAAATCAAACCACATCGTTTCTTTTGCGCTATTGTTGTTGTATAATACAATGTTACATACATTCCACAATTTCATAAAAACTTCCAAACAGAAAATCAACATATTAATTATTAAAAACAGGCAATTTGAGAATTTGCACGATTATGTTCATAATCGTATTTTAAAAAGCACAAAATCTATACACAAGCGCGTCACCCCTCCAATATCAGAACAAAAGGTAATCACATTTATTTTTATTTTTAAGCAACAAATTACCTAACTTTTTTTTTGTTCCAAATAAATTTGCTGAAGTTGATTGTAAGCACTCAATGTTTATTGCTAGAAAATGATCTAATTAAATGGAGAAAGCATCATTATAATCCTAAACGGACGGACGAAAAATAAAAGTAAACATAAAAATAATCGAATAAAAAGTTGTTGATCTAAATGTTTATGTTTCTAATATTGTTGTTGTTTCAATGGATGTAGCAAATCAACACACATTGCTTACATATGTTTCGATATACATAATTGGTAACAAATACAATAAAAAAAAATTAAATGGGTTTGGTTTGTAAAACGAAACGAAAATGTCGTTTATTCTAGACATCCTACATACGTATAGGCTGAAACAAATTATACTTATCATTGGAATACACGCCAGATTTTAAGACACAAAATAAGGACAAGGACTTGGCATAATAGACTGAATTCGCTATTCGTAACAAATGTGACACAGGGAGTGAGAAACCACAACTTAAAAAAAACGTGATAAAACATCTTGAAAAAATCAGCAACCAAGGTAATTAGATAATAGTTGTGGGTATTATTGAAAGTTGGTTAGATCTGTAATGCAAACACCTAATAAAAAATAGTTGATTTATCTACGTTGGATAGCATATATATTTATAGCGACATTTTCTACATGTTCTACACCAAAAAATGTAGAATATTTGAAACTTTCTTTGGCAACCATAAACATAAGTGGGCTGACTCTAAAACAGTTAACTGTTTATAGAAAGTTACTTATTTGGTATTCGGTATTCCGTACCTGGTATCGTATCCGTTATTATAGTTATATCGTTTGTTTTTGTATCTAATATCTTGTATCTGGTATCTGTTTCATGGTTTCTTGTATATGGTATATGGTATCTGTTGTTTGAATTTTGTATCTGCTATATTTAAAAAATGGTTCAGTATGTTTTTAGTTTTCATTGTATTCAAAAGTACCTCTGTTTTTTTTTGTATGTTAAAAATTTTACATACTATCAAGGCATTAAATTGTACTCACCGCACGCACAATAAAGGTATTAACATGTCTCTTTCATCTAAAAAGACTGGATAAACAAATGCACTACCAAAGAAAGTTGTATTGGATGGCGTCAATGCTGTCGGCTTGGAAAATGTCTAAAAAAGGAACGTTCCAAAGCCTGAGTTCAGCATTAACAACATAAAATATAATTCCCATCAATTCTTATTGTGCAAAATTATTTTATTTCTATAAAATTTCTTAATAAAAATAATTCAATTACTATATTACAATAAATTTAAAAATGATTTGCAATTCTAATGCTTTAATAAAATAATAACATTTCAGCTAAAAACTTGACCTGAAAATGACATTGTTGCCTTGAATAAATACATACAGATAAGCTACATATTTGTTGGTTGTCTTTTCAATTTTTCATAATCAAAATTTTCCTCGAAACAATTTTCTCTTGTCTTATGAATTTTTAAACGAATCCTGGAAAAACGGAACCTTTTGAAAGTTTAATCAAAATGATTTTACAAAGATAATCAAATTAAATTTAATTTTAAACCATTTACACATCAATGATTTTTGTTTGAATAATTTTTTTGTATTATTTTTATCACTTGATAAGAATTTATTATTATTCCCTTGTATTTTTGAATATAGCATTGCATTATGAAATATATAAATTGATTTTGTTATCTAAAAACTTATGTTACAAGAAGCATTTATTGAATTAAAACAAACAAAAAATATATATATACATAACTTGTGGCATTGTACCAAAAAAATAAGAACGGACATCCGAAACAGCTATTTCCGTTTTTTATATTCTAATCAATTTCTTTCAATGCGCAAATACTTAATAGAAATTCCCATACCATCCCATACCAAAATATACTTGCTCGCATATTTCCTTTATCATTTAATAAAGAACAACAAAAGTGATTTTCTTCTTTTGTATTTCAAAGAAACAAAAAAATAAATAATTTTACCGAAAAAGAATGAATAGAAGATCTTCTTGAGTGACTTACATCAGGCAACACAACTACAAGAAGAAAATGGTAATCTTTGTTCTAACATTTTTGTTCAATTTAAATTCAATATATATATTTTCTTCTTGGGTACGACGAGTATTGTTTGCTTTTCACAACATTGTAAAAAGTTAAGACAGTAGTAAGAAATGACAAGTAGCAGGAATTTATTGTTATGCAAGAAAGAACAAGTATTTGAAGCGATATTTCATAAATATAATAAGATAAATTATTATACAATAGATTTAAGCTAAGATGGTAATTATCATATTTGATTGTGATTGTGAATCAGATCATTTTGATTCGAATGAATAAACAAAACACTTATGTTCGCAGAAGAAATATTCTTTTGTAAACTAACAACGTCAATAAAATTTTACTAATATTTTGATTCCTAAGCTCAATAAAAAACAATCTCAAGCGATTGTTAAAAAAAAATATACCAATTCTGTTATGTTTATCTTAACGATAATGTATAACTTCTTCCAAGCTCTAGAGACAATAGAACCCCCCCACAGTTTCATAAAACTTTTTTTTATTATTCCAAACATAATTATACAAAACTTTGAAATCCCTAATCAGTACGTCCTATACAACATTAAAAAATATTTTCTTTGCGACAGCTATAACGAGAGAAGAAAAATAAATACAAGAAATAGGTAGTAGGTTGGCATTAATATTGGCATAAAATAAAAGAAAAATTTTCCTTAAGATATTTTTCGGTTATTTGAACTGGAAGCTTTGTTTTTATTTTTTTTTCGCACCAGTTACATAAGCTACTAGAAAAAATAATTATTTTAGTTTGTTTGGTGAAACAAACAATAACAAATTTTCTATGTATTTTCCTTTGGCAGTGTTATTTGACTTTACTCGACAAGAATGAAAATTTTTGTTTTTATTAAATTGTGCCCTAAAGTCGTATGGAAAAACTTTAGGTTTAGATAGATATTTATAAAAATTATACCTAAAATAACAGAAAGTAGAAGCATCATTATTCTTGTTGTTAAGTAAAATTTTATTGCCTGAATAACTTAATCAAACTGGAAAATAATTCCTTGTTGTGTTTTGATTTACTTTAAAAAGTTTAAGAATAAATTATTTTTATTCTTAGATTTTATCCGAATGAAGACTATTTTGTATGATTAATAATTAAAAAAGAAAATTCGAAAATTAATTTCGCAAAAAGCTTTTTAGATAATGAATTTATGATTTTATCAGAATTATTTTGTATAAAATTTGATGAAAAGTAACATGAATCGATAGTAACGGAATCGGAATGTGTGAAAAATAATTCAAATTTGATGGGGTCAATATTACTTCTTTTTCACACTTTTCCATTTTTGTTTATAATACGACTACATTGCATTTTTCATTAACATTTCTATTAAGAATCATTGGTACACCTGATTTTTTTCTTTGACCTACTCGAAACATCAAGGTTATAATAGTTTTTGTTATGCATTCGATTTATAAACGTTTCGCATTTTATTTGTTTTCCTTGTTTGTATAAAACCGAAACAAAAGAATTAATAGCGTTGGAATTTCTCTCTTCATTTTATTATAATAATAAAACAGAGAAAGAAATGAATCATTGCAATACATGAACATTTAAAGTACTTTTGCTTGTATTCTTAATTGATAAACAGGTGGTTCCTACTTTTGTTTATGTTTTATAGATTGATGGAAAGGCAAGAAGAATGTTTCAATGTTTTGGAAAAAACTAAGACAATCTGTTATTAACTGGTTTCGTTATAAATGATAATTGTATAGTATGCAATCATATGCAGGACGAGTTCAAAATATGTGCAATCAACTCTACTACTCTCCTCTCTTGTTTAATTAGTTTTAAAATTATATAAGGAAAAACATTTTTCCAATTTAGTTGAGTTGTAATTTGAACACAAGATCAATAATATTGTTACTCAAGTCATGTTAAATGAAAAAAAAAGGAAATAAATTTTGTTAAATTAAAAGTAAAATGTATGTATTTTTAGTGATTTTGGTTCACAATAAAAGAAAAAAAAATTTAATGAAAAGAAAAATAAATGTGTAGTTGCTGTGTTTCTGGTTTTTTAAAGGAAAAAAAATATAAATAAAAGTATAGTCAAAAAAAAATATATGTTTATAATAAAGAAAAGAAAAAAATATATCGTGTTAAATTTATTAAAAATTAAATTTATAGCTTGTTTCAATGAGACAAGTTAAAAGAAAGAAAAGGTTCGAAATGGTAAATGATCTTGAGAAGGTTGCGTGTCCTATGTTTTTAGTGGAATGCCTACAAGTTAATTCTTTTTATCAGCCGTGCTTGTGATAAATGATAAGAAGGGGCAGGTGCGAGGGGAAAGAAGAAAAAAAAAGAATCATCACGACTCCGGATAGTCGTATAACGTATCATAATATGCTGGTGCTTTTATAAAAAAAGGAAACACTGCAAGAAATCGTTGATAGTGTTAAGATTGCAAGTGAAGTGGTGCGAGAGGTGAAAAATAAATGGAGTCTTATTAACAGGGCATCAAGACACCAATCAAGACAAATTAAGATAAGTTTATTTTTATATCTATTTTTTTATATTCTTTAAATTTATTTTGAATTGTTTTAGACCCTCATGGTCATGCAAATTAAAATATTAGTGTAATAGAGATGTTTCCTTAGTGAAGTCCATACATGATCCGTACATTCGTTTATATTTAAAATTAGTAAAATTCCCTTGGATATATAGATACCGTAGGTATCTATTCTATTAGTGAAAAGTCCTACGTTTCACATTTATGGATAAAAATAAAATAAATAAAAACCTATATGAAAACGATGCTTCTCCAAACGCACCACTAATTCTATAAAATACGTGTTCGCCAGACTCGATGATCGAGTTTGATTTATCAGTACATTCTCATTCGGGCAACACAAACATGAAAATCAACGGATGTAATCTTCCCAAATCCCTTGACCTGGCATGCATACCAAAGTAGCTCTCTCTGATAGTTATAACCAGACGAAAAAACACAGACATCGAAATTAGCAAGACAGTTGCGAGTAGAATCGTAGAACTTTTACGATGTCACCAAGCGTAACAAAGTAAACATCACTCCCGAGAACGAAAACTACATATTTAGGTAGAATTGGATGTGTATAGCACACGCACAAGTCGTGAAGTACTACAATCAAAACCGTAAATCAATTGCGACATCAGGGTACCAGTACATCAGGACTAGCGTTCGCCATCCAAGTCTATTTCAGCAAAGAACAATTTGATCTCGTTGTCTGCTAACTTGCAAATAGCGACAAACAAATCTCCCTTACTCAAAATAAAACAGCGATGTGTCAAAAACACAAAACTATTCCTAAAAACACTTTTAAGTCCATTGGAGCCAAGGAAGCGCCACGTAAAATGCATGACATAAAACAGGCATCGTAATGGACAACCACAACCGTTTTAAAAAAACGCCTAAAGTAAGTCGCGTTCAAATTAAACTGTATGTAACAGCAATGACCTCATGTAATTTGAAGCATTTTATTCGACATGGTGCTGACGGTATTGTGTTTATTCAGAAACCATGAGCGGATAGCATAAAAGTAAAACTTTTATCGGCCAGCAAAGTTATTCAACTGATATGCTACTCAAGCGAGTAGGAGCCCAAAACGGCGGTTCAAAGTATTTCCACGAACTGAATTTATTTGTAGAGACCTATCGGATATGCAGATTGAAATCTCTTTCTCATACCGAAGTTCGCCACTTCATTTCGGATCTTCGAACTTTACAGGAGATGAGGAGGATATCGATATACCACCTGATAAGGTAGGCAAGCATATTTAGTTATTTTTCCTTGCTCTAATATGTGCAAACTAACAAACATGCTTATAGTTAACAAAGCTAAGAAACCCATTTTTAGAACCGCACTAAGAAAAGATTACCGATAAATTCATCAGTAACTGGGATGTTTCGGAGAAAAACTTGTAATATAGAGCGAATCAAGCAGTTATATTCATAACATAAAGCAACCGGAGAGTACTCTCTACTTTAAGAACCCCATGAAGACCGATTGAAATCCCTTCACAACACATCTTCAAGATAATATTAAAGCGCGTGACAGGTTAAGCTTCATAATGGAGCTTGAACTGCAGGATGTGGTATGAGCTCTACAATTACTAAGTCAAAAAGGATCTAAGATGTTCCTTGGTGGAACGGCAACTTGAAATCGGTTCAGATAAACCGATAGGATATGCAACAATCGTTCGCTCAAAAATGCCAAAAGGAGCTATTTCACAATTTGACGGAAGCTTCTATACATTGTAAGGCCACAGATTATTTAAAACGTTACTTGCTTGTTAAATAATTTACTGTCGTGATCTATCATAAACCCCAGATAGATGAAATAAAACACAAACATCTACAGGAAAGGCAAGGGTTTGGTACAAAGCTGTTTACCCCGTAATAATTTATTTGTCTAAACAACTTTCATAAACATAAATCAACGCGTTCAATACAACTTATCATTTTTTTTATTCATATCTTTTTCAACTCTGTTAGCAATGATATTTCTTTTTTCGATTGCTTTCTCATTTTGATATGTTGTTGATTCATGATTTTTTTATATATGTACTTGGAGATCATTTACTTCTTTGTATCGTTAATAGTCAAATTTATTATCAAATTTATAGCACTAACGAATAAACTATTTAGTTAGTTCGAATTCCATTCATTTAGTTTGAATCGATTAGTATATAGTAAAAATATAATAATTAACTGTTTAGTGTTTTTTTTTGTAACAGGACAGTTCTGCGTATATAGATTCAAGATTGGAGAAACATTAACAACTTATTAGATGCGGTGTTCTAATAAGGAAAAAGTCGGATAGTTGCGAGTATAATTCGCTCGTCGATGGTTCCGTGTATATATTATTCTACGAGAATAGTTCTTCTCCTAAACACAATTTTAGAAATAAGCTGAAAACGGTGCTTTCGAAAATTACAAAAAAAAATTGTTTTGTGCTACAAAAAACAATCACCTTTCATATGACACCCCACATGACATGATCCAAAATAGTTTTTTTTTCAAAATATCTACTGCCCCCTCCATGAACATTTGAAATTACAACAACCAAAAAAAATTTCAAAAAAAGTTTCGATTTAGCAAAATCCCTACATCCGTGAATTTTTTTAAATTTTTTCTTTTGTAATGTTCGCAGATAAGAAGGGGACAAAAAAAAATTTCACATTTTCGAAAATAACTCGTAAGCTGTGCTTCCAAAAATTACAAATTTTTAATTTAATTTATCGGAACAATTTTTAATTTATCGGAACAATTATTGGTCAGCATTGCCAATCATTTATTAGAGCAATTTATTGGTTCATATTGACAGGAATTTATTGGAAAAATTATTGGTCTATATTGTCAGCAATTTATTTGAAAGTTTATTGGTTCATATTATCAGCAATTTATGGGAAAATTTACCGGTCAACCTTGTCAACAATTTATTGGAAAACTTATTAGTCAACTTTCTCAACAATTTGTTTTATTAGTCAACCAACATCGTCAACAATATATTGGAACAACTTATTAGACAACATCGTCAACAATTTATTAAAACAATTTATTGGTCAACTTTATCAACAATTTACTATAACCATTTAATGGTCATGTCAACAATTTATTATGACAATTTTTTGGTCAACATCGTCAACAATTTATTATAACAATTTATTGGTCAACAGTGTCAACAATGTATTAGAATAACTTATTGGTCAATATTGTCAGTAATTTATTGAAAAACGTATTGGTCAACATTGTCAACAATTTCTTATGACAATTTTTTGATCAACATTGTCAAAAATTTATTAGAACAACTTATTGGTCAATATTGTCAGTAATTTATTGGAAAACCTATTGGTCAACATTGTCATCAATTTATTGGTCAAAATCGTCAACAATTTATTCGTCAACATTGTCAACAATTTATTATAACATTTATTGGTCAACATCGTCAATAATTTGTTGGTCAACATTGTCAACAGTTTATAGGTCAACAGTTTCAACAATTTATTATAAAAGTTTATTGGTTAACATTGTCAACAATTTATTAGAAATCTTATTGGTCGGCATTGACAACTATTTATTGGTCAACCTTGTCAACCATTATTGAAACATTTATGGGCCAACAATTTATTTACACAGGATGATTTACTAAATTAAGTAAACTAGATGTACTTTACTAGATTACTAGATTGGAACAAATCATGGGGTGAGTGAAACCTTTAACTTATGTTTGTTAAATTTAATAATTGTAGTTATAGCGTTGTATTTTTTTTTTTTTAATAAAATGTGTTGTGTAGTAGGAATTACAATATGTGTCACAACAGCACATAAAAACCTTTTAAGACCAAGGTCCCACAACAACATATGTTCAAAGGTGTTGATGGACGTAAATCTTTCTTTTTTTTGTTGTTATTTTATATTTTTTGTTAAAGAATGGGTAACTAAACAAAAAATCCTATCACTGACAAAATATGACAAAGGCCAATATTTTATGATAGAATAGAGAAAATAAAAGTAAATTAAAAAGTAAATAACAAATTTTTACAAAAATTTGCTGAAACAAAACAACAATGTAGTTGAAAATAATCCAGCCGGTTGCAGATTCCTTGATCCAGTGACGCTCCGTCTATCTTGAAGATTAAAGCGCACACATAGTTATATGAAGACTCGTTTCTTCAAGGAAGCAATAGCGTCTCATTATCAAGGATTATTTCACAGCTAAGATTGAGGATGCTACCGTTGACTGAATACAGCTCATCCGCCACCACCCCTAAGATATCACCTTGGCTAGTGACATCTCACTGCTATTTCCAGTGGTATGTGATATCTCATGTTAACTCGTATGTCAATAGCAGAGACTGGAGTACGCGGGGTATGTGATGATCTAAGTTTCTTCGGCCTTTGGGGTCGTCAAAGTCCATGTTTTTTGTCTTTCCTTATTTCATTTCGTTTACACAGTCTCATTTGCGTGTATATCTGATTATTTGTACTGAACTGGGAGAAATTACTTCTCGGACACACATGGTTAAAGCTCGCTGTACAAAAGCCTCGCTAGTCACACAGTCCTCCGTTTGCTTCCTGTTAGAAACTCACTAGCAGGTGCAGATTCCATTACAAATTATCGTAATAAAAATATAAGGTGTTGTACAAACCTGGTCGCTACAATATCAACGCGGATGCTATTTCACAAATGCCGTACAACAACGTAAAGAAATGCATGGTTACTACCAAAAGAAAGCAAAACAGAGCGACAAAGAATACGAACTTGATGATGCAGAAAAGAATCGAAGGAATCCGGAAATACCATCATCAGAGACAGCTAAGGATAAAAACGTCCTAGTACACCATCAAGACATAATAGGAGAAAAAAATAACAGTGAAAACCAGTACATAGAAACTGACAGCGATGACGATAACGTAGACGGTAACGTGATACATTTAAAAGATAAAGGAGATATCCCAAGTGTTCTTCGGAATTTCCACGATACACCAATTTGAGTGGACATCATAGTATTAAGAAAACATATGGGAGAATTTGAAAAACTCATTACTAGAGTAAAATGATTAATGGCAAAGCCATTATATAATAAAAAGTTGCACTATTTCTAGAGAACCAAAGTTTGTTAACTGACAAAAATGCCGTTAAAATTATCAGAAATATCGGCGAAGCCATTTGACAAAATATATATGAACGTAGTTGGACCTTTAACGACCACAAGTTGTAGTAACCCACGGTTAGCATTAGCCAATTCCGGCGATAGCTCTTGGCTTGAATCTTTTCAACCCCTGGCTCATACATAAAAAGTTAAAAAAAAATCTTATTTTTTTTATAATCCTTTTTGTTTCTCTCCAGAATCTTTTAGACCAAAATACATATCGTACGTATTTATGGCTAATTAGTAATACTCGTACCTTAATAAACACAACCCAACTCGTGAGTGAACCTGAACCTATTTACTTTTTTATGCACATTCCGCGTTCGAGCACTGTTATCATAAGTTTCAGTACCGTTCCCGACACTCCAAATACATTCCTTCCTGCTTCAACATAAAATCAATTGTTAACCCTCCAAATTACTCTATTAAGCCGCAATTAGACTATTGCAGAACTCTGCAATATTTCTGCAATAGTCGTGCAATGGTAGTGTGTAAAATATTCATTACAAAAAAGTTTGGCAATGAACTCATTACAAAATATTGCAATGAGTCAATGCAATGTTTTGCAATGAGTTCATTGCCAAACTTTTCTGCAATGAATATTTTACAATATACCATTGCAGAAATATTGCAGAATTCTGCAATAGTCTAATTGCGGCTTTATACATTGATATCTTCATTAATGAAATATGTTATATTTTGAGCAATAAAAAAATTAGAGAGAGTACAAAAAAACTTACGGTATTAATTTTGAAGCATGCAAAAATGTAAAAATGTTTGTTTGGTTTTGCCGTTATTTATTCCATCGAAACTATATATTTAGGTTATTTGAATTTGAACTCAAACTCTTAACACACCTAACTAAATAAATGACAACCAAAAATTTTTAAAACAAAAATAACACCAATTTTAACAATAAATTAATTTAACAAATTTAATATATAAAAGATATACATTTTTTTGAGCCACAATAACATTAATCTAGCAATGTTCACTTTGAGTTAAATTTACATAATGAATTTGGATCAAAAATGTTCGATAATAAATAGGATTTTCCAGTTTTTTTGTCTCTTTTTTATTGTATCTTTCATCGCATATAAATTAATAATTTAAACTTCTATGTATCATCATCATCACGAAACAACTTCTTGGCAAACAAAACATATTAATTAGTTGTATTCATTTACATGTAATAGACCCAAACAGTATTATTAATTAGTATTGAGTGTAATGAACTAAAAACACGTTAAAATATTATTGACTTACTTGTAGCATACATAAAAACTTTTATGCCTGTTTCCTTCTAGAAAAATAAAGCCCGAGTTGAAACAAATTGGCAAATTATTAGCGAAAATCTTTATATATGAATATTCCTACTTTTAGTGAAATATTCGAAATAGTCGATCGTTACAACGTAAACAAGAACTCCTCCTCATTAATAGCATCCGGTGGCTGATGACCCTGATGCTCTCGAGAGTTTAAAAAGCGATTATTATTTTCGAAGAGAATTTGGTACAGGTTTTCTTGTGGGTGCATGTATTTAAGAAACCGAGATGAAATTAATTTCGGTCAGTGAGAAAATATGCTACATATGGGTACGCGAAACAAACATCAATATTTCTCTCATCATCGTACATGCACTAACTAAAGTAAAGTAATCGACAAAAAGGATATTTGCTACAAAGCACTGAAGGAGGTTACGAAATACCAATACCAATGCCTTAATAAATAGTAATACCAAAGCCAATACGAATTCCAATACCAACACCAATCCCAATGCTAATGCCAATACCAATACCAATACCAATAGCAATACCAATATCAATACCAATACCAATACCAATACCAATACCAATACCAATACCAATACCAATACCAATACCAATACCAATACCAATACCAATACCAATACCAATACCAATACCAATACCAATACCAATACCAATACCAATACCAATACCAATACCAATACCAATACCAATACCAATACCAATACCAATACCAATACCAATACCAATACCAATACCAATACCAATACCAATACCAATACCAATACCAATACCAATACCAAAACCAATACCAATACTAATACCAATACCAATACCAATACCAATACCAATACCTTCCAATGACATTGCAGTAGGCAGATAATGACGAGCGATTGAATGATTTTGAATTATAAATTAAGATGATATAGAACGCGTTTATCTTGATACTATCTAGTACAAATAAGGTTGCTATCTGAAATGTTTACCAGAAAAAACCTCAGATTTGCAAAGAAAATACTATAAACTGTCAACGCAAAGCAAGGAAGATATGCAAGGAGCCACAAATCTTAGTTAATAAAATATATACTATAAGAAGAGATCAAAATATGTCACGTATCAAAGTTTAAGCTTAATCGAATAACGGTTCTAAACTGCCAGCATGTATAGTTGATACTTTCGTTTTAAATGGAAAAATACCGAATTTTTCTTTTGGGTATTTAGAAGTGGTGATTTATTTTATCTATTTTTTTATTTGTATACAATCACAGTTATTGAGGCAAGTGTATACCTAAAAAACTGACCTCAACAATCAAATTTTTATGTGAATTCGTTTGTCAATATTATATTTAAGTTTATCTATCTTTAACTGTGATATTTATTGCTATAGATTAAATCAGTTAGATCTCTTGAATAAAATTGTAAAATTATTAAATGTATCAAAACCCTAAACTATATACAATAAAATAATATTTAGATAAACCTCTTTTCTCTTACACGCTTAAAAATTGATTCCCTTGTTTGGAAAATCCAAAGCTTTATTCTTTTATTTTTTTATTTTTTACAAACTCCCTCAAGCTTACTAATCCGAACAATAACTTTCAAAGGAAAAGAAACAAATCTTAAAAAAAAAACTACAATAAAAAGGATATTGTGTTTCTATTTCATAGATTCCCTTTAAGCCAACCTTCATCAAAAAAATATTTATTTTTTACAGAACTTTTAAAATTTTCTTCATACAATTTTGGTTTTTTTTGTTCTGAAAAACGACAACTAAGAATACCAAACTTAAAACTGTGCTCCTATTTTAATAATTGAAAATTCATCTTAGGGTTAGTTTTCTTTTAAAAAAGGATTTTTATGTTATATGTTTTCATTTTAATATTTTGGATCGAATTCATGTATTTATGAAGTCGTAGATAGTGTACATATGTAAAAATAGTTTATGGTAATATAAAACATTTTATCTATTCAGAATCTTTATTTTGTATTATTTTTATTTTCTAAGAATTTTTATTACTGAAAAATGACGGATAAGGAAGTTAAGTATTTATAGATGTCATTCAAGAATTAAAAAAAAAAATATATAAATAGAACAATATTAAATATTTATATTTGCATTTATATTTTTTGAATTCAAAAATAGTAGAAATTGCAAAATAATTTTAAATATCTCATAAACTGAATTTCAAAAATTTGGAGGGGCAGAAATCTCACAGCTCTGAGATATCAAGACTTCGATCTGGGTTAAGGATTTTGATATAGTTTTCGGCAAAAAAATTTTATGGGGACATGGTTTGTAATTTTGGGCAGCGATGTATATCAAACATATCATTTTGTTATAGCACAGGTATTTTTTATCTCTGTTTAGATATGTATTACAAAACTAACACGAAACATCAATACGTTGTCGGAAAATTATAACAGATCATTAACGATTAACATAATTTAGTGAAAAGATTATACAATCAGCAAACTACTCAAAAACCTCTCCATTTAGCGTTTCGAGAAAATATTTCCAAATCACAAATTCATATTTCTTTCAAAATTCCAAAAATATTGTAAAAATTAAATAAAATCAGAAATTCAAACTTTTTTCAAACAAAATTCTAAAAGTATTTCAAAAAGTATTACAAAATCAAAGATTAAAACTTTTTTCAAAAACTCTAAAAATATTGCAAAATTTATAACAAAATCAAAAATTGTAACTTTTTCCAAAATTATAAGAATTATAATGGAATCAAAATTTTTTTTTTCAAAATTCTAAAAATTAGAATAAAATCAAATATTTAAACTTTTTCTAAATTCTAATTATATTCCGAAAATTCTTAAAAATTCAAACTTTTCCAAAACTCTAAAAATATTGCAAAAATTATAACAACATAAAAAAATGAAACTTATTCCAAAATTATAAAAATTATAATAAAATAAAAAACTTAAAATTTTTCAAAATTCTAAAAATATTCCAAAAATTCTTACAAAATCAAAAATTGAAACTTTTCCAAAATTCCAAAAATATTTCAAAAACTATAACGAATTCAAAAATTTCAATAATAATACTAAAATTTCATGTCGGACAAATAATTAATTTTATTTTTCCAAAAATTGGGTCAAAAATAAATAATAAACTTTCTTTTGACACACTTGACAACATTTTTTTGACAAACTTATAATGCAGTAATGTAGATTTTGGTCTCACATACCAATCCCGACCATCAAGATTTCTCCAAATTCAATGTTCCTACTCGTAATCCCTTAAAATGAAAGTTTTTTAAGCAAAAACTATGCAAATTTCCTTGTTTTGACACACTTCACATTTTTTTGACACACTTCCAGTACAGTTATCGAACACATCGTCCTTTCGGCTCTTCCCATTGAGTAAACCTTTTTTAAGAAAAAAAAATTTGAAATCCATCCAGGGTTTTCCAGATTTCGTAGGTTGTGACGGCCGGCCGGCCGACAGACAAACATCCTTTTTTTTCGCTTTTTAAGTAATCAATAGGTCCTAAAACGTCGAGAAATGCCAAAAATAGTGGGGGTAAGAATTTCACTTTTAGCTCATGAATGTAATACTTAGGTCTTTCAGACCGAAGTAATTCAATGAAGCGAAACGGTTCTGTCTATAAAGTCGAAAATGCATTTTTATTGCTAGCGAACAGGAGTACAATTTTTCTTAGCCCAAAAATGTTAACTCATCATCAGAACGAAAATAAGTGATTGATCGACGGGAAAGGAACGAAGTTTTAGAACTATATCAAAGGTTAATAGTACATACTCCAAAGTTATATGTCTTCCAAATTTTAAACATGTCAATCGAATGCCAACATAAAAAAATTTATTTTTCATCATTAGAAATAAAAAAAAATTACAAGTAAGTATCGTACATGAGCAACATCCGGCATAAAAGTAAACATGTTCAAATAATATTTGAACAGTGCAAATTTACACAAGCAAAAAAAAATATGAGAAACAAATTTCAATTTGATCGTTTTCATTTATTTTTCAGTTTTATTTGGTAAATATTTTCCACTGTAGCGAGAAAAAAACCGTTAAATATAAATGATAAGATAGAAATGTATAACAAATAGAAACAACATTTTGATATTTGATTGATGATTGTGATTGTTAACATTTTATTTATTTATTTTTTTTATTTTATATTCGACACGTCGTATTGAATCATGTATTTAATAGATTTTTCGGTAATTTTCCGTTTCATTTTTATTTTTCCAAACTTTTTTCCTATTATATAAAGATAAAAAAAATTACATAAAATTTAATTCCTACTGCTGCTAGCTGATGATTTTTTACCGATATTTTATATGACAATATAAATTTTTAAGTGAGAAATTATGTACGAGTTGATATATGTAGAATTTTTATTATTATTCAAATTTTATTTTTTTTAACAAAAGTTATATAACGAAATAATGTTGATGTTTTAAATTGACTTGAAAGGTTATGTGAAATTTAACAGTCGCTCAAACTTGAGGTTTTCTTTATCAGGTATCGATTTTCGCATTTTACAAATAGGTTGTGGTTCGAGACTTATAATTTTCCATAACATACCTTCAATAAAAATATGATATAAATCAACCGTAAAAATAAAACATTAAACAAAGTTGACTATATCTCCTTCCCATTTCCAAGCTTCGACTTAAAAACTCAATCAAAAATCATTTTTGTTTTTTTTTATATTATTATAACAAAGCCAGGTCTAAGTAAATACTGTCAACCCAAAAACCATTTTTTCCCCTAATATTTTATGTTCGAAAATAATTAAATAAAATTTCATAAACAACAAAAAAATTTATAATATTTTCCTTTACTACAAAACTTAAGTTGTCAATCAAAATGACATCGATTTAAAATTTAAAAAGATAAAATTATCATTGTCAACAAACAAACAAAAGAATAAAAGAAAGCTTTTGAATGTTATAAAAAAAAGGTTGCAAACTACCGTTATCTTTTTAAAGCGACAGGAAGGAAATAGCTAGATGACATTTTGTTTTTTTTGTTGAAAACTTGAAAATTTAACTTTTTTATTTATGTTGATGATTGCATTAATAAGATTTCTTGAAGTTTGATAATATTTTTATAGTAACGTATACATAACAGTTAATAAAATACAAAGTCGCCCACTTGGAGGCCTGTTACGAAGCGGTTGTCCATGAAATTGTAACTACGTTGAAATATTAATGTTACCGATCAGATACTATCGATGTAAAGTTTTATTGTTCGTTCTATCCATAATAGAACAATGATATCAATGGTTTCAGCCTTCCATTTTTTGTCCATTGTCTCATTTTGTCTTCCATTTTGCTTTCGTTAATTAAATTTGAATATATACTTGTAAAAGTATAGAATTCATCGGTAGTCGATCGGAATTAAAGAAATAGAACCATTCGTGAAGATCCTAAAATATGATTTAACTGCTAATTAATCAAAAAATAAATCAAAATTCATATTTTGTTTTGTTTTTGTATATAATAATAATTTTGCTTAAATAAAAATTCCGAGTCCATAGTTTTGGATAAATAAATATTGGAAAGAAAAAATTCGTGCATTAATAGTTCAAATGATATATACAGTATAATTGCAAACTGTTCAAAGTATATTATGACGTCACAATTTTATCTATTTCTTTTATTCAAAATATGGTTTCATATTGTATTATGGATTTCGAGAAGTAAAAACGTAGTTATTTTTTAAAACTACCGTATAAACATAAAATTTCAAATTTAAGTCAAAAATAAATAAAATATAAATATAGGCGTGGTGGTGATGACCTTTGTCCTTCAATAGTTTTTTATGGGGTCGTCAGAGTCCCTTTTCTTTGCATTTTTGAATCAGTTTCCTTTACTTTTTGCGTGCATTTGCAATTAACTGAGGAGGTAGATCCGAACTCACAAGCAGAGTATGGTCGGAACAAACTTTAGGCGCGCGACTCCTCGGAAGTTCATGATAGTTATTCTGCGATCCTGAACGAATTGTGGCTCATTACAGGCTTCAACCGTGTAATTGAGCAGGCTTTGTTATTTTACTCAAATCGTATAACTGGAATAACTGTTGTTAAGATAACTGTTGTTAAAAAGTGGGCAACACATTTTCTAAACGGATTTCCCTCGACCGGTGAATTGTTCTTATAATTTTTAGAAAAATTCCAAAAACAAGTGGTATTGATAATAATCCTCCTTCAGCCTATGGCTTCGGATAATTCAAACCACTTAGTTTCAAAATTTTCAAAAAATTATTTCGAATCATTACCCTTGGGCAATTTCAAATGAAAATTTTTTGCCTTAGTTTTATTCTAATTTAATCCAATGAAATTCTCTATAATGTAATGACATCATTCAATTTCACCAATAAAATTTGAATTATACTAATAACAAGTAGTTATACGTGTGGCCCACAAGTAGTTATACGTCTGGCCAAAAATTTCGGCACCAAGTATATATTTTTTATGAATTATACGTTGCCCTACTGTGATATCAGTCAATTATTTCAAAATTAGGCTGAACATTTTTAATATCACAGTAGGCCAGACGTATAACTATTTGTTATTAGTATAATTCAAATTTTATTGGTGAAATTGAATGATGTCATTACATTTTAGAGAATTTCATTTGGTTGAATTAAAATAAAGATAAGGCAAAAAATTTTCAAATAAATTTTGAAATAATTAACTGATATCGCAATAGGTCAACGTATAACTCATAAAAAATATATAAAGCAATGAAAAATGGCAAACAAATTTCCTAACGAATTCCCCTCGTTTGTTGATAAATTCTCATAATTTTTTGGAAAATTCCTCAAGCAAGTGGTATTGACCTTGACCTCGGCCTACGGCCTCGTGCTTTTATCAATATACTTGCTTTCGAAATTTTTGGCAAACAATTATTTCGAATTATCACCGCCCTTGGGAAATTACAATTGAAAATTTACTTATACAACCGCAAATTGTAATGAAGTGTAATTCAAACTTCGTAATTGAGAGTCGTACCGCTTTCCCACACGCATTAAATTTGCATTAACCGAAACTTTTATATTTGTTTTCGTTTTTCCTTTAAACATGGTTTCTTGTACTCAATCCAATTTTTTTTATAATTCTTTTCCAATTTTTTTTAATGCAATTTAGTTGTACAGATTCCTTAGTGGGTTTTCAGTTATTAAAACAAGCTACCAGCTTATGCTACCATTTTTGTTACTATAAATACTAGGCGCCAGATGGCCTCAGGCGCTTAGTCTCATTATTCGATTCTGATTGGAATATGAATTTTTTTCTGACGTTTTGATTGTTGTCGCGTGTGAATTAAATTTTTGCAAGTTCATGTTCGCTGTTTTGAGAAAAATTGTTCGTAATAGTTAGTTTGATTAGATAAATTATATAAAGAAAAATAGAAAAATTTTAGCAATAAAACTCGTGACTGTCGGTAGTGAAAATATAGTAAAGAAATTGATAAAAAAATAAAAGAAAGAAAATTCTGTTTGTGCTTGTCATTAGAATCATTTGGTCGAGTTAATGTAATAAGACGGAACGGAACAATAAAACGGTTAATATAACCAAACTGGTTTTAAATTTTTTTGTTGTGCTGGATATAGAAGAGAGGTGTTTTTGTGTATGACGTGTTAACGGAACCGTTGCGTTCTAGATTAGCGGACCACTGCAGCAAGAGTAGTGAAATAACCATCCAAGTTTAGCTAGTGATTATTTTTATTACGTCAATTGTCGATCCATAGCTGATTTAAGGGTGATAAGATCAACACCCGCTCAACTCAATTGGGATAAAATCAACATCTTTTTACCATTCTTTCATTTGCTCCGATATTTCCATCCTAAGTCGGGCTTAATTCGACTACATCGTCTTACCTTCCTGCACCTGTTCTGACGTCTTCATCACTCGTGTTAGTAACCACCAATCAGCTGCTTCCGATTGATTTTCCAGTAATACCTGCGGGATGACCGGCTAGTTGTCCAGAGATTGAGGAGGGGGAGTTGGTACAAAGCATGGGGTGAGTCACATTTTTATTTACATATATAGGTGTGAATCTGTGTGAGTGCGTGAATGTGTGGATGTGTGGATATGTCTTTACTGGCTGATACAAATTTTATTGCAGTAGTTTTACCACGGTAATTTAACCAACAAAAAGCATGACCATCGAAATACCATTTGTGTGGGTAGTTTGGTTTGGGTCATCGATGAAGTGTTATATCATTTGCTTTGGTGTGTTTGGGTTCTCCTTCGTTTCTAATACAATAATAACTCTTTCATATTGTTTTGATTATATTATAAGTTAACAGGGAGATGTGAGGAACAACTTTAATATTTATTTTAGTTTGGTTAAAATTGTTTGGGTTCTTCGGTGCCAATGGTTAGTTTTTTTTGTTGTTTAATAAAACATAATATATTTTATTAAATTTGCGAGATGTTATTTATTGATTTTAATTATTTTTTTCCTAATTAATTTCGTTTGCTATATTTGCAAACTTCTTCAGAGGAATTACTGTTTAATTACAAAAAATTTTATCCTTTAGCAAAAGTTTTTACACATTAATTAATAAATAAATTACTTACATTTAAAATCCTTAAAAATAATATATTTATGTTGTATTATAAAATACAACACAAAATGCACAACAAAAAACATTGAGTGTTTATTTTAAATACCAAAATATTTTTTATAGACAAAAATTCGGTTGTGCTATGGGAAATCCTTTAACTCCTATATTGGCCAATATTGTAATGGATGATTTAATAAAAGAAACAATACATAAAATCGATATCCCCATTCCGTTTTTCAAAAAATATGTTGATGACTGTATAAGTATGCTTCTAGAACACCATATTAATACTGTATTAAATAGTTTAAATTCATATCATCATAAATTACAATTTACTTTTGAAATAGAGAAAAACAATCAATTACCATTCCTTGATGTTTTACTAATTAAAAATTCAGATAATGATAATATAATAACAAATTGGTATCAGAAACCTACTTCCACAGATCGACTATTAAATTATCACTCATATCATGCATTTAAATACTAAAAAGCTACCATCTCAGGATTACTTCATAGAGTATTTACATTAAGTGACCAATCTTTCTGGAATCAAAACATCGAAATAATCAAAAAGATTTTAACCAAAAATAATTATCCTACCAGCTTGATTGATATGATGATCGGTAATAAGCTTCGGTTTCTCAATGGTGAACTAATAAGAATTGTTATTACCCCTCCACCCGAAGATAATAACAACAAACAATTTTGCAGTATGCTGTACATTCAAGGTCTTTCGGAAAACCTTAATAAAATGTTTAAAAACAATAACATCAACACACACATTACATTCAAAAATCATATAAAGTTAGATTCTGTCTTCAGTAATATAAAAGATAAAATCCCTCCATTACAACAATCTAACGTCATATATAACATTCCGTGTTTGGATTGTGTTGGTAACTATGTCGGTCAAACAGGAAGGCATTTGAGTGACCGTATCAAAGATCACGAAAGAGATTCCAGACCGAAACCATCAACTCCTTCCTCGTCTCTTTCCACACTACCAATAAACAATATGACATCACCCAACTCTCCATTCAAATCTGCACTTGCATCTCATGCAAGAGAAAAACAACACAAATTTGACTTTAGCAACTACAAAATACTAGGTAAACAGTCCAATTTTACGAAACGATTAATATTAGAAGCTTGCCACATATTAACCCAAAATAATGCCGTTAATCTACGTAGTGACACGGATAATCTATCCACCATATATTCTGCTATTCTATCTGTTCAAGGACAATAACAAGACATAAAATTAAGTCATAAAAACAAAACACATATATAAACATAACATCAATAATTTTAGACATTCTTTGATCTATTTATTTTCAATCTATTCATTACAATCATTTACAATAATTTTTAGAAAATTCGGTTAACTAGATCTTTATAAAATAAAAAGAATTTTTCTACTCAATTTCATTTTACTGAAAGCAATAACTAAAAACACTTGACAACAATTCAATTATTTACATATAGCTTTTTATCTGCTTTTTACTTAACAATATTTCATTAATAAAATAATTCGAACACTCACATAAATATTAGAATTTGGCAAAACACAATTAACTGATTAAGAATTCTTTAGTTTGATTCAAAATACATAAATGAAAATAACGATTTTTAAGTTAATTTTGTTGGTTGGAATCTCAATTAACAGAAAGATATGGTAACAATAACATATCTAAATTGACAAACTAATATAATTTTCACTGGATAAAAATGAATGCCATCTCTTTTTTAACCATCGAGTAATTATTGAGCAAAACATATTACAAAATTGTAGTAATTCAAACCGATAAACAAGCTATACTATCCCAATAATTAGTCATTAACGCGTATTTAATAATTGTCAAATTTACAAGTCATTCTTCCTTTTAAAAAATAAGAATCCATTATAAATTGAAAAAACCCAACATAGTATAAATAAAATATAATTAAAAATTTTACAGATTTCTGACAATTAAATAGCTAATTTTTTAAATTTTTAAACTATCTCATAATACTTAATGTTTTTTGTTGTGCATTTTGTGTTGTATTTTATAATACAACATAAATATATTATTTTTAAGGATTTTAAATGTAAGTAATTTATTTATTAATTAATGTGTAAAAACTTTTGCTAAAGGATAAAATTTTTTGTAATTAAACAGTAATTCCTCTGAAGAAGTTTGCAAATATAGCAAACGAAATTAATTAGGAAAAAAATAATTAAAATCAATAAATAACATCTCGCAAATTTAATAAAATATATTATGTTTTATTAAACAACAAAAAAAACTAACCATTGGCACCGAAGAACCCAAACAATTTTAACCAAACTAAAGTTTAAACAACGGTGAAAAAAATCAAACCAAACTACTCTTTAATATTTATTACAATGATTTTAGATAAGTGGTACAAATCTGATTAATTTCATTTTAGCTTTACACTTCAAATTGAATTGGTTGTTATGTCGGAAAAACTTAAAAATGGTATTTAGAAACAAAACCAATAATTTATTTATGGAATTAAGTTTAATTCTCGAGAATTGGTAATTCGCTACGGCATAAAAAGTTTATTAAATTAGTATCCGCGACGTATAGTGCAAATCTAGTGTGAAATAATCAAATTAATCACATCGAAGGTCGAGTTTAAGGTTAGCTAATTTTGTGTGGTAACATTAATTTTTATTCCTATATATGGAATGTATCGTCCACTACCGGTATATTAGGGTGAGGTATTACTGTAGATTTATTTACTAACCGCATCACGGAAATTCATATCCTACGGGAGTCAATGTTCGGCCTCTTAACATTTAGTTTTGATATGAATGAACGGGATTAGTTATAAGACCGTTGGAAGCTAAATTAGTTTGATTATCTGTAATGCTAAGAAACAAAAAAAGAAATAAGGAATAAAATAAAATATCGTATATGTTGTATACGTCCGAAAATTAAACTCAAATATTAAGATAAAAATATATATGTACATGTCCTAGTGCTTAAGCAAACATGTGATTTCATCATTAGTACAGTTAATTAAATCCAAAAATTAAGAAAAAAATATACATGTGATTGTTTTTGTGCTTAAGCAAATTTTAGTTCTCATCATGAGTACAGTTAATTAAAGTCAAAATAAAAATTAAAATAAAAATACAGATGTGAACGTTCTAGTGTTTAAGCTAATGTTTGTTCTCGTCATTAGTACAATTAAAATTGTATGAAACCAAGTAATTATTAGTGAAATTATTATTCAAACCACGAAAAAATAAAAGATCACGTATAGCATGCACTTGTTTCGTTTATTCTATTCAATCACCTGGTTTAACACGACGCGCTAGGCCGATCGCAACGTTTATATACAATATCGTTCCCGTTGTAAAAGTTAAAGATTTTTCCGCCTTCTAACTTTTGTATTTCGTTCAACTACCCCATCTTACGACAAGTCAACTTCCGACTCCGGGTGCATAATATAGTCTTTGGTGTACATCAAATACCATACGCACTGTACTCCAGTCATCTGGATGACTGTTTGGTTCTGCTGGACCGAACGAAGGATTGGAATTTTATGGATCTGATGGACAAGAGCATGGACTTGAGCATGTTCAAAAACGGTTTACTAGACTTCTTGTTTTTAAATCTATTCCTTTTGCTGGCTACATACCGTACGAGAAAAGATTGAAGATTTTAAATTTAACAAAGTTGTGTAATAAAAGGAAAATTCTTGATGAGCTACTTCTGTACAAAATTTTAAATTACAAAATTGAATCGCCGTCCCTCTCTGATATTACGCTGTATATCCCTTTCTATATGACTAGAAATCAAGCATCTTAAAAATTATCAAATCTTGGTTTAATTAAATTGAGATGAAAATATACATAATTACAAGTAGAATTATCGGCTCGTATTAGACCGATTATTTGATGTTGATATTTTAATCCTAAGATGTTAGCTATACATTTCACATCCCTAAATTTTAAATTAATTAAAAACATAAACAGGAACTCTTTTGAAAATATATTGTTTAACTTATTCCACAAAAAATATCTTTTGCTGCCAATTTTTGTGAGCCAATATTGAAATTTACATAATCTTATACATAAATAATCGAATATTTTTAGCGCAGAACGATTTTTTACGACCAGAATTCAATTTTAATTTAATGAAAAATAAGGAAAATATGTCAAGTAGTTTTTCTTCATCATGATTGTTTGCAAAATTTGCTGATTTACAAGATAATTTAGTAGCAAGTACTTGGAATCAGAATCTAGCAACACCCATCTTGGTTGAAACTGTATCATTTAATGTTACCTTCTAATATAATCAACTTTAATTAAATTGATTTTAAAACAAAGAAAATAGTATATTCTTCAACGATGCCGAAAACAGCATATTTTGAAACGAGAGGACAGTTTACCAGCCGAGGCGATAGCCGAGGTTGGTAATGGTCGCGAGATTCAAAATATGATTTTCGGCGAGTAGAAGACTGTACTTTTTCTACTACTTTCTTAAAAATTATTATTAATTTTTAAACATTTTCATTTATAATTACATATAATTCACATTTTAAAACATACACTGTTACAAATTAAAATTGTTTATGTATATTTATATTTCTGCTATTAAAAAATAGATAACTCGATATGAATAAATTATCCAATTTTTATTTCAAAGACATAGCTGTCTTTAATTACAAGCCTTATTGTTTTTTTCGTTAATTTTTTACATATCCATACATTCATGATGTTATATTTTTATTCTATTTACACTACAAAATCTTATATTATTAATCTATTTACTTTATAAAGTTCTTAAAATCATTAAATAATACATCTTTGAAGGTTTATTGTTTTTGAATTTTGCGTCTAGTAGGCTTATAACTGAAGGCGGTTTGTACTTTGTCATAAACAAAATCAAATTCAGATTTTAGATTTCTAAAATAAAAATATCAGTTTTGATTTAGTTTTTGAATGGGTATGACGTTACGTAAATTCTTGATATATTTTAACACAACCTAAATTATTTTACGTAAAATATATATTTTTTTTTCATTTTTGTTAAATAAATAGGTGAAATAATATTTTTTAAAAATATCTTAACACCAACTGTTTTATATTATACTTTTTAAAAAGAATATATGAATATTGTATATTTAACTATTATTATTTTTACAATTTTAATGTAAATTGTCCGTAAATAATTAAAAAATAAATTAACGTCATCCTCCAAACAGAGACAAATTAACACTAACAAAATTATTTCATTCAATCAATTGATTGTCTTAACGGGTATTATAGGATGGTTTATTCTAGTTAAGAAATTAGAAAATAGATGGCTTTTAAAAAATTACTTTCGTCACTAGGTACAAAAGTAATTCGTATAGGTTTTTTTTATCACCGGTGACGAAAAAGAAGTTTTCGATTCAATGAACAAACATCGAAAGTAGATTTTTTATGTTGGGTAGTAGAAAAAAGAATTTTCATTATATAAATAAAAGAAATTTTGTATTACCACTTTGTTTCTTATTGCACTAGTTTTTGGCATTAATTGTCTTATTTTTTGTTCAAAAAGTAGGTGTATTATCTGTGCGAATTAATTCAATAAAAAAGTTTTAGAATAATTCCATCTAACAAATAATTTAATTTGATAGCCTATTTATTAGAATAAGGTAACAAGTACCGACCAATCATTTCAATTCCAACATTCGGAAAAAATGAAAGTAATCGTAATCATCAAAAGCAACAACCCACACAATTTGGTTTTCCCTCCCTCGTTTCTAAAAACAAAAGTTTTATCAAGCTTTTGTCATATGATGTAGTAGAACTTTTTGTGCCTAATAAATAAAAAAAACGGTTAACTAGAACAGCGAAACAGGATGTATTTATATTATGTTTATGTCATTGCTTTTTTTATTATTCAATAAAACAACGCTTAAAATAAATTGAATTGATTGTTTCAAGTGGACACATATGGATGTTTTATTTTTAAATTTAGGTTATATATTTTCGTTTCAATATAAAATGTGAATTATGTTTAGATCAATTATGGGTCAAAATTTCCTCAAACCACCCTTAAGACCGATTTTAGAAGGCGCATTCGAACAAATGCGTGAATATTATGAGGTAAAGTGTGACCCGACAATAATAACGTTTTTATTCGCCTACATATTAAAGTGTTGCTTTATTACTGTGATTTGCGGCTTTAAAGTATCACTTTTCAACTATTTATTTTGTTGTCATAGCTACGTCCAAAAAAGTAAAAAGCATTAGTATTTGTTTAAATTCTATGAAAAATAAAAATTTTTATCAAAGCAACACTCAAATTCAAAATTGCATTATCCAATTAAAATAGTTGTTATCATTTGTTGTCATAGCTACACAATAATTTGGAAAAAATAATAAATATTTTGTCAAAGGTTACTTGTTCCACATATTTTTATTTTAAAATTTATGAAAATTTATAATTTTAATTTAGAATAAACAACTTTTCTTAAAATATTTTGCTTGCGGCGAATAAAAAATAGTATATGATGCACGGACGTAAGCTATTTTGGACTTAATGTGAGTGCAAATCTCGGCTAGTGCCTCGATTTGCAAACTCCACATCCGTCCAAAATCTTTAGCTTTACGTCCTAGCATCATAATGTACTATTGAGTCATGAGTCGAAAACTACTGTTACAATTTTAATAAAATTTAACTCAAAGGGTGCAAGAATTTAACTAATTTACAAAAAATTTTAGCTTGAATTCACATTTTGAATTTGTGATTTCAGAAAAACATAATTTTATTTTTATTGACATTTTTAGAATGCACAACTTTTGCTTCATTGAAATTGAAAATTAGTGAAGTAATAAATTTGAACCGCATGAAAATTTACAAACTGTTGGTTGATTTTTGCCAATATTTCTATCGAGCGGCTGATTAGAGTTCAGGCTTACTATAAGCAATACTGATGCCTTGGCGATACGGACGCCTTGAGTTTATTCCGACTAGCTTCAGTACGTGAATTCGGTAATTTTATCCTCAACTCTTTACAAATGCTGGATGTACGCAAAAGTTTTTAAATTAACAGAAACAAAAATAAGAAGCAAAGGAGACTCTGACGATCCAAAAATTATTGAAGGACAAGAACTATCACAACCCTACATCAACTATGACTATCAAATATCAATAAACGAAAATAACTCACTCCATGATTTGTTCCGGATCCAACCTGCCATACTATATAAATTTAACCACTCTTATTAATGTCTAAATTATTATTACTAAATGTTACGTCGAATGTTGCTCTAGTTGTGGATGATGTTGTAAATGGTTTCGATTAAAATTTATTAATGGTTGTAATAGAATTGTCTCCTTTGCTGTGACTGTCACCAAAATAAATAGGCAATTGTTGAATAATACCGTTATCGTTGCACCAAAATAAATAGGTTATAGTTGAACAATATCATAAAAAAATTATCGTTGCACCAAAATAAATGGGTGATTTTTGAATAATGCCACGCCAAAAATTATCGTTGCACCAAAACAAATAGATGATTGTTGTATAATATCATAAATAAATAAATAGGCGATTGATAAAAACTACCCAAACAAAAGAATCGTTGCACTAAAACAATAGGTGATTGTTGAATAATACCATACAAAAAAATTCGTTGCACCAAAATAAACCGGTGACGGACAAAAAATTATTACAACTTTAAAAGTTGTTAAACAAAAAATTGTGTAAATATGTTGTTATAAAATTAAATATCTAATTTAAAAATGGTCTGTTATACGTTATACGTTCAAACCCCCTTCCGAAACGTCAACATGCTACTAGGATATTCTTTACCATACATTGGTGCTACATACATCGGTATTAGTTGTCAATCCAAATAATTCTTATTTATTATTTAGCCTTCCTGCGTTCAATGACAAACTACCAATTTCTAGTTGTTTATTTACGGCTTTAGTTTTTCAATATTAATTCTAGTTCGACAATTTTAATAGAATAGCTGGTTTTAGTTTTCCAGAAAACGATTTTGAAATGCGCCTGGATTTTTTTTTAGTTTCATATACACTTCTGAAAAAGCAAAGAAGAAATGGGTGAGTTTTGTGGGCCAGAGAAAAAAACCAGCATTCTCCCATACAAGGTTGTACAACTGGCCCAGCAATGCATCAATAATGATGACCAGTATTGCAACAATGGCCGACTACTGACAACCATGACTGACCCATTAATAATATAAGCATATTTTAATTTAAATAAATTAAATACAAACTTATTAAAATAAAATAAATATATGTGGGAAAAAAATTTGAAAACTTAGCCGAGAAGCGATTAATAAATTAAAGGTGAAATTTTTCAAGCTATATTTTTCTAAAATGGATATTACTCCAGTGAATTTTACTCCAGTACTGGCTATTTTCTATAAACCGTAGATCGGCAAATTCGTTTTACCGCAAAACCAATGTGAATTTGTGGAGGGTCGGTCAACAATGCACGCTATCCAGAGTGAGAATCATGATGGAGAAACATTGAAACGCCGGTAAAGACCTACACTTGGTATTAATTGATCTAGAAAAGGCGTTTGATTGAGTACCAAGGGACCTCATCTGAACAGCTATTCGATCGCAGAAGGTCCCAGAAATATACGTACAAATGGTGACTGATATGTATAAAGGTGCATCATTTCAAGTAAAATGCCCAATTTCAGATAAATTTCCCGTTAGGGTCATTGCTCACCAAGGGAACGTCTTCAGCCCAACAATATTCATCGTTGTCCTGAACATCCTCTTGAACTCATACACGAAGAATTTGAGATTGCTTTCGACTTTGCGCAATGTGGTCGAATCCGAGCTGCTTAATATAGTTAATTAGCTGGATTGGACTCGTGCTTTTTGGTGGAGGAAGTGCTAGTCTTCCTTGACAGAGTTTAATGTAGCTGCGACATGTGAGTTCAGAGTAGTTACAGATAATGTGCTCCATGGTCTCTGCCTCCGAGTTGCAGAATCTGCATCTGTCGGAGGCAACAAGGCCTATTTTGTTAAGGTGGTGATTTATCGGACCGTGTCCTGTCACGCACCTTGTTAATATCTTCAGAGACTCTCTCAAGATCGATTGTTTTAAGAGGGCAAACGGGGACGTTGCCTAAAAACTTTTTGGAGTGCAGCAGACCTTCCCGCATACACCATAGTTGTTTATTTTGTTCCAATTCCCAGCTTTGGATAACGCGTTTGAACGAACTCTTGGTTAATCCAAAGCACGGTTCTGGACCAATGAACTTTTTGGTAGCGCCCTTCTTAGCTAGCGAGTGTGCTACTTCATTGCCGTATACTCCTATGTGACCAGGTGCCCACACAAGTGTAACGCGGTTATTTTCTGCAATTTTTCGTATACTCTGGTAGCATTCCCATATATCGTTTTCAGAAGAAAAGATGTAAGACTTATTGGCCTGTATGATTTGGCTTCGTTTGATTTCTTTCCTGGCTTGGGTGTGTATACTACTTTAGCTTCTCTCCATATTTGAGGAATTTACGCAAGACTAAAACTTGCTATAAACAAACACTCGAGGTATGGGAGAATAGTAGCTAATTGCAGGAAGATCGGGAATATTCCGTCGCTCTCTGGGGATTTTAACGGTTCGAACGATTTGATTGCACAAATCGTTCTGTTGGGGAAAACATTTTGTTGGCCAGTTGGTCTGAAACCTTCCTAGTTTCAGGATCCAACGAACCATAGATTGGTATATTTTCCTCTTCCGAACTAACGCATGTAGAACCCGGGAAGTGGGTCTGTAATAGTATTTCTAGAGTTTCACTGTAGCTTGTAGTGTAGGTACCGTCCAGCTTGCAGATTGAACCCAGAGGATTTGTGTGATCAGACGCAAGCAATTTTTGGAGTCGAGCTGCAGTCGGTAAACTGTCAATCGTTCCGCATATCTCTCTCCAACAATCCTTTTTTGATCGTCTGAGTTCTATGTTGTAGTTGGTAAGAGCCGGTTGGTACTCCGTCCAGGTGTTAGTTCTTTTTGCTTTGTTGAAGAGCTTCCGAACTTTATTCCTTATCCTCTCTAACTTGCCATTCCACCAAGGCACATCTCTAGTCCTTTAAGACTTGGCAATTGGATAATTGCGGTGGTAAGCTTTGGTGATAACATCCTGCAGGTGGTTTGCCGCAAAGTCGACCTCCATTGTGGAGTTGATTCTGCCACAATCCCCTACATTATCCCGAAGATGTACTTTAAAGAGGTCCCAATCGGTCTTCCTGTGGTTCCTAAAATGGGGAGTACTCTTCATTTGTGTTCTATGTTGAAGCATATGCATGCGTGGTCCGACATAGAAACTACGTCCGAGACATGCCAGTTACTGATAAAATTCTCGTTGATGTTGTTGCTGAGAGTTAGGTCGAGGACCTCGTTTCTGATTGCGTTTCTAAAGGTGGGTTTGCTGCCTATAAACATGTTAATTGTATGTAGGTATTGGAGCAGAGACTCACCTTTTGTGTTGATGTTACTACTACCCCACACTGTGTGATGAGCATTGGCATCGCACGCAATTACTAGGTTGTAGTGTTTGTCTTTGCAATGCCGAATTAGCTTTCTGACCTTATGATGTGGTATTGCCTCCTCATTACGCAGGAAATTACGCCAAGCTGAACTTGCAAACTCCGCTGTTAGGAAGAGGGATTTCAATCTGCACAGCTGTTAGATCTCTGCAAATGAATTCTGTTAAGGTAAATACTTTCAAGCGTTTGTTGAAGAGCACTGCAGTTCTGGGTCTCTCCTGGCCTGAGAAGTATATCAGTTGTACGTTTTTGTTGGTCGATAGATCTTTTATTTTTCAGTATTAACTTCTCAATGTTGTACAGCATATAAAGCTCACGAAGACAAGATGACTACTACTGAAATGAAAATGCTTAGAATTTCGGCGGGCGTGACTAAAGTGCATCGCATTAAAAGTACCAAAATTCGAGGTAGCTTTTACGTCAAAACTCCCATATGTGAGAATATCAGAAACGATAGAATTAGTTGGTATTGGCACGCGAAAAGAAGACCAGTAATTCAGTTAATTTATCCAGTTCAAATGGCAATGGCGACTCACATCGAACCAGCATATGTCAAGAAAGAAAAAAAGAATAACATTTGCCTAGCACAAACGCAAAAACAGCAGCAAAAAATTGACCCCAGCGATGATTTGATTCAGAATCAAAACACATGTAAAATGACGCTGAGAAGAAACCACCAACCTCACCGGTGAAGCTGCAGCGGAACCAGAGAGTGAGATTTATAATGTAATATTAGTTCCATTATATTAAATAAAAGGCCAGGAAGAAGAAGATGAGTGGTTTTATAGAACAGCTTAAAACTTAAAGTATTATGTGACCTAGATTCCCGGCAATCATCCAGAAAAATTCGATTCATATTTAAATGTCGTCCAATAAAATTAAAAAAAAAAACATTACCCCAAAATCCCAGTTTGTTTGTATCATTATTATCTAACATTAGTAATTCATGTTGAAACAATGGAAATTTATTCATCTCTCAAGAAATAATATAAAACAAAGAGGATTGTTAGTTAACAAACCCTTTCACATAAATAAAGAACACAAAAGTAAACAAATAAAAAAAAATCTACGTAATAAAAATGTTTACCATATTTTTTTTCCAAGACAATAAAACAAAATACTTTTAAAAAAACACAGAATAAGAACAAAATCAGTAAACTCAAGGGAAATTAAGTATTCCATCATTGATAATTTATTTCACCTTTAAGAGCTTTTTTGTTTCTGATATATTTATAAAATAACGGTTTATGCTGCTTTTCACGTTAGTAGAAAAACAACGATGAGAGGCAAAAGCGGTTTATTCTTTAACTTGAAAACATTTTTTAATGCAATTTTTCAGTTTGTTTTTCTATGTGAATTATTTTTCATTTTCATTCTGATTGGTTCTGTTTCTTATTATTTGAAAATAAAATTTTCTTGCAAAATGAAGAAGTGAACCAGCAATATAAGTTAAATTTTTTTTTGTAGGTAATTCAATCTATTACCCAACATGCATATTTCAAAGAACGATATCAAAACCTTTTCATTTATTACTTACATCAGAAATTATTATGTTTTCCGACAGTTGAATCTGTTAACACAAAAAAAAACAAACAGATACATCATCCATTCAACTAAAATAAAAAATTTCGTTTCGTATTCAATACAAAGTAAAACGGATATAACTAATGTCTTTAAGAATTACTTGTTTCATTTCTCCATTTCTTTTGATATAACACAAAACAACGAAAGAAGCAGAATTTTAAATTTAATAAATTCCATTTTATTCGATTGAAGTCAGAAATATTGCATAACATTCGGATATCATCATTTTCAACAAAATATGTAAGAAAAATAAATTATTCAAAATTTGAATAGTTGTTACACTGGCATTAGGCTCTAAGAGTATTTCGCATGATTATAGAAATGCAAATAATTTTCCCTTTATATAAGTATATAAAAAATTGTATTAAAGCATTTTCTCTTCTTGTTGATGAATCAAAATCAAAAAAATAAATAAATTAAGTTATTTGCAAACAATTGATTTAGAACTATGGAAAAAGTCAGCAAATAAATTGTTTTAAAATCGAAGTGCAGCATCAATCTTATGTTATTTCATAACTTTTCTCACTTTTTAAATGCAGAAAATAAATTAAATTAAATCTTGTCTTCATTTTCTGAAGACATCAATTTAAAATTCTAAAAAACTTACACAAGTGGGAGAAATGTGTCAAGTTGAAGAATTTTTATACATAACAAGGATATTAGACAAACCTTTAATGGAATATGAAATTTGAATATATTATTTCGTTAAACAATAACAAAGAATGAAAACGTTTATTCGTATATATGTACTTCTATGTCAGCAAACTTCTTACTTGTCACTGTCACAACCTTAACAACATCAAAAAGATTCTTATAATAATGGGTTAATATATATCAAAATTTATTCTTGAAGTTTGTGTGTCAGCTAACTTTAATATATTTTAAAAATATTTTAAAGATAATTTGACATGTTATGGGTCACAGAGTATGATCATTAAAATTTAATTTCATCATTTTATTGACATTTCAGGCGCTCATTTGTAGTAATCAAACCTATAAAATTTCATGTAGGGCAAACTGGAAGATCATATACAAAATGGAATAAAGAACACATAAATAAAGAAACAAAACCGAAATCCAAAATCACAAATATTATGTATATAAGACATTCACAAAAACAAGAGAAGCTAGAAACTATACAAACAAAAGTAATTTTAGCTGTCTATCTTAAAAATCATGTCAAAAGCACCAAAATAGGTAAAACTCACCCATATTTGTACAAAACGAACATTAATATAAACAAAATTTTGTGGTCAACCAAATGTTAAGGTTTTAGGGTTCTAATTAATTATCTCACATTTCGTTTATTTAAATTAAATATAAGACATGTTGGTTTGTTTTTTAAAAACATTTTGGTTTACCTATTGTAGCTTGATTACATTCTAACAATTGTTGTAATTCATTTTAATGTTTACTTCAAATTTTAATTTTAGATCTTAAACCTGTCATAAGAAAATAAATTTATTTTCTGTACAATTGCACTTTGCATATACCATCTTCCTTCATTTGTATTTAAAACGTTACTAAAATTAACTTTTAAGGATTAATTATGATATATGATGAGACATAAAGATGTCATTAATATTATTATTATTACAAAAGTTTTCCAATTTGTAATTTATTATTTTTATTGCTTAAGGCAATCAAACATTTTATAATTGAAAACTGTCAAAATTAATATTTTTCCTTATGTTCAACAAAGATTGTAATTAAAGTATTTTTGGTTTTGCCATATCCTACCAATATCGTATAACTATCTATCTTCAAAAGTAATATGATAGTCAGGATAATTTTAATTGTGTCACTTTTAAATTTTAATTAATAATTGTTTACTGTATAGTGAGTTAAGTATGTATACAAAAAAACGGTCAAGAAGCATGAGTTCCTCTCATCAGAAACGTCTTACATTTGTTAAATGAAAACTGTCTCAATTTCAAGCTAAGTTGTAAAAATATAAAAATTATTTTATATTTAATTAAAAATATTGCTTAATTTTTCAGAAGAAAATGTTCCTCATGTATACGTGATCCATATTTTGTTAATTGTTTTGGCTATTAATAATGAAAACAATAAAATATTTCAAATCGTGACTTCAAACAATTTGTAAGAATCGTAGAAGTGTTTGCCAAATATTTGTAGATTTTATTTTTTATAAAATTTATTTGAACCAAGAAAATATTTTGTATCATACTAGATATGCGGAAAAATCTCGTTATGATTGAATAGAAGTGTTTTTCATTTGTAATCGTGCTTCTATTATTCTAATTTAATTTATAGTTATTCCTAAAATCAAAGTTGGAGTGAGTTTAGTTTTTTGTTAATTGTTTAATAGTTAAACTTATAAAAGTGCATATTAGTGAAATAAATATAATTTATGCAAGATAAAATAACATTATTTTATTTAAAAAAAAAACTTGCATATAAAAACACAAAAGTAATCTATATCCAGTTTGTTGATAATCGTCATCAAATTTGCAGTTAGATACATCAAGCGAAATTAAAATTTATTTTCAATTGTATTTCAACTTATATTAAAGGCGGAACGTGTTGTTGATTGCTGGTTGATGTGATTATGCTCGAATAAACTTCAAAATGCCTAATAATAATGTAACACCTCAATCACCACCGAAATCTAAGCCAAATACTCCAAGTTATGGTAGAACAAGATCTTGTACACAGCCCGATGATTTTACAGAAGATGATGTTTCAAAATCTATTAGCAACTTACTAACAAAATTTGCAGAATTTGAAACCAGATTTGGCAAACTTGAAAATAAAATACAAAAGAATCATGTAAGTCTTACAAACAATATTGAAGTCAAAATGCGTGATTTAGAAAATCGTCTAAAATCTAAACTAGAGTTATTGGAATTAGTGGAAACCAAAATAACAGTAAAAATGACGGAACTGCAACAACTTGAAAATAAACTGGCGAAGATGGATCTTAGTTCAGTTAATAAAATTATTCAAACCACAACGAATGAGTGTGTACGGCGGCTTGATTCCATCGAAAGATATCATAACAGCAACAGTTTGTTAATTACTGGAATTCCTTTACTAGATAATGAAGTACCTCAACAGTATCTAGAAAAAATTGCAAAGTGTATTGATTGCAATATAGATAATAACACCACTATATTTCGACTAAAAGGCAGTAAGTTTATTTCTACCGATAGTACAAATACAAAGTTCAAGAAGATGGTTGATCCACCGTTGTTAATACGATTCTCATCAATTCAGTTAAAGAAAAAATTTTTCAAACACTATTTCACTTTTAAAACATTAAGTGTTCGATGCATTGGGTTTAACACAGATTCAAGGATTTATATTAATGAAAATTTGACTAAACATAACTACAGCATATTTAAATCAGCGTATAACCTAAAAAAAGTGAAACAATTATTCTCTGTTTTTACTATAAATGGAATCGTTCATGTCAAGAAAACTAAAGATGATCAACCCGTGATGTTAGATGAACCTAGTAAGCTGATTTTACTTACATCCAATTAGATGTTTTTGTTTCGTATAATAGTAGCACGGTACAGCGACGTAAAGTGTTGTTTAATGAATTTAAGGTTTTTTTCGTATTATATTTCATTTTTTGTAATTTTTTATTTTATATATTTTAGGCATAAGTGGAACGTAGTTATCTTTTTGCATCAAATTATGTTACTATATCAATATTCAGCGGAAAGCCTCAGAAGTCCTTGCTTATTTCTGTCAGCAGTGTTGGTCCTTTGATAGTAGATTTATCAAATGGTTGAACATGTGACCGAAATTTGTATTCCGAATGTGGTGTTAAAATCATCTCTACAAAAATATAAGCAAACATTGAATGTTATGCACTTAAATGGTGGCAGTGTTTTTTCTAAATTGGACGAGGTAAGACATATTGTTTCAAATACAGGTATTCATATTGTATGCATCTCTGAAACGTGGTATACGGATTCTGTGAAAGATTCGGAGGTAAAACTAGATGGATTTTATCTTTTAAGAAGTGATAGAAATAATTCTGAGAGGCAAAGAGGTGGTGGGGTAGCTGTTTACATTCAAAACAATATTAAATGCGTCTTGAAAAAAAAGTCAACTCATTCTAAAACCGATTATATATTAATTGAAATTAATTTCAAAAACTCACAAATTCTACTAGCTGTATTCTATAAACCACCTGACTTATATGGATTTAAAGATATTGAGGAAGCATTGAACGAGTTTCATTCATGCTACCAGGATATTTTGATAATGGGTGATTTAAATATCAATGCGCTTGATTCAAGTAATTCGCAAACGCGTAACTTCATGAATTTTTTATCTTCTTACTCACTATCTGTTATTAATAGTGAACCTACTCACTTTACGGAAACCTCGTCTACGCTAATTGATTATATTATTACCAATAAGAGAAACAAAATTATGTTCTCAAATCAGATCTCTGTTCCAGGGGTCTCTAAACATGATTTGATTTATTGCTCCTATGCAGTACCACAAACTTTAGTAAATAACGAAACGTACTTCTATAGATCATGGAAGGATATTGATATGAACTTTTTGATAAATGAAACCCGTTTATTAAACTGGAGTAATATATATGAATGTACTAGCGTAGATGATCAATTAGAAATCTTCAATTATAACATTAACTATATATTCAATATAGCCGTACCTATTAAACAGTCACGTTTGAAGTCCAATACTAGTGAGTGGTTTAATAGTACAATTAAACGATATATGATTGAAAGGGATCTTGCATATAGACACTGGAAAATAACTAAGCTGGCCGTAGACCATATATGTTACAAAAAGCTGAGAAATAAAGTAACTTTATTGACTAAAGAAACTAAAAAAAAATTTTATAGTACTCTTTTTCCTGATAAATCTACGACAAAAGAGCTATGGAAAAATCTACGTCAGCTTGGAATACATGATGGAGGTACTAAACAACCAATCCATTTTTGTGCGAATGAACTCAATAGTTATTTTGCTCAGTCGAATTCAAAAACGACTACTGTAAATAGCCGTCACTTGCCTCAAGGTTCTTTTGAATTCTCTAATTTTTGTTTCACACATGTTACCTCCTCGGATATATTTCAATCACTTTCAGAAATTAAATCTAATGCCATTGGACTTGATAATATATCAATTAAGTTTATTAAAATTATATATCCTGAAATTTCACATATAATATTACATATTTTCAACCATGCAATTACCACCTCCACTTTTCCTAATGCATGGAAAACTGCCAAGGTATTACCAATACCAAAAACACATACGCCAACCAATTTATCAGATTACAGACCAATAAGCATCCTTCCCGCACTCTCAAAAGTTTTTGAAAAGCTAATTAAATACCAAATAACTAAGTATATCAATAAACATAAACTATTAAATGATTTTCAGTCTGGGTTTAGAGCTAAACATGGCACCAATACTGCCCTATTGAAAATTTGTTATGATCTGTTACAAAATATGGAAGCTAAGCAAGCTACTGTTCTAATTCTACAAGATTTCACAAAAGCTTTTGATAGTGTTTTGCACGAACTCCTCATTCAAAAATTACACACATATTTTAATTTCTCTTCTACTGCCATCAAATTGCTTAAGTCATACCTTTCAAACAGAACTCAATGTGTGTTTTCCAATAATAGTTATTCCTATACTACTGATGTTAAAACGGGTGTGCCTCAAGGCTCTATTTTAGGTCCATTGCTGTTCTCATTATTTATCAACGATTTGCCATTTATTCTGAAATATGTCTCATATCACATATATGCTGATGATTTTCAAATTTATTTTCCATTTTACCAGAAAGAAGCAGATCAAGAAATTAGCAAGTTGAACCAAGACCTTAAGGCAATTTATGAGTGGTCTACATTTAATAGTCTTAACCTGAACGAGAAAAAAACGCAAGCAATGTTAATAACACATCATCAATCAGATACGGATTTAGTTCCCCTTGTTCATATAAATGGTTGTTCCATTAATTTTATCCAAAAGATAAGAAATTTAGGCATCATTATGAATCATAATTTGCGTTGGGAAGATCATATCAATAAAGTTTGCGCAACAGTGTATTCTATTCTACGTCGCGTGTGGAAATTTGCTTGGTATCTCCCCCTTAAAACACGACAACACCTATTCCATTCGTTAATTTTGCCGCATTTTACCTATGCCTCTATTATATTTAGCAAGTTGAACTATAACTGTTCATACAAACTTAAGCTTGCCTTCAATGCATGTGTCAGGTTTGTGTATTTATTACAAAAGTATGATCACATTTCGCATGTATCTAATGAGTTACTTGGGTGCTCACTCACTACCTATTTGAATAGGATCTCTATTATTTTCCTCTACAGACTTATGGAAAGCAAATGTCCTGAATATCTTTATAAAATATTAAATTTCTGCCGATCTGGCCGAACCTATAACTTGAATGTCCCTAAATTTTCTTACTTAGTCACATCGAATTCATTTTTCGTTCACGCTATTCAACTATGGAATGCATTACCGACTGAGGTCAAAAGGAGCAGTACTGTTGGGAGTTTAAGGAAGGCATTATTTGAGGTTAAGTTGGTTGATTGATATAGTTTAATAATATATTTCCTTTTAGCTTTTAGTTTTGGATGTCATATTCGATGAATGGCTAAATTGTTATTTTTATTTTTAGATTAAGTTATATTTAGTAAATCTAACACTATTGTAAACTAAATCAAAACTATTCTGTTATTTCAATAGCAAATGAATGAATTATTTATTCACTAAACTTAATATATGTACTACGTACAGTTGTAGGACAGAGATGTCCTGATTATAAGATATTTTATCTTAACTGTGTATTTCTTTGAAAATAAATTAATTAATTAAAATTAATAATAATATGCACCTAGATCTAGGTTAGATCTAGTAATAAGAACTCTTTCTTTTGCTTGACATAAGAAGTAAAATTTCTGGGAAAATGGAATACTAGAAAATAAAAATTTGAATTATCAAACTAACGTTATATTGTATAAATTTGAGAGTGGGAGTAAGAAAATTAGAAAAATAGAAGTTTGGTAAATTAACACATTTAAAAAAAACGTAGGCAGTCTGCAGGACTGCCGACGGAAGTGAAAACATCAAACTGTGAAATAACTGTGTTTTTATCATCTAAATACAACAAAATCTTTATTTACTTTACCACACTTCCACACTGTTATTAACTGAGAAAAACATCAAATTCAATAAAAAAGAAAAAAACAAAATATGAATCAAGAGAACGAGAGTAAAATTATTTATAATATATTATCATTAATTTCAACAATACTTAGGTTATTCGTACTATCAATTGAGTTTTCTTTATTAAAAAGTATAAAAAAACACACAAATCAAATATGACAAATACAATTTTTTTCATTTTACTTAAAAAAACAACAAAATCTTTACTTACTAAACCACACTTACACACCACACTTCAACCAAAAAAAATCAAATTCAATAACAAATAAAAAAGAAAAACAAATTATTAATCAAGAAAATGAGAATAAGAAATAAGAAAATAGCAAATGATAACAATTCATCTCGCTCTCTTTTAATATTTATTTTATATTTAATATTTATTTAGCGTGACGATGACTCGAGTATATAAATTTTTCCACAAACAAAATCGCACAACGCGCCTAAAGAAGTTTTTACTTCAAAAATGGTACAACAATCACCAACAGAAAATAGAAAAAGAAAACAACAACAAAAAGTATAAAAAACAGAATAGCCACAAAACATTTCTTTTAAAAACTGAAGAAAATGTTGAGATGTCGTAAAAATCTCCTGAATGCATTCTAAATTTTACTTTATATTGACGTCACACTGCTAAAAAATAATAGCAATAACCTTAAAAAACTAACTTTCCATAAATTTAAATACCGTAAATTTTCCGCAGCCTTAAATTGTGTTTAAACCAATCTTTTGTGATGAAGATGTCAATACATATTGCAAGAGAAACATACTCAAACATGTAGTTTTTATTTTCCTTATTTTATTTCACGGGAATGAAATTTGGAAAATAATGATGGGAAAACCAATATTTTATTATTTTTAGCACAGCCTGCCAGAAAAATAATTAATTTTCTTGTTAATATCGAAATGATATAATTTGAACGAAACGGAAAAAAACAGCAGCAATAACTTTAAAAAACTGCATTATCGATCATAAAAAGAAATGTTTATGAATTCATGGAATTGAGCTCGAACCTGAAGTTAAATAATGATGTTTCTAATGTAAAGAAGTAAAAATCCAGAAAAATTTCGGAAAACTGTGAAAAATCTGGTATAGAAGAATTTCAAAATTCAGCGGGATGAGCATGATGCAGGTCATTATATAGGTTTTTCAGGTCGCTGATCATGAATCTGTCATTAGTTTTCCGAAAAATCCACATGGGGAGCGGGAAATCGGAAAATATGGTTAATTTTCCGACTTTTTACTGCACTAATCTGCTATCAATTTCTCAAAAAATCAACTTAAAAGGTGAAAAATCAAAAAATTTTGTTTATCTACATATTTATTTTATGTTTTTGTCTCTACTGATAATTTTTTTTTTTTGCTTCCTTTAACTACATTTTAGGAGCACAGGGCGTCTACTAGGCTGGACCATCTAACTCTATCGGGGGCAATTGCTTTCAGTTCTCTCCATTCTTTCCGATATGTTCTGCTTCGGCTAGCACCGTTTTCTTCCAGGTCATTCCTGGTCTTCCTACTCTTCATTTCAGTTGCGGGTTCCACTCCAGAGACATCTTTGTTATGTCTTCTGCTGGCTTTCTCAGTGTATGTCCTATCCATCTCCACTTTCGTTTTTTTATATCGGTCTCAATGTCTCTCTGCTCAGTTTGCCGCAGAAATTCTTCGTTACTGATGGTGTTTGGCCAGAAGCATTTGATTAATTTTCTTAGGCATTTGTTGACAAACACCTGAAGTTTATTTGTGATCTTCTGTGTTTGTTTCCTTGTTTCACATCCATACAGCAGTATAGACTTAACACATGGGTTGAACATCCGTAGCTTTGGTTTTCTTGACAGGACGGACGCATTCCAAATCTTGTGAAGCAAGTTAAATGTGTTTCTTGCTTTGTTGATGCGTTGACTGATGTCTTCTTCTGTTCCGCCTGTTTTCGCTACGGTACAACCAAGATATACGAATTTGTCGACATCGTCAACATTATTTATGTTGATTGGTGTACTCACGTTGGTGTTCAGTCTCATTAGCTTTGTTTTGGTGATGTTGATTTTGAGACCAACTTTATGTGCAAGGATTGATAGCTTCTGTATTTTCTGCTGCATGTCGGCATGTCTGTGTGTAAGCAGGCAGATATCGTCTGCGTAGTCTAGATCATTGAGCCGTCTTAATGGTCCCTATTGGATGCCATTTGGACGTTCGTTCTCGAGATTTCGCATGACACTATCTAGTACTATGAGGAATAGTAGCGGTGATAACACACATCCTTGCCTTACTCCCCGGTTGTTAAAGTACTTATCACTTTGCTGTCCTTTGTATTGAATTTTGTTCCCAACATTCCGATACATTTCCTTTAGTAGATCAATTATCTGATTGGGGATGCCCATTTCACAAAGTGATTTCCAGATAACAGTTTTGTTGATTGTGTCAAACGCCCGCTCGAAGTCCACGAAGAGTATTAATTAAGTAATTATCCAAAATTAAAATAACGTTAATGTCCATGTGTCAAACATTCAACTATAACAACTTATGGTCAATGTTAAACGGACTAGGTAGACAAAATTTTAAAAAAATGTTTAAGCGTTTGTAATTATTGAGTTTTGAGGTAAAGGAGGTCGTCCATATTAAATATGTTCCACGTCCCAACGATGGTGTTAAATTTCTCAAATATGCAGTTCTACGTTTGCATGTCAATTTCACAAAACTCTGATTAATCCAATTCATATGTCCATCATACATTCCAGCTTTACAAGTGCTTAGGCTATGCCGCTTTTATATAAACAATTTTTATTTAAAATAGTTTGAACGCAAAAAAATAAAAACTCGCTAATTTTACAAACGCTTAGATGGTTTTTGAACTTTCCAATATTGTCTGGTTAAGTACAAAATCGGTCTGTCGAATCATGTTCAACAGCCAATTGATTTTAATTTATTTTATAAATGTTGAAATGGATCCGAATTCATTCAATTGTGAGAAAGTTATTCAAAACCAAATCGCAGCATTCTCTACATCTAATGAATTGAAATAAATTTTACAAATATCCTGAAGGTGTCAGCTCAATCTGAGATGTTTATTTTAAAGGAGACAAAAAACACCAAACAAGAACAAATGCATGTCCTGAGTTTTGACAATTCGAGTTGAATCATGTCTACATCAGACGGGCGCATATAGTTTTAAAAACGTTGACAATATTTTACTTAGTATTCTAATAATACGTGATATCGAATATTTTGTGTCTTAAACTGTAAAATAAAATGTCGGAAATCCTTTCCAATACAAATTTGTTGGATCAATTTATTTTCATTATTTCCATCACCTTGTTAAAACTTCATGGACATATCTCTACTTTTCTCAATCAAGCATACATCCTTATACCTCATATTGACTAGGACCGGGGAAAAATATGGATATATCGATAAATATCGATAATTATTGATATATCGAATATCGATATCGGAATGATAATTATCGATATATCGATATATTAAAATTATCGAAATTATCGATATTATCGATGTATCGATATTATCGATATTATCGATATTATCGATATATCGATATATCAATATATCGCTATTATCTATATAGTCGATATTATCGATAATATCGACATATCGATATATTGATATATTAATATATTGATATATGGATATATCGGTTTTATAAATATTTTTTATATCGATATTTTTGCTATATACACTTTATTTGAACCATTTTGGGTTACATAATGCCCTCCATTATTTGAATATTATTGGTGCATAGTAAGTACTGTTTGCTTCGATTAAAATAGTTATTCAAATTAAAAATTTTTTTAAAGCAGTTCTTTATGTCAACATCGAAAATGCTTTCATTAAAAATTAACAAAAATACGTAAATAGAAAAGAACATAATACAATAGTAGATTTTATTACTAGTGCAAATGCGTTTTCCAAACAAGAGCTGAAATCCTAACCGACTTCCAAAAAGAAGGAGGTTCTGTGTTTCACTGTAGGGTTTTTTTTAACCGACTTCCAAGAAGAAGGAGGTTCTGTGTTTCACTGTAGGGTTTTTTTTTTATGTATGTACACCGATTTCTCAAAAACGGCTCGTTCGATTTGGATGATTTAAATTGTGTTCTATTTGAGTTTATTCACAGAGGGTCCCATAATTTTTTTTGTAAAAATACGTTACATTTTGATTAACTTAATTTAATTATGCTTTACTATAGACAAAAAAATTACGCTATTAAAAAAGTTACTATATTAAAATAGTTACTTTTTAACCGACTTCAAAAAAGCAGAAGGTTCTGTGTTTCATTGTAGGTTTTTTATATGTAGTACACCGATTTCTCAAAAACGGCTCGTTCGATTTAGATGATTTAAATTTTATTCTATTTGGGTTCATTCCCAGAGGGTCTCATAATTGTTTCTTTGATGTGAAAAATACCGTTATTCAGAAAATTAGAAAAAACCATATTTTTTATGCATTTTCGCTGATTTCGTCAAAACAAATTAATCTGTTTGGATATTTTGGGCAGTATTATATTGCTATACTTGTCAAGGTTATCGTAAATAATTTTCTATCACGGGAAATATGTATGCCGTTTGTGCAAAAAATCGCAAAACCATAATTAATAGATTGTCACTGATGAAAGTTTTTCCAGCATTTGAAGTTATTACTTTTAGAACACTTTCTAGCCGACATTTGCTTTATGACTACACTAAAAATAAAAAAACTTTAAAAAAAAAAATAGAACCGACTTCAGAAAAAACAAAAGAGGCACAAAAAAGTGAAAAATAACTCAATTGTTGCTTTTAGAAACAAAAATACGTTACATTTTGATTAATTTAATTTAATTATACCTTACTATAGACAAAAAAATTACGCTATTATACAAAGTTACCATATTAAAATAATTACTTTTTTTTATAGTTATTATAGTTATTATAGTTGTTATAATAGTTATTATATTTTAAGTTATTTGTAGTACAAAACTGTTCGAAGTCGGTGCCACATTGACGAAAAACCGACTAATATGTCTCGGGCTTGGCACCGATTTCCAACAGTTTTGTACTACAAATAACTTTTAAAATATAATAACTATTATAACAACTATAATAACTATCATAATTATAAAAAAAGTAACTATTTTAATATGGTAACTTTGTATAATAGCGTAATTTTTTTGTCTATAGTAAGGTATAATTAAATTAAATTAATCAAAATGTAACGTATTTTTCTGAAGTCGGTTCTATTTTTTTTTTAAAAGTTTTTTTTGTATTAAATGTACAAAATTTATATATATTTATTTAACTGTACCGTAATTATTCATTACATCGATATTTATATCGGTAGTTATCGATCTATCGAATAACGATATTGGAATGATTAATGAATCGATATTATTGATATATTGATATATCGGTAATATCGATAAATCGATATATCGATAAATCACTATATCGTAATTATCGATATATCCATATATCGGTTTTATCGGTATTTTTTTTATATCGATACTATCGATAATTTTTAAATATCGCCCAGCCCTAAATCGACTAATTTAACAATATTTTGTGACGATTATGGAGTACGATGTAACAAACGAACATCGTTATGAAAATGCTCTTTAAAAATTAGTTTCACTAATAAAATAATATAAACCCCCTGAATAAATATTCGAAGATAACAAAATAACAGGCAACAGGAAAATGTACTCAAGATCAAGCTGGTCCGTTAGTTTGGTATTACCAATCCAACCGTATTGCTTTTCTCTGCACAGAGTCTAGACATTTTATTGTTGACTGACAAGCACCTCCCCAAACATGACAGCAGTACTCCATACATGGACGAATAAAGGACTTGAAGATTAGCAACATTTGCTCGGGATTGAAATACTTTCTACATCGACTAAAGAATCCTAATTTTTGCATTGCAGATTTAGCGAGGTTGTACACATGTTTATTCCATTTCAGGTTATTTTGAATATCCACTCCAAGAAGTCTAACTGATTCAACCTCACGCAACTCCTCGTGGTTTATTTTAATAGGGAAATTTTTATGTCACTCTATTCGTGAAAGACGGCATAGTTTGGTTTTGGTTGGATTAAATGAAACAAGATTACGATCTCCCCATTTCATTATATGCTCCAGATCTTTGTTGATAGAATCAATTAGCAGCTCTCTATCAGTGGTAACTGCAGTATGAGATCGAAATTTAGGAGATGCATGTGATGCGTGCAATGTGCTGTCATCAGCAAAACTGTGGATTGGGTGCACTGTGGAAATAAGTAAGTCATTAATGTATAGAAGAAACAAGGTTGGTGAGAGTGCAGAACCTTGGGGAACCCCAGCATTGGTTGTGAAAATATTGGATGTGATACCATCTAAATTAACATGAAATTGGCGACCTGTAAGAAAACTATGAATCCATGAGACAGTAAGATGGTCTATGCCATAAGATTTTAATTTAGCTATGAGATTTTTATGCCACACTTTATCAAATGCTTTAGAAATGTCCAGTGAAATACTGAATGTTTCACCATGGTTTTCCAGCGATTTGTTCCAGAGATGGGATACGTAGGTTAACAGATCACCTGTTGCATGACTTCTACAAAAACTATACTGCTTATCATCAATAATTCGCGACATTTCCAAATAATCTATCAAATTGTAGTTAACATATTTTTCAAATATTTTAACTAAGACCGACAGAATTGCAATTGGTTTATAATTGTTAGGGTCTATCTTACTGCCTTTTTTTGATATGGGTTGAACGCTGGCCAGCTTCCAAGAATCGGGAAATATTCCGGTTTTATAAGATAAATAGAAAATTTTTGTTAAAATTGGAGCTAGTTGCCTAGCAAAGTTTTTAAGAATGAGGGGTGGAATACCGTCGGGGCCAGCAGATTTGTTGATATTGATAGAAAGAAGCATTTTCCGTACAATATTGCAACGAAAACTAATTGCTTTCATTTTCGTTACAACTGAGGAAATGAGTGTAGGAGAATGGGGAGGTTCAACTATGTTTGAGTTTTCTGCGAAAATAGGACCCAAAAGATCCGCCTTCTCTTTCGAGTCGCTCACGAGAATGTCATTCAGAACTAATGTTGGAATAGAGGATCGAGCAAAATTGCCCTGGACTGATTTAACTGCCTGAAAGAAACTACGTGAGCCAGATGTGTGCACGGCGAATTTCTTTGCTTTCTTCTGGATAAACGCGTCTTTGTCCAAGTCTTTTTTGAATTTACTAATATTTCTGGCTTTCTTATAGGCGCTATGGGTTTCAGGTGTTTTATTTCCGTTATACGTCTTAAATGCTTTGCGTTTATTCCTAACTGCCTCATCAACATCCCGCGTGAACCAAGGTTGAGTTTTAGGAGTGATTAATCGCTTTGGAATATACCGCCGCATTCCGTCTTTTATGATTTAAGAAATTCTTATTGCCGATGTGCTAGGATCTTGCTCAACACAACAAATAGTTTTCCAAGGTGTTTCATCATATACGTTTCTTAGTCCCTCCCAATCAGCGCGTTTATAGTTCCAAACGCGACGAGGATTTGCTTTAATTTGTGTTCGGTGATGTAAATTGCACTATTGCTGATATTAGTAAATGATCCGATGTTCCAAGGGTTGTTCAACTTTTGTCTTCGTAGTATCTGGTTCGTTTGTCAAAAACAGATCCAGCAAATTATTCTTTTGATGTGAATTGTCTGAGATTCTAGTGGGACACTCTATCATTTGCGTCAAATCGTGATAATCTGCGAGTATCAGTTCGGCTTGTCTTCCTACGTCGTCAGTGCGCGATGAATACTTAAGCCATTCTTTATTATGAATATTAAAGTTTCCAAGAAGGGCCAGTCTTGCTTTGGGGTAGTTCGTGGTAATCTTGTCTAGATTAGCCGATATTTGATCGAAAAAGGGACATCCTGAGGGGAATTCGGGGATCTGTTTAATCCTATTATAAACATTGTTTCATCAACACCTGAGATCTTCAGTTCTAGAGAATTATGGTGCTAAGAGTTCAACTCCTAAGCCTTAATTCTCATACATGAAAGGCAATTTCGAACATATACACAGACACCGTGCTTGTTATAAAAGGAATGTTCCAATTCGTAACTAGGCATCCTGTATTTATCGAGATCCAATTTCGATGCTTTGCCACTGATAATTGTTTCGGTAAGAAACAATATGTCAGGTTTATTTTTTTCGATGTAGTGATGAACCTCGTTTAGATTCGAATTGAGACCTCTTATGTTGGTGAAGTCAATGCCAAGCTGTTGGTTCAGTCTGCTGCCATTTTGTTGAGACAAAGACTCAGATACTGAAATTCGGCCAGGCCTAAATTTCAACACTACACAGTACAAAAGAAACTGGTTATCTCTGTCACAAAAACACGATAGCCGGTTTCATGGAACAGTTGCACGATAAGGGAAAAGCAAAAAAAAAAATGGGGACACAAAAGACACTAACAAAATTGAAGAGTATAAATAAAGGGTTAAATTCGAAATTCCTACTAACAACTAAAATTAAATTTGACATTTCTTGTTAACAGGCAATACAAAACAAATTTATGCTTTAAAATAATAATTAAATTTGTAACATCGAAGCAATAAAAAGTAAAATTTTACCTGCCTACCGCCTGGTAATAGTGAATATAAAATACCAAATAATTTTTTAATAAAGAACAATCTCACCAATTATATAATTGTACGTCTCCATTCATCACCAGTTTTATTTTCATAAAAACTAACACAAACACTAACACACACTTCAGTGTATTTTATCTTACATGCAAAAATAAAATAAAACAAAATGCAATTTATTTTTCTATTTTCGATTATTTTTTTTTCTTTAAAATTTAGACAACCTTCTTCGTCTGACTCCGGTTGATGAATAAATGAATCCGATTGATGACCTTAACAAGAAAACATAAACAAACTACTGCCAGACCTAGTCCGCGGTAGAATAGACCTGGGGTACCCCTGTTTGTTCTAGAAGTCGTCTAAAAGTGACCAGAGGGACATCCGGGATAGGAAGTGAAACTCATAAGATATTGCCAACGGCCTCTTCGACAGACGGATAAGCGCGTAGCGGATTGAGAATATCTTCTTGTCCTATAGGAGATAGAAATCGCTCCTAAAGGCGGATGAACTTATCAACGTCTCTACAGCCAAATTGGAAACGCCTTTAAAAAGGAAAATAATCACGTATATTCTGGGATGAATTGATCATCCCATCCCAGATAGGATCATCCCAATGAAATGTTGATAGCTCTTAAGTTTTGAAGTTATCTATATATTACTATGACACCATGTAATGTCTACAACACAACGCTTTTTATTAAAAAAAAACTCGGTGATTATATCGTTTCATAATTGGCAATTATTATTTTGATTTAATTTGTAAACCGAAACCGTTTTTTAAATTAATTGTTTTTTATAACCCACAATTTGGTAATAACTTTTTTAATATTTTTTCTAATAACTCCACTTGATTTATGTTTAAAAAAAACAATTTCAATATTTTAAATGGATAATGGGAGTTCAGTATATTTTAATTATTTATTGGGATTAAATAGACATTTCCAACAACGATATGTAAAACAAATAACAAATTAGGGATAAGATATAAATCTAAAACCACCTTCATGACGTTTTTATTATTTCTTATATAAAAGTTTAGGAAAGTTATTATTTCTTTGTATGAAAACAAAGAATCTATAAAAACCAAACTGTCATATGTAATTAATTACAAACTTATCGTACTAAATGATTTAATGAGAAAATTTAAGTTACAGAAAAACAAATAAATAAAAAGGCATTATATGGGGGATATAGTATCTCATTTTTATTCAATTTTATTTTATTGTATAAGAATAAACAAAATAAAAGAAAATAAATATTTTAGTCGAGCTTTTATATTTGAATAAATTACGATTTCTTAAGATTTTTTAGTAGACAAAATAGTAAAAACAATTTATGTAAAAAGCTAAGCATATTATATCACATATGTTAGTTTTGAGAACAACAATTTTTTTAGAGGGAGGTAAGTAGTTATCTTATGAATTTTATTATTCCATTTTTTTTTTGATTTACGATTTTATGAATATTAAAAATACCCTTTAGGCTATGATTCAAAAGAAAGGGGTATTGTTTCATATAAATATATTCAAATAACAGAAAATTAAATTATAATTTTTAAGAACAAGTTTGAGGTTAAAAGTTTGAAGCAAAGAAAATTGAACTTAAAGTTTGTTTCTATAAATTCGAAATAATGTCGTTGAAATACAATTAAGGCTACGGATGATGGTAACAAGACATTTTGTCTCCATTAATAATTTCATAAAAATTTTAATAAAAATTGAAATTTCATGCTAACCCTGTATATATTTGGATCATTTTCACTTTAACATATAACGACAATAAAAATGTCAATTTCAAAAATATATCATCCTACCGACCTAAATCTTTTCACAGGCTTTATCCTGAATAAAAAAACTAGCACATATATTTTCTTTTCATTTTTCCCAGTTATTATTTTATTTATTTACGGAATTTTTTCTATATAAATTTTCATATTTATTCTTTGTTTTATTCAACTTTAACTTAGTATTATCATCGTATATGGAAAGTTTGTACAGAATAATGGATAGAAAGAAAAGTAGAAAATAAAACCTGCAAAATTATTTTCTTTTCTTTATATTTTATTATAAGGAATTCTAGATTTTGAGACATTACCTCAGAATTATTTGAAGATTTGGAAAATAAAATGAATTGAGTAAAGAAAAATATATTTTTGATACAAAGGATATTCAAGTTCTCTGGGATTATTAAGAAAGAAAATTAATTTTACCAAAACATCTATTACTTCCTTCCTTCTATCACTAATCAATATACATAAAACCTCCCTTTGATTGTAGCAAAAACCACATAACAGTAAAAATAATAATCTACTGAAAAAACGAACAAAAACGGCTGACATCATTAAAATCTATTACCAGAGGCTACAAACATTTTCCTTCTATAATTAAACTTGTTGACTAAATAAAACAAAAACTAAAAACAACAATGGAAAAACAAAAATCGGAAAAATCGAAAAAATAAAATTCTAAATTAATGTCTTAAATAGTAAACATGAAATTCGAAAAGAAAATTAATAAAAATGGAAATGATCGTCGATGAATTTTTATTTTTGTAGGAGTAAATTTACAATTGAATCCTCTGTATTCTTATCGTCATTTAATTTTCATTTCAAATTGAATTTTTGAAATTTATGATTATGTTCGATTGTGAAAGAATGAACTAATTTCTTCTTCGATTTTTAGAATAAAAAAAAAATTATATGGTAATAACAGTAAATTAAGAGGAAATCTTTTATTAAATTTTATTTTTTCATAAATTTAGCAAGTAGATGAAGGAAATTAATATATGGAGTGGATTTCTTGATCATGATTACATTTTTATTTCAGAAACACAAAAAATATATATATAATTTCATTCAAGTTATTTTCATTTAATCTACTTATTGATGGGTTTTTGATTCGAGTGACAGATAATGACATTAAGAAAACGATTTGCAATCTTCATTAGGGAAAATAATTTTTATTCGACTGCTCAGTATTTATATTTCTTGGTGATCAATTATTGGCAGTAAAATGATAATGAGTTTTTTTCTATAATTTAAACTAAGTGTCTGGCATACTTGAGTAACTGACAAAGTTCAATATATGTATTGTATTACAAAAACCACTTCAAATTAATCCAAAACATTTTAAACATAAGAATTTGTGGATGTATTACTCATATTTGATAAAGGAGCAAATATATAAAAACTAAAACATCAACCAGAGTCGTGTCAGCCAAGTAAGGTGGTGACCCTGATGCAAAACTAATTCTATGAATAAAATTATATGGTACTTGGAGCAACACACAATGAAAGAAGAAATTTTTCTTTATTCAAAAGCGAAATCTGTTACACGTCCTATCATCGAAACAGATTTTCTTACGAAATTCAGTCTAATAGCAGACCTAAAACAAATATAGTTACTTTATTGTCAGACACTAGTATCAGTGTACCGTATTTCGTCGTACCACTGTGCTCACTGTGAAAATGAGTGCAATAGAGAAAAATTAATTTAACGAAATGTTTAAAGGTTTTATCAACCTTAACACAATATCCAACGCATCTGTTTTATACACCGTAGTTCACTACATTACAATAAATGTTAGATTGTCCTCAACGACTAAAAGAAGCATACAGGATCCAAGCAAGCATGCGATAATATGGTAAAACTTGACATTTGCAGATCATTTTCTCTACTGCATATGGTCACCAAAAAGAATTTCAATGATTGGAGGCGATGAGGGGGTTATCGTCAGCTAAAGGCAATAACTATTTCCGATATCCGATACTCAACATCAAGAATTTCTCATGCCATCGCCAGGGATTCACTATATTTTCGCATATAGGTTTAGTGCGTCCTTATTATCAAAAACCCATTGCAGAAAAGGACATTGACAGGATAGCAATAACCAAGCACCAGGCACCATTGACAGGATACCAATTGGGCACCAGGCCCTCGCCTGACTATTGAAATTTTGGCATGTTTGGGTTGTCGTACTTGACAATAGCAGACACATTTTTGTCGGACAAGGTTACCCTCGTTTTCTAAAACAAATTTCCACCCTCCAATAATAAAAAACAAAATTGTAGTAGTAAATTTACAAGAGCTCGGGAAATCAGCAATTTCAACGCAAAAATGTCAGATACAAAATTTGTCGGACTCTTTAAGGACAGGCGCCACACGAAGTATAAAATATGTGATAATCATCAAATAAAAGGGGCAAGGGCCTGGTAACTATATGCTTTTTGGTCACACGTTCTGTCATTGCAGCAGATTTTCTTATGAAATTCGGTCTGAGAGTGTACCTCAAAAAGAGATACTTTATTATCACACATTAGTATCAGTGTACCGTATTTCTTCGTACCAATGTGCTCACTGTTAAAATGAGTGCAATAGAGAAAAATTAATTTAGCGAAATTTTAAGATTTTCCAACCTAAACACAATATCCGACCTATGACGCATCTGTTTTACACACCGTCGTTCACTACATTACAACAAATGTTAGACTTCCTTTGCCGACTCAAAGAAACATACAGGAGCCAAATGGACATGAGATGATATGGTTAGCCTTGATATTTGCAGATCGTTTACTCCACTCCATATAGTCATCAAGAAAAATGATAATGGTTGGAGACGATGTGGGGATTATCGTCGGTAAAATGCAACTATTATTCCCGATAGATATCGGATTCCCCACCCCCAGAGTTTCTCATTTCATCTCCAGGGATTCACTATATTTCCGAATACAGATTAAGTACCACCATATTAACAAATACCCGTAGCAGAAAAAGGTATTAACAATGCAATAACTAAGCCGTTTGGGTTGTATGAGTTTGCGCGTAGGCCTTTTGGATTGAAACATGTTGCTTAAATATTGCCGAAAATCACTACCATCTAAACGACACGATGGTTTCTTGGTATGGTTAATTATTCAATCGATTCGCACCTCACCTTGCCGACTTCTTATCCGTAAAGTTGGCTCTTCTACCGAAAAAAGGAAAAACGAGGACTGCAACCATGCTACAAAATTGAATGAAGAATTGAGCACGCTGAGTTAAGTAAAGTTCTTGATGCATCTATAGTGTTGCGTTTGAAGCTGTTCTACAACAAAATTTTCAAATAAAGAAGTTACAAGGATTGACAACTGATGTTTTTTTATAGAACTAAAATTGGATAATTTTACACGGTCCCTATAGTTACCGTTGATGTATCCCAGGAGATACATTTATGTCAAGCACTTAAGTTGTACAAAAATGTATCACATCAACAGAAAACAAAATAATACGAGCAACCTTTTTTCTCGCTCTGATAAATGAGTACCGCAAAAATTCAGCATCTCTCCTTTTGACATGAAAAGTTGAAATATTTGAGTTAAAAATTTGAAAATGTTCACCAAATTTTCAAGTTAAAAATCGACCGTTTTCCCGGTTTGAAAAGATTATCACAATCTGGGCATTAATTATCGCAAAAATCGATTACTTCAAAGAGTGGGTAAAATACGAAAGCGTTTTTAGAGCAGCTGCTCTTCATTTCGGTTGGCTTTCGAATACATTTGTAGTTCACATTTATTGATTTTAAAACAATTTGGAAGAAACCAATTCCACCGAGATTGCTTTTTTTAACCAGGCTACAAATCAATGGAAAGTGGAACACGCAATTATTGCTCCAGTGAAAAAAATCTTCTAATTACGAGTAGATATTACGAGTGTCGATGTCGATAAGGGTAGTATTGGAAATTCTGACCATTATCTAATCACATCAGTTATCAAAACTGATTTGCTACAAACTAGAGTTCCCAAATCCCGTAAAATATTTCACTTTTCAAAAATGGACACCAATGGTCTCCGAAGTTTTTTTCAAGGTTTCCCTTTTGATCGGCATTGTTTTTATACTGACGATGTAAATGTTTCTGCTCAAAACTTTACTGAAACCATTCAATTCGGTATTAACAAATTCGTTTCCTTTTCAATAATGAAACCTCAACAAAAATATTTGTTTTCGAAAACAGCCAAATGTCTTAGAAACAAACGTAGATTATTTAATATTTGGATTCATAAAAAGAACTCTATTATTCGATCCCAATATTTAAAGGCTAATAAAATATCGAACCAGATAATTGAAAACGAAAAAGCAGAGATTGACAGAGCGAAAGCGGCAAAACTTTCGAGTATGTCAATTTCTGCCATTAATTCTTTAAATTGTGGTACTAAATCTTCTATCCCTCCTATCATTGATGGTGACTCAATCATTACTGACCCTGCAAGGAAAGCTACATTGTTCGCGGAACGCTTTGCTTCAAATTCAACAGTTTTAGAAACTCCTAAGGAAATACCCCAAATCCAGTCTTCAGGAGTTAATATGAAACAATTACATTTCAAACCCAAAATTGTCGAAAAACTTTTAAGGGGGTTAAACAACAACAAAGCTTCTGGTCTGGACAACATTCCTCCTGCTATTCTAAACACATTTTCAAAAGAACTTGCACCAACCCTCACCAAAATATTTTATAAATCCTATAAATCTGGTATTTATCCATCCTGCTGGAAGTTGGCCAATGTCCAGCCTGTCCCAAAAACAGGAACGAAATGTGATATTTCTAATTATAGACCAATAGCCTTACTCCCAGTCATGTCTAAAATATACGAGCACTATATTAATTCACACATATCCAAATTTTTGGAAGACAACCATTTGATATCTGACAGCCAATACGGTTTTAGAAACAAAAGATCAACAACCGATCTATTGAACTATGTGGCACATCTTTGGAATAGCATACTTGAGAAAGGTGGTGAAACGTACGTGATCGCATTAGACATCTCAAAAGCATTTGATCGAATTTGGCATGCCAACTTGATCAATAAGCTCGTTGCGTACGGTTTTCATCCCGCAGTCGTGAAGTTGATTCAAAATTTTCTGTCTAACCGATACATCTCGGTATCTATAGATGGCTTTTCTTCTGAGTCTAAATTAATAACCGCTGGTGTACCCCAAGGCTCAGTTTTATCTCCCACTTTATTTTTAATTTATATCAACGAACTGTTGCAAATCACCAGTAACCCAATAAATAGTTTTGCAGATGATAGTACACTGCACAAGTCATTCGTCCCCCTATCTTTAAAGGGTAAAATGCATGAACGAATAAATCCCGTCCGGAGAGACGCTGCCATAAATGTAAACGAGGACCTAAAAAAAGTCGCTGATTGGGGTGACAAAAATTTGGTCAATTTTAATTCCACCAAAACACAGCTATTGATTGTTTCCAGATCAAAGACCGAGTTTCCCAACGATATTTCAATTAATATGTGTGACGACCAAATAGACGAATGTGAAAGCATTCGTTTATTGGAAGTCACAATATCCAATGACTTACTCTGGAACGATCATATAATGGCCATGGCATAGAGCGCGTCAAGAAAACTCGGCCTCCTCAATAGATGTAAAAAATATTTTACTTCGCATCAATTACTCCACATTTATAAGTCCTATATTCGTCCCTGTATGGAGTATTGTTGTCAAGTTTGGGGCGCTGCATCTGTTACTATCCTGGCTCTTTTGGACTCTGTTCAAAAGCGAGCTATACGAATTGTTGGTGATCGAGATTTAACATTAGATCTTGATTCCCTGCAACATCGTCGCACTGTTGCTGATCTCGTTGTTTTTTATAAATATCGTCACCAGCAGTGCTCGGATGAAATCAGGTCCATAATGCCTCAGACATATGTTTTTCCCCGTTTTACTCGTCAATCGGTTTGTGCGGGCGGTCGGACTGTCGAGATTACTCACTGTCATAGTAGTAGAATGCAAAGGGATTTCTTTGTGCATACATCGTACACTTGGAATGCTTTGCCCGAATCAATATTCTCGAGTGCCTTCAATCCACAAAGATTCAATCAAAAAAGCGTTCACCTATACCTCAAGACGCATGTTGTTGTGGAACCTACGTCTTAAAAGGTATCTATGTGTTGTTGTGACACATTTTGTAATGCCTACTACACAACACTTCTTATTAAAAAAAAAAAAAAAATTAAAACTTCCATTTGATCTACGACTTTATCTATTAGTAAAATTGAATTATCAAACTCAACGAGATAGTTTTAGATGTGGCCTCCAACAGGTGATGCACAAGTTTATCAAGAGAGCATTTGCTTATAAACAGCGTGGAGAGGTAACCAGCAAGAAAATCGAGAAACGAAAGTATGAGATCTTCGAAAAATTTAACCTGTTGCATAGTGCACCAATGCAACAGATGTGATCTATATTCACAAAATTCATGCAATTGACAGATAAGAAGCTTGCGCATATATAATTTATTCAGGATCGTTGATTAATGTTATAGGGTGGTTGTCGGACTCCTACTAATTCGGTTATTCAAAGAAAGATATCATGTTGACATGAAATTTTTTTTCTAAACTCGCATGTCTAATTGAATGATGAAAAAAAGATCTTTTTGCAATTCCGAATCACAATTCGACGTATTTCGATGTTGTCAACACTGTCAAAAAGTGAGATTTTTCCGCACTGTTTTAACTTTTTGCTTTGTTTTGTAGAAGTGAATTTGATAAGTGAGTTGGATTCGAAAATGGAAAGTTATCACGTTGAACCAAAAACAAACAAAACCATAGTTTTTATTTACAATGCTTTGATAATTAAACTCATTGAAATTCACACCTCACCACAATTTTAAATTGTGTGAAGTAATGCAATCTATGAAGAAAAAAAAATCTCACATACCCCAAATTTTGTTTTTTCTTTTGTTTTGGAGCATTCTCTATCTAAATAGCCAATCAATTTTGGTGTACGTCTGTGTGTGGGTGGGTGGTTGACCTTTCTGCATAGGATCTTGAAGAAACATTGGCAAATGATCCAAGTTCACTTGAAAATGGAAGATCTGGATTCATTTCAAATTTGGATAAAATGGCGGGTCTCCCAAACACCTCTAAGTTTAAATCTTCAATAACTTCTAATCCCGGCTTATGATCGCAACTTGGTATATAAGGTTTTAGTTCTGTTTCCAATATTTCTGCATACCAACTTCCGGTTTGGCACTTCCGGTTGAAAAGTTTTTTTTCGGGCGTTTATCCATACTGTAGCCTACAATTACCGATCGATTTTCATGAAACGTTTGTACAAGCTTTCAAGTAACATGAGAAGGGGGTCCACCATACAAAAGGTGTTTTTTTCCACCATGTTTTTCATGTTTGTTGGAAGCATACAACATTCGTTCGTGAATAAATTTTGATGACACTTTGGAAAAAGATGCAAATATGTATGGCAAGGAACTGATTAGATTTTGAGCCATGTTGAACAAAGTGGTAGGGGGGGCCTCCGAGCACCTGTTTTTTTGGAAGATCAATAAGATCTGTATCTGATAATCGAATTGGATTAAACTTGGTACATAAACATTTAGTATGGTTCACAACAGTTCTGCATAGCAACTTCCGGTTCTTCACTTCCGGTAAAAAAATTTTTCTTTTACTTTTTCTCGTACAACAGAATTTATGTTTGTTGGGATACTGCTGCTTTCTTTATTATTTTTATAATTACAACTACGCCAAATATACAACATTGGTAAGCTTGTAATTAAAGTATTTGATGGATATTAGCTCATTATATATTCAGAACACTATGTTTCCAGAGCTGTGGTGAAGTCAGCCTATGCATCAGCGTCGCAATATTTTTTTTATAAATTTAAACAGTGCAATCATACAGGTTGGAAGTTTTAATTAATAATGATTTAAAAAATTATTTTTGATAAATTTGAATAGTGCAATTTGTCAGGTGTTGAAAATTAAATCCGGATGGCAGCAATTTTTTTTCAACCCCATTCAATTGTGACTGATTTGGTTGGTTCCCAATTATAGTTATATTGGAATGAGTTCCGATATAATCGTTAGATTCAATTGAAGCCAAATTATTAAGAGGTCCAATTGAATTAGATTCAACCTCCATTTCCAATGGATAAGGAGCATTGTCACGTTGGATGCCAGATACCAAGAGAGCTCCTTCGTCGAGTTTAGCAGTTTTAGTACCCAAAATTTGACCACCAATTTTACGCTTCTTATTTAACGAGTTTTCGACATATCCTTCAGCAACTTTGTCGGATTTCCTTCCGACATGTCTTTTCAAAACGTACCAACTTGCTCCGCTATCTCCCAGCAAAGATGCAGATGAGCGACGAAAACCTGGAAATTGTTCACTGTTCACTGTCTCTGAGGCAAACTGAAGTTTCAAAAATGTAACAATCTTCTTAGGGTAGCTCCCAATCATATTTATGCCAATTGGTTGTCGGGTACATTTACCTTTACGGTAGGCAATAAAGAAGCGCGTATTAGGGATACGGTCGGGACGTAAAGCCGCATAATTTTTAAAAATGTCAATGAAATTAATTCCTAGAAGTTGCCCTTCGTCAATAACGAACTGGCAAATTACATTTTTTTTTTGTGTTGGGTAAATCGATCTTGATTCCATCTTCAATGTAATGTATTCGATTTCATTTAAACTCAGATTGTATAATTCACCATGACGACAGGCACCATAAACTCCAACAATAAGTGCAACCTAAAATTTCTGAATTTTGAGCTTAATTAATAAAAACTTAATTTCCAAATGTACCTTGATTGACAGATACTCATCTGGAGCGTTTTAGATGAATCCGCATATTTTCTCCTTCGCTTAAATTCTCGATTTTGCTGGTTGATAGCCATCACCCTTGCGCTTCAAAAATGCTCGTAGCCTGTTGTGATTTACAATATTGATGTTGCGTTAACGTTTAGTGTGGATGGTAGCATGGAACATATTGACCATAACGTTGAAGACTTATACTCCCCAAGTTGCGATGAAAAATATTCCAAAAGAATATTCTCATTCACCTCTCCAACTTTTTTTACTACGCACCATTTTTGAAAGTGGGCATAAGTTTTATCATATTTCTCTTTGGAACAACATATTTTCTCAGCTTCCGCCTCCAATTTATGCTCGTAATCACTTTCACTATCACTCATATTAATTATTTTGCTGAGATAAATTGAATAAGCAATGCGCTCGTTAACAAGAAATAAGAACGTATGAAAAATTTTCTCAATGCTAAGTTAACCAAAGAAATGTTTACTTATATCTGAATATGTATGTAGAGTAATTTTGTTTAACTGTCTTTAATCCGGAATTGCAAAAAAACGTTGTGTGTTGCACAAATTGATTTTTTCCGTACTTGTCGTAATTTGTCAAACTCGGCTTCGCCTCGTTGGATAAAATTACGAAGCATGCGGAAAAAATCAACTTTGTGCACCTTGATACACAAAGAACTAATGTAGTGCAGCCCACAGAAATAATGTGCGAAATTTAGATTGGGTTAAAAGTAAATTAATAGATTGGTTTGTTATAATAAGACAAAATACAAACCGTATTTATTCGTCTCTTTTGAAGGAACAATGAATTTTTCATCCTCTTGCGTTAGCATGCCTTGGAGGACTCTGGGCAGCCGCAGTAATGTGAACCGAGCAGCACTGTAGGCGAGTCCTTGAGAAAATGGTTTTAACAAACAAAAAGATGGATTCCGTTTTACTGTAAAAAATCAAAGTCATGTTGAACTTGAAATTTGTGTCTCTAAGGGCGAATCGAAACCTCAATTTATTGTTTTTGTCCTATATGATATCACGTTGAACACCTAATACGTCTTCAAAGCAGCTCATAAAACAAAATTAAGCATAAATAAAAAAATTATTCAAATTCCTTGTGATTGTTCAAGGAGGGTGGAGTGTTGAGAATACGATGCAGAAAATGATCTAACCCACAAACAAATAAAATACCAAACTTTGCATATTATGAATCTGATTGCATGTAAAACAATGTCAACCAAATTGTGTTTTTCACCTACATACGTGTTAACTAAAAAACTAAACTAAACTAAAACTAAAAATGACAACTTGTATCCTAGATCTAAATAAACAACTTTGTTGAATAAAAGCATAAGATCAAAATTGTTAATTTTCACCGAACACCATGAAGAAAAAAAAGCGGTAGCTTCAAGTTCTGTCGACAAACTTATCATCAAATAAAATCGAGAAAAAATAAATTGAAATAAAATGTTGCAAAAAGAGCAAACAATTTTCGTAAGAAAAAAATATACCAGGAAATCGAAAAAATAATTTCAAAAGCTTTTGAAATTTATAATATTTTTTTTTGCTATTTTAATGTTATTTTTTTACGAAACTTTATTATAATTATGTCATTTAATTTCGGTTCAATTAATGCGAGCCATTAATGTCCATTAATATTAATTCTTGATTTTCTTTGTTTGAATTGAGGCGTAATAATAGAGCTTTTATGATAAAAAATGCTGTGTGGCTATATCGTACTACTATAAAATAATTTTATTGGTTTTTATTACGATCGAAATTATTGTTAAAGAAATATGAAAATAAAAAGTGGAGTGTAGAAGGATGGTGGTGATGGTCCACTTTTTCCGCGTTTTTTATTGAAACTAAATCCAATCCAATATAGTTGAAATTCTACGAGTATAAGTTTAAAATACGAGCGAGCGAGTCTGATTGAAGTTTGTAAATGAATTTGTATGCACTGGTGCGTAATAAATATATTATATTACTGCTACCCAGGTGATTTTATCACAATATACAAACTATAATGGAATGTCCTACATAAAATGACTAAAACTACTTCTAGCTTGGTTGTAGAAAAATATGTTAAAGTTACAGCCCTATAATTATAGTGACATCAGAAAATTGTAAGGTGAAACAAAAACAAGCAAAACCATTAATTTCCGAAGTTTTATTAAAATTCTTTTCATTTTCCACTCTCGTTTAATAAATAAGAATCACACAGAAAAAATAAAAACGAAACTCATTAACAAATTGAACAAATTATTATTCTTGTGTAATACAAGCATAATACAACAGATTCGTAAGATTTAAGATATTGTTCCTACTTTTCTGCATTTTGACACTAAGTGTTCTATCGCTTTCATTAGAAAATGAAAAACAAATAATTTTTTTTATGAAAAACTAAAGAAAAACGAGAAACGATTGAAATAGAAAAGAGCAGCGCAAAAACAAATTCATAAATTTTCATTTTGCGCTCAGTTATTTGTTAATCATTGTTTTTGTTCTTAATGGAAAAGTGTTTTTCTTAAACTCAAAATAAAAAGAAAAATGAACGATCTTGTCATTTTGTTTTATGTATTTTTTTTTTAAAGACAAATAATCTTAGGATAAATTTATCTCAATATAATTATTTAAATATTATTTATTTTGAGATAATTGAAATTAATGATGTTATGAAAATAAATTAGAAAATTTTTTAAATTTTGTTAAATTTTTTTTCTTGTTTAGGGTAATAATTATTATGATTAATGCTTTTTCGATTTGTTATGATTTTACTGTTTCGACTAACTTTTATCTTTGGATGTTTGGTTTGGATGGTTTTGTTGGATCAATTGCTTGGATGATTCGAAACTACATGAGATAAGCGTCAACGAAAATTTCGGAAGCCCAAGATTAATCATTAAATACAGATAGTTTAATGAATCATTGGGGTCGTACCATGGTATAACGCAATATGGGATTCATCATGAGCAATTCATCAATGTGCTATTCATCGTGAGGAATGTATTATGAAAGTAGCAAAATTCTTAAGCAGTGCATTAATTTTGGAGTTGTTGAGGGGTCTATTTCTATGCAGTACAAATTGTTTGTAATTAATTTAATAATTATTATCAAAACTCAATTTTATAATTATCATCAGTCAATAAATATGGTGCATATAAATATTTATGCCCATTATATGGTGCATTGACTCATAAAAGAAGGCAGAAGTATAAAAAAAATCACAAACTAATCACCGAGAAACAGTAAGATGGGGCAAAAAAACATGTTTGTACGCATTTCAGTGTCACCGACTCCAGTGACTCCCAAACCATCATGGCAACCAACCCTGCCATGCAACGTAGTCCATAACAAACATAACCGTGAACGTGACTCTAGCCTGCCGTCAAATAAAGAAGAAAAATAACATGTGATTCTAGACAGCTGTCAAAATTGTATAAAATTGGCGGACTCATCACTAAAGTAGTTAAAATTCTAAGTTAATTTCTTGAGTGTAGTTTAGTGTGGTTGTGTAAAGTGAACTAATTCCAAACCTTGGCGTATGAATACTAAAAGTAAATATTAATTATTATTAATTATATTTAGACTAATTTAAAAATGTAATTTCGGAATTTTAAAGTCTTTCAAAACATCTTTAAAATAAAACTACATATATGAAACTGTAAAGTGGAGTGATTATTTAATTGGATTCCTGGATGAAGACGTTAGACTGTGAAATCTGAAGACACATACGAACATCAATCGGTAACAAATCTTTAAAATTATTTTATGCAATTATTTTTCTTGGTGCAAAGAATTGATTTGGAAAATTCGGCGAATTTGGTACAAATTTCTTTACTGCGAAAATTTTCCAAATCCATAAAATTCTTTTATGCTATAAATAATTAATTTGGAAATTCCGGCGAACTTGAAAAAAAGTGAGGTTAGAATGACTTCGACGAATGAAAAGAATCAACCACGAGGTAGGTCCAATGCATTTTAATCATCATAAAGGACGAGAAAAACCCCTCCAGTGGAAGCTGAAGGCGAGATGCAAAAGTCTAGCTGCGAAATCTGCAATGCATTGGATAACAATGACATGGTTATGTGCAGTGCGACAAATGCGATTTATGGTTTCATTTTATTTGTGTTAACGTTACGAAAGATATCATGAATGGATTTGTAATCGATGTAAAAGACCACCCTCTTCCATTTTTCAAATACGACACGACTTCATTGCTTTTTTCATTAACATTTTTATTAACAATCAATCGGTATACCTCCTCTTCGCACTCCCTGTAAAACATCAACGTTATAATAGTTTTTGATTATATATTTGTATTCTATTGACAACGTTTCGAACTTTGTTTATTTACCTTGTTTATATAAAAGCGAAACAAAAGAATTAATAGCGTTTGAATTTCTCTCTTCATTTTATTATAATAAAAAACAGAGAAAGAAATGAATCATTGCAATACATGAACATTTCCAGTTCTTTTTGCTTGTCAATTAAGAATGATAAACGAGTGGTTCCAACTTTTGTTTATGTTTTATAGATTGATGGAAGGGCAATAAGAATGTTTTAATGTTTTGGAAAAAAAGAGACAATCTGTTGTTAACTGGTTTCGTTATAAAATATAATTGTATTATATGCAATGATATGCATGACGAGTTAAGATATATGCAACCAACTCTTCCTCTTCTGTTGTTTAAAGTAATTAAAAATTATAAATAGAAAAGATTTTTTAAATTTAGTTGAGTTGTGATTCAGAACTGAAAATATAAAAGTTCATGATGCGGTCGGGTTTTATTATAATATTAAAATTCAAACTAAAGTAAAAGAAAAAAATTATATTTTAATCGTAACAAAAAAATTGTTTACCTTAAATTTTAAACTGTGTAAAAAATTTTAAATGTTTATGGTTTTAAATTATTGTTACGATATTTTATTGTGCTAAAATAAAAATAATATAACTGAAACAAAAAAATTAGATGTTTTAAACGATATGGCGGTGGTTCGAAAAAGGCAAGATGGCAAAAATTTAAAAGGGTCCAACCTATGTGAATATTACTATTGGATCATTTGTTTCACAAACTGTTCCGGAATTTTATCGTTATAGTGTTTTAAAGCAGAGGCGTGCCCCGGATGGTCAAACGACGATGATTGGGGGGTGAGTTCATTCCATAATATATTACATTTTATTTTATTGATGTATGGAGTTGGAAAGTGCTGCGGGCGTCAGCACGTTGGCTGAAGTCTATATTCGTGTGGAGATCGGAACATGGTATCATAATTAAACCACTAGACGAATATTTGCTTATTGCGAAAGTGGCATATTTTTGTTGCCTTGTATTTGCTGAAGATCTTCACGTCCACTATAATATCGTTATGTTAAACAGCGTTTGTAGCATAAATATAATTGTTGGCTGAAGAAAACAGAAAAAAAGGAAACCTGTCGTATAATACATATTGATTGGAAGTTGACACCAAGTTGACCTACAATCAACATTATTGTCTTGTATCACTTCTCTCGATGTTAATTCTAGTTTGCATGTTAGATTAATAAATTACTTTTGTTTGTTTCAAAAGTCATAATGAAACGTCATAAATAAATTATCTTTGTTCTTTAGAGATCTTTTGTTGAGTTAGAGTCCGCGTTTTAGTCCGTACATTCATTTATATTTAAAATTAGTAAAATTCCCTAGGATATATAGATACCGTAGGTATCTATTCTATTAGTGAAAACTCCTACGTTTCCATTATCAACACAATTCTTCAGAAAGTGCGAAACGAGCCGCCACTTAAAATGGAAACCATAACTAGGTAAATTGGAAACCATAACTAACTTCGCTTTATCAGTTCAAAATTTGAATGCCACAATGGAGGCCTCGGGGTTGACTGCTTACTCATGCATGCAGTCCTACTTTGCTCCAGGAGCTGGCCGACAAGCTACCTGCATCTATAAAGCTCAACTGGGCTCTATATAAAGAAACGGTTCCAGTCGTAACGATGTCAACATTTAGTTCCTGGTTTTCACAAATAGCGAAAGCAGCCAGTAGTTTAACTCTGAGATTTAGTGCACCTCAAGTTGTTGAATTAAAAACCGATAAGCGACGTCACCAAAAGAAGGGATACCTCAACACACATAATCAAGGAATTTCAAACGGAGAAAATATAAATAAAAAAGAAAGTCGAAAATGCTATATTTGTGAAGGAAGTTGTGCATCTGTCAAAGATTGCAACAAACTTGAAAAATTTAACCATAGTCAACGATGGGCAGTTGTCAATGAATATAAGTTATGTCGCAAACGCTTGACTTCCCACTGCAGGTTTAGGTGTAAGTCCGAAAACGTATGTGGTAAAAAAACTGCACTTTTAAGCATCACCCGCTGCTCCACAACTTCAGTAAGGACTCTGCTATGCAAAGGCCGAGCCCCGATGGTATTCAACCGGTGGCCGCAACACACATCCATCAGGGCCAGTCAATCTGCAACACACATCAATCTAAAAATCAATCAGTGTTATTCCGTATAGTGCCTGTAGTCTTATATGGAAAAGATAAAGAAGTAAACACGTTTGTCTTTCTGGATGATGGTTCCTCACTTGGAAGAACACTTGGCTGAGGAATTGGCTCTTAGTGGCACTCCACATCCTCTGTGCCTGAAGTGAACTGCCAACACTCACCGAATGGAAGAATCAAAACGAGTAGCAGTTGAAATTGCCAGCAAAAGGAAACAGGATAAAAAATACAATATTCCCAACGCGCATACGCGGTGAAATCATTGCAACTTCCTACACAGTCCATTTCTGCAGTCGAACTTAGTGAAATGTATCCACATTTAAAAGGCCTACCAATCGAGTTTTAGCATCAAGCCACACCACGTATCCTGATCGGGCTAGAGAACTGGAAACTAGGGATCCCCCTTAAATGCAAAGAGCGCCATGATGATCAGCCGGTAGCCGCTAAAACACGACTTGGCTGGACCCTATATAGACCTTATCGATACAGTGAAATCAATTGCTCGCTCTATTCTGTATATAATAGCTTTTATAAATGTGAGTGTGAAAAACAACATGACGAGATGCTTCATCAGCAGGTGAAAGCGTACTTCGCATTGGAATCTTAAGGCATAGTAAAACTTGGAAAAATCATCGAATCAGCAGCCGACAAACGAGCACGTGAAACTTTAGAGCCAACAACATGTCGTGAAGGGAATAGATTCGAGACAGGATCCCAATGGAGATATGATAATATTCAACTTCCCGAAGGATTCCCGATAGCAAAACGACCGACGTTTGGAATGCTTAAAAATAAATATGGCAAAAAATCCCGCAATGACCGAAAATTTTAAAAAACAGATCTAGGAGTATGCTGCCAAGACATATGCCCGTAAGTTATCCAATCCTGAGCTGCAGCAAAGTTACCCACTCATTTGGTATTTGCCAATTTTTCCAGTATTAAATGCAAGCAAACCGGGAAAAATAAGACTTGTTTGGGACGCAACTGCAAATGTGAATGGCGCCTCACTAAATTCTGTGCTGTTAAAGGGTCTTGACCAACTAACTATCGATTTTGAGAAAGAAAGATTGCCATTTGTGGGGACATAAAGGAAATGTTTCACCAAGCCCGTATAAATGAGTCAGATCAGCATGCTAAATGGTTTTTATGGATTTCGGAGGACAACACATCTGATCCAGACGTGTATGTCATGGAAGTGCACAATATGTTAAAAATAAAAAAGTTCTGGAATTCAAAACCGATTTTCCAAAAGCAGTCAAGGCCATCACGAAAAATCATTATGTAGACAGCCTAGTACTTAGACAGCCTAGACTCCGAGGAAGAAGCCATTCAAGTTGCTAAGGACGTCAAATTCATACACCACCAATGCGGATTCGAAATAAGAAATTGGATCTCAAATTCGGTGTACGTAATCAAAGCTCTTGGCGAAAAACCAGCCAAAGTACAGAAAAACCTAAACATGAGTCTTGAAACGGGAGCAGAAAAGATATTGGGCATGTGGTGGTGTACTTTATCTGATACATTCGCGTATTCGTTAACCTACAACCGAACCAACCGAGAAGTTTTGTCTGGAGAACGTCGACCAACGAAGCGAGAGGTGCTGCGTACACTAATGACGATCTTTGATCCTCTAGGACTCTGGCTCATTTCTATGGTATGCGTAAAAATATTAATACAAAAAATATAGAGGTCGTCATTAGATTGGGATGACCCGCTAACAGATGCCTAGCATGAAAATTGGCAACGTTGGATCCGTTGTCTACAAAACATAGGCAATGCTCAAATGTCCAGATTATATCAACTGGAAACATCGGCAAGGGACCAGAGCGCGTTCCAGCTACATGTATTTGTAGATGTAAGTGAAGATGCATATGCCGTCGTAGCATATTTAAGGCATCAAAATGCAACAGGAGTCAAATGTTCGTTGGTTGGAGCAAAAACCCGTGTGGCTCCAATAAAAATGGTCACAATACCTCGACTGGAACTGGAAGCTGCAACACTAGGAGCTAGGCTAGCCAACACTATTCAGGAGGGACACTCTACTAAGATGTAAGAGCGTTTTTTTTTGGTCCGATTCAAAGACAGTACTATGTTGGCTCAAATCCAATCAACGAAGATATCGACAGTTTTTTGCGTTCTGTATAAGCGAAATCATGGAGTCAAAAGAGCTAAATGAATAGCGTTGGGAACCTACGAAATTAAACGTCGCAGATGGAGCCACCAAATGGAATAAAACCCTGAAATTACTTCGTCGTGCCGATGGTTTAGTGGCCCAGAATTTCTCCGTCGATCAGAAGATCAATGGTCCAAAAATATCACCGAACAAATATAAACTGATGAAGAGCTTAAACCACATTTGCTTCACAATTTCATATTTCTACCAAATCTCATCGAAGTGGAACGATTTTCAAGCTAGATACGACCAGCCTCTTCGGATACAGGCATTTGTTTTTCGATTTATATACACTTTAAATCCAAGGCAAGACAAGTACCAAAAAAATGTGGTCCGTTTTCACAACAAAAATATTTATCAGCCGAAAACTATCTTTATAGGCAAGCACAGATTGAAAATTATCCAGATGAAATAGCTACGCTCAACAAAAATAAGGTCGCCCGGTAGAGAAGATACATAAAATCGAAAGAGTCAGCCATATCGAAAACCAATCGCGAGTGCTTCACGCTGTGGTTGAATAGATGCCGCCATTGGAGTAAAATCAGACTTAAAGCGACCTATTCTGTTGCCCAGAGGACATCATATAACCCGCTTAATAATAATGTTATTTCACCGCAGATATCATCATAACCACGAGATCGTAATCAATTAACTCCGGCAAAAATATTCTATTTCACGTTTAAGAGTTGCATTAAATTCAGTCAGAAGGGCGTGTCAAAAATGCCAGCGCGTCACCAAAACCACCTGAAATTGCCGATTAACCGGCAGCAAGACTTTCATCGGAGTCCTCATAACGTGTCTGATCACTCGGGCAATACATATAGAGATCGCCCACACCCTGTCGGGTGGCTCCTGTATATTATACCTCAGAAATTTCATGTCCAGAAGAGGAATACCAAATGAGATTTACAGTGACAATGAAACTAATTTTCGGGGGGCCGACAGTAAAGTCCGCATGGCATTACAAAAAATACAGTGGAATAAGCTAGAAGAAGAATTCACCAGCACCACGAATAAATGGATATTCAATTCGCCAGTTTCTCCTCATATGAGAGGGAGCTGGGAAAGTCTGGTGAAGAAGAGAAAATCCATCGGATAAATTGCTACGAAGCATGTTACTAGAGGTTGAAAATATCGTCAATTCAGCCCTCTCACTTACGTGCTACTGGACGACGAGAACGACGTGGCTTTAACACCCAATCACTTTTTGTTGGGCTCCTCCTGCGGAATCAAGCCAATATCAGAATTTCGTGATGATAAGGTAGTGCTGAAAACTGGATGACCACCCAGCAGTACGCCAACGCCTTCTGGAAGAAATGGTTTCGCGACTAGGAAACATTCGGAAGTTTTTTCAAAATGACGGATTTCAAAATCATTTATTTTTGTAAATAAATGTCCTCTTGCATCAATTAACACTACATATCTGCCATCACATAATTTCGATGTCGTTTAACCGATACTCCTATTTACATAACTACTCGTTTGCTACATTGCTACCTTGTTTCGATTAATTGCTTATTTGATTATCTACTCATCTATCAAGTCCCATATGGCTTTAAAGATTTATTTCTATTTTGTTTTTCATTTCAAAAATGTTGATATAAAACATTAAAATGAATAATAAAAACTGAATATTATACTGTTCCAATTCAGATCTATGTGCATATGTCCATTGTTTGCAATAAAAAATATTTATAGAAATAAATGTAAAGTCAATTTGGAAAAATGCCCAAGGTGCCCGCCCCTTCGTAACATAACGAATATTGTCTAGAAATTTATATTGATTTGTATTTCACTATAGTGTGTGCATATGTATTCAATATTTTATTTTTAAATGAATGAAATTTATTAATGTCCAGGCAAGAGCAATTTAAATATTCCATCGTACGGTGGTTATATTTATGGTCTTCTCTCTACGAATACGACAAAGATCACTTTATTAGGGTTTAACGTTTTAGATAAATATATTTGGATATAAAATTGAATGATGATTTTGATTGTTTCGACTAATGAACATTTCGACTGCTTTTGTTATTTTATTTGTTAAGATTACACTTTTTCTCTAAAAACTAAAAATACCCAACAATAAGTAAAATAATTGGAAGAAGACCCAATATATGTCTTTCATTCATTCAAACTTAGAGAAGAACAATCCGTAACCATTGTTATATAATTCATAATTCAGGGAGATGGATCCAATACGTTTCATAATTTACACCAATGCAATTATTGTGAACAAATCAATTTTGATTTTAATTCAACAAAATTATCTTCATTTCTTCTCGCAATCAAATCAATTTAAATCATTCAATCATTATAAATACATAGAATTGTAACCTAGAGGGAAAAGTTCTTACCAACCAGCCACTACTATCGAACGCTTTCTTTATCACTCCACAAAAAAAAAGTTATTTTCATTAAATTTTCGAACGTCCATTGTTATCCAAATATTCTTTTTATCTGACAAAGCAGTAAGTAGAGTGGAAAAAATCAAGCAAAATAAAAAAAAATTTCAAATTTTCCTTTTGTGTCAAAAAGATTTATTTAATTTAAAATTATATACAAAAAAAATATCTTTTATGAAAAATAAATGTTTAATATTTATTTTTGTAAATACAAAATCAAGAGAAAATGGAATGAAAATATAATTTTAATTTTGTTTAAAATCAGTGGATTTCGGTGATTTAAGTTTTCATTTTTGGTTAAGAAGCTTGTTCGACTTAGTAAATATTATCCTAGGAAGCAATATTAGAAGATTAACATTTAGAAGATGAGCAATCATCACACTCTTTCAATCACCCACTTTTGTATTATAACAATATTTATTTAAAATTACAATATAGAAAGAGATGTTACGTTCGTAACATTGGTGACAGTGGTAAACTATAAGTTATTAAAATAGTTTTACTCAATGCACTACGAGAAAAGTTTCTTGAAAAATCTACTACGTTTCATTAAGAACTAATAAAATTTCATGAAAAGTAAAGGAGTAAGAACACAATGAAGTTTTTAAAACTTTTCACCATCATTAAAATTAAATTATTAAATTATTAAATAATTTTAAATTTATCTTGGTCGAATTTCGTTTTGCAAATCACAGTAGAAATGAGAACAAAACCGATCTAATCTTAGATGTAATCAAAATCTAGTTACTAGAAAAATACATTTTCCTAGGTATATGGAATGTGTGCAATAATACTATTTCATTTTCATAAAAACACCTATTGCTTATTCCTCATATATCCAATATGATATTCCAATATGATACCACCTTTTGTAATTTTTAATATTTTATATCTTATAAAAATCTCTATATACGTTTATTACTTACTTTCAAAAACACATGTCGAACTATTTTTTGTTTATCATAAGTATAATGATGTGTGCTTACCTGAAAATAAAAATACAAAATTAATAAAATAAAAATAAGGTATTATAATTTATTGAAATTATTATAACTAAAATCATTGCTACTCGCCTCATAAAAACTAAAGGAGTCGACAAATAAAAAAAACTAACCAAATAACTCTTTTGTTTGAAAATTTACGTTACAATCAATAAGTTTTTGCGGACAATAAAAACGAAAAAAACAAAAAAAAACGTCTTCAAGAAAGCAATATTCTTTTAATCTGTCTGCATTCTAGAGAATATAAACAAACAAAAAATTTATTTTCCTTTAACATAAAACAATTACATCAACTATCGATTAGATTTCCAATCAATTTCCTTTTTATTGCCAATTGTCAATAAACTAAAAATATTTTAACAACGGAATATTGTTATCGAAAATAGATTGTCGACTAAAAATTTCAATTACAGTTTTATTGATTTAGTGAAAAACAACAAAAAAATATTTCAATTCAATTTTTTTTTGTCAACATTATGATTATAAATTTTTTTGTCGGAATTATATTATGATTGGGTTGTAATATATGTTTCATCATTCGTAAGGTGTAAAAATTGCATTTTGAACAATGCACGCTAGCATTAAGGTTATTTACGCAATGTAGGTGTCTTTTTCCCCACAACAACCGAAGAAACTCGACAGCGATTTCCAAAAAATTTCTACCATATTTGCAAAAAAGACTTAATGTTTAAACTATATAAATAACTAATTATAATTTTTGAAGTTATACTTCTTTACGCTCGTTGTACACATTTTGATGGGGTGTTGGTCGAGAAACCGCGTTACGCTTTTTTTATAATTGATTTAGAAATTTCGTCTTTATCACCGTTGAGCATAAGGTTCAAATTGTTTTTGACTAAGAAAACTAAGAAAATCGACGATTATCCGCAAAAACTTTGTGGTTTGGATAGGATAGTTTTTATCTCGATTAAAAGCCTTAATATTTTTTAATTGCGAATTAAATGTTAAATATGGATGGTTCACAAGCAAACTTTCAGATGGCGGCGTAAATTAATTAGTTTACTGTCAAACCTGCTTTATCGGCTTTTAATCATCCGTGTAGAGCCCATATAGACTATCAAATATGTTATTTAGCGATTATTTTGTTCCGATGTTTGCCGCAACGGCGCTGCAAAAGGGGGAAAGGAGAATAAATCCCAAACAAATTATATGGGATTTCATACAAAACACAACTTGAATAATTTTACAAATTATCAATGAAATTTCTCATTTTAATACAATTATATAATTTAAATTTCTTTATGAACTATTACTGACTATACATTAAGCATATTATTTTCTTCTGTCCGTAAAACAAATAAAAAAAATATGGAGGGGCTGAAATCTCAAACTCTGAGATATCAAGACCTTGGTCTGGGTTAAGGTTTTGATATAGTTTCCGGAAAAAAACTTTTATGAGGACATGATTTTTAGTTTTGGGCAGCGATGTATATCAAACATAACTTTTTGTTAAAGTACATGTATTTTTTATCTCTGTTTAGATATGTATTACAAAACTAACACGAAACATCAATACGTTGTTGGAAAATTATAACAGATCATAAATTAACATAATTTAGTGAAAAGATTATACAATCAGCAAACTACTCAAAAACCTCTCCATTTAACGTTTCCAGAAAATATTTCAAAATCACAAATTCATATTTCTTTCAAAATTCCAAAAATATTGTAAAATAAAACATTTAAACTTTTTTCAGACAATATTCTAAAAATATTGCAAAAATTATAACAAAATCAAAAATTGTACCTTTTTTCAAATTATAAAAATTATAATAAAATCCAAAATTTAAAATCTTTTAAAATTCCAAAAATATTCTAAAAATTCTTACAAAATCAAAAATTCAAACTTTTTTCAAAATTCTAAAAATATTTCAAAAATTCTATTTTTTTATAAAAAAATTCTAAAAATATTCCAAAAATTAGAATAAAATCAAAAATTTAAACTTTTTCTAAATTCTAATAATATTTCAAAAATTCTTAAAATTCAAAAATTGAAACTTTTTCAAAATTCTAATAATATTCCAAAAATTGGAATAAAATCAAATATTTAAACTTTTTCTGAATTCTAATAATATTCCAAAAATTCTTAAAAATTCAAAAATTCAAGCTTTTTCCAAAACTCTAAAAATATTGCAAAAATTATAACAATATCAAAAATTGAAAATTTCTCCAAAATCATAAAAATTATAATGAAATCAAAAATTTAAAATTTTTCAAAATTCTAAAAATATTCCAAAAATTCAGTCTTACAAAATCAAAAATTGAAACTTTTTCAAAATTCCAAAAATATTTCAAAAACTATAACAAGTTCAAAAACGTCCATGTCCAATTTTTTTCATTTACATTTTCAGCAAACTATTCAAAAACCTTCAATTTAGCGATTCGAGAAAATAATACAACATCACAAATTCATATTTCTTTCAAAACTCCAAAAATATTGTAAAAATTATAATAAAATCTAACTTTTTTTCAAAATTCTAAAAATATTCCAAAAATTATTACAAAGTCAAAAATTGAAACTTTTTGCAAAATTCCAAAACTTATAATAAAATCAAAAATTGAAAATTTTTCAAAATTCTAAAAATATTCCAAAAATTCTTACATAATCAAAAATTAAAACTTTTTCCATAATTCTAAAAATATTGCAAAAATTATTACAAAATCAAAAATACAAACTTTTTTCAAAATTCCAAAAATATTTCAAAAACTATTACAAATTCAAAAATTTCCATGTCCAATTTCATTTTCAATTACATTTACGTCATAAAAACAGCTACATTTTTTTCACTAAAACTTGGCTAAAAAAATAAATGAAATCATTTTTTGACACACTTGACAACATTTTTTTGACAAACTGATAATGCCATAATTCTCTATAATAAGAATATAATTTCATGTCATACAAACTATTAATTTCATTTTTCCCAAAAAATTGGGTAAAAAATAAACAATTTTTTTAACAAACTTATTATGCAATAATCTAGATTTTTGTCTCACATACCATCAAGATTTTTCCAAATTTAATGTTGCTACTCGTAATCACTTAGAATGAAAGTTTTTTAAGCAAAAAATATGCAAATTTCCTTGTTTTGACACACTTGACGATTTTTTTTGACACACTTCCGGTACAGTAATCGAACACATCGTCCTTTTGGCTCTTCCCATTGAGTAAACCTATTTTTAGAAAAAAAAATTTTCAAATCCGTCCAGCGGTTTTCTAGATTTCGTCGGTTGAAACGGTCGGCCGGCCGTCAGCCAAACATACATTTTTTTTTTGCTTTTTCAGAATCAGTAGGTCCTTAAACGTCGAGAAATGCCAAAAAAAGTGGGGGTAAGAATTTCAATTTTTGCTCATGAATGTAATACTTAGGTCTTTCAGACCGAAGTAATAGGTTAAATTTTTCATACAACTTTGTATGGGAAATTTTGGCAATTACTTCGGTCTGAAAGACCTAAGTATTACATTCATGAGCCAAAAGTAAAATTCTTACCCAAAGAAAGATTTTTATTTATTTTCTTACCCAATTTTTTGGAAAAAAATAAAATTAACTGTTTGTTTTTTGTTTGTTTGAAATGAATTTTATTATTATTATTGAGAATTATGGCATTATAAGTTTGTCAAAAAAATGTTGTCAAGTATGTCAAAAGAAAGGTTTTTATTTATTTTTTACCCAAATTTTTTTAGAAAAAAATTAAATTAATAGTTTGTATGACATGAAATTATATTCTTATTATAGAGAATTATGGCATTATAAGTTTGTCAAAAAAATGTTGTCAAGTGTGTCAAAAAATGATTTCATTTATTTTTTTAGCCAATTTTTTGAAAAAAAATGTAGCTGTTTTTATGACGTAAATGTAATTGGATATGAAATTGGACATGGAAATTTTTGAATTTGTTATAGTTTTTGAAATATTTTTGGAATTTTGAAACAAGTTTGTATTTTTGATTTTGTAATAATTTTTGCAATAGTTTTAGAATTTTGGAAAAAGTTTTTATTTTTGATTTTGTAAGATTTTTTGGATTGGATTAAATTTGGATTTGGTCAGCATTATTTAAGAGCATAATAATATAACAAAAAATAAAATATAACAAAAAATAATGATAAACAACACAGATACATGATTGCATCTATAAAAAACAATCAACACAAACACAAATAAGTGAACAAAAGAAGTTATTATAACTTAATCTGTGATAATTGTACCAAATATTGTGTAGGTCCAACTAAAAGAATTTCGACAACAGTATTTGAGGAGCATATAAAAAAATTCAAAAACTAACACGGTTAGTAAAAACAACACGCATTGAAAATATAGAAACATAATTTCACAAATTTTGAGCGATTTGTCCATATTATAAGCTAGATAAGCTAAATGAAATAAAATTATACAAACATAAAAATAAAATAAAAATATTAGAATTTAGATTTTGACACACAATCGGGTTAAACTAAACAATTTTGATTATCAGTGTTAATATGATAAAAGGTTTAACTTAAATAACTTTGTTGTTCTTTTTTAACCTATAATGTTGAGCTTTCAAGCTTTATCATATCAAGATCTTAATTTTACAACGAATGTATCATAAAAATTATGGAAATAAATCGTAAAAATTATCAAGAAAAACATCTAGTTTTATTTTTGGAATCGATTTGATATTCCCATGATTCCATTTTATGTGCTTCTATGAAAACAGATAAAATTAAAAATAATAAATATTATTTGTATATTCTCTTGCTTTATTGTTTCCTTAATTTTTATATCAATAAATTATTTTCTTTTTTGTTGTTCCAATAAATTATATAAATTATATTTATATAAAAAATACAACAGAATTTCTCTTTACTTTGAAGAAATAAAGCAACAACAAATGTATCCTTAAGATCTGTAAGCAATACAAATACATTCAGACATGGTATATATTGCAGTTTAATTTATTTTGTTTCTTATTTTAAATTTGTTGGACGTGATTTGAATTGATATTATATACTAAAGAAAATTGCTTTATTGCAATTGTGCTTTTTAAAGACAAAAAATTGAGTTATAAAAAGTTTTTATTGCAAAGCAAGGATCAATATGCATTCAATACCATAACAGTCTGTCTGTTTAGTTCGTATTTATTACCACTTATACTCCTTTCAACAAAGATTGAAATTCAATATGATTTTCGATTTGTATTTGCACTATAACTTTTTATTTATTGCGAATTGTCTATTTGTTTATTATGGTAGAAAGCAAAAAAATGGAAAAAAGTTTAACAATGTAGATAAGAGAGGATCGACAACAAAATTAAACAAAGCTTTCAATAAGTTTTTACGTTTTTAGATATATGTATCTAAAAACAAAAAATTATATTAATAAATTTAAAGTATATTGTTACATTTGTACATTAGGGTGTCCCACAAAAAATGCTTTATTTTAGTTTTTATACCCTTGAACCGGAATTAGGTGGTTTATGGTCTAAAAGTCATCCGTGAATTTTTTCAAAATTTTAAAAATAGTAGATTGCATTACTAGTGCCAATGCGTTTTCCAAACAAGAGTTAGTTTGCCGCACGACCACAGGGAGTGCGGCAAATAACTCGCGTTTGGAAAACGCATTCGCACTAGTAATACACAATATTTCTGTAACAAGTGCGTAATATTTATAAATATCTATTTAATTGTTCGTTCAATCATTTATTTAACAAAGTTATAAACAAATTTAAGCTTTTTAAATAATTAAAGTGCGCCATCTTCGTTGTAATAGTTGTAAATTATACTAGCTTGAAAATATAAACATAAGAATCCAACTAAAACAACACATAGTAATCCAACTGAGCTGTCAAAATTGTAAACTTTGAAAACCTAAATAAATTGTTTTTTCTTGCACTTCAAATGAAGCAATGTGTTTAAGTTGTTTTTACTATATGGTAAGTTATTTAAATTATTATTTTGATATTTTAGTGCTATAAAAATATTATATATAGATAGATATATGGATAGATTTAACTACAAATCTAACATGCAGGCGGCGTGCTAGCTCGTGCACAAAATATTTTGTAGTCATATGTGCAGAAAAGTAGTTTTTTCTTGTATTCTATTCTAGTACAAAATTGAATATTTTGTACGCATGTGTTACAAAAAAGAATTTACCACTCGCTATTTTTTTCTGTTCAAGGTGCAAAAAACATTTGATATAATCAGTTTTTCGCCTATAACTATTTTAGATTTGATGTTACAAAAAAAAATATGCAAATAAAAGTTGTAGATCTTAAAAAATACATCAAATTTTTTCTTTGTTTGAGCAAAAACAATTTTTTTAAGCTTGAAAAAGAAAATATTTTACAGTCGAATTTTACAGAGATAAAACTAACGTTCGTTTTTCGCCTATAATTATTTCAGTTTTGATTTTACAAAAAAGTTGTTCAAATAAAAGTTGAAGATAATGAAAAAATACTCCGACTGTTATTTTTGCGTTTAGTGGGCAAAAAAAATTTTTTAAGCTGAAAAAGAAATCTTTTATAGAAGAAAAACGTGCTCTAGACCAGTTGTTTGATTTTTGATTTTCCTGAAACTTGGCATATAAGTAGTATGACCAAAATAAAAAATACAACTTATTTTACAAATTTTTTAAAGTGCATAGCTTGAGCAAAGGGGGCACCCCAACATGCATGAAAAATGAAAATTCTGCCAATCCGATATAACTTTGAAATTAAATTGCTCAAGAACGGCTATACCGATTTAAGCAAACTTTTTTTTGTTTGATAGATGATTAGTTAACCGTTTGAAAAAAATTAATTAATATTTTTTGTAATTAATTTTTAAATAAAAATATTAAAAAAACTTTTTTAAAGATGGCGCTAGGATCGAAGATCAATTGGAATTTAATAAGTTTTTTCCTGAAAATAGTTCTATCCTTACTCTAAAATATATCAAATTTACAAAAAAGCGTAAATTTTGGTTCTTGAGATATTTAATTTTAAAAATTTTTAGTCCGTCTAAAATTCTAATTGTTCATTATTTTTTCGAACAAGTTTTATAAACAAAAAATTTTAACCACTGAATTTCGAAAAAATGATGAAAAATTCGAATTTTAGTTGGACCAAAAATCTTTAAAATTGAATATCTCAAGAACATTAATTAATGCCTCGTTGTAAATTTGATATATTTTAAATTAAGGATAGAACTACATTTAAAAAAAAAAATTAAAATTTAATTGAATTTAACAATTTTTGTTAATGGAAGTTGTTTAAAAAAATGATGAAAAATTAGAATTTTAGTCGTACGAAAATCTTTAAAATTAAATATCTCAAGAACAAAAATTAACGCCTGTTTGTAAATTTGATATATTTTAGAGTAAAGATAGAACTATTTTCAGGAAAAAAAATAATTAAATTCCAATTGATCTTCGACCCTAGCGCCATCTTTAAAAAAGTTTTTTTAATATTTTTATTTAAAATTCAATTACAAAAAATAGTAATTATTTTTTTTTCAAACGGCTAAATAATCATCTATCAAACGCAAAAAAGGTTTGCCGAAATCGGTATAGCCGTTCTTGAGCTATTAGGGGCCCCTTATGTTCAAACCATGCACTTTAAAAAAATTGTAAAATAAGTTGTATTTTTTATTTTGTCCATACTACTAATATGCCAAGTTTAAAAAAAATCAAAAATGATCAAGTTCAAATCTCGACTTTTTCACCTGCGGAAATCACGTTCTTCATCTATAGTCGACTTTTAAAGATTTAACTAATATCGTTCGTTTTTCGCCTATAACTATTTCAGTTTTGATTTTACAAAAAAAATTAGTTGAGCAAAAGTTGTAGATCTTACAAAAATACATCGATTTTCTTGTACGTAAAAGTTATAGATAATAAAAGTTATATATTATAAGTTGTAAAAGTTATAGATAATAAAAAAATACCTCGACTGTTATTTTTGTGTTTAGGGAAAAAAAATTTTTTAAGCTTAAAATGTAAGATCTTTTATAGTCGAAATTTACAGATATTACTAATATCGTTCGTTTTTCGATTATAATATCGTTCGATTTTACAAAAAAAATTATGAAAATTAAGGTTGATTTTATACAGAAATAAAGAATTTTCATCGAATTAAAAAATATTTCCTAGAATATTAAAACATACATTTTTATATATAATACAATAATATTTTAATAAAATATACTAATGTCAAAAAGCTTATTAAAAATATTGATAAATAAATTTCTTTTTGTTCTCGGTTTCTGATTTCAATTTTTTTTTAATTAAATATGTTGTGTCGTAGACATTACAATTATTATTTTATTTCTGTAAAATTTGACAATAAAATTAAGCTTAAAAAAATTTTTTTTGTATAAAAAAAAGAAGAAAATCGATGTATTTCTTCAAGATCTACAACATTATTTGCATAATTTTTATGTAAAAAATCAAAACTGAACGAAACTGAATAGGCGAAAAACGAACTTAAATGTTATATCTTAAAATTCGACTGTAAAAGATCTTCTTTTTCAAGCATAAACAAATTTTTTTTTCCTAAACAAAGAAGAAAATCGATTGGAATCGATATTTTTTTAAGATCTACAACGAATAATTTTTATTAATTTTTAATCATAATTTTTTTTGTAAAATCAAAACTGAAATAGTTATAGGCGAAAAACGAACGATATTAGGTAAATCTTTAAAAGTCGACTAGAAAAGATCTTTATTTTAAGCTTAAAATTTTTTTTTGCCTGAACACAAAAATAACAGTGGGAGGATTTTTTCATTATCTTCAACTTTTACTTAAAGTAAACAACTTTTTTTTTAAATCAAAACTGAAATTGTTATGGCCCAAAAACGAACGTTAATTTTATTTCTGTAAAATTCGACTGTAAAAGATTTTCTTTTTCAAGCCTAAAAAAATTTTTTCTTGCTTAAACAAAGAAAAAATTTGATGTATTTTTTAAGATCTACAACTTTTATTTGCACATTAGACCATAGACAACCTAATTCCGGTTCAATGTTATAAAAATTAAAATAAAGCATTTTTTGTGGGACAAATTTTTTGTTTGGCTGGGATGGAAAAGAAAATGGCAAAACTACACAACTCAAAATCAATACAACAATAAATTGTAATTCGCTAATTTATCTTGATGCACTACTTTTGGTTTTGTTCTTGGTGTCTACTGTGTCATCATTAAGCACTGACATGATGCGATAAGGGCCTTCCCAGTTACTTTGTAGTTTTGGACTTCTTCCAACTTTTCTCTTTCTTTCTATAGAGCCATACAAAGTGTCCAATATCCAACCCAAGCTGTCTTGATCGTTGATCACATTAGGTCTTCATACGTTCACACGCAATTTGAAGGTTTTTTTCTGGCATACTAATGCACAATTTCTATCCTGGGTCTCAATTTATAAATGTAGTCGTCTACGTTATCAGTTTCAATTTATTCTGGTGGTCGTCCTATAAGTAGATCAGCAGGTAGTCTTAATTCTCGCCCAAAAATCATTAAAGCCGGCGTTTGATTAGTATATTCGTGAATTGCTGTGCGATAAGCTGCCATGAAAAGATGTAGCATATGGTCCCAATTTTGCTGGTTTTATCTACGAATTTGCTAAGGTACTAAAGGACCGTCTGATTCATTCTTTTAACCATTCCATCAGATTGAGGATGGAGTGGTGTTGTACAAGTTTTATGAATACCAGTAATTTCCATTACTTTCTGAAATAACTCTGCTTCGAAGTTTCTACCTTAATCAGTGTGTAATTCCAAAGGCACGTTCCATAGCGAGAAAATACTTGTTCCTCAAGTGCCTCTGCAACAGTTTCGGCAGTTTAATTTACCTTAGCAATTGCTTCCGGCCGTTTTGTGAAGTAGTCCATTACAACCATAACATAATGGTTTCCTCGCCTGGAGATAGGTTGCGGCCCAAGGATGTCAATAGCTATTCGCTTAAAAAGTGCCCCAATTTGGTAAATTTGAAGTCTTCCACGAGTTTTAACAGCGGGCCCCTTCTTAGAAAACAGACATTACATTCTCGACACCCTTTTTCTACATCTTTTCGGCAATCAGTCCAGTAGAAACGTTGACGAATTTTTGCAGAAGTTTTAGTTATGCCAAAATGCCCACTGGTTGATGAGTCGTGAACACTTTTAATTATATCAGCTACGAAACTTTAAGGAATGATGTATTGATAGGTTTATGTTTTACCTTCTGAACTTCCCCAACGCCTGTACAGTACTCCATATTGTAACGATAGAGAATTCCACAATGACCACAATGACCAATAGAACTTTCTTCCCATTTAGGGCGAATTCTGGATATAACCACGTTCGAATAATTTTCAAATGTCCATGTTCTTCTTGTTCTTTGATGAGTGTTGTTATCAATGCCTATGTCAGCAACGCGTTTAATTGCGTAATTCTCTGCTTTTGAATCTCTTTTGTCACACTGTAGAGACAACTGCCTTGTGCGCAAGGTCTCCTAGATAGAGCATCAGCATTAAAATGCATACGACACGGTCGATGACTAATCTCAAAATCAAATTGTTGTAGACGTGCTATCCATCTCACTATTTGTCCTTCTGGATTTTTGAAAGATATTAACCATTTCAGGGCTGCATGATTTGTACGAAGTAAAAATTTTCTACCGTAAAGGTAAGGGTAGAAGTTTTCCACCGCCTTAACTACAGCAAGCAACTTATTTCGTGTTCTGCAACAATTTTTTTCTGCTCTCCCTAGACTTCTACTGTAAAAAGCGACCACCTCTTCGTTGTTGTACAGTTGTGACAATACTGCTCCTACTCCAACATTACTGGCATCTGTGTCAACAATGAAATTTTGATTAGCATCAGGATAGCTTAATATTGGTGCTGAGATTAGCATTTGCTTCAAACTTTGGAAAGCATGCTCACAACTGGTATCCCATATGAATGTAGCGGTTTTGCAATAGTTGAAAATAATTGTACAAATTTGCGGTACTACGTGCAAAGCCCCAGGAAACTGCGTGTTTGTCAGCTGGGTTTGGCCAATTTTTAACACACTCTATTTTATCAGGAGCGGTGTGGATGCCCTTATCTGAAACGATATGACTCTTGTATTTCAATTCCTTTTGTGGTAAATGGCACTTACGAGGACGAAGTTGAAGCTTACGAGTTGCGTTTAAATTTTCCGAACTACGTATAGCCAAATTTTCTAAGAGTTCTGCGAGCTGTTCTGGAGGAATCTCACTACTATCTATTGATTCCAAAAATTCGTCTCCTAATATGGATGATGGTTGTTCCAATTTGGTTATGTTTTCTCCTTGTTTTAACGTAACTAACGTCTGAGTTACGCTAACGAGCCTAATTAATGTGCTATCACCGTAGATTGAATTAATGCTTTCTTAGTGGCTGTTGTTGAAACTACACAAACTTCTTCGCAACCCGCCGTAGCTTGGCATTTTTCTATATAAAGGGTGTTGTCCTGTAGATTAATTTTACATTGGTTGTCGATTAAAAACTCCAAACCTAATAAAAACTCATCGAGCATATCCACGATAATCACAGGATGGGTGCAAGTGTACTGACCCATCAATGCGGATCTGCAATAAATGTTTACCATACATGGTAGCTTTCTTGCCGCTGATCGTCTGTAAAACAATATGGGACTGGTGAAGATCCGGTTCATTTTTTAGAAGTGTTGCCATAGCTTGCGGCTGATTAGTGTGGCATTTACTTCAGTATCCACTAGTATATTACATAGTACGCTTTCCACATCTCCAGTGACAGTCGAATGTTTATTTTTGAAGCGTATTGAATTAATTCTAAAATCTTGGATGGGCTTAGTGTTGCTCGTCGGGCTCAAACCCTCGAAGCCGACAATTGGTCGTTTTCCGAAGGTGGCGATGTCATCCTACTCTCGGTGTTTGGGCCTTTTCCTATTGTAATTCTTCTTGGTCCAAAAGGCCTTCCAGAGCGGTTTCCTGGATTTAAGCGACGCAAGTCTTCTTTTCGTTGACTGTAACCTGCTCTCAAATTCAATCGTTGATCGTGTTTTCTTCGTGCTGGTTCTTCGATCTCAACTTGTCTTATCATCTTCTATCCACTGCGACTAGTACCATAAACTATCTGAACCTCCAGAGTTTTGTTCAGTGCTTGATCCATGTTTGCAGGGTTTGACCGTTTTGTCTGAGCTTGAAACTCTGGGTTTGCAATGCCATCTATAAACTAAAGCATGGCGAATTTGTCCTGCGTACGTGTGGGACAGTCATAGAAATCCTTTTGTGCTAACGCTTCAACTGTTCAAATACTTGAAGTTCTTCACGTGGTTTTTGAGGTCTCTGTTTTAATAGAGTATGAATAAGTTGCTCAAGATGCTTCTGCCCATTTGGTAGTCAGTTCGATCTCCTGGTTTCAGCAAGCTTAGAATTTTGACCGCATCACCTCGTAAATTAGTGGCTAACTGTACTGTACAGTGTGCACTATCAAAATGTATAAAATAATCTTTCCAGGATGACGAGCCATCAAAAGAGCTAACTTTCACTTTACCCTTATTGATGCAGCCAGCCTGATCAGTTACTTGTTCCTCAGGACCTATATGGTGAGAAGTTTTATCTTCTACGTTACAATCGTTTTGGTACGGTTTTGTAAACGTGCTATTCTGCAAGTGCCCCGGAGTATTACTTAGTGCTCTTAAGGACAGTTCTCGTTGGAAGGTATCAAAACTTTGTAATCTTTCTTCGACCTGAACCTTCATCTTCTGCCAAGCTTTGCGTTCCTTACGTTGTTCTCTGCAATGAAGCTGTTATTCAAACTTCGTAATTTGGAGTCGCACTACTTTCTCGCGCGCATTAAATTTACATTAACAAGAACTTTCTAATTTGATTTTACCCTTTTCGAACACACTTTCTTGCACTCGGTTCGTTATCTTCTTTTTTACAGAATTTGTTTTCAAGTTTAATATGAATTAGTTCAAACTCTTTATTCGTTCAAACTCTTTAGTGGGTGCAAAACTTAACGAAAGAAACCTTACCAAGAAACAAACTCATCGTTTTTATCGTTTTGTTATTGTTTGCAAACGCCGTTAATAATGATATAAATAGAAGCGATATAGGGCTTCTCTCACTCTTACTTTTTTTGTGCTAAACGGTAAACAGCTGTGGATGTTTTTTGACATTTTGAGACATCAAGTTTTTTTGGGTGTGGTTTTTTCCAATTTGTGGCGAGAATTGATTAATTTAATGATAAAAACCAAAAAAAAAGAAAACCAAAGGAAATATAAAAAAAAGGAATTGGTGTTAACTAAGATCAAAAAGTTAGACAGTGGGCTGTTAAATATATGATTGAAAAACAAAAATCTTCTTTGTTCGCCTGTCGAGCATATATTATCGTTGAGTGTTAGCAAAAATTAGAAAAATCTACTATCGTTGTGTGTTAGAAAAAATTATAAAAATCTATTAACATTATGTGTTAGCAAAAATTATAAAAATCGATTAAATAAACTATTGAAAATAATTCCTATTTATTCGCATGTCCAATGTTTTAGTATAGTTCGATGTTAGTGAACATTGTAAAATTAGAATAAAAAAATCTGTTAAATAAAACAATAAAAATCATAACCATATTTTTTGGGAGAAATTCTGTGATAATTTTTTTGTAAAAGACTGTTTGTCAGTGAACATCGTAATTGTGCGCAGTTAAAATAATTATTTGGTGATAAGAGTGTCTAAAAGGGAAACGATCATCCAAAAACCAACCTATAAAACACAAAAAAATTTACAAACAATCCGCATTGAACAATTTATCACGTGCCACAGTTGCGCCTGGTGTGCTGAATACGGCTGTACATTTCCGTACCGACCATTTTATATTTGGAATTTGGTGTGATCCATAAAAGATATTTACGGAAGAACACCCAGGTAACAATTTAACCTAGGTAATCATTGAATAAAACTTTAAAAGAGGAATTTAAAATGGAAGGGGAAATTTAAAATTCTTGAACTATGCATGATAAAAGTTTTATACAAGCTCTACTCAAGGAGAAAAGGCGTATGAAAAAATATTCTTTATTCAAGAAGACATATATAATGCTTTATACATGTTTTATATAAGTGTTTGAATAAAGTGGTACATAAGTTGTTATTCAAGGCTTATTCAAATACTGTCAAAATGTTACTTGAATAAAGTGCTTGAGTAAATCTTTTCTCAAGAGAATTACTCAGTGCCTATTCAAGAAGCGATGCCACTGAAAAAAAAATTGGTGATTGTTTCCTTTAGTTATTTTGGTTAATTGGCGCATTAAACTCCTTTTTTTTGTATATTGCTGCTATTGAGTTAATCTTTTATCAGAAATTACAATTTATTTTACACATTTCGCATCTTTACAAACGCCTGTAGCTGGGATCGAACTCGTAACCTTTGATTCTCCAGGACCGCACGCTATCCACTTCTCTATTTAGCAGCTGTCATAAAGAAAATTGAAACTTAATCACTATTGTTTAACAAATTATTTGTACACATTTTAAGTTTCGGACCACTACCACGACTATGAATTAATTTTTATTCAAACATTTTGATTAGGAATGGATACAAAAGTGTACTAATGGTTTCCTAAAATGAGAATATATGGGTTTTTGTTAAAAATAATATTGGTTATGATTGAGGACAATCTCGAAATGAAAATTATTTTGCGTATTCATATACGATATCTACGCATGTGTTTCCATTCAATTGTACGATTAAAAATGATTAAAGAATAAAAATAAATAAAAAAAAGGAAAATAAAATTCATAAATAAAAACGTGCCTGGCAGGAATCGAACACAGCCCCTCTTCCTCATCGTTTACCCTTACGCACTCGTTCATTAAATCGATTTCCACGACAGGAATAAAACGTTACTCAATACAGAACAAAAGTGCTACTCAAGCTTCGTAAGGGGTATAGTATGCTGTGATTGGCATTACGTTCAGTTGCACAATTTGGCTGGTTAATACATAAATGTTAAAAGACCATATTAAATAAAAGTTCTACGTTATATTTTCCATAAGTCAGTTGCAATCTGTTGCAAGTTTTGATATAATTTTTTTCCAAGCAAATTGCGCACAATATGGCGATTACATACATTTAATACAAAAATGAATTGTATGACAAATTATCATCAGATTTATTTATTTGTTGACCAACTCAAATCATTATATAAACCATCATCAGAAATGGTAAATCTCAATCAATTTATAAACCATCATCAGAAACGTTTGATTCAATTTCCATTGACGAAAATATGTCTACCATTTTGAAATAATCTTTTGTATTAATCAATAATATTTTGTTAAAGTTCTTAAAGGTTTGTTAGCTTTTTAAACACATCGATAAGTGATTTAATAAAAAAACACACAATCGCGAATCAAACAACGAACTGTCAAAAATATTGACAGATCGATTTGTTGTAAATCTTTTAATATTCATTGAAAACAGCCGTATATAAGAAATATTACTTGAGTAACAATTTTCTTGAATACTACTAAAATTATTATACATAAATAAAGTCGTATACAAGGAACTATCCTTGGGTAAGAATCTTCTTGGATTCTTCCAAAAAGTTTCCAAAAAATTTAGGCGAAATTGTTACCTGGGCAACCATCTCTAAGGCGGAATAGGAGATTTTCTAAACATCTACAAGTATTGCCGGCGTAATTTTACCAAACCCTATACTGGATGAGGATGTGTGAGTAAAGAGGCTCTTAGAGGCGGGATCTGGACTAGCTATGGGGTGAATCATATTTTAACTTTTTATTCTAGGTGTGGGTGTGAATGATTATGGATGTGTATGTGGGGGTATGAGGGTGAATATATGGTTGTATGGGTGTGGGTGCGTATGAGAGAGTGGCTTGGTTGCATGCGTGTGTGTCTGCCAGGATTCAGTTGGAGCCATATAAGCGAGAATTTTACCTGTATATTGCGAAACTTGTTGATAAAAACTTATAATTAAATAAAATTAAAAATGAATGGCTTATTATTATTTACTCAACCAATTGTTGTAGTTTATCGTAAGTTTTATGATATTATGAAAGACAAAAATTCGAGAATTAGCAATCACGAATAGACTAGTAAAAGTCGTCATTCTATTGTTATTCTGCCAACGTTTGGACCAGTTAGTGCATCTCGACGGATAATATTTTTGGTCAACTCGATACTTCTTATACTACCTTATAATGTAAAAGTGAATTCAATATTATTTTTGAAGAATTTTTTTTAATCTGCTTTTATTAAGTTTGGAACAAAAGTTAGTATCAATGTTACAACGGCATTTCGGGTTATGCATCTCGGTTGTTAAACAGATGTGTGGTTCGGATGTGATTTTATAAATAAAAAAAAACAACTTCCAAAACGGGAAGATATAGTGACATCATCAATTGATTCACGGATTGAGTTATACAAGTATGATCAGTCTGTGCTGGTAGAAGCAGTTGAACAACTCTTACTAAATTCTGATGTACAAACTGACGCTTATGGGCATGAATGTGTGTATGTGTGTGAGTGTGTGTGAGTGAGTGGGCGAAGTTCGAGAGGGTATGTGTGTGTGTGAGTGTATTAGACTTATGGGAGTGGACGTGGTGATCGCGGTTCTTTTCGTTTAATGGGGGGTCGCCAGAGTCTTCTTCACTTGCTTTTTCGTTTAATCAGTCTTTTATGAGATATGCGTCCAATACCGTTATTTGAACTGGAGCAGCAGGTAAATGTCTACTCGTCCCCACAGGCTGAAGCTAGCTTGGGGCTAAATAAATCTCATCTAGGTGCGCGGCTTGCTATGCCACTTCGTTGATCATACAACGAAGCAGCGCTTCGTTACATCTCTAATGACAACCTCAAGTTGCCTTGCCCGTGCATCAGCGTCGCCGTCTTGTCAAGATTTACTGGCACCCAGATGCAAGGTTTTTATTTCCTGATCTAATTGTATTGAGAGTTGTAGAAGGTCAGCTCGATCTTTATCTCACTCCAGGTGAAGTGCTTCACAATCATTTTTTCGAGCTTCTTGTTCAATTTGAACACACTTCAACAATTGCTCCAGTTTTTGTTCCATCCTATATCCCGGTTGAGCCCCCAATGTACGACGTTTGGCTTCTTTCATTTCATGTTTTGTTTCTTTTGTTATAATTGAGTTGTATTTTTGTTATTCCCTACTACAGATGTCATCATCTCGGTAAAGCAGCATAATCAGCAATTATAGCACAATGTTGAATTTAAACACACTCGTTTTGTAAAGAATTAAAAATGTTTGAGGGTTATTGAATAGGAATATTTTTTAAATTATTTTTGGACATCTATACTGGGTATTTTTGCAACTAACTGTAGCAGTTTTTGATGCTGTTTAACATAACAAATTTCTAACTCAAATATTTCCGTCCATTTATGCGAACGTCGAGCGTTCACAACTTCAAACCTCTAAATTTTATAATTAAATACATATTTATACTTTTATTTAAAAACAAGATCCCACAGAACATTCAAAAAATTTATGTTATGATAGGACACCCCAAATAAAACCATTTAATCAATATCAAAACTAATTACGATTAAATTCTGGGATTGTCAGCCTACTGATCAATGCAAAATGTTATAATTAATTTTATTTATATTCCAGAAATTCAACAATTTTAAATATTTTAATTGAAAAATGATAACATATGAACAGGATAAAAAGAAATTATAGAAAAAAAATGGAAAGCTGAAAATGAGTAAAATAATCAAATAGGTTGCATCATATATTCATCCTATTATTATTTTTTTAACAGAGACACAGCAAAGTAATAAGTAAACCTCGCCCATTTGTTTAGAAATTTGAGTTTTTATTGTTAACTAATTTTTTATTTTAATTTTACTATTTAAAGTTAATTATATTTTAACATAAATTTTGTGGTTTCTCTATATCTCGTTACGCTCGTGTTCCGAGAGGAGCTTCGTGTTCGTAAAATATTAGTATCATCTTACGCTCATCATACAATATACTGTTAAAGATGTTCACAGATATAGATGTCTATATTTATGCTCTTCTGTTTCATATATTTATTTTTACCCTCAAAGCTTTAAACTGTACGAAGTCAAAACAGATCATAAATTTATATTAAATTGAATAAAATAATTTATTTCCATTAAATTGATTTAATTGAACATTCAACCACACAAATAATAATACTATTCTGATAAAAAAATATGATTTTTTCCTCTAACAAATTTTAATTAATAATTCAATCATTGAACAAAATATTTGATGATTTTAAAATTAAATTTGGAAACTTTGTTAAAAATTTGATTTATTCATTTTATTATTGTTTTTTTTTTTTATTTAAAATAAGTTTTATTTTGTTTAATGCAAAATTTTGATTCATTTATTTTAGTTTTTATTGAAATTGAAAAACTTTTGGAATATTGGAACATTGCCAATTTCATATGTTTCACTGCAATTGCATGGCGGGTTTAGACTATTAATTTAACAAAAAAATATTTCAGAAACTTCCGCTTTTGTTAAAATTTAGGTTGAACCAGTTTCTTGACATGATAAATAAAACTGCCTGTCTGAAATTTTTAACAATACATTAATTAGTGTCTGCAGTTGCAATTTTATCGATTTTTAATTGAATAATAAACAGAGAATGGTTGTTTTGAAAGCTTTCAAAGAGTTTAATTGTTGTGAAAAAAATCTACTAGTGTAGATGAGTACTATAACACAGTTGAGCTTATAGGACTTGTGTGTCACACTTTGTGATATCAGAGTAAATTAATAAATGAGTTCCACCCATTGTTAGTAGTAGAGGGTTACAATTACAAAATATTTCATAAAAACCCTATCACTTTATTGTAAAAATAAATTAGCTATTTTACAACTAACTCAAATCCCCAAGCAATTATTTTAAATTCATTAAATTACATTATCCTTGTTATGAGATTAATGAATTACTTTTTGAAATATAAATCAAAGAACATTTCATCAAAATCTTAAATCAATCGAGAAAGAAACAAGAAAATGTTAAGTAGAATGTTTTGCAGAATAAATTTATCTCGTAAAACAAAAAATGGGTGATATAAATATATGTTTATCGTTTATATCCTTTTTTATCGAGACTATTTATCTATAGATAAATTAATGATATCCATTTAGCAATCAAATAAAAATGACAAGCTTCTAAAGGCAACCGTATACCATTAATTTATATCAACAATTTCTTAGGGTTTGTTTATGTCTATGGATATATGTATTTATCCTATTCTTTCCACTTTCATCACTTGAACAAGTTGGTTCACTCTTCCAGATATGAATATACAATATATTACCACCCAATATGTTGCTGTTTAGGGGAACACAAAGCACGTAGAATATTACATAATTATTCCACCTAACTGAAACATATTTAGGTTATATGTAAAAATTATGTTTAATTAAATAAAATTAATAATAAAAGAGGAAATGATGGTAACAAATCTTTTTATTATTTCAGTAAAATTAACAATTCCAAACGGGTGAGATCGATTGAGACGAGGTTGATGTTATCATTGATAGACATATTCAAAAAACGTTTGAAAGGTGAAATAATTGTTTTTCATTGTTTTAAAAACAACAATAAAATTTGGTTGTGGTATTATAATTAAAGATTTTTTTTTACTTTTTCGTATATTTATTTTTAAATATGAATTCAAAGTCAGAATAATTGTAATATGTCTTCCTTTTATTTATTTTTAAATTAAAAGAAAAATCGTAGGTGAGGGTGGATGAATCATACTTATTTTGTTTATAATATTATATTAAAGACTAATGAATTTCATTACATAAAATATTATGGCTGCACAGCCTTGCGTGGAGTTCTTACGTGGAGGGTAATTCTACGGTTACAACAAAATTGTAAAGAAATACAAAACAAATTTAGAATCAATGTCAAGAAAACTCCGTATACAATTTATAAAACAAATATTAGTAATATTTGTAGTAAGGCTGATTATTTACAGAAATATTTTGACTGTCAACGGCACGCTGTATCGTGTACATAAAATCGTGTAAATAAAAGAACAGCAAATTTTGTTTACCGAGCGTTGTGTTTTTACAAAGAAATTTTTAATTTTTAAGTCATATGATGCCCTTAAAATTTACCTGATGCATTCTCACATCATTTCAATAACAAATATTGCGACGCTGATTCATAGGCTAGCTTCACCACAGCTCTGGAAACAAAATGTTCTGAATATATAGTGAGCTAATCTCCATAAAATATTTTAATTAATGGCTAACCAATGTTATAGATTTCGCGTAGTTCTAATTATATAAACATTAAAGAAAGCTGTAGTATCCCAACAAACATAAATTTTGTTGTACGAGAAAAAGTAAAAAAAAATTTTACCGGAAGTGAAAAACCGGAAGCTGGGATGCAGAACTGTTGTAAACCGTACTAAATGTCTATGTACCAAATTTCATCTAATTCGATGATCAGGTACAGATGCTATTGAGCTTTCAAAAAATAGGTGTTCGGGGGACCCCCTACCACTTTGTCAATATCGCTCAAAAACTAATCAGCTCCTTGCTATACATATACGAACGAATGTTGTATGCTTGTAACGACGGACTATTTTCAATTTTTGCTCTAAAATAATAGTATTCATATTCAAAGAAATTCGCTAAATTTATTAATTTATTCTCTTCAATTGTAATAAGCGTAGGGACATTTGTTTGTACTACTGTGAACATTTTTTTTGCTGATGGTTTAATTACGTCACTCAATTAATCAATTAATACTACATGTTTTGCATAAATAAATCTGTAAAAAGTAGAATTGTTGTTTGTATTAGTGAAAATTGCTTGTTACAATAATGGAGAGGGAAACAGGAAACCTATAATATGTGTATGTAAGCGATCAAATTGTTTGGATCAAAGATTAGTATATAAATTTAAATCGAATTGATTATTGTGAAAAATAAAATCAAAAAGTTAAGTTAATACAACAGTGTTATCGTACTTTAATTTTGTGTAAACAAATTAATTTATTTTAAATAAAGAAATTTAAAATGTATGTTGTAATTGAGTAAATTATGTTTTTTTCGTTTTACTGTGGAATCATATTTGGATATGTGTATATTACATTACGAAAAAAATTACATCAAGTTGTATGTAAAGCTGAAAAAAAGAAAAGAAAAATGGTTGGCAGATATGTAATGGGGTTTATAATGGGTGAATGATCGCATGAAAAATAGAAAGAAGTATTGGATTCTGAAACGATAAGCAGAAGAATTTTGAAGATATTAACCAAGAGTGTCGGATTCCGAAGGATCAACAAAATGTAAGAAAAGGGAGAGAGTTACATCAACATTTTTATTCCGCAGGACTGGTTTTGGAAGAAGACAACATTCAAGATATAAATTAATGTAAGCCTTTTTGTATTTTGATTTGTACAATTTTTGTTGATTTATTTTTATACTGCTAGATTATTTTCTCTGTTAGCTAATTAATAGTTTCTTTAAATTATTCTGTGATTCATAAATAAGAGATTTGCAAGTGTAATTTGTTTGTCATAGATTCAGTTTTCCGGTTTAATATATTTTGTTTTGTTTGAAAAAATTTAATATGCTTCCAACAAACACTAAAAACATAGTGAAAAAAACCACCTGTTGTATGGTGGACCCCAACCCTTTATCTAATGTACCCCAAAAGCTAATAAAATATTTCCCATATTATTTGAAACTATTTACCAACGTTTAATAAAAATCGATCTGTAATTGGAGGTTAGAGTAGGGAAACACCTGAAAAAAATTTTTTTAAACCGAAAGTGACAAACCGGAAGTTGGTATGCAGAAATATTGGAAACAGTACTAAAACTTTATACGCCAAGTTTCAATAAGATCATAAACCGGGATTAGAAGTTATTGAAGATTTAAACTTAGAGGTGTTCGGGAGCCCCCCGCCATTTCAATTTCCAATTTCGAAATGAATCCAGATTATCCATTTTCAAGTGAATCTGGATCATTTGCCAAAGTTTCTTCAAGATCCTATGCAGGAATGTCACCTTGAAAAAGGTTTACCTTGGGTCATGGGGTATGGAATATCATTCGGTTAGGTGGCGTTCGACTAGATGGACGTTCGCTTATATTGGCGTTTGGCTTAATGGAATTTTGTTTGTGTCACTGTTTTTAGTTCGGTTAGACAGGTGTGTGGCTTGATAAGTGTTTGTTTAGATATGCATTTTACCGGATAAGCATTCGGTTTCAGTGGTCGAAAGTGCATGTTACCAAGTGTGTCAAAACAATTTTTTTTGTACTAACCGCTCTGTTCGCGTGACAATCAGTTTCTGTTCAAATTCTGTGGAGTATTGGATATCATTTCAATGTGTTTATCTAAAGTCTTTTTACGCTTTTGTTCCCGTTTGCAGTGACGTATGAAATTATAAAATGGACCATTAACTATTTGGAAATACTGTGCAACCCATTCAATTTACTTGAAAAAGTGAAGTGAATCAAGCTAGAGATCGTTACGTGTCATGTGCCAAATACAGAGAGCACTGACGGGGCAGGCAGCAGGGTAATTCCAGTCGTAACCACTATGCTAAAGGACAGCGATAAAAAAGGCGCCAGAGGCCCACCGCTGCCATCTATAGGCCTGTTAGGGGACTAGAAGACCCACTTAGACAAGGAATCAGAAGAGCACGTAATAGATAGTACCTGAAGTTCCTCGTGGTGAGGTTGTTTCCGGAGGAATCAAGAAAGAAAGTTCTGGACCGGAACAACAAGTAAGAAGTAGACTTAAGAGTCTACTTCTTCGGCAAAGAAGGCCAGAAAAGTCATCCATCCCATTGAGATCGATCATCAACATTCAAAGCCAGACTCTAGCTACGCTTGTGCATTAAAAACGTGAAAGATGGCAATTCTGGCAGAGAGCTATCCCAGAACATCCGACCATTCTCAACAGATAAGCTGGGAATAGTTTTCGAAGCGCTAGTGGAAGGGCTGGATAGATAAAGGTGGGTTTGGAGGTATTCCGTTCATGTTCACGTTTGGAGGTATTCCGTTTGTTGTGATGTGATACAGTGCGACAACGAACATGCAGTTAAGCGGCTCGTGTCAGTACTACCTCGTCTTCCTCTCGAGAAATGCTGGTCAAACCAGCGAATCTCTGGCGCTGTTAGAACCACATCACGATATTGCAGATCTTCAACAGGCAGCATGATGGCACATTTCTACTTCTGATTTTAAGTCTCGAAGAAAGGTTGAAAAAAACCCTTTCGGTGACAGAGAATTTTCACTACTACCGTTTTGGCAAGATAACTGGTCTAAGATAGTGGTCACGACCGACAGTCGCAATAGTTGAAGAGAGGATGGCGGATGATATCCTAAGAGAGTCATCTCCAATTTCATGGCGCAGATGTCACCGAGGAGGAACAGAGATTATTAGATGTTGAGGCACAAATGTCCATAGAAAGCAATTAGCAGCAGATGACCTGTACATGATCTAAGTGAATGTTCATCACGTCATAGCAGCGTTAGTTACGGTGACCAGGACTTTAGTAAGAAACATTTGGAGCTCACACTGAAACAAGATTCCTGGATTCACAAAAACACGGTGAAGGGTCTTACAAACAGCGAGAATAAGATAGTATGGGATACTAATGCAAAGTGCACTATGATTAGAAAAACATTAACAACCATGTCTCAGTTCTCTGGATAAGGGACAAATGTGATTGTTACAGTACCTCTTGGACATATTCAAAAACAGTCTGCACTTCAGCATATTCCAAAACAATGAAGAACAGTAGAAATGATATTATTTCCCAAAGTAGGAAAGAAAGATGTCACCCAGCACAAGTCTCATATATCTATCAATTTAACAGCTTTTGTGTTAAAAACGATTAAAAGGTGATCGAAAACAAAATAAGAACTATAGTAATTCGGTAAGATCACCTTTGCAAATCGCCCTGTTTAAGTTGACTAGAGAATTAAAGGAGGCGGTGAGCAACAAGAAAATTGCTGTCTGTGCCTTTCTAGACATTGAAGTAGCCTTCGACAACGCCTCACTTACGCTCGAGTAAGGTCTAAGTGAGAAAAATATTGACAGCACCACAACTGACTGGATGTGTGAGATGCTGAGAACTAGAGTAGCAGAAACTTAGGCGGGTGATTGTAAAATCAGTCTTGATATTACAAAAGGTTGTTCTCAGGACGAGTTCTTATTACCCCTCGTGCAGAATTTAGTGATGGATGAAATTCTGGCTTGTTTTGGGTAGCCAGAGCATTAAATGTCTTGGGCAGTCCGATGACTAGTTATTATCGTCGGAGATAACTTCGAGGAGACACTGTGTAATATTCCACAGAGTATTTAATCAGATAGACACATGGTGGAGATCTGTGGGACTAAAACTCAATCTGAGTAAAACTACGTTGCTTCGGGTTCATCAAAAAGAGAACATGAAATCCATCATCATGAGGGGTTCCATAATGAAATATGCATAGAAAACATATCTTGAATTAGTTTTAGATAGTAAACTCCTGTAAAAAAACCACATAAAAGCAGAGGGGTTGTAAAAACATGGTGTTGCAGCCCCAATATACTAAGATGGATGTATACCATGTTAGAGAGACCAACCATCACTTAAGGAGCAGTCGTATAGCATAGAACAGTGAAACTAAAGAAAAAGAGCAGAATTTGGCCTACGGGGTCAATGAGAACATATCCTACTGCGTCAAATGAGATGCTGCTAGGACTGGTGGCACTTCATTTGCAGATTTAGAGTATAGACAGAAGAAACATAGGAATGATTAGAAGGCATGATTAGTTCAACTTCGACATAGCGGAGTGGAACAGTGGCTCCACTTCGGACCATTTGAATGACGATGTAATCATATGGTATGCGAATGGTTCAAAAACTGAGGTAGGGGTTGGTGCAGGAGTATTTTAACTGAACAAAAAATACTTTGACCCAATAGGCATCTACCTCAACGTCTTTCAGATTAAAAGAATTGAATAAAAAAAACAATGAAAAGCTTGTCGGACAACCAAGCATCCGTTAAGATAAGCTCATACAGTATTACATCCAAAACAGTTGCAGACCGTGTGAGCAAGCTTCACTAACTTGGTAGAGATAACGGTCAAGCTGGTATCGAAGGTGTTGCAGAAGAAACAAATTAGCCAGGCAGGCTGCAGTAACATCTTTTGTCAGAAGGAGAAGTGCGCCACGTGATCAAGAAATAGGCCACTAGCTAGATTATTGGCAACCCCATTTTAGTTTTGTTCCTGGAAAATTTTAAAATAATTCGCTTTTTATCTCATATTTTATTTTTATTTTCTCTATCCATCTCGTTATACATTGCAACTTTCTATTCATTATAACTTTGAAAATTTTCAAAGATATCAGCTTACACTTTAATTATATTTTACTTGAAGCCGTTTATTTTCTGTATAAAGCAGTACCCTAATATTTAGTAATATCCGTTTGCTTATAAAAATGCCGTCCGTTCTTAAGATATTTAATTGGTTGTCCCTTGCATAAAACTCTGTAATATTTGGATTCATAACGTATATTTGGATTCATAACCTCTACCTTTTCTTTTTATTCGCTTTTGTGTAATCCAAACATTAATTTTTGTTTTATGAAGTAACAGGAATTGACTTGCCATTGTGTGCCATCGAATACTTTATCAACTAATGCAGGAGCTCTTCAGGGTTCCACTTTGTCACCTACTCTTTTTCTTATCTATATTAATGATTTGATAGATTCAACGGTTCATCCTCTACATAGTTTTGCTGATGATAGCACGCTTCATGCATCTTATGAAGCACCTAAATTATATACACCCTTAGCGCTTAGTGACTGTAGATCAAAGTTGATAGATTCGCTTAACACTGATTTTAAAACATATATGGATTGGGGTATTGCTAACAGTGTTGAATTCAATACAAGCAAAACACAGGTTTGCTATTTTTCTAGAATAACGACACCTAATCTTTTTCCATTAACGTTAGGCTCCAAAAATCTTTTGGAGAATGAGTCTGTCAGACTTCTAGGAGTTGAGATTTAAGATAATATGAAGGGGCATGCTCATATTTTTAATCTGGCTAAGAATGCTGTTCAAAAGTTTGAATTTTTGGGGCGATGTCGTATGTTTTTCAATAGCGAACAGCTTCTTTTGGTTTATAAATCTTTTACACGTCTCTGCATGCAATACTGTTCTCACATATAGGGTGGAGTGGAGCATACTTGAGTACTCTAAATTACATTCATTCTGTACAGCGAAGATTTATTAAACTTATTAGTAAGTCAAATCTTACTAACGATGATGATTCTTCTTCTCAGCACAGAAGAAATGTTGCTAATTTGACTATTTTTTACAAATATATTATGGATGAATAAGATTCTGAAGAGATTCGATTTTATCTAAATCTGCAAACCTATCTCGTCACACCAGAGCAACTGTAGCGGCCCATCCTTATACGGTTCAAATATGTAGGTGTAGAACTGTAGCCTTCCAACGTGACTTTTTCAACAGAGTCTATCATCTTTGGAATGTCTTACCATCGTGGGTTTTCTCTATTGACTTTAATCCTCAGAAGTTTAAAGTTGGCGTTTATAAATTTCTCAGAGAAACTTAATTTGCATTCGATGCTTATCACTAGTTTGCATGGTATCTTCGGATACTCAGAGACGTTAATTTATAATTTATTATAATTAACACTAAGCATGCCTAACTTTGAATAAAAAAACTTACTTGGAGTTGTTTATCTTCTGTATAAAGCAGTACACTAATATTTGGAAATATCAGTTTGCTTATAAAAATGCAGTCTGTTCTTAAGATTTTCAATTGTTTGTCACTTGCATAAAACTATGTTGTATTTGGTTTCATAACGATATCCCTCTAGTTTTTTCTTTTTTTTCGATTTTGTGTAGTCGAAACATTAATTTTTGTTTTATGAAGAAACAGAAAATGACTTTGTTTTTTTATTACTTTCTATTATTTTTCTATTTCTGTTGCGTGTTTAATGAACGAATTTTGTATAATGAATTTTTGAAACCTTTTTTTAATAAAAATAGCGTTAGTAAATTTTATTTGCAATACTGAACCTCGGTCCATTTATAATTTTAAACATTGGCGCCGAACGACTAACTGTGTCGCTAAAAAAGTTTGCTTAATTAATTCAATTATTTACCACGGATAAAGAAAAGATAAACAAATCCAAATTTACATGAATCCTACAATTCTTTTTTTCTCTTCTCAAATTTCAATCTATTAAAACTCATAAACCGAATCCACTTAAACATATTACAATAAAATATTACAGTACCATCCATACTCTTTTGAAACAATTACTCACAATAACATAAAATTGAAAAATCAAATTAAATTTTTAAAGAACAAAAAAAACAATTAATTTGAAGCTCATAAATTCAAATTCTAAAATTTTTTAATAAACAAAAAAAGAAAAATCTTTAATAACACAAATATTTCTAGTTAAATTATTTCCATAATTCAATCCGAAAAGAAATTTTCTTTTTCTAACGCATATTTTCATATTATTCTTTTCCATCTAAAATTACAATTTTTTTTCCTTCTTCATTTTATGATGAAAGAAAAACACAAAGAAAATTACATAATAAATTTGATTCATTAGAAAAAATAATAATAGGGAAACGTAAGAAAAACACAGTAATTGTAAATTGTTTTAAGGGATAAATAAAATAAGAAAATGTTCGTATATAGAGAGCTTTCGTTTTTTTTCTTTTCATTGATGTTCAAAGCTCAAATTGACGCGAACATGTGAATAAATGAAACGAGGATCACAAACTAGAATAAACGAACTTTATTTTTAATTTCAATTATTAAATTTTTTACTTTTTATTTTCATTATATATTTACTTACTTGATTTTAATTAAATTCAACAAATTCGTTTAAATATTTTGCTTTTATATTATTATGTCTTAAGAGACAGGATTTAGATAAAAATTTAAGAGAAACAGTTTACAAATTAGTAAAATAAATTACAGCTTTAAATTGGTTATATGCGAAAGTGAAAAAAGGAGAAAAGAGTTTAATGTTGCAAATGAGATTCTTTATTTTCATTACATTTTAAATCAGATAATTTTTAAATAGCTTACGTGCCTAATTGGAAAAACTTTGAATTAATTAGTTTACATAAATCTTTGATGTTCACGATTACATAACAGTAGAAGTGTTATTTGCAGTGTTTTTTTTTAAAGATAAAAGCATGAGCTAGCTGAAAATAAATAAGATTTAAAGTTATCAGCTAGCAAAGTTATTGTTCTTTTTTCATTTTACTATTCTATGATTCCGTTTTGTGTAAATTTGTTTCTTTGTTTCACTATTTCTATGTTTCTGTTCTTTGCTCTTTTAACTTTATTAATCTTTGTTTCTTGATTTTTTAATTTTTATTATCTTGCTTTCTTAATTTTACAGTTTTTTGTCTCTATAGTTCTTTGTTTTTGTTTCTATGTCTTTTTCTTTTTTCTGTTTGTAATTCTTTTATCCAAACTTAGGCATGTTAAGTGTTAATTTTAATATATTATAATATAACGTCTTTTCGGTTTAGTTCGTAATTAGGCTTCATATAACTCTGTGTGGGCCTTAATATTTGAGGGACAATACGTTACTTCAAGGCCGGCGGAATGTTAAACTAATTTTTATGTTTGAATTTTCTCTTTCATCTTTTTTTCATGTTGTAGTTGTCCTTCCGTGCGACTTTTAATTATTTCATTTCGTTCATTTGAAGTAACATATGTTCATTTTATTATTTCCAAACTTTTCATTGTTTATTACATTCATCAATTTGTTCAACTATTTGGGTTGATGTTATAAAGATGTAGACTAGTATGTGGTTAGTTATAAAAAATATCATAAAAACCTTAAAATTTTGTTAATTTATTAAAATCATAAAACAAGATTTTATTTGTGTCTTTATAATAAAATTTATATGAGCCAATTATTTTTCTTAAAGTTTTTTAAAGACTAGAAGTTTAGAAAATGGAATGTGACCGTAAAAAAAATTTTAAATTAAATGTCTTTAAAAAACTTTTTTGTGATGACATTAAAATAATAGCTCAACAATTTCATTGTTTTGAGTCTGGTTATTACCTTTTTCGAATAAACAACTTGGAATAAAAGAATTATTCCTATTTTCTATTTATTTCGATTATTTTGTTAAAAATAATTTATTATACTGAAAAAAACATGATAATAATAAACATTAAACCGCTTACATGAAAACAGGAGACCAACATAATGTTCATCACGTCAACATATTTATAATAAATTTTCCTCTACCTGTTCATATATTTCGTACAAGAATCAAAACATGTTTTATATAAAACCTCAACCGTCACAGAATATAATGAACTATTTTTTTTAGTTTTTAGCTTCAAAATAAAATACAACAAGGATTTATGTTCTATTTTACCAGAATTAAAATAATAAAATAAAATAATCGAAAACATAAAAGTTTCATTCGTTGTGCTATAGCCAAAAAAAATTTGTTTGTCTGATAGAATTTGCCAGTTTCAGATATCATAAAATATTATTGCTATGTTATCATGGTTACGCTAGACATAGTTAGAAGTAAGGATATACAAAAAGTATTAAAAAACCAATGGTTCATCATATAATGTAGATTGCATTTGATTTCAATAATTTTCAGTTTTTTGAAAACATAGACTTAGAATATTACGTAGAATATTATGTTAACGTAGAATATTATATTTGGCGGCCGATAAAAAAAAATTACAAAAGAATACCAAGATTTTGATAAAATATAATAATTAAATACATATACTTTTAAAAACTGATAAAAGAATTTATTTTAAAATAATTCTTGTTAAATAAAAATGTTATAACATGTTAATCGCCCTTTTGTGACGAATTCAATGTTAAAAAAATAACAAACGTTTTAAATAAACAAAAGTTAGTAAGGCCATCGATAACCAGAAGTTGCATTTGTCGAATATTTGGAAGAGAATTTGAGATTTGGTAATAAATTAATTGCATTTATTGCAGCGGCTGAAAGGGTCAAACTAAGGACATTTTGCTCTTATACGTATTTCGGAGTGGGGTTCGAACCTTTCTCATCAATTGGTTGGTGGCGTAGTTGGATATCATATCTACAAAAAACGAATTCGAATCATGGCACTAATAAGGGAGATTCGAATCTCACTCCGAAACACGTGTAAGAGAAAAATGGAATTATTGCTGAGAAAAATCTAAAATAAACTTTCGCATTGAAAAAATTCAAATGATTTCCTTTCTTTACTTAAGTTTAAATGCTTACAAAAAAATCCCCAATAATTCAAAACTTATTCAGAATTCAAATCTAGTGAATTAAAAATTCTAAACAAGTTTAATGCACATGAACATTATATTTCGTATATAGAGAGATATATACATTCATATAAAATCTAGAATAATTAAGTGGAGTTAAAGTTTGGATGCGTTTATTGGTCTGTGTGCTTAGTATTGCTAACTAAAACCAGCGAAGCCAATTTACATAGTGAGCACAGATTATTTTCAATTGTTTTATTATTTTCATATTTTTTTATCTGCTGATAAATGGAATATTCTAGATTAATATAATATTCTACGTAATATTCTACGTCTATGTTTTCAAAAAACTGAAACTGTTTTAAATTTAACGTAATCTATTTTATTTGATGATACATTGGTTTTTTAATACTTTTCGCATACAGCTCAAAACACTAATAGACTCTCCCAGAATTGCTTCCACACCGATCTTATAGATATGTTACACAAAATTTGGTTTCGCATATAACATAACCTAAGGTTATATGCATAGCATATAACCTAAGTGACTGAACCGAACAATAAAAAAAGGTTCACATATAGTGGTTACGAAAACTACCTTTTTTGTGGCGTTCATGCTCCATGTACCAAAACTATTAGAAATAAAAATTTTGGTATCGTATCACGAACTCAGAATTCAGTTTGCCTGTCCCGTCCTACAAACAAGGTAGGACGGGACAGGTAATGATTCCATTCCAGGACTGATAATGATTCCACGCAGAGGCAAAACGATCACATATATAACAATAGCTTCATTTAACAAACTATCAGTTCAACCTCAAGGCAGACCTGCAATGCAACTTAACATTGATGATTTGACACAAAGTATCTGAAAACGTCGACCCGGTCACTTTTTGACAACCGGAGCTACATTAAGTCTAATGATAATATATATATATAATATCTAAATACGATATTGCACTGCAAGAAGCTGCTGCAAAAATAGCTTAGCAAACTCTTGAGAGTTTAAACCACGTTGTCTAACCAATATTGTTAAAGTTTTGTCATGGTTAAAATAAAAAGTACGTAGGCTATTTAACAGAGCTAAACAGTTCAAAAAGATCAGATTCTGTGAACGCATGACTCAACACGGCACTGGCACTAGCATCAGACTGACATAAAAATCTTATATGGAATGCAGAATGGAACATTTATGCAGGACTAGGAAGAGAGATAACAGCTCTTTTTCGAGGAATGACCATTCTAGATGTAAATAATCTATGTAAAAATAGGTGACACATGAGCAATAGGTGGAAAATAGTATCTGGTCTAGAACACGAAAAATTTCGCTCTCTATTTACCAAGATTCAAAAGCTTCATTCAAAGGAGACAAAAGTTGTGGCTGCCGCGTTAGATTTGTGATACAATTTTTCAATCACTGCAGTAAGGATGTGTAAACCACTGAGAAAAAGAATATCATAAAAAATGAAGTGCGTAATCTTTACACGCTGTTGAAGTAAAACTTTTTGGCTACTGTGGCAGGTATTACTAAAAATACTAAATATAAAATAAATATGTCATATTAAAATTTAGAGTAGCATTTCTTGATACTATAATTTACCACAATGTGTAATAAAAAGCCATATTTACATGTTTTACAGTTTTAAAAAAATTACAAATTAAATTTCACGATGAATCCATGTCCACTTAATTCAACAACAAGATTTGATACAACAATTGATGCAGTTTTTCAAGAAATCTAGCAAATTTGCAAAGTAAAGTCTATGTTTCTCACTTTGGTTATAATAAACCTCTAATTCCATATTTCAATTATGATAATATTTGAATTGATTTTGTAATACATTTATTTATTTATTTCTATTTAAATACTAAATTACAATAAAAAGTTTAAATTTAGTTTATAAAAAGATAATGTTAAATATTGCTTTTTATTGTGGCCCTCTTGAAATTAACACCAATAGAATAAAATTTAAATCACAAAAATCGAACGAGCTGTTTTTGAAAAATCGGTCAACATACATAAAAAAGCCATAACGAAACACAGAACCTCTCCGTTTTTTAAGTTGGTTAAGAAACTAAAACAATTCAAATTATAAATTTAAAAAATAACGGAACTCAATAATTAAGTTTCTAAAACGACACATCCAACTCCTTATATAATATTTAATACTAGACTGAATAAAAAAATATATGTAATAACATTAACAAATGAATGACAATTGACAGACACATAATGCACATAATCGAATTGTATCGTATACTTGCCGAACATAATATTGGTTTGCCCTTTTATTTCATTGTTGTTTGAATTTTTTCTTTATTTTATTTATTTATTTTTGTCTTTTTGAAAATGTTACTTCCGTTCAAAAAAGAATTGAGTTGCTTGTTATATCGCGTCAAAAGAAGTTTTATTTAAAATATATGTAAAACTAATATGAGGTTTTCTACATGACAAGCAATATGATTTCTAATCTGGATTTTGATGATAAAAATATTCTGGTTCTGGATAGCATATATTAGGATTTTACAATTACACTATTAGAATGATAATCCCAACATTAACTCATGTTGCGGATTATAAACGACCAGCACACTGATAATAAACATTTCGAGAAGAAATTACTATTCTTTAAACTAAATCAAACCCGTAACAGAAAACCAAAAAAAAATCCAAGGTTCAGCTCCTCTTCATTCTCTATCACCTAGACTAGAACAGAGCTACTCTGTCGAGCGAAAATAATTTCGATTTTAAATTAATTTATTATAATTTGCTCCCTGTTAAATTTTTCCGTCTTCTCATCAACTTTATCCAATTTTTTCAGTGTTTTTTTAATTGAAAATAATTATTTTTTCATTGAAACAAATATATTTTCTCTTTTTTACATGCTAAAAACAAAACCTTTTTCTCTTTCCTTGCAGAGACATATCAAAAATATAATAAAAAAAACAGGAATAAACCCAACCCAGAGGTTAATAGCCTAGCCGCATACTCTTGTATTGAGTTAGTCGAGCACTACTAAAAAAGAAGAGACAACTTCGGACAACAACAGTTGTGTTGTATTGTGGGTAAGTAATTAAAGAAAAAATCCTACCTGATTAAACAAAAACCTACTTTATAGGATAAACTGTGATGTAGGGATAGTCACTGACAAAATTATAGTTATAGTCACTGAACCAATTGTTTAATCTATTAAAAATTTTACATTTGAAAATCTAATCATTTCATGACATAAGCCAATAACTAAAACAACAATAACAATAACGAAATTAATATAATCCGTCTAAATCCTTAAACTCAAAATTATCTCTAAACGCTTAAAATATTTGAAGTGTGCTTCATTTTAGAAAATAATTCTAAAATGCGTATTTGAAGAAATAATTTCCATTTTTTTTTGTTATTTTGTTTGTATGTTAAATTTACAAATGGATTTATTTATTCTAAAATAAAAGAAATATAAACGATAAAATTTATAAAATGGAAAATATGAAAATTTAATCAAACAAAAAAAAAATGAAACTTTTCTATTACCTTTGTAAATATAATAACAAGAGATTTCTTTTTAAAATTTATTCCGGAATTTTATTTAGGAGAAGAAAAAAAAATTAGGTTTTTAACTACTAGAGGAGGGTTGTGGGTATTTAAATATCTGATTTAAGCATATTTGTTTAATGAGATTCTTTTTTCGAATTAGCGTTTTTGCAACATGCAGTGCACAGTTTTAAGCTCTAGAGTTTGAGTACTAAGAAGTTATCAAACAACCGTTGTAAAATTTATTAAAAAAAACAACATTTGAATATTTGAACGTTGAACGAAATCAGATAAATATTTAATTAAATAAAAAGGTAAGTCTAGATGATGATGATGTGGTGAATTTTTTTACTCTCGACGATTCTTTCATCATTTTAATTGTTTGTGAATGACAATTGAGGCATTACATTTATTATTTTTGATTATTTTCATTAGTCGACGTTATACTGCGTACGTTTCAGAAAATTTAAGATTATAATCTAAATTGAATAATTTTATGTGTTATTTGTGTGATTAATTTCTTAAAATTTTCTTCCTGAGTTGATTGTTGAAAGATAATATCATAAAACAAACTTTTTCTATATAACTCATCTTGTGTTCATCATTTAATAATTAATTCGAATACGAGTATTTTGAATGAGATCAAACGTTTCGTTATGCATAATGGGGAAAATATTTTTTTAATTAATTTAATTTCCTTTCCTTTTTGATGGTTTTGTTGATCCATAAATTTTCTTTTACAACAAGGAATAATAAGGATTTTTGTTTCCATTCCAGATGACAAATATTTGATATAGGGATAAAATCATCTATTTCAAGGGGGAAGTATAATATATCTATTAAGAATTGGAATTATTTTTTAAGAAATTTGTCTATCACTTGAATTTATCAATATTATATTAATGTCACGTATCTTAATAATTACAATTTCTTCAGGATTATGCAACTTTGTTTATAAATCAATATTCAATTTATTTTATAAATAAATTATTATTTTTCGAAGTCTTAATATTTGTTAATGATTTAATTATTGAAATTATATATAAAAACAGTTGATTTTGTGTTCAAATATGATGAAGGTAATTCCCAAAAATAAATAATTAATCAAAATTAGGATTTGCTATCGGATAAAATTTTGCTTCTACAAATGAATATTTGAAGAATTTTTTCACATATACCTGGATGTCACAAATGGCAGGATCTCGGCAAAAGTTTCCAGTACAATATACGAGGTATGTATTTAGGTAACTATTTTTGTATTATATGTGTCAACTGAATCCTCTTCGTATAATCTCCATAACTAAACTTGTTGTGGAGATGATAGAAAAAAATAACGTTTTAAACAACTACACCAAATTCTATAAGTATGTGTTTGATTATTATGCGTATCATTTTACATATAAATTGCTTATAAAAAAGCTTTTTGGATGTTTGTTTTGGTTTAAATCTCAAAAACAAAAATAAAATAAACAGAAAATAAATCATCAGCTTGTGTAGTAGATCATATCGTGTATTCATAATTTATTCATCACATAAATAAATTTGGTCCGTTGCAAAACTCTATACATCCTCTTCAATAATAAAACATCAACAGAGTATTAAATTTACTCGGCATCCTTCTATTACTTAATATATATACACTTGTTCTATTATTCCATTTAAGGTTTTTTAAATTCGTTAAATCAATTCCACTGTTACAGAAAAAAAAGTACGAGTACATGAGAATATATAAAATAAACGATAATCATAAAATTATACAGACGTTTTCTGATATTCGGGAGATGAGTTTCGAAAGAAGAAAAATTCATTCTTTCTATTATGTGTACGCTTGGTTGGCAAAATTTAATAAAATATTTACTTTGACTTCTTTTTTCATATATATAGAAATTTATAAACTCGTGGGTGTAATAAAGAATATGTTTGCCTTTTTGAGAGGGTTTGTTCGTTTAATTTAATATTTCTGTTTTGTTCCATTTAATAAAACATCAGTATATAAATCAAAAAGCAATAATAAAATATATAATATTTTTCATCTTGTTTATCGTAAGAAAAACCAAATGTTTTTCGACCAGAAAAAAACTAAAGATTTCGATTGATAAATTTTATTTCCAATAAAAATAATAAACTTTTTACTAATGTACGGAATACATTATATTTTTTTCCACACTAGCTTAAATGCATCATTTTTGAATTGCACAAAAAACAATATATTTATCCCAGCTTGAGACTTTCTTAGGGTGTGGGAGGTCCCACGATTTGTGACGATGGGATAATAGCACTTATTCTTTTTATGTCAGAGCCTTCTTATCGGCCCTTCGTCGCAAACTTTGTTGTTCCATAGATGTCTTGTAAGTTTCGATGTCTTTTTAAAATTATAAAAGCAAGCATTAAAAGCAAAAAGCATTATAAAAAAAAATTGAAAAAATTCACTTTGACGCGTGGGGTGTCATATGAAAGTTGAATTTTTTCCTAGTCAAAAACAAATTTTTTGGTATTTTTCGAAAGTAGAGTTTTCCACTTATTTTCAAAAATGTGAAAATTTTTTCATGTCCTTGCCCCTTAAATTCGAACATTACAAAAGAAAAAAAATTGAAAAAATTCATGATTGGATGAAAACTATAGCGCCCGGTTCACCATTTAAAATGTTATTTGCAGGGAGCTGAGGATGGAAATTTTGAAAAAAATATTTTTAACCTTGACGAGTGGGATTTTTTTTTCTAGTACTGAACAATTTTTTGGGTAGTTTTTTTTCTTATTTTCCAAAATATGAAAAATTTTTCCAGTTCGCCCACCTTAAACTTCGAACATTACAAAAGAAAAAATGTTAAAAAAATTCACGGTTATAGAAAATGTTGTAAAGATTGAATGAAAACCATAGCGGTCAGCTAATCATTTAAAATGCAGGGGTTATTTGCAGGGGTTTAAGAGTGGAAAATGTGAAAGAAATTTATTTAAACCTTGACGAGTTTTCTCATATGAAAGATGAATTTTTTTTGTAATTTGCAAACGCCCCGTTTTTGATTTAGTTCTAAACGAGAGAGTTATATTCACACTTGCCTGACTTTTTTTCGTGAGAAACTCTATATTGGTTCACATTCGTTTTCTCATCGCTAGACGAAACAACTGTCCAAATTTTAGTGACTGACAGATTATTTAAGAAAATTTGAACATTTGTTTCGTTAAGGAGCACACAAAAAGCAAATGTGTATATTAGGGTCCTTAGGTTACTCTAGAATTTTTTTTGTTCATTGTACAGTTTGGTCCTTAACGAATAATTTGTAATTTTTTGTACGGCACTCACCCATTTCGTGTCAATACCCATAAAAATATTATTTGTAAAATTTGAAATCAATCGTTCAATTTTAAGCCGTGCCCCTAGACACTTGAAGTTTTAGTGGCAATTTAAGTGGCCGGAGGCACGCCTTAGAATTGAACGATTGATTTCAAATTTTGCAAATAATATCTTTATGGGTATTGACACGAAATGGGAGAGTGCCGTACAAAAAATTACAAATTATTCGTTAAGGACCACCCTAGTGTATATTGATCATTCAGACGCCGCTAGTTTATTTGAAAAATTAAACGCAATCCGTTGAATGTCGAATACAAATAAAACCTGAAAGTACTATTAAATAAATTTCTCAATTTTAACATCTTCTCCACCAGAACAGTAATCGTAAGGGCATTCGAAGTTATTTAGTCATTTGAAACATTAGGAACAATTCGGCACACTCTAGTTAGGTCTATTTTCTTCACTAAGAACCAAATCAACGATGGAGTCAAAATAATTTATTTATTTACAATTCTAAAGTTTAGCGTGGACAGCTTGTTCAAGTGAACATGCAAACATCTGTTTACAGAATATATTACAGAATACAACATGTAATGGCATCGAAGACGACTATCTAAGAAAACAAATTAAATTAAGGTAAGCATCAGAATAAATTTATCGAACTTACATAATTTTCTCCTTAAAAGACAATTTTTGCAAAGGCCTAATTACTTGTCAAATTCAGCGTAGTCGGTTGAATATGGATCATAAAGAAGTTTTACTGGCGCTACGTGATGTACACATGATATAAATGTAATTTTTTTTTACTAAATATTAACATCAAATTTGCATTGATCGGGAACCACCTGAACTTATATAAAATATGGGAAGTCGAATAGCTGTATAGTATCACTTTTATCTCGGCTTGAAACCTTCTGAGGGTGTAGAACGTCCCCACGATTTGTGACAAAGGGAATATTGAATCTATATTTTAGCTTGTCAATGAATGATAAATGATTTGTATTTCCCCTTCGTTGTAAGCTTCCTAATTCCAGAAAAAAGTTAACGTTGTTAATTTCAATGTTTTATTCCTTTTAAGATCGATGCTTGGAAAGAAACAAGTAAAGTTTGGGACTCGATTTTTAACTATAACTTAATTTTTTTTTATTTTACAATGTATCGTGGTTTTATTTTGTGGTATTTAAAATCAATTAAAATTTTAATAAAGAATTCCAATGAGATGGTAAAATAAATTCAAATTACACAGTAAGAATTCAATTATATTGTGCTGAATTATCATGGAATCTCGTAGCTAGTTTATTAAGACTTCTAGTGGCTAGTATAATAAAAATTTAGACAAATTATCGAACTATCAGACTAATAAAGTGAAAGAATCTAAAGTCTTGTGTGTTCAATAGCTTAGAAATTCAGAATATTTGCTGGTTTAGGATCCACCAGGACGATTTGATATGGGAGCAGTCATCAGGGTAGATTGGAGTTTGAAGGTTTGCTGAGTTGTTTTGTTTTATTTAGTGTTTGATAGTTTTATGCTTGTTTAGTTATTACCTCGTTTTTTGTTTGTTTTGTTGTTGCTAGCCAAAAGATTATCCTTAAAATGTAACTAGGTAAAGTGTTGTACTGTCAACTGTGCAATCCGTGGTCTCACGACCCTGTATATTTTGAGATCAATACCAGAGTAAAAATATCATTGGAAGGATCTGAAAGGTTAGTAGGGCTGACATCTTCTGTATAGCTAGTATCAGTCACTTCAAGGACTACCTGGTTTTCAAAAAAAAAAAACTAACGACGAATTCACAACTAAGCGAAGTCGAGAGCGATATTCGGATACACAACAAAATGTAATCTATGTTACCATCTGGGAAACTAGGTTTCACTGCTAATTGATTAAGCTATTTTAATTTCGGATTTCAAATTTGTGTGAATCTTTCAGTGACCATCGGCGTATATAAGTAATTTAGAGTAATCCGTTGTATGTGAAATACGAGTCGCATTTCTTAGTTTTTTTCTCAATTTGAATATTTTTTTCCTCAACAAACTATCTTTGATGGATCCGAAATTATCTAGACGTTTGACACAATTCGTTGAATGTGCAAAATAATTCGGATTGACCAATTTTCACAGTTGTTAAAGAATTCAAGATAGATCCTGAATCATCTAAGACCTAAGTACTTGTTAAAATGGAAATTTGTGTTTTCCTAGAATTGTCTAGTTATTTGTAAAACTTCGCGCAATATGAGGGACACGATTTACCAATTTATTATAGTTTGACTATATGTACTTAGCACATTTACACCTAGATCAAATTAATGTTAATACCAAGACTAATACCAAAATTTAAATTTTGTTCCGGTATTAAATATGCTATTTAGTACTCGACCCCCTCCAAGTTTACAGGAACACAAAAAACTTGAATTTTTTTTTCTCAAAATTAAACATATTAGAGGCAAACGATTTCATCAAAACAATTTTTGACGTTGCACACTTCTGGTTAAAATTTTATTTTTCATGTTTTTATCACACAGCACTAATGACTGTCAGCACAATACATCACTCGTTCATCAATCGATCTTGTTGATATTTATATGCAAAGTTTAACTTTGTACTTGAAGGAACTAAATAACGTTAGCGTGATATCATACAAATTGTTGAACTTTTTTAGAGCAATCTGTTGATTTGAAACTTCAAAAGCTTCAAATAATAATTAATGATTTTAATAAACTTGTTATTATGTTCTTGACAACAATCAAAACTTATTTGTCAGCTCACATCCGGTTTGTCACTGCTGGATTATTTCTTCCAGTCAAAAAATGAGTTCTATTTATTTTATTCAGGAACAAAATAACTCTGAATATTTTAATTGACTATTTCATCTAATGAATGCAGTGTAATAGTTTCAACAGATTTTAAAATATTTCAGAAGATCCCTTCTTTTATTCTCGAGCAATCATTTTAAAAATATTCCTAAATTCCTTTTAAACATCCAAAACGATCTTTCCACAAAATTTCGAAGTTGTGTTTAGAATTGTTTCGAACCTTTCATTTAATGCCTGGACTGAACTATGGCTTACTGGCCTGAACTATGATAGTGTTAGAAGATGAGGCAAAACTTACAAGATTTTTATCCGGACAATGTTGCGGATATCAAGTTTTATAATCAAACGATTTCATGAATTTTATGCCGAATCTATACTGTGGAAATAATCGAAGATTTTATAGAACGGAATAATTAACGCACACCCGTAACAAATTAAATTATTTCCAATTACATAGATTTTTAACAATTAATAATTTCAAACATGCAATAATTTCAAACGTATTATAATTTTTTTAACTAAAAATGTGAAAAAGAAGTTTTTCTATTTTGCGTCTAAAATAAAGTCATTTCGATACCCAAATGCGTATCGAAATGGCCTTCATTAAGATACGCAAAGTTTTGTTTTTCAAGGTTGGTCACATTGGTTATACAAACGTCAGTGAAAGTTAAAACGAATAATTATATAAATAAAATTATTCTTATTAATTAATCTTATTATTAAAAAATAATCTAAATTAGTGTTAAATATTTTAATTAATTAAAATAATTAGTAATAATAACAAAATATCAAATTGACTATATTTTAATGAAATACACATTTTATGAAAGCTAGTTTTGCAACAAAAAAATATATAGAAATATGATGAAACGCAGAGCTTACTATTTTGAATTGAAATTTTTAGAAATTTTCTTTAAAACATTAAAACATAAAATATATTTTTTAAAATTTCAAGACAAAAAATGCAAAATAGAAAAAATAGTATAAAAAACTCGTTTCATAAGACGTTTTATCGCACTTATCCTTTAGAAAACTCCCCGCTGCGCGGGTCGTTTTCTAAACAGATTGCGTGCGATAAAATCGTCGATTATGAAACTAGTTTCTTAATATACTATTATAGCAACCTCGTTGAAATCAAATATCAAACATGTACCTGAATAATTAACACAATCATAGCTATTTTTGTTCAAGGTAATATCACGTGGGTTTTGCCCCTCCTAATTTTGAATGAAATTATGGAAAATAATGATAGGAAAACCAATATTTTATAATTTCTAGGACTGCATGTCAAAAAAGTAATTAATTTTCTTGTTAATAACGAAATGATAATGATTTGAACGAAACGGAAAAGACAGTAGAAATAACTTTAAAAAACTGCAATATCGATCAATCCTTAAAAAAATTTCTTATGATTTTTATGCATTCATGAATAAAAACAACAATAATTTTAATGGTATTTAATATAAATAGAAAAAAACAACAAAGCATTTTTTTGCTGGAATTGAACTCTCGACCTATAGACCTCAGTCTACCTCGGTATCCATATTGCAATTTGAAACGGCACACGTGAGTTGCAGAAATCAAAATACATATGTTTACATAAAATTGTATAATATTTTTTGAGAAAATTGTTTAATCCAAGTAGTTTTGCTTTTCATATTTATTTTTACCTAAATTTCTATAGCAACCATTTTTTTTTAAATTTCTAATTTATTTAAAACACTTGCTTTTTCGTTGTATTTGATCTATCGTATTGTCAAGTACACATATGTTTAGTAAAATATACTTTGAGAAAAGTTAAATTCACATAATTTTTTATTTGTTTCTAAATGTCGTTATCAACCAATTTGATTAATTTTAATTGTATATTAAATTACTAGCCAATCAAAAAGGTTTAGATTAAACGATTTTCCAAAATAAAGTTTCACAAAACACATATCTGTATATATATGTATTAGTGTGCTTTTTTATTTTTTTTTCGGTCCCATTGGCTAATGTTTTAGCAGTGGACCTAAAAAATTTTCACCCAAAATTTCAGCTTCCAAGATCAAGCCTGTGAATGGCGCAGCCCGAGCTTGTTTACTATTTAGCTAACATGGGAAAAACGACGTTTTTACTCAAAGATGAATAGCTGGTAGACATTTTTTTTTTAATTTTCTGATAGCAGCATTTCATAGAATTTATATTTTTTTTTAGTCTATATGAGCAATTTCACAAAGATTCAACAACGTTTTGACTTGCCCCTTTTTAATTTTGATTATTTTTTGTTTATAGATAGTCTTTCATAAATAAAAAAAAAAAGTTCTCTTAGATTTTTTTTTCGACCAGGGGTCTTCACAGGGTGCTCCTCAATTTTTTGTTATTTTGTGATGTGAGAGCATTTTGACGAGCGATTGTAGTAAAACTACTGAATCGATTTGCATAAATGATATGTCGTTGAATAGGTATTAGAACAAAGTTTTTAAAAATGTACACTGTACAATAGATTTAGTTATTTATAAGGCTTTTTTGTTTGCAGTTGAGACTGTCAAATTATTTTTTATAAGAGTGATAAGTGATTACTAAAAGTGATAAATAAACATTTCATTTTTTATTCCATGTAATACAAAGAAAATAATTGCAGAAGTGTTTTCCTATTCAAAAGAAACTTCTGTTTGTAAAATAAGAAAAACATTTTTTACAATTGTATTTATTTTATTTATTGTGCTACATATATAATTTTTATAATATTTTAAAAAAATCATCTAATAATAAAATATTTGATATTTAACATAAAAAAAAATCTCTTAGTTTATAACGCCATTTTTGTAATTTTCCTTCAGAACAAAAAAAACTGATTCCCGAAAGTCATATGCACAGCGAATTTTATCTTTAAAACAAAAACTAACCCATGTCCTAAACTTTTACAAGTTGTAAGATATAAAATAAGCTTCAATTTAGTTAAAAAAAAAAGGTGTAGCGCCATCTTTTCTTCAATTACACCGTTTTTTTCTTATGTTACACCGTTGAAAATTATTTCAAAAAATTAGCAGTGTACATTTTTAAAAACTTTGTTCTAATACCTATTCAACGACATATCATTTATGAAAATCAAGCCAGTAGTTTTTCTACAATCGCTCGTCAAAATGCACTCACATCACAAAATAACAAAAAATTGAGGGGCACCCTGTAAAGACCCCTGGTCGAAAAAAAAATTCTAAGAGAACTTTTTTTTTATTTATGAAAGACTATATATAAACAAATATAATCAAAATTAAAAGGGGTCAAGTCAAAATTTCCCAAAAATTTGCTGTACTTGCGTGAAATTGCTGACTAAATTAAAATTATAAATTTGCATAAATTTTGAAATAAAAATATGTAGAACAAGCAATAACAATTATAGAAAATCACAAAATATTTGTGATTTTCTTCAAATTATTGTACAACTATGACAACAAATGATAACAACTATTTTAATTGGATTATGAAATTTGGAATTTAAGGGTTGTTTTGATAAAAATTTCTATTTTTGATAGAATTTAAATAAATACAAATGTTTTTTACTTTCTTGGACGTAGCTGACAACAATATATGGTTAAAAAGTGACACTTCAAGGCCGTAAATCACAGTAATAAAGTAACACTTTAATATATAGGCTAATAAAAATATATTTTTTATTCGCCTACATATTAAAGTGGTACTTTATTACTGTGATTTGCGGCCGTAAAGTTTCACTTTTAAACCATATATTTTGTTATCATAGTTACGTCCAAAAAAGTAAAAAACGTTTGTCTTTATTTAAATTCTATAAACAATAGAAATTTTTATCAAAGCAACCAATAAATTCAAAATTTCATAATCCAATTAAAATTATTGTTATTATTTGTTGTCATAGTTATACAATAATTTGGAATAAATAACAAATATTTTGCCAAAGCTTACTTGTTCAACATATTTTTATTTCAAAGTTTATGCAAATTTATAATTTTGATTTAGAATAAACAATTTTTTTTAAAATATTTTACTTGCGGCGAATAAAAAATAGTATATGACGCACGGACGTAAGCTATTTTGGACTTAATGTGGATGCAAATCTAGGCTAGCGCCTCGATTTGCAAACTCCACATACGTCCAAAATCTTTAGCTTTACGTCCTTGCATCATAGTGTACTATTGGCAATCCGTATTGATTTTCGTTTTTTTGAATGAACAAAAAACAAAAGCATGCTAACTTGAATTCAATTTCCACTCAGCATATGATTAAAAACAATAACATAAAATCGGAAGATGGAGAAAATCTTGAATTGTGGTAAATTAATTTAAATTTAATAAATTATTAATTGACAATCAACTTGGGACAATCAAGAAATATATATTAATTAAATGTATAATTCATAATCAAAATTGAATAAATTTTCCCACCTTCTTACATAATTACTTATTTCTTTGTAATAGATGCAACAACATTACTGATGTGAAATAAATCTCGTATATATCTTGTTGTTGAATATTAAACGTGTTGTTCCAGTTACGGTTCTATTGTTTTTGATTATATTGCAGCAACATTTGGATTTATTTAATTATATTATTTATTTATTTATTTATTTATTTATTTATTTATTTATTTATACAGTGTAGTTTCACATAAGGAATTCCTTTTTAAACCTAAGTTTATCGTGAACTAAGTTTAATATTAAAATATTAATTATTTATTGATTAATTAATAAAAAAAAAAAGAATTAAATAATTGTGAAAATAAAGAATTATTGAAAATGTTACAAAATCAATCTGGTGACATTAATGAACTGCTTTCTTTAATAAATAGCAATTTGAGTTCAAAAAGCCTAAAACTTATTGATTATCACTTCTGTGCAATGACCAAACCCGTAACATGAGGAGAAATGAAGCAAGCATTTCCTCTTGAAGTCAGAAGTTGATTCAAGAATTCTAATGCCTGCTTCAAGATTATTCCACAATCTAATACTCTCAACAAAGAACGATGATCTAAATTGTGAAGAAAGGCAACTGTTTGGAAGTTTCAGTAACTTATTTCGTTGAAATCTTGGAAAAATGAGAAGTTCATAAAGATAGTCTGGACATTTATATTTTATTAAATTATGCAAAAATAGACAAGTACGATATTTAAGATAATTTTCAAGAGAACAATTTAAAATTTGAAAAGAAAAGGTAGAAATTGAACTAAATCTGTTTCGATTAAATATATATCTTGCGCAGTTATTAAATGTTACATTTAGTAAATCCCAACTTTTTCTTGAACAATTATGGAAAATATTTGAGCAATATAGTAATTTGGGTATTATTAAAGCTCTAACAAGTTTCAAACGTAAATTGACAGGTGTGAAACTAACTCATTGATAAAGCATCCCTAAGCAACTGTTAACTTCACCACAAATTTTAATAACATGATCATCAAAAGTGAGATCATAATTAAGAATTAAACCTAATGATTTTGTTTTTTCAACATAATTAATGACATTACCATCAAATAAAATGAGAGGAGGATTATTAATTTTCTTTCTGCTAATAATCATAGCATGTGATTTTAATGGGTTAACATAAACATCATTCAAATTTGTCCAATCAGAAATAGAAGAAAGAGAAGCATTCATTTTATCAACACATAAATTAAATTGATCAAACGGAAAAGAACAATAAATCTGAGAGTCATCCGCATAAAGATAGGTATTGATGTCAACATAATCAGGAAGGTCATTAATAAAAATAGTGAATAATAAAGCAGATAAAATGCCACCTTGAGGAGTACCAGAGCTAATCTCAACTTGATGTGATAAAATATTATTAATAGAAACTTGTTGTTTGCGATTAGATAAAAACGATTTAATAAAGTTACAAGATCTGATTGAGAATTTGAATTTATTTCTTAGTTTCAACAAAAGAGACATATGATCAACAAGATCAAAAGCTTTTTTGAAGTCAAGGAAACAAATTATTGACACTTTATTCTCTTCAAAGGCAAGGCAAAGATCATGAATAACTTTAAGCATTGCTGAATTAGTACTGAGTCCATTTCTAAACCCAGATTGAAATTTATAGAGAAGAGAATTATTATCAACAAAACTTTGAATTTGGTTTTTCAATACTTTTTCCAAAACTTTTGATAATGATGGTAAAATGCTAATTGGCCTGAAGTCTTCTAGATTAGTTGGATTTGATTTTTTTGGGATAGGTTTTATAATACTACATTTCCAATGCTCAGGGAAATAAGACTGTGTAATACAGTTATTGACAATATAAGTGATAAATGGGATGATGAAACAACCAAGCATTTTTATGAAAAATATTGGAATCTCATCAACACCACAAGCATTAGTAGAACTAAGATAAAAATCGACATCGATATCAGTGATAGTAGAGAATTCAAAACAACCAGCTTCATCACAATCATTATCAAAAGTTACCAGATATGCAGTTTTTTTAGAAAATGAATTTGAAAAATAGTTATTGAATTCTTCAGCCGAAAAACTGGTAATAACATTATTAGAATCTTTAGTAACACCATTATTTTTCAAATTATTCCATAATGTCTTAGAAGGAAGGTCTGGATCAATTTTAGAATTAAACCGAAGTGTTAGTTACGAAGTTTTTTAAACATTATGAGATGATTGTTTTTAAGGTGAATGTTCACTTCAGATTTAAACGATGAATAGTAAAAATTTTTACGATTAATCAAATTTAATAGTGAATCGTTCATCCAAGGTGCAGCAGTGTTTTTCTTGATTTTAATTTTCCTCAAAGGAGCAAAAATATTCATTAATTTTTTTAATTCATCGGTCAAAACTTGAACTTGGTCATCAATATTAGAAAGACAATAAATTTTATCAAAATCACACTTTGAAGCACAAAATAATAAATTATCTAAATTAATATTTTTGAAATTACGATAAAATTTAAAACTATTATTAACAAAAGAAGACATGTTGATTGAATAAGAACCAAATAATAAATCATGTGTCGTAAAGCTACCAATAGAAAGTTGGAAAAAACTTTTAACTAAGCTACGATTTTTGACAATTGACAGGTCAATTAAACTTGGATTACATCCGTCAACAAAATTAGTTGGTTCTTCAGAACAGATATTTAAGGAAATTGATGACAAAAAATTTATAAAACTAGTTGTTTTTTTTTAATTTAGAAAGAAGATTAATATTAAAATCTCCAACAATAATTAAATGAGGATATCTAATTGATAAATCAGAAAAAACACGCTTCAAATTATCAGAAATTTTATTATTGGGAGGATTGTAAACGACTTCAAAACACAATTTCTCATTATTATTATTAATGATTTCAATGAATAAATATTCAACAATACTATTTGATCTGCTTTTGCATACAATTTTACCCTTAATACTATTAAGTAAATAAATAGCAACACCCCCACCACGTTTTCCAACACGATCATGTCTGAATAAATTAAGTCCATTAATTGCAATTAAACGATCATTAATACTCTCATTAAACCAAGATTCAGAAATAGCAAGTGCATGTAAGTTTAAATTATTGATAACAGAACGAATTTCATTTAGATTTGGTTTAAGACTTCCAGGATTAATATGAATAAAATTGAAATTATTATTGTTTTTAAAAGCTGATTTTAAAATAATATTATTAATGTTAAGAGTATTTGTGGAAAGTTTAAATGAATTAATCTGGGAAATTAAATTTTGATAGCCTCAATAAGAGAGGCAAACATTTAGATATCATGAAAAAGGCATAATCAAAGGCACAGAAATAAAAATCAAGTGATGAAATAAACAACAAAATTAAAAAAGGAAACAAAAGAAAGCATTTCATAATAACACTCACCAAATTGAAGATAAAAAAAGTCGGACAAGTGCGAATAAAATTCGCTCGCCAAGGGTTCCGTGAATGTAAAAGAACACAATATCAAAAATAAATGACATAAAGTTATGTTGTAAAGTCTTTACATCGCCAGACTATGGACGCATAACAGAATAAATGTTTAATCGTAAACGTCTATAGTAAATGTCAATCACATCTACATTGATCAAAAATGTTACTTGAGGTTAAATCTTATCCATAGCTGTTTATGTTAGCTAAAGAAAGATTTAACCAGTATTTTAACGGTCTAAATTGGGAATATTTGTTCTATAAATCAGCGTCGAAATATAGGGTGGTATACATACACTTAAAATAACTTTTTTTTCATCAATAACTAAAAAACTGTGCATCGCAGAATTCTAAAAAATGTTGCAATGTTTCTTAAATTAAGTGTTCTTTCAAATGAAACCCCATTCGTTTGGTTCCAAAAAAAGTTTTTTTGCACTCCCCACACCCATCCCCTAAACACACAGAAATATAATTATTTGAGAGTTCACTATAATTTTCGTTCAAAATATAGCAAACTTCCTGTCTCCATGAATTTTTTTCAATTTTTTCTGTCAATCAGTGTCGAAACGTAGGGGGGGGGAACGGTCAGGAACTTGCACATTTTTTAGAATAACTCAAAAACGGTGTACCGGAAAATTCTAAAAAAAATTGCAATATTTTGGAAATTTGCTGTTCTTTCAAATGATACCCCACTCGTTTGGGTCAAAAAAAAGTTTTTTTTACCCCCCTTACACCCGTCCCCTAAACACACAGAAATATAATTATTTGAGAGTTCGCTATAATTTTCGTTCAAAATATAGCCAATTTCCTGTCTCTATGAATTTTTTCAATTTTTTCTGTCAATCAGTGTCGAAACGTGGGGGGGGGGGGGGAACGGTCAGGAACTTGCACATTTTTTAGAATAACTCAAAAACGGTGTACCGGAAAATTCTAAAAAAAATTGCCATGTTTTGGAAATTTTGTGTTCTTTCAAATGACACCCCACTCGCTTGGGTCAAAAAAAGTTTTTTTTTACCCTCTTTACACCCGTCCCCTAAACACACAGAAATATAATTATTTGAGAGTTCGCTATAATTTTCGTTCAAAATATAGCCAATTTCCTGTCTCTATGAATTTTTTCTGTCAATCAGTGTCGAAACGTAGGGGGGGGGAACGGTCTGGAATGTGCACGTTTTTAAGAATAACTCAAAAACTGTGTACCAGAAAATTCTAAAAAAAACTGCAACGTGTTGGAAATTTGGTGTTCTTTCAAATGACACCCCACTCGCTTGGGTCAAAAAAAGTTTTTTTTTACCCTCTTTACACCCGTCCCCTAAACACACAGAAATATAATTATTTGAGAGTTCGCTATAATTTTCGTTCAAAATATAGCAAATTTCCTGTCTCTATGAATTTTTTCAATTTTTTCTGTCAATCGGTGTCGAAACGTAGGGGGGGGAACGGTCTGGAACTTGCACATTTTTTAGAATAACTCAAAAACGGTGTACGGCAAAATTCTAAAAAAAATTGCAACGTGTTGGAAATATGGTGTTCTTTCAAATGACACCCCACTCGCTTGGGTCAAAAAAAGTTTTTTTTTACCCCCTTTACACCCATCCCCTAAATACACAGAAATATAATTGTTTGAGAGTTCGCTATAATTTTCGTTCAAAATATAGCAAATTTCCTGTCTCTATGAATTTTTTCAATTTTTTCTGTCAATCGGTGTCGAAACGTAGGGGGGGGGGAACGGTCTGGAATGTGCACATTTTTTAGAATAACTCAAAAACGGTGTACGGCAAAATTCTAAAAAAAATTGCAACGTGTTGGAAATTTGGTGTTCTTTCAAATGACACCCCACTCGCTTGGGTCAAAAAAAGTTTTTTTTTACCCTCTTTACACCCGTCCCCTAAACACACAGAAATATAATTATTTGAGAGTTCGCTATAATTTTCGTTCAAAATATAGCAAATTTCCTGTCTCTATGAATTTTTTCAATTTTTTCTGTCAATCGGTGTCGAAACGTAGGGGGGGGAACGGTCTGGAACTTGCACATTTTTTAGAATAACTCAAAAACGGTGTACCGCAAAATTCTAAAAAAATGTGCAACGTGTTGGAAATTTGCTGCTCTTTCAAATGATACCCCACTCGCTTGGGTCAAAAAAAGTTTTTTTTTACCCCCTTTACACCCATCCCCTAAATACACAGAAATATAATTATTTGAGAGTTCGCTATAATTTTCGTTCAAAATATAGCAAATTTCCTGTCTCTATGAATTTTTTCAATTTTTTCTGTCAATCGGTGTCGAAACGTAGGGGGGGGGAACGGTCTGGAATGTGCACATTTTTTAGAATAACTCAAAAACTGTGTACCACAAAATTCTAAAAAAAATTGCAAAGTGTCTGAAATTTGGTCCTCTTTCAAATGACACCCCACTCGCTTGGGTCAAAAAAGTTTTTTTTCACCCTTCCCCACCCCAATCCCTTAAAAACACAAAAATATATTTATTTGAGGGTTCGCTATATTTTTCGTTCAGAGTTTATCAAACTTCCTGTCTCTGTGAATTTTTTCAAATTTTTCTGTTAATTAGGCTCGAAATGCAAGGGGGGGGACCAACTTTTTGTGTCACTTTATTGATAATAATTCAAAAACCATGCATTGCAAAATTCTAAAAAAAATAGCAATATTTCTAAAATCAAGTGCTCTTTCAAATGACACCCCACATGACCTGGTTTTAAATGATGTTTTTACCCCTTAACATTCCCACCCCTTTAATAAATATAGTTATGAGTGTCTGCCACTTTTCTATATTTTTCATTAAAAACCTCCTCAATTTTCTATCATTCCAAATATATTTCAAGATTTTCGATGAAGTAGGGTCGGAGTTAATCGGGGCAATAAAACATCCCGAAAACGTCATTTTTCAAAATTATACAAAAAATGGTGAGATGTAAAATTCCAAAATATATTTTTAAAAAATGCTGAAATGAAGCCCTTTCATATGATACCCTACTCGTCTCGCTAAAAAAATGTATGTTTTCAAAGGCTTTACATCGTACCTCCTTAAAACAAACGAACACAACTTTATTTATTTTTTAACCCGCCATCTTGTGTGGATAGGTTAGTTTTATAAGCACCTCAAATTTTAAGTTCATTGGATTAATGGTTCACGAGATAATCGAAATAATGTGAAAAACACGTTGTACTCTCACCAATAGTGTTCCGTATAAAAAACGGAACCCTAAAAAGGTTAGTTTTTCATATATATTTGTTTTTGACAATATCTTCGGAAAAAGAGAGCTCCTAAAAAACTTGGTTTGCGATAATCATAAGATTTAGATCATTAATTGATGAGAAACTAGCTTTTCTGCCATTGTTAAAAGTAACATCAAGACCGATTTGTCCAACTTTGACATTTCTAATTTTTCGTTCCTTTTTAAATTTCATGGCCTCTTTGAAAAGTGCAAATTGATTTTTGGACATCGCAAATTGAATAAAGATCCTATTGAAATTTCCTGGTTCGTTAAAGATATTTTCAACGGTTAGACGGTTTGCAATTTTCATATAGTTGAAGAAGAATTCATCCTTGTTAAATTTAGATTCAAAATTTAACAATAGAGAATCACTTTGATCATTAAACTTGGTCCGGTAAGCTCTGACTCTTGGAGGATTTTCAAAACCAACAGCACTTGAAATCTTAGACACGATAATTTCATTTGAATCATTGACAATTTTGGGGATTCCATTGATGACCAGTTTTGTCCGGTTATTATTGAAATCATTCATTAAACTATCTTTATCTTCAAAGGAATTGCTTTGTTTTCAAGGGTAACAACCTTTTTCTTGAGAGTTTCAATTTCTTGGTTAATTTCTTCCAAGAAAGCTTTCTTCAGATCCGAGAAATGATTAGAAATTGTATTACGCTGATCTTCAGCCCATAAGGCAATTGATTGATCCAATTTCTTTAAAGTCTCACTTTCGAGTAACTTGAATTTTTCATCCAATTGCTTCATTTTTTCATCATCCAAATTAGATTTATTTTCAATCTTGAAATTAGTTAAATTTGCAGTGAGAAAACTATTTCTTGTTATCATCTTTAGTATTAATGTTTAGCAGATGTTTATAATACAATTTGATATAAATTAAAACTATACGATTTAAATAAATAAATTTTTCGGAGCTCAAAAATTTTCTGTCTATTCAATTTTCATTGCCTACTCAAAATCAATGAACACTGGATCACAACTTCATTATCGGGATGCGATTTAGCAAAATTAAAATCTTCATTTCTCAACGAATTTGTAAGACTTCAACAAGCGCTAAATTACGATCTCTGTGAATATGGTGCTGGTATTTCAAACGCGGTCAACTTTTTTAATCAAAACAATTAATAATTTACACTGTTTGCCGTTGGCTCTTGAGTGATGTATGAATGAGTGATGTATGTATGAGTTATGGTTTTATATTTTGTAGTAGAGTATCAGCTATGATGAACGTTTTAACTATTAAATGATAGTTTTGGTGGCAAAAATAATATTAAATAGTTATAAGTTTAATAGTTTTAATACGAGAATATGATGTATATAATTTCATTACAAATGTCATTACTGAGTTTTTGAAATGAATGAGAAAATCTAATTATTACCTAATTTAATTATTATAATATATGTTTGTATGTAAATTTTTTGTTTTTTATACTTCGCTAGAGTTGTAACCTAATTTTTGGTTTATATTTAGCGTTGACATTTTTTGGTAGTTTATCTAGTCGGCTAGCCCTGATGAGAATGATAAACTTTTTTAATTTTCTCATTGGTTCGAAACCTAGATCGGTCGAAAATTGTATGGATTGCAAAAAGTTTTATAATTTGCACCATAATTTTTTAGATTCAGTTCTTATAGACCGGGAGGCAGCGTTGCATTTTGGTTAGTGATTTGATGCCGATTGAATTTAATTTTTATAGATAGATTAATTATTTGTGATGTAGAAAATAAGAGTCAGCCGTCAGTCTTGCGGGTGTGTGGTTGTGGGGGAGTTTTAAACTGGTAAATAAAAAACGAATTCCAAAAGTAATTTGATGATGCTTCAAAATTTGTTTGATGCATGTTTACACCATAACAATTGAAAAAAAAGTGCTCAGCTGATTGGCGGATGGGGTATTATAGGTCAGCTCCTCGTATACATCAGTATAAAAATGCAATATTGTCAAGACCTTTCTGCGTAGGATCTTGATGAAACTTTGGGAAATGATACAGGTTCACTTGAAAATGAAAAATCTGAATTAATTTTAAATTTGGACAAAATGGCGGGGGGTCCCCCGAACACCTCTAAGTTTAAATCTTCAATAACTTCTAATCCCGACTTATGATCTTATGGAAACTTGGTATATAAATTTTTAGTACTGTTTCCAATATTTCTGCATACCAACTTCCGGTTTGACACTTCCGGTTAAAAAGTTTTTTCTCCAGGTGTTTATCCCTACTGTAACCTACAATTACCGATCGATTTTCATGAAACGTTGGTAAAAGCTTACAAGTAACATGAAAAAGATTTTGTTAGCTTTTGGAGTACATTGGATAAAAGGTTGAGGGTCCACCATACAACAGGTGGTTTTTTCCACAATGTTTTTTATGTTTGTTGGCAGCATAAAACATTCGTTCGGGAATGAATTTTGACGACACTTTGGAAAAAGATGCCAATATGTATGGCAAGCAACTGATTAGTGTTTTAGCGATAGTGAACAAAGTAGTGGGGGGTTATAGTTTATACGTTTTTAAACTATATTTTATTAACAACACAATTTGTGTAATACAAACACTTTTTATTCTTATATAATCAAACAATTTTAATTTATATAATTTTATTAATTTTCGCGGGTTTTTCAAACCACTGTAATTGTTGTTAAAATTGAATATGGGTATAGGCAACACAAATCCTATTTAAAGCTGACACTACACCCTTTCAATTCCCGTCAAGCAGATTGCGATCGGATTAAGTGCAAAATGGAATTATGCAAAAACTATCAGGCCGAATGAAACGTTCTGAAGCTTACTTTTTTTGTTGAGGTTTCAGCTACAAGATAAAGGGGTCAACTATGTTACAAACAATTATTTGCAAATAACTAAATACAATTGAAAAATATCGATTTTTAGTCATTTTTTCGCAAAAATTTGCAACAAAACAAATTATTTTTGTTTTTTTTTATTTTAAGTTATAGAAAAACATTTAAGGAACAAAAAAATTCCATGGCACCAGTATCCTAAAGTGCCCCATTTACGAGTTATATCGCTTACAAGGAAGCAAAAAAAAATTCCAGCACACTTAGTTGCACAACTCCAGTTCACAGGTGCCGGGCGAGTCGACTCGGCATGTCCATTATGTGAGTACCCTACCTCAGAGATTAAAAAAATTTCTGACCGGTAACCGGTAACACAACAACACGTACAATCCGTAAGTCTATTGGCCTATAAATATTGTTAATTTATGATCTGTTATAATTTTCCGGCATCGTATTGATGTTTCGTGTTTGTTTTGTAATAAATTTTTAAACAGAGATAAAAAAATACTTGTACTTTAACAAAGAGTTATGTTTTACGATGTATGATATACATCGCTGCCCAAAACTAACAACCATGTCATCATAAAAGTTTTTTGCCGAAAACTATATTAAAATCCTTAACCCAAACCGAAGTCTTGATATCTCAGAGCTTGAGATTTCAGCCCCTCCATATTTTACCTTAATATCTAAAGCTAATTGAGGAATTCGATGTTAAAAATCTGTTTTGAGCCTCTCAACTGTTGTTATCGAGAACTGATTGCTGCAAACAGTGTAGTAAAACCAATTACATAGTTTTCCAACAAAATTCCCTAAACTATGTTCGCAATATCTTCCAAATTCCTACCAATGACTATAAAAACAATTGACCTAAAACCTTATTAAAATTAAAAACAAATATTTCATAAATTACCTTTATCTGGGTTATTTTCAAATATTTTGTTAATATCGTTTAATTTAAATGAAATCAATTCGCGACATTGGCATTAAATAAAATTCAATTAAAAACAAAGTCAGTGTGTCAATTGTTTTAATATCAATTAACTAACAATAATTATTTCGAACGAGTAATCATTTTTTAATTAAAAAAATAATATTTTGATCAATAATTGAAGTAGTCGGAATAAACAAATCGAATCAAGTCAGTCATTTTTTAGAGTCAATTTTAAAAAACCAATCAAGCAGTCAGTGTTCACACAATTAACGGAGTCGTTTTTAGCAATTAAGTAACTTAAACACAGTCAGTTTTACATAAATTATTAACACGGTAGTTTTGTAACAATTAATAAAATCAATTAAAGCAGTCATTTTAGTGATTTCTATAAGTTAAATTCTATAAGTCAGCGTACTAGTTTAGTAAATACGAATAAGTGAATTAATATTACCTGTGTATCAATCTAAAGTACAGTACTTACATTAAACAATAAACTATACTATAAAAAAAATCAAATCTGTAATTAGTTAGTAAGAATAACCAGTTTTATACGTTAAATTCGATAAGTCAGTGTACTAGTTTAATAAATACGAATAAGTGAATGAACATTATCTGTGTATCAATTTAAACTCTTTAAAAAAGAGTCACTCTATTAACGGCACTACACCATCAATACACTGTCAGTGCTAAAGAGATAAATATTCAGTAGTGTCCCAAAGCTGATTCACTGTATTTTTACAAAAAAAGTAGTGTTCGTTAAGTTACTCATTACACTACATTTTCCATAACCATAACAGTGTTTCAAAGATATCGGCACTATTCATCATCATTTGGTAGTACAAACGAACATTTACACTACATAATATTATATAGTAGTGTTTCTAGAACACATTTGCACTACATTTGGCGCAGCCGGTTAGTCCTTTCCGACATAAGGACAGAAAGGAATAAACGAACCAGCAACCCCAACCATTACAAGGATAGTAACAACGAACTGTGTTCCAGCTTCAAGCAAAACAAAGCAAAACATTTCAAGCAGAACAACAAAAAACAGCTGAGATCCAGAACCGTCAGCAGCACTTACAACCACCACAATCAAGAGGACACAAACAACGAAGCAAAATAATTTGGTAAAATTTTGTGTTCATCGTTAACTAACTAACGATGAAAACAAAATCTTTTTTCCGTGGAGGAGGAATGTAGTAAAACCAATTACATAGTTTTCCTGCAAAATTCCCCAAACTATATTCGCAATATCTTCCAAATTCCTACCAATGACTATAAAAACAATTGACCTAAAACCTTGTTAAAATTAAAAACAAATATTTCATAAATAACCTTTACATGGGTTATTTTCAAATATTTTGTTAATATCGTTTAATTTAAATAAAATCATTTCGCGACATTGGCATTAAATAAAATTCAATTAAAAACAAAGTCAGTGTGTCAATTGCTTTAATATCAATGAACTAACAATAATTAATTCGAACGAGTAATCATTTTTTAATTATATAAGTAAAATTTTAATCAATCAAGCACTCAGAGTCAATTTTACAACAAGTGAGTCAGTAAAATTTAAAAACTCAGTCAGTTTACGCAAAAATAAATAAACTCAGTCATTTCGGCTATTTCTAAAAAAAGTACAAACCAAGAAACTCGGTCGTCAGAATATAACTAGCAATAAAAAATTACCTAAATTATACGTTACATGTTCATCAGTTGAATGTCGTGAAAGTGAACAAAAAATCTACTACGGTTTTCTAAAATACAATAAATATTTTATAAGTTAAAAGTTTCTGAAAATTGTGAACTATCTGTTAATGTTAATTATAAACTAGAACATAAGTGATTGTGTAACTAAAAAACAAAGTAGTTTACTAGTTTATCTAGAATTTCGTTACATCTTTTGTATTAAATAACAGTGCCCAAACGATTCCACAACACCGTTAATAATATAAGTAGTGGATCATCAAACAAAATATTAGTACTACATAACGGCATCTTCATTTTACTAAGTAGTGTACAAACAAATATTACACTATATTTCATCATTTAGTAGTGGCAGACTAAACAACAGTTGCACTACAATTTAATTACTAAGTAGTGTTCAAAAGAAACCCCTTTGGCACTACAACAGCTAGAAATAAGAAATGTATTAGCTGCAGATTAGCTTCTATCCTTAAATGCAGATCCTTCTCTGTTTCAGAACAACACATGGCCGATGTAATTACCTGATGAACAAGTGGGGCTTAAATACCTCACCTTTATGTATGTTTGGAAATATTCAAACAATGAACCACATTGTGAATAAAAGCTCCTTACTCAAATTCAATGGTGGTAGAAGCAAGTTACCCGAGGTCCTTGTGGAAGGCGTTAATTATTTGAGAGATTTGGTTGTGGACTTGTGATTTTGTAAACATTTTTTTTGTTTCTTTCTTTAAATCATACAATTAAATAAATAAATTAAATATAACGCTTATACGATCGAGTACTCTCGCGGCGTATTCAGGCATCAAGCATATGGAGTATCTTCTGGAAAATCGTGAATTTATACTATTCACCGACCACAAATCTCTAATGTTTCTTTTAAACAATTCACCACCGATATCCAGCATATTTCAGGCGTCGAAAATCTCGTAGCTGATGGGTTATCTCGCATAGATCAAATACTCATACCAGAGAAAATTTATAATGCTAACTTATCATCGCGGCCGCGCAAACCAATGATGGTTATGAAGAGTATGAACCAATGATGCAACGAATAACTTTTAATGAAAGTAAATTGAAATATTTTTTTTTTTAAATAAAAAGTGCTGTATTATAGGTTTTACAATATGTGTTCACAACAACAGATAAATATCTTTTAAGACGTAGATTCCACAACAACTTGCTCTTTAAGGTAATGATATACGCTTTTTTTAAGCCTCTGCGGATTTAAACCACCTGAGACTATGGATTCCGGCAAACTATTGTTATGCCACAATTCAACGTGAGTTAGGACCAGTAGCATTTATAGGAGAATCTACTACCTCTCCAGAACGAGTTCAGGTTCTGTACTGGTGGATTGTGTAACGTCACCTTCCACGCAGCGCTATATTTATTTTTTTAGGTGGGACGGGCCTTTGTCAAATATTCTCTGATGAAGCGGTTTCTTTAATTATTCCCTTTAAGCACAACACAAAACAGCAATATCTAAAAAAAAACACTCAAACACAATAAATAAAGAAAAACACAAAAGTTTATATGCAACAACTACTTTCCATTTAATGATAACAATAATTTCTTTTAGATTTGATTCACAATTTAAATTAACAAATATTTAATAAATTAATAAACATATAGATTCTATTACTCAAATTCACAAAAAATTAATTATCTATTTTTTTGAATAAATTGACACAAATAAAATATATATAAACAAATACTTAAAATGTGATGCGGTTCTTCATATAGTTTTTCCTTTCCTCTTCTTCACAATATGTTTGCAATATATTGCAGCCAAATTTGATGTGTTGTTGTGAACGCCAAAAACGAATAGCCTGTTGCTGGTGAACGCCAAAAACGAATAGACTGATCGGTAACTTTTATCAGCTATATATACCCATATTTCTCCATCCATCAACATAATATTTTTTTGTAATAAATTTCCCCTCGATTGTTTATATTTTGTTAGTTGGCCACTTTGACGACTTGAGCTATTTTCGTGGTACAGGCATATGTCGGTTTAAACTTCAACTATTTCTTCAATTTCCCATTCAATGTGATAGATTACCTCAACGATTTCCAAACTTTCCAAAGTAGAGTTTATAAACATAATTACGGCCAACTATTATTTCTTAGTTCGATCTTTCAACTTCTGATAACATCTCGCTTAAACAGAGCACCGCCTAGTTACACCATCTGTTGGTTGTTTTTGTTTATTTTCTTGAAACATTTACTCGCAAAGAAATATAAAATATCCCAAAAAAAATAGCAGTTTTTGATATTAATTGATGAACCGATGAATCATTTGATTATAGTTTTTCTCTTTTTGTTTTAATTTTAAATGGTTTGTTGTTCAATTTTCATTTTTCTTTGTTTTTTTTCTAAATCTAGGTTTTACAATTGGTTTTACAATATTATTTACTAATAAAGAAATTTTAATATTTATTCAAAAGAAATCAGAAAATTTATATAAATCAAATTAAAATAAGTTCTCTTACAAAAAAAAACACAACAAACGTTAATCGATTTAAATAATTGGTTTGAATTTTATTGATTAATATTTATATTAATGAATTTAAAATACAACAAAAGCAAATTTAAGCAAACATTTAAGCGAATAAATTACGTTAAACAATCACAACAGAAAATGTGTGGATATTTTTTAATTATCAGTTAATGAATTTTTATAAAATAATCCGTCGATCAGGTTATTTATTACCGCGTTACAATTGGAGGAAATGTATGCTTTGGTAGTTGAGGTTTAATAACCAACGAACAGTCAAAGATATATTTCCATCCGATCGCCACACTGTTCTATTCTTCTCCCTTATAATATCACTACTTGGTATGTTTTTAATATCAACATCTGCAAACACGCATAACAACAAACATAATATTATCGACAATACATTACATTATTCATTGTCCATACAACTAACAATCAATATAAGGAATCTATTAATCGCCGGACTTAAAGGCCGGACTTAATCGCCGGACTTAAAGAAATTAATTAAAAACAGAAAATGTCAAATTTTATTATGACAGTTCACAAAACTTTTTAATTTTTTGATGCTTACATTTTGAAATCAAACGTATAATTTTCTTTTCAAAACCTGGAAGAATTTTTTTCACATGCAATTAAACATACATGCCATTCAAGCATAGTTCATTGTACGCTAGAATACATTGGTGATGTATTTGTTCAGGATCATCAATGGAACCAACATTATATCCAGGTAACATACTACTAACTGAATGATTTTCCGTTCGATTTAATCATATAGAACGTATGGATATAATCATAACAAAATTGCCAACAAATCCAATAGTGGATGTATGCAGAAGAGTTGTCGGTTTATAGTTCGAACATCATTTAATTTTAATCCAATTTCAAAGAGTCATAGACATACTTCAGAATTGGATGCAATTATGAAGACGATGAAAACAATTTCGATGAATTCAATGATCTAATTTTGGGAAACATAAAAATAAGAAGTGGAAGGAATACATATATACGACACACAAGGACGAAAGTCGTTTCAACGCTCGACCTTTTTATCAAAACACAAATTACTATAATACGTTAAGGTTAGATTTTGTTTTTATATTCCATTTTACTGTTACTAAATTATTTAAATTTATTATTTGAATTATGTTTAGACCAAATGGTCTGCTAAATTAGAGTTTTTGTATTAGAGATTTTTCCGCGGAAGAGGTCACGCCGGATTCGTACATTCCTGCAACATTTTTAAATATTTAATAAAACCCTTGGATAAATAGATGCCTTAGGCATCTATTGTTAAAATTGTAAAGTCCAGGCTTTACACTATTCCTTTTGTATGCAGCCCGGACAAAGAAGTCTTTCTGCGATCGGCCAGTTTGACAGCGCGGAATCTCAACCGTTTGACTGGTTGCGCTAGACGATTGCCGAGTGGAACGGGGGTAAGAATAAGTTTGAGGCATGATGCTGCTGATTTCATCTGAGTACTGTTGATGACGATATTTGTGTAAAAATGTAAATGTAAATGTAAAAATGTAAAAAACAACGAAGTCAGCAACAGCAACAATCTCGATCACCCACAATTCGTATAGCCCGCTTTTGAAGAGTCTTGGAAATAAGGGCTTAAGTCCTCTTAGGTTTAAGAATCTACTTCAGCGAAGAACTTCAACGGAACTCACATATGGAAGCTCGATTAGAATCCCGAGACAGTTTATCGATTGGCATATTCATACTAATTTTGGACAATGAAACTACTTTGGACGTCAACTATGACATTCTCAACAAAGAAGATATACAAATACAACACCAGCCACTCAATTTTTCTTCTAAAATAACTCTTTTAAATTCCACCCATCACTTCAAACTGTTAATTTATTTTACTCGCTGCAAATTGCTTTTGCTAATTTTATCTACAATAAGTTTCCTTATTATCATAAACTTTACTTCAATAGCTTTTAACATCCATTCAACAACAATATCCACAATAAACAATCCCAACTTGCAACTAAAGTACCATCGTTAGCAACATTTTGTTACATTGTAATTTTTTATTTTAAACAAAAAAAGTTTTTCACTTTTCTTCAATTTTCCAACCAAACTGTCAAGAAGAAATACTTGTTTTTGACAATACTTTAATTAAATCTGTTTGTTCGAAAGCAAAATTAAAATTTATAAAGAAAAAAAACCGCAGTAAAAATAATTAATAGTGTTCGGAGTTAGTTTTAGTTTATTCATCATAAAATTGAAACTACTTTTTGTGATTTTGTAATACAATTTTTACCGCATATATAGTTATTTTGTAAGTTTATACTGGTTAGCTTTTGGTGCATATAACAGTTTTTGATTTGTGTTCAACGTTAAAAGTTCAACGCTAATTTTAATTTATTTTGAAAATCAAAGGAATGTGAGAAATAAATTATACATAAATAAAATTAATTACATAAAATAATTGATATTTCTGATACCGTCAAACAGTTATAAATATCTGCAGCTTTGGAGTTTTTTTGCAATTAATTAAGGTAACTATGAGAATCGATTATGCGATTTTTTTTTTATTTCGAAATAATTTGTGAACATTAGGTGAAAGGATAGTTGATACATGGTTATGTTGACTTTTGACTCTGTTAGGCAAAATGAATTCCCATTGAGATCCCACAGAATAGTTTAACATCCGATGAAAATGCAAAAATAAATTTAACAGTTATTTCAACAACGAAATATTTATGTCACTTCCTAAATCTTAACTGTTGATGCTAAAACTTATTCAAACAACTTATTTTCATAACTTAATTCCTTTCACAACATATTAGATTCCGGCATAAAAAGTTTTTCCTGAACGACAGAAACTATATAAAAGTTTAACCTACGTTTTTGTCTTGATATGACGTTTTGATAATTTTAATCAAATAATTGAATCATGTAAAGAAAGCACAGACTTATTTGTTCTTTATGTTTACAACACAGAAAAAAAACCAATTAAAACAAAATTGCTTTTCAAACGCAAACCGCCAAACAAAACAAGCTAAAAATTTATATCATTACTTAAAATTCTGTTTTATTATTTAATTTATTTAAATTTAACAAGTTTTTTTTGTGTAAAATATAAGCAAGTACACATAATAAAATAAAAATATAAACAAATTTTCAAAGTTTTTGTTGTTTTTCTTTGGCTGTAAACGAACGAACTTTCATCCAAGATACAGAGAACGGGGAACGAATCAAAGTAAGTTTTTATGAGCACGTAATATTCATGTTGGCAGAAAAAATAAAATTTACGTGATGCGGTTTCACAAAGAATTCACTCTACTTGTATTTTGTTGGTATAAAACATTTTGTTGTGTTGCTTGACTGACATGAATAATATTGGAAAAACGCAAGAAAAAAATGGAAAAAATTAAATGCATTTTCCAACTATTTAACTGAAGATGTTTTATAACGCTAAAGCTTTTATACTAAACATATGATTTTCTCTGATTGTCTTACTTGATAGTTTGGCATAACGTGCAAAGCTCTGTAGCTCGTTATTTTTCTTTACAATAAAAGAAGACTACCCACGATTGACGTCTAAATTGAACTGTAATAAAAATTTTAAAAAATTAACGATCTCATGAGCTTGAACTAATGTTTTTGTAAACACAATTTTTTAAGCTTTTTTTATTTAATGTCTAATATATTTGCAGTTATTTCTGCTTACTCAAACAATTAAGATTGATCGTTTTTTATTTGAAATCGTTTTTTATAAAATACAAATACAGACATTATTCACTTTTTGTTCACTTCAATTTTTTTTTGTATCGTTCTTAAGAGTTCAAAGTTCCAGACATTTTATTTTATATCAATGTAAATGAAATGCGGGCAAAACGAAGTCATTGAATCGAAGTCTGAATTTTTTATAATTGAAAGCGATCACCAATGAGAGGGACATTTTATTATTTTAGTACAATAACCGGTGGATATCTTGTCCCAGCTTGTTAAGAAACAAAATTATTTGGTTAAAGCTTAGCTGATTCATAGACAAGTCATAATCATGGGAATTCATATTCATAGTGACTCACAAAACCTTATAAATTGTGCTTTCTCGTAACGCTCAACCGTCTCGCGATTTTAGTATTCAGGTTTGTGGGAAAATAAAATCTTGCAAAGTAGCAGTAATATAATGAATTTATTACACACTTGTGCAATAGACAAAAGTGCAATAAAAGCAATATCGCTCTATTGAGCCATCACCCATAAAAATAATATTCCATTAAATCAAATTCTCGGCCCAAGCCAATTTCATATGATGATTACCACATATTTTATACTTCGTGAGGCGCTTGTCCATGACGAGTCCGAAAACTTTTGTTCTGCGATTTTTCTCAAATCGACCGCTTTTTCGTTCGGCAAGCACCGAAAAATGGCGATTGCCCACAATCCTGTAAACTTGCTTCCAAATTTTTTTTTTAACTGTGGCGGTTGGAAATTTTATTTAGAACACGAGGGTAAGCTTTTCCGACCAAAATGTGTCTGTTTTTGTCGAGTCCGGCCACTGACATTTTGGTATGTTTGGGCTGTCCGACTAGACGATAGCAAACAATTTTTTGTCGGACAAGTTTACCCTCGTGTTCTAAATCAAATTTCCAACCCCCCATAGTTAAAAAAAAACAAAAATTTACAAGATCCCGGACAATCGGAAAGTATCAAATATGTGGTAATCATCAAATGAAATCGGCGTGGGTCCAGGGACTATTCAAGAAAATAGATTCAATTCAATAAAATAGATTGAGTTGTTAAAATTCTATTAATGAGGGAATCTTCAGAATATCCTACGTTCCTACAGACAGCATAAAAAACCATAACAAGATATTCATATTTGTATTGATAAATAGATCAAAAGATGATTATGGTAACATTATATTATTGAATAAACAATATGATGAGAAAAATAAAATGAAAAATTCCAGGAACAGTGAAAAACGTCGATTTTTGGCAGTCACCTTTCTTGATCGGCTTGATCGACCTTGGTCCCACCGCAGTGCTCTCACTCATCAAGGATTGTATGTGTATCGAAAAATCAAAGGTTAAAAAACTGGCCCATTGAAAAAGAAATGCACAGTAAATTTTTTCCTTGTTTCCAAAAACATTAAAAATAAAATTTTTAAATATAGCGCAGATGACGTATGTAAAATTTTTTTTAAAATTTTTTTCGCAATATGTAACAATTTTATGAAAAAAATTTATTTTGTTCTTAAGATTTTGATTTTTGAAGATGAGATGAGATGATTTTTGATGAAGATGTTTAAACTAAGATAAACATTTTAGTAACACAAAAATAATTGATCTAATATGCAACATTTTAAAAACTACTATCCTTAGAACAAAAACTAACTCTTTCTTTATATTTTGGCATATTTTACGGTAAGGCTAGCACTTTCGTATTGTGAAGAAAAAAATACTTGACTTACGGCATCAACGCCATTTTAAAAAAAAAATTATTTCTTAATGTTGTGACAATTAGGGCATACAGTAGAATACAACACACTAGAACATCTTTCAAGAAAATAATCTTTAGAGAAAATAGTTCCACATAATACAAAAATACTTAAATCAACAAAAGATAAAATAACGCAACCAAAGTAAACATGTAAAAGAAAGTTTTTGTTTATCCTATAAGAAACGCAATCTATTAGAGAATAGGTAAAAAAAAAAATTTAAAAGAATAGATCTCATACCTATGTGTCAATATTTGGAGATCGTGTTATTATGTGTTTGTTGATATAGAAGGGAAAAAGGTGGTGTTGTTGTATTTCTTCCACTATTATTTCGTGATTGTTTTTCATATATACGGGAAATTTATTTAAGTGTATTAATTCTGTTGTGATATATAAATTTCTGTTTTAGTTTTGATTTTTTTTTGTTTCATTTTTTCTTCAAATTTTCGACGGCAATGGCACGTAATTTTTAAGAACTATAGGAAAATATATATAAAACTTAGTTTAGAAAAAACCAAGATTAGATCGAGAAATTATGCTAAATAATAAAACTTACGTGAAAAGAACTTAAAAAACGTTTTTCTATTTTGCGTCTAAAATAAAGTCATTTCGATACCCAAATGCGTATCGAAATGGCCTTCATTAAGATACGCAAAGTTTTGTTTTTCAAGGTTGGTCACATTGGTCATACAAACGTCAGTGAAAGTTAAAACGAATAATTATATAAATAAAATTATTCTTATTAATTAATCTTATTATTAAAAAATTATCTAAATTAGTGTTGAATATTTTAATTAATTAAAATAATTAGTAATAATAACAAAATATCAAATTGACTATATTTTAATAAAATACACATTTTATGAAAGCTAGTTTTACAACAAAAAAATATATAGAAATATGATGAAACGCAGAGCTTACTATTTGGAATTGAAATTTTTAGAAATTTTCTTTAAAACATTAAAACATAAAAAATATTTTTTAAAATTTCAAGACAAAAAATGCAAAATAGAAAAAATAGTATAAAAAACTCGTTTCATAAGACGTTTTATCGCACTTATCCTTTAGAAAACTCCCCGCTGCGCGGGTCGTTTTCTAAACAGATTGCGTGCGATAAAATCGTCGATTATGAAACTAGTTTCTTAATATACTATTAAAACATAGTATTAATGAGATTAAAAAAATACATTCAAATTAATAAATTATATGCACACGTAATAACCAACAGCTGGGAACACACAAGATCCCGATTTTTTAAGAGAACGAGAAAATTTGTTGTTATAAACTAAGAGAGAAAAAAAACAGTATTATGGAATGTTGAAAGAAGGGATGTGTTATGGATTGAGCGCGGAGGAAGTTGAATTGGTTATGGTTCGTGAGCGGACAGAAGAACTGGTTGGATGTAAGGGGTTGTGAAAGGATGGATGTGTGGAGTATGTGATAAGATAAACAAGGCCTCTTTTGTAACTCTTTTGGTAGGGTTTGGTTCTGTGGTTAAAATAAATGGATTATCTATGTCGAAGGTATGTTTAATGCCTCTGATGTGGTAGGAGGTTGTTGATCTTTGAATCAAATCAGATTTAAGCATTGCTACAGTGCAGTGCTACAGTGCTGCAACCAAGTCCTCAAACCCCACCTCCACCCAACACATCAACTATCCGTCCTCCCACTCCATCATTCAACAATATCGCTCAACGTCCTATTTTTTACTGCTTTCTAATTTACATAGACAACCTGTCCACTAAAATCAGTCACATTTTTAAAGATTTCATCCCTACAGACACCTTAAAAATTATTTTCAGCTCACCTAACCCAATCAAAAACAATTTCTTCTCAGCCACCATAGACAGAACACCTACAGAAAAAAGATCCCTCACTATTTATAAAATCAATTGTAAAGACTGCACTGGGTGCTACATTGGCGAATCGTCCCAATACCTACACAAACGAATCTATCAACATTCACAGGACTCGAAGAAAATAACAACATTGGTACCAAACATTTCGTCACCAAGTAACATGTTTATTTCTTCCATTGTCATTACCTCACAGGACCAGAACCAACCATCCACATCAATTTTAACTTTTTCCAAAATTATAAAAATTATAATAACATAAAAAATTTAAAAATTTTCAAAATTCTAAAAATATTCCAAAAATTCTTACAAAACCAAAAACTGAAACTTTTTTCAAAATTCCAAAAATTAGAATAAAATCAAAAATTGAAACATGTTCTAAATTCTAATATTCCAAAAATTCTTAAAAATTCAAAAATTCAAACTTTTTCCAAAATTCTAAAAGTATTGCAAAAATTATAACAAAAATTGAGACTTTTTCCAAAATTATAATAAACTCAAAAATTTAAAGTTTTTCAAAATATTCCAAAAATTCTTACAAAATCAAAAATTGAAACTTTTTTCAAAATTCTAAGAAATATATAAAATTCAAAAATTTTTTTTTCAAAATTCTAAAAATACTCCAAAAATTAGAATAAAATCAAAAATTGAAACTTGTTCTAAATTCTAAAAATAAAAATAAAAACTCTTAAAAATTCAAAAATTCAAAGTTTTTCCAAAATTCTAAAAGTATTGCAAAAATTATAACAATATCAAAAATTGAAACTTTTTCCAAAATTATAAAAAATTAAAAAATTTAAAATTATTCCAAACATTCCAAAAATTCTTACAAAATTATAAATTGAAACTTTTTTCAAAATTATAAAAATATATATGTAAAATTCAAAAATTCTATTTTTTTTCATAATTCTAAAAATATTGCAAAACTTATAACAAAATCAAAAATTGAAACCTTTTTCAAAATTCCAAAAATATTACAAAAATTAAAATAAAATCAAATATTTAAACTTTTTCTAAATTCCAATAATATTTCAAAAATTCTTTAAAATTCAAACTTTTTCTAAAATTCTAAGAATATCGCAAAAATTATAACAATATCAATAATTGAAACTTTTTCCAAAATTATGAAAATTATAATAAAATCAAAAATTTTAAATTTTAAACGATGACAAATTCAAAAATTTCCATATTCAATTATATTTACGTAATTCAATTATATTCAATTATATTTACGTAAACAAACAGCTAAATTTTTTTCCAAAAAATTTTCTAAAAAAATAAATGAAATTATTTGTTTGATACACTTGAACTTATAATTCTCAAGAATAATAATAAAATTTCATGTCGTACAAATAATTAATTTTATTTTTCCAATTAATTGGGTAAAAAATAAATAAAAATCTTTCTTTTGACACACTTGACATTTTTTTGACAAACTTATAATGCCATAATTCTCAATAATAATATTAAAATTTCATGTCATACAAATAATTAATTTTATTTCTTCCAATAAATCGGTTAAAAAAATAAATGAAATCATTCTTTTGACACACTTGACAACATTTTGTTGACAAACTTATAATGCCATAATTCTCAATAATAATAATAAAATTTCATGTCAAACAAATAATTAATTTTATCTTTTCAAAAAATTGGGTAAAAAAATAAATAAAAATCTTTCTTTTGACACACTTTACAACATTTTTTTGACAAACTTATGATGCAATAATCTAGTTTTTGATCTCACATACCAATCCCGACCATCCAGATTTCTCCACTTTGTTCCTACTCATTATCAATTAAAATGAACGTTTTTTAAGCAAAAAATATGCATATTCCTTGTTTTGACACACTTGACGATTTTTTTGACACACTTCTGGTACAGTTATCGAACACTTTCGGCTCTTACAATTGAGTGTACCTAGTTTTAGAATATTTTTAAAATCCTTTCAGCCGTTTTCTAGATTTCGTCGGGTGAGACCGACGGACTTCCGACCGGCAGACAGACATACAAATATTTTTTTTGCTTTTTTAGGATCAGTAGGTCCTAAAACGTCGAGAAACGCCAAAAAAAGTAGGGGAAGAATTTCACTTTTAGCTCACGAATGTAATACTTAGGTCTTTCAGACCGAACAAATTCAGTCGAGATCTAGTTTTGAAAATACAAAAGCGATAAAAGTGAAAATTAACAGTATTACAAGTTGAATAAGATAATTGTGAGAAATTATTAAAAGTGTAATATAATTATAAGTGAGGTATTATTGTAAATTCATGAATAATAAAGGGAAATACGAACAGGAGAATTATTTTTATAAGAAATAAAATCTTGAACGAATAAAAATTATAACGTTTAAAAAATTCATTGTGTTTTAATATCCTGATCTAGTGATTGAACCAAATATTAGTAACTCGGCCAAGAAACGTTACAACTGGTGTTAGAAGTGGGATCTTTCAAACCGGGCACTAAAAATGAGTTGAAAAAACGATTAATAAAAGCTATGGAAGCAGCCTAATTGGATCCAGAGAAATATCTTCTTGGTCAAGAAGAAGCAGATGAAAATGCAGAGGCAGGAAGTAGTGAAGATGACGATGGTGGTGTTGAAATAACGAGGCAAGTCGTACTAGCAAACAACGACTTTGCACAGTTTATGTCTATGAAGCAGATGAGTTTCAATATGAGATAAGACGTTAAGACAAATATGGAACTCATAAGAAAATGAAAAAATTGGATGCCAACATCAATCAACAGTTGGATTCAAGTCGAGAAGAAATTAGCCTGGTTAAAACTTACATCAACGAGAAACTTCTAAATATGGCAGCGAGTCTACGCGTCAAAGTAGAAAAAATTGTAGATGAAAACGTCGAGAATATACAGAAAAAAGTGAAAGAACTGGAGCACAAAGTTCTTTACGAAAACCAGAAAGTACAATTAATGATTGTGAATTTAGGCTTTAAAACAATTCATAAGGTTCAACAAATACAACGAATAAAGCTTAAACCTCCACCATATGAGGAAAAATCATCATTTGGAATTTTCAAATTCCAATTCGAAAAAGCAGCTGATCAAAATAACTGGAATAAAACGCATCGTGTGTCAGCTATAATAGTGGCGCTGAAGGGTGAAGCAGTATAACCAATATAATCAGTTCCCTAACAAGATCGAAGGTGCTATAATGAGATCATGAAGGCTTTATATAGCAAATATGGCAGTGATCACAAGCGGGAGATATACAGAATTGAGTTAAAGGGTAGCTAGCAGAAAGTTAGAGAAAGTTTTCAGGAGCGTCTGGTACATATGGCACATGGCAAAACATCTCCTAGACTACATGGAAAGAATCAAGATAGACGGTGATTGATGGAATTATAGATCCTGAGACACGGAATTCAGTTATGGTTACATAAAAAGTAACATTCCATGAAGCTGTTGCATGGACAATAACATGTGAGGTGGCACAAAACATATGTAAGCCATCAGTAGCACCCAAAAATGGGAGGAGAAGAACAACAACTACAATGAGGTACCATAAAAGAAAAAAACCGGTATCCGATGTTGGGTATGTGACAAGGCAGGTCTATTGCACGGGAGTGCTGAAGGAATAAACAGGAACAAGAAAGATCACTGTTTCCTATTCGCAAAAGTTCAATAGAAGAAGAAGAGCATGCAGAGTTCAGAGATGGTAGGAGGAAACTCGGTGTTGGATATGTAATAAAATGGGCTAGAAAGTATGGTAGATCTTCTCCTATTCAACGGAAGCAATGTGAAGAACAAATGGTGGAACGAAGAAATGAAAACGAAGTTACATGAATCTCAACTTCAATAGTGACTGAAAATGGAGCAAGCTAACGTGTCATGGGAGAAATAGATGGCAACAATTGAAGCTCGCACACTTGAACGCAAAAGTTTGAGTATATAAAGGAGATATACCACATACGGCGGGTCTGAACTGCAGATAGCAACTGGAAGATGTACAACGCAAGATTATGGTCGAAATCAAAATAGGGAAAATATTTTCAATATGAGTTGTTGGTGGCAGACATTATGGATGAAGTCATCATAGGAATGGTCTTCATGAAGCCTAATAGATTCGTCTTTGATTTTGGACGGGGTGTACTCAATTCTACTGTTGAATAAAGCAGAATACGGAAATTATGATGCATCAATCAAGGACTGATCAAATTCAATAACTTGTGATGAGGAGAGCTTAGTGGAAATTCGAGAAACAAATAAAGCGAAGGCTGATATGTGTGAAATCATCACAAATGATGTTTTTGAAAGGGAAACTAGGAATAAAGTCAGCCATCAAGGGAATCTTTGCGCAACCAGTGCAAAAGAAGAAGATCACTCTGAGGAAATACACACAAGGCATTCAAAAAGTGACCAAAGCAAAGAGCTATGCAATATTAAAACAAACGCAATAGAATATGGAAGACAACTATAGTGTGGCTACGGAATACACAGTGGAGAAAAGGATTATCTCGAAAACAAAACTACAAACATTTTGGGAAGGACCTTATAGCATCATAACAAAAATAAACGATGTCGTTTATCGGATAAAGAAAAGGCCAAGGAACGGAACCAAAAATCGTGCATCTAGAAAGATTGCTACTCTACAACGGAAGAAATTTAGAGAATAGGACGAATAGGAGAATATAACGATTAGGGAATACTAAGGAATACAACACAATAGAAAATCTTTCGAGGAAATGCTCTTTAGAGAAAATAGATCCACAGAATATAAAAGTATTTAAATCAAACAAAAAATAAAATAACGCAACCAAAGTAAACATGTAATAGAAAATTATAATTTTTTTTTACTTTTTAGCTAGTTAAAGTGTAATTTAAATTTATAGAAACGTATAGTTTATAGACACTTCTTCCCTGAAGAAGATCTCCTAGAGATCGCGAAAATATTTTTGGAAAAATACAATAAAATATTAAAGTGATAAAGTCTTAGTTGTATTAAAAAATTCAAAATAATTAAATGTAATAGGAAATTTTTGTTTATAATATAAGCAAGCAAACGTAAACTATTAGACTATTAGAGAATAGGTAAATAAAAAAATCTATATATGCGTAAGCAATATTTTTGTGGTACTATTTTAAAATATTTGAACCATCAAAAGTGTGGCAATATGTATATCGTTGGAAAGGTCGTGAGTAGTAGAAGTGCCGAAAAACATTCTTTTTAATTTTGACGATTTTTTCATAAAAAATGGCAAAAATGTGATAATTGTGTTTTTTGAGTTTTTTGTTCGGTTATTTTGTTTTTTTTTTTTCAAGTTATTTGTTTCACAATTCAAAATCAATCCATATCAATAAATTAAACTCTGAAATAAAGTTTTGTAGCTTTTTTGTTGGCAGGTCTTTTTACAATTTCCATTTACAATGGTTGAATTCCGGCCACTGGACGATTCCTAGTTTAAAAGAATTTTTCTCACACCTATGTGCCAATATTTGAAGATCGTGTTATTATGTTTTTGTTGATATAGAAAAGAAAAAGGTTGTGTTCTAAAATTGAGTAGAAATATCGGGATTATTTCTTCTAGCTAGGATATAAGATGTCGTGTTAGAGAAAAATATCAGTATAAAATTGTCATCGATAGAACCCAATATAAAATCGTCAGTCAAGAGTGTAGTATTACAAGTTGAATAAGATAATTGTGAGAAACTATTATGAGTGTAATAGAATTATCAGTGAGGAATTATTGTGAATTCAAAAATAATTAAGAGGAGTACTAGCAGGAGAAATATTTTTATAAGAAATAAAATCTTGCCGTCCAGATCACGAATTTCTGCTAGTATAGACAAATAGACAATATAGGAACAAAAAACTAATGAGATTGCTAAGAGAACTAAACGACACCTTTTGTTTCTTATAAAAATAAATGAAATGAGCAACGGAAATACAATTCAAGCAAACACTTACCATTTAATAATGAAACCAAAAAACTACATACTTCTTTTTAAAACATTACCTGCAAATAAAAAACAAAAATTTAGTTAGCATAAAAAGCAAAACAAACATTTGTTGAAATAAAAAAAAATTAAACATAAAAAGTAATCACGGTGTGAACAAATGCATTTCGCATCAAAAATTGTAACTAAAACGAACAACAAACTTAAAAAAATTTTTTTTTCATATACATAATTGTTTTTAATTATATCATAACCCAACAAATGTAGCTTGTTGGGTAAGCAAAATTCTGTTAAAAAACTAAAAACTTTGTCACTGGTATTCCCTCCCTAGCGAGTGTTAATAAAACAAAAATATTTATTTCAGACTTATACGAAACTAAATTTTTTTTAATGATTTTAATTTTGTATTCACTCAAAATAATTATATCTAAAATGTAATTTAATTTTAAAAAAGTTTTTATTATTTTCCAAAGACCAACAATAAAAATATAAATTAAAACTGTGTAGATTTTAGAAACTTGGAGTGTAAGTAATTTTAGTTTTACCCACAAAAAGTAAAATAGAAATCGTTGAATGAAAATGATTTGGAAAAACTTTTCCTACTAACAATTACAAAAATAAAATATTCGTTTAGAAAAAATTACTTGGGAATTAATGTATTGTACTTGACTAGGTTAATTGTTATAAAACGATGGAGGAATCCATTTTTGATACTTCTGTATAAGAATATTTGTTGAATATAAGTTGTTGCAAAAAGGTGACAGTGGTGGGAATATGAAATGATTTTAATGATTTAATGATTTTAATGGGAAAATAATTGCAGATCGAACGTGTGGTTTTATAATTGATGTGATTTTTTGGTGTGTCTCAATCCACCAAAAAACAAACAAGTATCAAACGATTTTCGATATAGTTTTTTACATTTTGGGTAAAATTTAAAGTGAAGAAGAGTCGCTTCAAATCCATAAATTTCTATCATTCGATTTTGATGAAATTTGGTGCCTTGGCTGTTATGTCAATAGCTATTTGCCACAGTTTTGTGTCTATTTGAACATAACAGGACTATGGGGATATAAAAGCTTTTTCAAAGGTTCGTTAAAAGATATAAAATTAGGCTAATGGTAACTGGTGACTTAAACGCTGGGCCTTTGAGTTAAGAAGTATAATGTAAAAGCCCTAGATTCTCCTGAGTTGATTTGGGTCTGCTCAACTCAGCCTATGAGTATTGGTTGGAGTACTGATGTCCCTAGACATAAAAGCTGACCTGTGTACGGTATATTTGCACACTACAAATACCTATATTTACCTGGCGAGCTGCAAATTTATGTAAACTTAATTCTGACTCTCATAAACGAAAAGGTTTCAAGATAGTGTACGCTTGACACAAGTGGAGTAATGTTTACGGAAGTATCGTTACTCATCTTGAAAAAATACTGCAGGCGCATTAAACCTTTTGAACCGGAATTTTGGTTTCAGCAAGAAACGCTTTACTATTGATGCAATTTCCCATCGAATGAATTTGCCACTTTGACGCAGTGATGGGGTTCAGTAGGCTCACTGATCTTAGGAGCTACAACGGTAGGGTCACCATGCCACTAGGTCCTCTGTCAGAATCGAAGCCAAGATCGAGTCCAAACCCAAAGCTAAGGTAGAGACGTACGCTGATAACTTGGCATGGTCAAGGGGGTGCTTGATTACTAGTAGGGAAGTCTGGATACCGGGCGTCCTGCTGTTTCAATATAGCCTTACCACAGCACAGAGCTCTATTGTAGCGTACTTTTTTGCTCCATAATTTTCATCCAACCACTGTATGGATAATTATTTTCTTAAAAATACAGACGAGAGCGATGCTTCTTTAAACGCACCACCTAAACCATTAAATGCAAACTCGTGTTCACCGGACTCGAAGATCGTGTCTGATTTATTGGCATATCTTCATTCCGGCAACACAAACACAAGTATTAAGGTTGACAATAGCAAACCTATCTCACCAAGCTTTAAGGTTATGTCAGAAATGACATACCGCGTGCCCACCATAAGAGTACTCTAGCACGACTCACCTGTCGGAAGAAGAAGATCATCAGTTCGCAAACGATTCTGATTCCACTCCGAAATCACCAATTGGAACCGCAAGTGACTCAGAAGCCGACAGTCACTTTGACATGTCAGCAGTAACCATCACTTCGGATAAACACCGAAAGGTAGCCATTATCCATGTGTCCAATACAGTCAGATTAAGTGACCCGAAACAGAAAGTCCCTCGATCCGACAATCAGCCCCAATACCTTCTTGCCACAAACAGATAGCGCAACAGGGCACTAAGAAATAAAGGCCTCTCTGAAGATGAAGCCAGGCAAGTCGGTGCCCTTCGCAAATCCTTTGACGTGGCTACCCTGGTTAAAGGTGGGATACCTAATGAGTTAGCTCTGAAGGTAGTAGATAGAAGAAAGGACACAGGTACTAAAAGTAGCAAGAGGGTCCGATCTGTAGCATCGCAAGACTCTCCACAGTCAGCTACATCTGGTGTTAAACGGCACAAATTATCTGCCAGCAACCGAGTACAGCATGGGCTGGGAGACACTGCAAGCACTGAGGCGAGTACAATTGTACCTCCAACATTCAGCGAAATCACCAAGCGCGTAAAAGTCTACATCGCTGCAGAAGAATTTCCAATCACCTCCCTGAATTCTGAGAATCTTAGCGAGCTAAAACGACAACTCATGGATTTGACAGTAGAGCAAGTATTCGAGGTTATTAAACCTTACTTCGAATGCTGTTACCTAGGCTAATACTTTACCTTACAAACTGCACCAAAGAATCATTAGAAAAGATTCTAAAGCGACTAGAGGCCCAAAATCCGGATATTAGGCCGATATCATAGACAATCGATCCTATCGGATCAAGGATATCACGATGTTGGTGTTCATTTCTGACCCAGCATCCGAGAAACATCTTAAAAGTTGCAAATTCAGGTTAAACTGGATGTTCGGTGCGATTCATGCAAAAATCGCAAAGTTCAGAGAGCCAAACCCACCAAACACTGCGATGCCGAAAAAAGTAGTACCCAGTTCTACCGAGAACGCGTCAGCAACTGGAAGCACTACTCCGGGGCTTTCAGTCGCAAGAGAAGGTCCATCCACATCTGCCTCTATAAGAAGCGTTTCTAGCTCGGTGTCTGTTAACCTGTAAACATCGACAACCAAATCCTCCTCAATAGTAAAATAATCACGTGTCAAATTAGCTAACCTAACCCCAAACGAGCGAGCTGTTGCGTCCCTGGGAACTATGACAGCGCCACGCAAAAAGCATGGCCTACCGAAGGTCCCCCGCTGACCCACCATAGCCGTCTGGAGGAAAAAAATATGCCTAAAGTAAGTTGCATTCAAATTAACCTGCACCGGTCAACAACGGCCAGAGCTAATTTGAACCGCTTTATCCAACAGGATGCTCACGATATTGTGTTCATCCATAAACCATGGGCAGACAGTAAAAAAATAAAAGGTCTATCGACCAACAAAAACACACAACTGATATACATCTCAGGCCAGGAGGGATCCAGAACTGAGGTGCACTTCAACAAAAGCTTGAAAATATTTGCCTGAACAGAATTTATTTGCAGAGATCTAACAGCTGCGCAGATTGAAATCCCTATTCCCCACAGCGGAGTTCGCAAATTCATTTAAGCATCTGCCTACTTTCCAGGAGATGAGGTGGTGATACCACCTGATAAGGTAAGCAATCTAATTTAGCATTGCAAAGACAAACACCACAACCTAATATTTGCGTGCGATGCCAATGCTCATCACAAAGTGTGAACTACAACAAAGAAATCAGACGATAAAAAAGGGATAGCTGGAGATACCTCTGCGGAACGATTGACAGTCTACCGGCAGCTACCTGCAACTCGACTCCAAAAATTGCTAGCCTTTGATCACACAAACTCTCTGGGTTCAATCTGCAGGCTGGAATGTACCAACACTAACACCTGCAGTGAGACTCTAGAAACACTATTACAGACCCACTGCCGGAGTTCTACATGCGTGAGCTCGTAATAGGAAAATATACCAAACTATGTTCCGTTGGATCCTGAAACTAGGAAGGTTTTAGACCAACTAGCCAACAGAATATTCGCCCCCCAACAAAACGATTTGGGCAATTAAATCGTTCGGACCGTTCAAATCAGGGGGTGTCGGAATATTCCCGATCTTCCTACAGAGAGGTTTGGCTTCCATTCTCGAAGCCAAATCATACAGGCCAATAAGTTTTATATCTTTTCTTCTGAAAACGATGGAAAAGGCGATGGACTACTACATTCGGCATGTATGTCTTAAACAAAACCCTGTCAACTCATGATAATGTGCATTTCCAAGCTATTACTGAAAAGTGTCACTGAGAAAAATCTAAGCACGCACATTTTGGCGTGGATCATTAACATGCTACAGAGTCGGAAAATCACATCTACACTAGGAAATACACTGGTATCTGTCAGGATTTCTAGAGGATGTCCTCAGAGAGGGGTACTCTCTTCGTTGCACTGGCTGATAGTCACTGATGGTCTTATAAATAGACCGAACAATTTTGGCTTCACCACTGTAGACTACGCCGCCAATATAGCAGTAATAGTGAAAGGTAAATATGACTCTACTGTCAATGAACGACCCCAGGCAGCCATGGCCCCTTTGATGAATTGGTGCAACGAAGTGGGACTGTCTACCGTAGTATTTACTAACAGAAGGAGTTTTAATTTCAATCCTCTTGAGATTAACAGCAAACGGATACAAGTAGTCAAAGATATTAAGTATTCGGGTGATCGAGGATCATCACCAACTCACTTAGAACTTACAACTACAACATATCTCGTACAAAGCAAATAAGGCTTGCTTCGCGTCTAGAAACTTGTTTGGAAAAACCTGGGGATTAAGCCCCAAAATGATACTTTGGTTGCATCAAAGTATAATAAAACCCATACTATGTCATACACAGCTTTGGTCTGGTGGCCACAAACAAACCAGATATCTGCTAACACATTGCTCACAAAAATACAGAGACGTGTGTGCTTCTGTTACACAGCTGGTTTTAGAACCACACCAACTTATGCAAGGGAGGTACTTCTCTTACTACCTCCATTACACCTATACATCAGATCTGCAGTAGGATCTAGTGCTCACAGACTGCAGCTAATCGAAACACTCAAATCTGGTAACCTAACTGGTCATCTAACGATCCTCTCGGAACTGAAGAACGAAGTGGAGACTTACTAAATTTCATACTGTATGCCAAATATCAGTGATCTAGATAGACGGTTTACTGTCCAAATAGGGGCCAGAGAAGGAATCGAGAGCAGCTGGTATATGGGTGGATCCCAAACCAATGAAGGCACTGGTGCAGTGGTGTTTCGTCCAAGAGCCAAATAAGCGCTAGCACTGGGTGTTTCTGCAACAGTACTTCAAGCCGAAATCATAGCCATCAACTACTGTGTGCCGAAACAGAATACAGCAATACAGATATAGTAATTGTTTCTGATAGTCAGAAAACGCTTTTGAATCTGAAGTCGACGCGCTTCAATTCAAAGCAAGTATGGGAATGCTACCAGATTATACAAAAAATTGCAGAAACAAACTGCGTTATATTTGTGTGGGTACCTGGTCACACAGGAGTATACGGCAATGTAGTAGCAGACTTGCTAGTCAAGTAGAACGCCATTACAAAGTTCGTTGGTCCAGAACCGTGCTTTGCATTAACCAAGAGTTCGCTCAAATACGTTATCCAAAGCTGGGAACAGGAACAAAATAAACAACTATGGTGTATACGGGAAGGTCTGCTGAACTATAAAAAGTGTTTAGGCAACTTCTCCGTCTCCCCTCTTAAAACAGTCGATCTTGAGAGGAATTCTCTGAAGATATTAACATGGTGCGTAACAGGAAACGGTCCGATAAACCAACACCTTAACAAATTAAGCCTTGCTGCCTCCGACAGAAGCAGATTCTGCAACTCGGAGGCAGAAACCATAGAACGCAATATCTGTAACAGCTCTGAATTTGTATCGCGCAGCTACATTAAACTCAGTCAAACTTTCACTTCTTCTACCACAAAACATAAGTTCAATCCAGCAAATTTACTATGTTAAGGGGCTCTGATTCGACCGCATTGCACATTCTGCCGTGATATCGACGTCATTTGCATTATAACAACATCAGGGTTAAGCACAATAGATCTCTAGGTCGTAGTACTACTCGAGCTAGCTAACTAATTAGTTCAGCTTCGGGACCCCCTAATAAAAAAAATTGATACAACCGTCGGAAGACTAACATAAGCGAAAGCATTTGCCAAAGAAGTTTTCATTAATCAAGAACGCAAGTTAGAGGTTCGAAGGCGATCAGATACCGCCCTAGTTCTAACCATAGACGATGCCAGCTAGCAATTGGATGTAGCTACTCCTATGGCTCTTTCAGTAAAGCATTTAAAGTACAATCCAAGCTATTTAAAAATTTCTTCAGTCTACATCCGTTTCACAGATTCAATACTTTGTGGGTTTGATAAATTATTACAACAGGCTACTACCAAAACAAACAGAATTATTACCACCAGTTCATATCACATCGCAGACCTTACAAAGCAAGACAAGTGAGTAAAATTTGGGCTGTTAAATGGGATGCTTACTATTAATTTTGTCAAACAAACATTGGCGCATACAATACTTCCGGCATATTCACAACATACCTCTCAACTCATTCAACTTCAGAAGTTCGAGAAAAACTCAAGGATTTTTTGTTTGTTTTCAAAATGAAAAATTCGGAATTCAAGCTTAATCCCATCCCTGGTAAGCACGCTCATGACCCTGTTTGGTGTAAAAATACTTAGGAAAAATGGGGTCATTAAATTTCCAATGCACTAAGATGTCAGATGCACTTCTGATGTAAACCAAAACTATAGCGTTCTTAGTGGTAACCAAACTTGAACAGTTTTATAAATTCACGACACATTTCAAATTTTTAATTTTCAAAATTTTAATCAAGCATATGCCAATCAAACTATGTACTGTAAACGTCAAAATATCAAACTGACATTTATTATGAAAAAAATATCATCCACGTCTATCCCAGTTTCAATTATCCTTCATATTTTTTATTCAGGTTATATCCTAATATATCCTGATTTAGAAAAACAAAAAACACGTATACCAAACTAGCTCACTGAACTAAAAATTAAAATAAATAGAAAAACGGAAAGAAATTTTCATAAAAAAATGTCGGAAAAACAATTTTGCTTCCACTCTTTTTTTTTGTTGGACAATAAATGCAATTTTTAGTCTCAAACCATCATGAACATGAATCTATTATGAATTGAATGAGATTTTTTTTCAGACCAGCTACGGTACAAATACATAATTTTCATAGAAGTAGAGTTGATTCTTTATTCTCGGCTTGGATTTTTGTTATTTTTAAGTTTTTTACACAAACAAAAATGTTTTGTCATTTTTTGCACAGGTTACTGTTACTGTTACTATTTTCATTTTTTGTATTTTTTTTAATAATAAATATAATAATCATAGAAATATACAGAGAATTAGAACATCAAATAGTCATTGTACATACGTTCTAAGAATAAAACATAAAAGCAGCATTGAAACATAAGTCAGAAAGTAATTGTAAATTCTTGTAATTTTTAATAAAATTATAATTTTTAAACCATTTTTGCTTTTTCTAGAGATTTATTTATTTAAAATTAGTATTGCTATTAATTAAAAATTTTAACAGCCGTCTCCCGTTATGAAATCATAATGTATTTCAAAGATTAAACAAAACATGTTATTCAAACTTTAGACTTTTCTTTTTTAAAAAGTTGAACCAATAAGAAAATATTCCACCATAATCTGATATAAAAAGAAACCAAACTAATCATAAAAAAACAAAATTTTAACTTAACATAAAATTAAAAAACAAAAAAAAACGTTAAATTAAAAATTGTACAAATTTTCCTTTTTGTTGTGCTACAGCAAAAGAAAATTTTTTTTTTATTAAGAAAACAAAAGTTTTAATAAGAAAAAGGAGTTTGATAAACTTTGTTTTAAGGATCATCGTTTTTTGTTATTATTATGTTTATTTTATGTGCAAATAAAAACAAACAAAACAGAAATACCGTGGTTACTTTCAACAACAAAAATGAAAAGAAAAACAAACAAACGTAAAGCGTAAAATAGAGATAGGCGCGCAAAACTTCAAATTTTGTCTGCAATGTTTTCAATTTTATTTGAAATAAATCGAGGAAATGGGATATGTTGTAAAAATTTATGCTTCGGTAAGCAAAAAAACTTGAATGGGTAGAGTGGTTATAAAAAATGTAAACCTATTTCAAACATGATTAAGTTAAATAAAAATATTTAACAGTTATTGGTGTACTTATAAAAGTTTTAAGGGTTAAGTTCAAAGGTGAAAAGGAAAAACGAGATATTGCACGTTTGTGTATTACGATTATGTTATATTTGCCGACCATACCAGTACGGAAACGGTTTACAGTTTTTGCCGCAGTTTTGAGTCGTTTCATTCTCATCAGGAACTTACCCTAACTGATGTCATGCCTTAACTGATCCTGTAATCAAAAAGAGTACAAGTCATGGAGCTCTCCGATGAGGCTACTCACCAAGTCAAATGGCTAATTTTAACTCTTGTGGGATTCACCCCGGATGAACTTGTAAACGGTTATGCCCTTTGAACTCTGTAGCTTTCCTAAGTTCAAGTTATATCTCACATAATACTTCAGCAATACATTCCTAAGCGACCTATTGATCATTACTGCAATTAATGAGTAATATACTAACATCTTACTCACAGTATCTAGATTCACAGATCCACCGTCATCGGTTGGTCTGATAATATATATGGAACCAATGCGTTTGGTTCCACTACGACGCATGAGAAAGTTCAAGATCTATATTGAGGGATAACGCTTCACTGTTATAACCGACCGCTCAAGTCAGCAAAAGCTTGTCTGAAATGTCGGACGCATGGAGTGGTTTGTTCTTGTTGATTTGTAAATTCTTTAATTGTTCATCCATACTATTGATATAACAAATAATAAATAAGATTTTCTTTTTATGATTCTAATCTAAAAAAATGGGCCGCCAGTTGTAGTATTTTCGGCTTTGGTACCTCCACAGAGCAGTACCCAATGATATGCATGTTAAAAAAAAGAAGTTACACAAATATGTCTGCTTGGTAATTTTTGTAGTCTAAGATAACACCCACTGGCAGCAGAGCCCGTCGGAACATATGATTGGGATGGTAGTGCTGAATGTACCCACCATTACCAACAATCGAATCGCATACCCACCCTGAGTCCCACTCCACTCCGACAAAACATAGAGGCTTCCCGCCGCTAAAGCTCTCCAAAGACTATATGAATGGAATAGGTTAGATTTGTGTACATTGTTTCATGTTCCCAAAATACATGAAAACCTATACAGGAACAAAAAATTTTCTGCTACTACTTTAATTTTTTTTTCTTTTCAATAAAAAGTGTCGTGTTATAGAGTTTAGAATATGCGTCACAACCTGGGTCCTAGACCTAGGTCCCACAACAACTTGCGTTTTAAGGTGTTGATGAACGCTTATTTTAAACCTCTGCGGGTTAAAGCCACCTAAGACTATGGGTTCCTGCAAACTATTCCATTTGTATGCAGTTCGGACAAAGAAGTCTTTCTGTGATCTGCCAGTATGACAGCGCGGGATCTCGACCGTTTGACTGGTTTCAGTAGCCGATTGTTATGCCCGTCAAATTACGTGATATTTAACAGATGGCATTTATAAGAAAACCTACAATCAACTCCAGAACAAACTTAAGTTCTGTATAGGTTGAAGGGAAAATAGTTCTTTGTAGCTGAAAAATTAGCAGTAAAAACTAATTTTATAATCAACCCACACTTTTCCATTTTTCAATTACGATACGACTTAATTGCATTTTTTCATTACCATTTTCATTTCATAATCGTCGGCACACCTGACTTTTTTTGTAACATCAAGGTTGTAATAGTTTTTGATTATACATTTCCATTCTATCGAATTTTGTTTATTTTTTTTTGTTTATGTAAAAACGAAACAGAAGATTTGCTATCGTTTAAATTTTTTCTTTCATTTTGTTATAATAAAGAAATGGAGGAAGAAATGAAATTTTACAATACATGAACAGCTTTTTGTTTGTATTTTTCAGATGCAAACAGCTTTTTGTTTGTATTTTTCAGATTTTTTTTGATGCGGATGGAAGCAATTGATGATATGAATACTTGTTAATTAAAAGAATGATCCCTAAATTTTTATGTTTATGTTTTACCATTAACTAAATACAAGTACAAATGTTTTTGTGGAAAATGAACCATTCTTTATAAATGGGTTTCTTTTTGTAAATGTATTGTTACAACAATATGCGCAACGAGATAAGAGATATGCAATCAGCTCCTCTACTATCTTGTTTAATTTAATATATAAAGAACAAATATTTTTAAATTCAGTTGAGTTGTAATTGAGATTTAAATTCGTTCGAATGCCTTAAAATGTAATCCGGCAAAGTCAAACAAATAAATTTTTTTATATTTGTTGCTCAAAATAAAATAAAATAAAAATTTATGTATAAAATCATTGCTTATATAAAAAAAACTTTAATTGTACTATTATATAGTGTAACATATATTTTTTTTTTAAATAAAACGAATTTATTGTGTGAAATCAATATGTTATTGTAGCGTTCTTTTTTTTCTATTCGTTTTCCTTCCATCGAATCGATGTATCGTTTCGTCGGTTAATTCATGGTCGGTTCAATAAAATAAAAAGTTCATCAGACAGCCGTGAACATATTTGCAGTTATATATTTGATTTATAAATTCTTTTATGGAATTATAAAATGCAAGTGAATTGTTTAAAGAACTTAAGCGCTTTGCTAATTCTCAACAAATTAAACCGGAATTAAAGTTAGTTCAGCTTCCAATATTGGCAGTGGACTGTATTTTATTTCGATGAAAAATTTTGAAAATACCGGAACTACAACTTGTACATAATTGTTCAATAAATCAGGAGACAATTCGATGAAATGGCAAAACGGTGATAATTGATTACTTAACTTAGACCCAAACAGGCTATGTTCGATGATACAATGATGATAATGAACTAATATACGCCTAAACAGGCTATGTTCGATGATATAATAATGATATTGACTTAATTTACGCCTAAACAGGCTATAGTCGATGATATAGAATTAATCTACGCCTCAACAGGCTATGTTCGATAATATAGAATTAATTTATGCATCAACAGGCTATGTTCAATGATATAATAATGATATTAACTTAATTTACGTCTGAACAGGCTATGTTCGATGATGCAGCAATGATATTAAATTAATTTACGCCTAAACAGGCTATTTTCGATGATAATTGATTCAGGATGATAGTAATGTCATCGTATGCGGTCATCTACAAAAAAAATGTATTAGGAACAAAAAACATATGTTACTTTAAGCACCCAAGCCGATCTCAACAATCATAACCAAACTTTTCACAGTGATAGCACTTAAACCTTCAGTATAAAAGAACCAATTTTCACTTTGGTTTATAACTTCTTTATTTAATTTTTAACTTGTTTATACATTTGAATATAACAATTTCTTATCTCACTAGGTGATAGAAAAAACACCATAATCGATGAATTAATATTACTAAAAAGAGATTTAATGTTAATAAGTCCACGACTTATATATGTACTTAAATTACATGTGAAGATCACAACTGTCATAAAAAAAATGTCCACAAAATAAGTGCTACCAACCTTCTGGTGGAGTATTATTTACAACATTTTATAGAAAATAAACTAAACGCACTCACTGAACAAAATAGTAAGTGAATACAATAGATGATTGCTCTGTATTACCGATGGGACATTTGAAGTATGACAATTGTTTTGTTTTCGTGCAAATTGGAATACAAGGTAAGTCTAAATCATTTAAATTGCTTAATTTAATTAACAATCATTATTATTATTTTCTAGCCCCATATGGACCATTGGCTGAACAAACATTCCTGGGAGAAACTGTGAATACAATTTAAATCAAGCTGAGTACGATATTTAATAAATTTACTTCCACTATATTTGTTATTGTTTTCAGATAAATTCAATGCAAGGCGTGAACAAAAGTATTACTTCAAATAAAGTTAACGTCTGCTAGTTTTAAAAGGTTGTTGAAAAGTCAAATTTGGATTAAAAACTATGTGTTGATATGGATGTGCAGAGTTATTGAACGAATCTGTAGAACGTTAACATTCTACTGAAATAAGGACGTTGAAGAATTTTTTTTGACAAATGCTGAGGTTTGCAAGGAATGCTAACGTCATATGAAAGTTAAATTAGGGGAAAGGAGGAGTTCAGACGATATACAAGGACGAAAGTCGTCATCAGCAGTCAACATCAAAGGAACTCTCAACAAACTAAGATAAGTTCATGTTTATGTTTCATTTTTTTAAATTCTTTAATTTTCTTAGAATTGGTTTTTTCAGACCCTCGTGGTCTTTTGTAAAAAAAATAATATATTAGTGTTATCTTGGAGATCTTTCTTGTGTATAAGTCCGCGTTTTAGTTCATCATTCATGCATCATTTTAAGAAATTAAATTAAAACCTTGGTAATAAATACCGTAGGTATCTATGATTAAAGTCGATTGCGACACGATTGCCGAGTGGAACGGGGGTAAGAATAAGTTTGAGGCATGATGCCGCTAATTTCATCTGAGCACTGTTGATGACGATATTTGTAAAAAACAACGAGGTCAGCAACAGTGCGATGATGTTATAGGGAATCAAGTTTTGATGTCAAATCTTGATCACCCACAATTCGGATAGCCCGCTTTTGAACAGAGTCCAAGAGGGCCAAGATGGAAACAGAAGCAGCACCCCAAACTTGACAACAGTACAGGAACGAATATAGGACTTATAAACATGGAGCAATTGGTATGGAGTGAAACAAGGGAGTGAGAATTGAGGGGCAAATTTCATGACAGTTTATTATAACTATGGGAAAAGAATAAATTTAGGTAAATAATGGAAGCCATACTAAATCAACAAAGTTAGACCCCTTCAGTGCTGCCTTAGTTACCAGTCATTCCATAACCTCACGTGGCGCGCCTTATATGAGCCTTGAACCTTCAAGCCTAGCAAATTAAGAATCTCATTTCCGCATAAAAATTCAAATGTCAAAACAACTTCTTATGCATGAATCAACGCGCGCAATACAACTTATCGTCTTTCGTTCATTTCTTTTTTCAGACTGTTTGATTTGTCATCTCATTTTGTATGGTGTTGGTTCATGAAATTTTTTTGAAATGTACGTGGATATTTTTAAGACAGTCGATCGGAATTAGATTATCGGTACAGATCCAATTTGTTATTTTGTTGTCACAATAATAGATATAAAACTTTTGTTATATTCTGTTAAAAAAAGAATTCATGACTAATGTTTTAACAGTCCATATATTTTTGGATAATAATTATTCCTTATTTCAAATATATAGATATTTTTTTTTTGGTTAGTTAATAGCAGGGTTGTAACGTATAATACGGTAACGTATAAAACACGTATTATACGTACGTATAAAACGTATAAAACGTACAGTATGAAACACACAATTATTTACGTTTTATACCGTATAAAAGTAAAATCCTTAATAAATAAAAATACATTTATATAACATTAACGCGGGCGTTAACTCGTATCGTACTCGTGATATTTAATATTTATAAAGCCTAGATTTCGGGACTAATACTAAGGAACAGTTGTTTTAGAAAATATAGCGTCGGCATGATAATTTCTTACCCAACTATTCCTATTAGTTCAGAAAACATCCACATTTAACGTAAATGCTTCTTTTCAAAATATAATTATTTATTTTCAAAACAAATTTAGTCTGCAATAATTTGACATTTCCAACCATACCTATTATTCATCAATGACCAAAAATGAATTTACTCAATAAACTTCTCACTAAACTTTTTCGTTTGACGTAAATACATATTATTTTAACTATTACAACTTTTATATAAAAGAAGATTTGACCTTTTATTTTCAAACTGTGTCTATTAATTGGAAGTGGTGCAACCCGGATTCACACAGCAAAATTTTTTTAAAAACATCTCTCTAATAATCTCTAATAATTTCCCTTATTGCTATGAAAAAACGACATTTATTCTGAAACAACATTATATTTGCAGTTGTTCTTATTAGATGGGAGGAGCTGAAGTTGGATTGAACCATATTTTATATATTCAATAACATTTCATGATGCCAAATAATGAAGTTCATGAGCCAAATGTTTCTCATACAAAATGCTTCCCATTAAGTATTAAGTAAATGTTGGAATCAAAATGAAAGAAAATCATATAGTATACGTGTTGAAAAATTCAAAAATAATTTAATTGCTTGAGTTTAAGTTCTCAAAAAAATCTCTAATATATAATTCAAAATTTTCAATATTCAAATCTAGTGAATTAAAAATTATTAACCAGTTTAATGTACAGTAACGTAGTGTTTTGTATAAAGTATAAAAATATACATTCAAATAACATCTAGAATTTATATAGTTTTTGTTATAAATTATAAAATATATAAATAATTTATAACTACGTAATTATATTTTTACTAAAATATATATATTTTTACTAAAAATATAATTAATATCTGAAGTAAGAAGTATTTTTAATTTTTTATGAATGAATTTCAAAAACAAAATCATATTATACGTTTTATACGTTATATACGTTTTATACGTTTTATACGTTACGTATTATACGTGTAACGTATAAAACGTTTTATACGTGTATATTAACAACCCTGGTTAATAGTGAACAAAATTATTTTTTGTTTAAGTATAATGATTTAAAAAGAAAAACAAACTTTCTCCATATTTTTTAAAACTTTTTTGTATTAATTTGGTTACAGCATTTTTTATATTTCTAGCAAATTCGACAATTGACGACATCTATTTTATTACACCATTTAATATATTACCGACAACTTAAATAACTGTCGACATTAATTTGGCTATATCATTGAATATATTAACAACAATTTCAACAATCGCCTGACATATTGGGGCATTTTTTATTGAAACAAGCTTACTCAATATTATACTATTATTTGTTTTAATATATCAATCAACCAATGTTTGAGATGGTGAAGATGATCTGCTAATTGAGTTTTCGAAGGAATAAAGATTTGGATCCGGAACAATCATGGAGTGAGTAAATCATTTATTTAAAACGTTTAAATGTAATAATTGTAAAAGTAGTGGTGTTGGTGTGATGGATGCGGTTTCTTCGGTCTCTGGGGTGGTCACGGTCCTTGCTTTTTTGTCTTACTTATTTAATTTGGTTTACACAGTCTCTTTTGACTATTTGTACTGAACGCATTTGACTATTTGTACTGAACTGGGGGATATTACGGTTCGAACACACATGGCTGAAACTCGTCGGAGTATAACCTCTGCCAGGCACGCAGTCCTCCGATTACCTCTTGTTGGTGACTCACTACAAGGTTTAGTGTTCATTACATTTGCCGACTGAGCTAGTCCGGCACCAGCGGAACATTTCAGGGGAAGCGCTCTGGATGCTCTGGACTGGATGATATTCAGGAAATTTCCATTTTGGATCGCAAAAACTACTCTTCATGAGGTGCACTCTTATGGAAGTATAAGCTTTTTTGCCACCAAAATTGACACACTAATCAAAGAACTAGAGCCTTAAATATTGAATAAATTAAAGCGTTCTAATGGCCGATTAAATCAAAATATTTTCCTGCCTAGGATGTTGATGAATCTTTGGCAAATAATCCAGGTTCATATGAAAATGGAAGATCTGAATTCATTTCAATTTTGGACAAAATGGCAGGGGGTCTCCCGAACACCTCTAAGTTTAAATCTGCAATAACTTCTAATACCGGCTTATGATCTTATGGAAACTTGGTATATAAGGTTTAGTACTGCTTCTACAAGTAGCCTACAATTACCGATCGAGTTTCATGCAACGTTGGTAAAAGCTTTCAAATAACATGAGAAAGATTTTATCAGCTTTTAGAGTACATTGGATAAAGGGATAAGGGGTCCATACGACAGGTGGTTTCCGACCATTTTTCTTATGTTTGCTGGGAGCATACAGCATTCGTTCGTTAATGAATTTTGATGACACTTTGGAACAACATGCAAACATGTATGGCAAGAATCAGTTCCTTGCCATACACATTTTCAGTTTTTGAGCGACACTGAACAAAGTGGTGGCAACAGTGGGGGGGTACCCCCAGCACCTGTTTTTTTTAAACCTCAATAACCTGATAATCGAATTGGATGAAACTTATTACTAAACATTTAGTACGGTTCACAACAGTTCTGCATCCCAACTTCCGGTTTGTCATTTCCGGTAAAAATTTTTTTTTGCTTTTTCTCGTAGAACAGAATTTATGTTTGTTGGGATACTACTGCTTTTCTTTAATATTTTTATAATTAGAACTACACGAAATCTATAACATTGGCTAGCTTTTAATTAAAGTATTTGATGGATATTAGCTCACTATATATATCCAGAACACTATGTTTCCAGAGCTGTGGTGAAGTCAGCCTATGCATCAGCATCGCAATATTTTTTTTACTTAAGTTTAGCTTCTTTAATGTCATTAGACTACTTATTATGCAAATAGCAATTGATTTGATTGAAGATTACGGTTTGTATTTTTTTTTTTTTGTTGGAGCAGATTGTTAAGAAACCTCTCACTGCAGAGGTTAAATTTAAAAAAATATGATAGAAATATTATTAAAGATTCAAAATTAATGAATTTTATTAAAATATTTTGACTGTAAAAACGATTTTAAAAATCCAATTTTTTTTAATAAACAGACTATAACTCAACTATTTGACGGATTTTTCTCATTGACGATCTTATTCTAGATATGGGTGTAACACATACTTTCAGAAAAATATTTTTGATCTAGCCAAACAAATGTGATCACGAGAATAAGGTAGTTTTCGTTGTACCTCATATCGTTTATCGTTTTTTGAATTTTTTGTCTGCGCTTACAAATTCGACGCTCACTGCAATAGAACGCTAATACGGGTGATTTTCTCTTTTGTCAAGAGTTCCATTGGCCAGCTTAATTTTTGTTTTGCTTAAACGATTTTTGTCATCATCAGAAAGCTTAAATACGAATACCATCCCAAGTTAATTTTGCGAATTAGAACAATTTTACCACATAGCATAACTTATAAATGGTAATTTCATTTTTATACATAAAAAACGTATTATTTTACCATACTACCACAATTTTTTTTATTCCAGCTTACCAAACACCAACAACAACTCTTCTACAAAGCAAATTTCCATTTTATGCTTACTAATAAAAACTTTGTGAATTATTTTTATTTTTTTTACAGTCAAATTAGTTTTTGATAAGCCAAACAACGTTGTTCGTTAAAATCGAGAGATATAGTAGTATATACACAGAGGAAATAGAATATTTCTTTAAATCAACTTAAAGCTTTTAGTATATACAATTTGCAAACAATATTGAGAATATTATTATCAGCATATTATTCCAGAAAAACAAACAACAAAAACAGTTATCTTTTTAGGGAGAATTTTTAATTATGGAAATAGTTTCGATAAAATAACTAATAGAGCGGAAAAATGATTAAAATTATAAGAAAGATTAGGGGTAATCTTTAAGACTTTCGAAACAAATTGTATGAAAAAATATTAATCATTTTTTTTCATTCTGTTTTGATATAAATCGCTTAGGGGTTTCGACATAAGAGTAAACCTTTTTATTGTTATTAATTTTATTGGTCGTTTATCAAACTTCCTAATGTACTAAAGAATAAATAGAAAACTGAAATCACTCGACTATTTTATTAGCCTATGGCTGATATATTAAACTGGTTAACGCTATCTCAGATTAATAACCAACTTCTGATCTTATATTATTACCTTTGAAAAGATTTTGAAATAACAAACTTTTCACATATTATGGCAAAATTTATTTTAATTTTCCATCGTCTTTGTAGACCGTACTACATTATCAGCATTATTCGGAAATGAATTTGAAAACATTTGCAAAAACTTTTCAACCCGCCTTAATTTTAATGTCGATTTTGTATAACAAATATCATATGAAACGTCTATCTATGATAATCGATAATCTATGTTTTGATGGCAAAAACAGTTTTCTAATCTCTTTCTATATTTCATAATTTCATAATTACAATATTTCATAAAAAAAAATGCTGACAAACCTTTTATTGTGGAAATTTGTTTTTTATGTTCTTTTTTTTTAAAGAAGTCTGGGCAATTAGATTTTGGTTGGATGATTGGTCGGTCGGTTTGAATTGAAGTGATTTTGTTCAAATCGTTTTGTGAATATTTTACACGATGAAAAAACTTGATTTTAAATTATTTCAGTATGTCAGCAACTTAAATTCAACATTAAATTTACTAAAATAAAAGGTACAACGAAAGTGGTTGGATGGTGACTAATTTTTTTGGCGACCTGGGTTCAAATTCCGGTCGAAGTAAAAAGATATTTTCAAGCTTTTCTTGAAAATCTTTTATAACCCACCATACCCCGGTCTGCAGAGAAGTCTCAATCAATAAAATTGAATGCATTGAGGAAATGTGTGTACGGTACCAAAGAAGTTTGAAGTTCCCTTAAGCTAGCGCAAGGTGAAAATATGTGAGCATGCTTGACCAAATGGCAGTCTATCATTACGCACCAATGCGTAATAAATTCATTGACCCATTAATAGTCGGTAAAAGATCCCGAAGAAATTTTATGATGGATTTTGGAAACATACCTAATTTTAATCTAATCAAAATGCACCTGTCTGAATTTTTCAAATATCTCCAATGGTTTTCCAGTAATAGCTTGAATTGTTTTCTACTTCTACGAAAAGCTATATTAATTTTCGACAAACATGTTAAATTGATGATATGGAAAGAATGGGTCGGTGACCGTGAAATATAAGATGCTAAGTCGTAAGTCATAAGGTTTTTTGTCAATAGATGGTTGTCACTAGATTGTCATATATCTGACACCACTAATTTGATTGTGTCAAACCAACACGCGTTTGCAATGTGACATTTCAATTTACTTTTTTCGTAAAATCAGTTTTAATAATTCGTGATTTGTGTAAAAAGTAATATTTGTTTGAAAATGATCGAAATTTCTGAGGATATACGATATGTGATGCTTCTTCACTATAAATAAGGTAAAAATGTTACGCAAGCATGCAACAAAATTTGTGAAGTTTACGGTGAGCATGCTGTAAGTGAACGCAGGACCCGTGAGTGGTTTGTTCGGATTTGTTCTGAAAATTTTGTTGTTAGAGTTGTAAATCGCTCTGCCCGGTCAGTAACTGAAAAAGCTGATGTAAATTTGCAACTTGTCGACCTATTTCGGCATTTAAGTTGTGAGGGTAAAGCAGCTACAATAAACATCCTCTATATGATAGTTTTGAATCATTTGATATATATGAATACAGGCAATCCAAAGGAGGTAAATGTTTGGGTGTCAAATGAATTAATACAAAAAATTTTACTAACCGAATTTCCATCAGTTTAATGCTGCTAAAACGAAACGAAATCCAGTTATTTCTTAAGCGAATCATCACGGATGGGTTAAATATGATAACATTAATTTCCATCGATCATATGATCAAAGGCCAATGACGAACCACAAACGACTTGAAAGCCTGGATTGATACTACTTCATGGCCAAACGTTTATTTTGGTTTTCCGAAAGGGTCAATAGAAAGGGTGTTATCTTCCATCATGAAGATACGAGACGGCAAATGTCTATGTTAACCCGTCAAAAAATGACAGAACTTAGTTGGGAAGTTTTGATACATAAAATATATAACCTGAGCCTTGCGCCATTTGACAACCGTTTATTCCTTTTGTTTCACCGGAACTTTACAACAATGATTGAAATGACCAATAACATTTGAATTATACTAATAACAAATGGGTTAAAAATTATCAGTTATCAATTACCCGCATGGACGGATCAACACCCGCATGGAGGGATCAGTTTTTATTGTTTCGAAATTTTTTTTTATTTTTGATCTATGGGTGTGATAACTCCAGTCCCTGCTATTGGCATACGAGTTAACGTGAGATATCACATACTACTGGCAATAGCGGTGAGATATCACTAGCCACTTTTTTTTTGTAAAAATTTGCTATTTACTTTTTAATTTACTTTTATTTTCTCTATTCTATCATAAAATATTGGCCTATGTCATATTTTGTCAGTGATAGAATTTTTTTTTTAGTTATTCTTTAACAAAAAATATAAAAAAACAAAAAAAGAAAGATTTACGTCCATCAACACCTTTGAACGTATGTTGTTGTGGGACCTTGGTCTTAAAAGGATTTTATGTGTTATTGTGACACATATTGTAATTCCTACTACACAACAAAAAATATTGATAAAAGCACGATGCCGAGGGCTATTATCAATGCCACTTGCTTGAGGAATTTTCCAAAAAATTATGAGAGTTTATCAACGAACGAGGGGAATTCGTTTAGAAAATTTTTTGCCTTTTTTCATTTTTCATATATTTTTTATGAACTATACGTTGGCCTACTGCGATATCAGTTAATTATATCAAAAAATGTTTGATAATTTTTAATATCCCAGTAGGCCAGACGTATAACAATTTGTTATTAGTATAATTCAAATTTTACTGGTGAAATTGAATGATGTCATTGCATTTTAGAGAATTTCATTGGGTTAAATTAAAATAAAACTAAGGCAAAAATTTTCATTAGAAAAAACTGCATTACAACAGTAATTGTAACAAAATATAATGACTTTTGTTTTAATAGCGGATGGTGTCAAAAATCAATTTAATAATTTAATTATGATATTTTCTATATCAACTTCTTTCAGGCAGTATCAAATTTAATCTAATCTATATCTTGTACATATCATGGAGAATACCAATCACGACATATCGTTTTCTCTTTTCCTTTTAACTATTTTTTCACCATATTCGATGTTTTTAATATATAAGCCGTTGTTACAAGATAATTTTTCATTATTTTATTCAACAAGAGCATTGCAAGAATGTGTCGTTACAACCAACTGAGTCAAATACAAGTAGTAAAGTAAAACATTAATACCTGAAAATTAACTCAAAGAGAACGACAAGATAAAGAAGAATCTCGAGAACATTGACTCAGCTTACACTATACGATAATCTGGGTTCAGGAATCAAACGGGGACTGATAAACAGATCGATAGTAAGGCTCACCGCACGCTTAATCTCTAAAAAGATTGTCACGGAACTCTGGCTTTACAGTCAATTATTTCCATCAATATTGTCAGATCACCGATATGAACTATCTGCAAAATGAACCGCAATGAACGAAAAAGAAATGAAGAAAGGTGTAGCAAGCAGTACAGAAAGATTATGCTTTGTGATCCCCAATGCTTTCTCAATCCAGGTTTTTACATTCGTACGATATATTGCCAATGCTGGATTTAATTATTGTAGGAATAAATTTTGGTGCTATTTTTGCGGAGAATTTATTAGCCGCGTCACTCAAATGATGTTGCCACACGAAAATATGGTGTTGAGGAAAAAATGTCCTTATACAAGTTCGCAGAATATATTGATGTTATGATTTTTCAAATACATATTTAAGACTTGCTTGAACACGACTCCTGAGTATGGCCAGATGGTCCAAACGATCCAGCCGATCCATTAACAGGTTCACATCTGTGGACGGATGTTTGGATGTTGTCCAAACAACAAATAATACGGTAAGTATTGAATGGAACCATGTACAACGATTTGCAAAGTATAAGCTATCTTTTTCTTGATGAGAAAAATTTTTTGTCGAAAATCACTTGGCCAAGTTTTGCCTCCGAAGTTCTACACCTATGGAATCATAAAACTACTCATACAATGGCAAAAGGTTGTAGATAATAATGGCACATATGTATTTGCACGAGAAAAAAAAACTCGAATGAATTAACCTCTGAATCTCAACTGTACAAGTACATGAAGTTCATTCGACTATTGAACCATATCGACAACCTTATTCTCTCAACACTCTATTCGGTCTCAAGTTCGGTGTAACATATCAAATCTAAATTAATTTACCGCAAGCCATAAATTATCGTTATACTATCGTTATATCGTTATACGATACTCAAAAAATAAAATTAAAGTAATAAGCAACAACACCCTAACAAAATGAGTTTCGCTCCAAGAATGAATTCGTTTTCTATAAATTTGAAAATTAAAGGAAAATGAGTAACACATTTTCCCATTGAGGAGAGAAATACCCGTGTTTAAAGGATCAGGTAGTACAGGGTAAACAGTGACGGTGTGAATTTGTTTTAACCTATATTGCAATCCTTTGACTATATAAAGCAAAATATAATTATAGCACATCGATCTGAACGGAGTTGTAACGAAGCCATTATTCGATCTTCGTAATTGTTGTAAGTCTAGTAATCAATCTTCGTAGTTTGGACTCGCCCTACTTTCCCACACGCATTAAATTAACATTAACAAAAGTTTCTGTCGTTATTGTCATTTTTTTTTACATAATTTCTTATTCGTAATCGTCCATCGCAATTTTTTCTGTTTAAGTTTGTCATAAAACGGTTGGGCAATGTCCTTAAGTTGGAATCACTCTATTTCCCAAAAAGACAAGAAAAAATCAAGCAATAGGGTACGTCTCGTTTGCTGTATTGTCATGAACTTCAGAAGTTGGTTTTTGTTTTTTTTAAATGTAATTTCTTACAATCATTACGTAATCAATTTTTATAATTCTTTTCCAATTTTGATACAAGTTAGTTGTATAAATTCGTTAGTGGGAACAAAAATTTGACGAAAGAAAATACCCAAGAAACACACTTATCGTTTCTATTGTTTTGTTATGGTTTACCAACAGCCGTTAAGAATACTATAAATAAATGCCGCGAGATGGCTTCATGAGGACATTCGATTTATTGTCTAACAAGTTAACAGCTGTGGTGCCTTTTTGACATCTACAAGGTAAATCTTTTGTGTATTTTCTTTCGTGTCGATTTTATTTAATTTAAAAATAAAACAATAATTTAATTGAAAGCTAAAGTTAACTTAAATTTAAAAATAATGATAATTTAATGAAAAAGGAAAAAAGTAATAACTAAAAATAACTAATTAGTGGATATAAGATTAGCGTAGATTTATCATAAATGTGTGATGTGGAACATTCGAAATATGTGATGATTCATGTTAATGTAGGACAAACAACTCAAACGGGAATGTTTTGCCGAGTCATAAATAGTTTTTTTGTTTGTTCGATTGTAATTTGTGTGAAGAACGATATACAGATTGTTAAAATAAATCTTTATATTACGATATTTGTTACCAATGTTTTCATGGTGTGGTGTAAAAACTGTGTTATAAAGTCCGGATCGTAATCATATAAAACGGCAGTTAGATTCTGTGATAATTCTGTGATAACTGGAGTTTTTTTTAAATTGATATTATCCATCGATTACGCCCGGATAATAAATTCGTTTTTGGAGTGTAATTTACATTGATTACTTTGACGCGTGCTACAAGTACATTCTGTGTGCTGATTATTTTGATGCATTTCCGGAGCAACCATTTTTGTTTGTTATAACATTTCGACACACTTCCGGCTTTGATTGTAACAAGTTTTTCAACATTTTGGTCAACCGGAGTGCTGAATATTTTCATATACTTCCTGAATATCTCCAATTGCCGTCATCATCCAAAAATTTTATTACAACAATTTACCAATATTGACGTCTTCCTGATGGCTGATCTTAACCAGCAAGGAACGTGATGAGCTGATGAACTAATTGAACTCTTGAGGTGGGATCTGGACTAGCCATGGAGTGAGTCTTATTTTTTTTATATGTGGGCATGTGTGTATGTATTAATGTGGGTGTGAGTGGATGTGCGCGGGTGGAATATGAAGATTTAATTAATTCATCTTATTTCATAGCGTCTTGCGTTATTGTTATTAGTACATTTATCCAAGATTTGCAGTATCTACAAATTGAAACAAAGAAGTTCATTTCGTGGAATGATTTTTGGTTTATTGTCATCTGGGATTCACACAATGCACTTCGGTAAAAGGTGTTGACATCATTAAGGTCAACCAATCACATTCCGAATATTTAGCATCAACCCGGCCTACAGCAGTACCTATGGGATAAAGCTGCAGACGGTTTGATATTGGTTACAAATAATAGGGCTTCGGATGACCTAGTTACTGAAGAGGAAATGAAAGAAAAATATGTCAGCTTATATGTTTGGTTAAGTGCCTTTATTATTAAGCCACTCAGTTATGCCTCAGGTGCTAATCAATGAGAACTATGAATGTTTTTTTTATACTTGCTTACTTTGTAGATATATTCAACAGATCGTTAAATCTTCTTTTCCTTTTGACTACTGCTTACTGGCGCGATCTTTTCTGTGCATGAATGGGCGAGTGTCGCACCTCACACACTGCGTGTGATTAAACATAGGGGTTGGATGTGGTGATCGCGGTTCTTTCCACGTATGGGGGTCGCCAGAGTCACAGTCTTTCAATTGCTTTATTCTCACATCCGTTTTTATCAAGTTTCACGCGTACTATTGTTTATTTGTGCTGAAGTAGCAGGATTTCTTTCTCGTCCCCACAGACTGTAGCTATTTTGGAACTAAAAAAACAATCTCGCTAAGTACGCGGCCTGCTATGCCACTTCGTTGATTTGTTCAACGAAGCAGCGCTTCATTACAGAGGGTTTAGTTCATTCGACCATAAGCTGAGACTTACCTTGTCTTCAACAGGTTAGGCTTTTATTTTACACTTAGCCTGGTATTAAAAGTTACCCATTCCTCCACATCAGGAACTGTAATAGCATTTATGGTTATGGAACATTTGCCGCAGTGGTATTTTCCTAGGACTTCATACTATCAAAAATTTCTCTATCATTTAATTTTCTAGCTGGTCCAGCGGTGATGTCTGATATACAGATATAATGCTGGTCGCACTAAATAAGACTTATGAGCTTATTTGGAACCTATGGGCTATGGCATCTTTATGGCCTTTTGAGCCTTAAATTATTTTATTTCCTATGAAATCATTAAAATAACGACATAACAAAAAAAGTTTTAGCAGTAAAAGTAACCTTTCTACATTGTATTTTCTAGAACCAACATAATACACCAAATTTACAAAAATCATCTTCAAGCTTAACTTATACAAATACTTAAAACAAATTAAAGCCTTTTGTATAACATTCCGACTTTTCTTTGCTTTTATATTTTCTATTTAATCATTTTCTACCCTTTTATTCTATGAAAATCCTTCTTAGTGAAAATCCATGAAGGACTTTAATATTTTTATTTTTTAAATTATCATTAAAGGTGATCTACTAATAAAAGTTAATTCCTTTATAATTAGGGTTCATTAAAATAATTTTTTTTTTGCGATGAATGGAATACGGTTAAATGAATAAAATTCTTATAAATATATTCTTTTATTTTGCTTAGCATAATTACTTCTCTTTAATTTTTGTAATTTTAATGAAATAAAGATCCATCAACAAGGAGTGCTGGTGCTTTGTTTTGAACAATTAAAGGTTTTATATGGATTTTGTTTTGAATAGATAAGGTATTAAGAATTTTTTTGATATGCGGGTAATTTTTTAGCGGGCAAAGTTCTACGAAGAACAGAAGTAGAAGCATTAAACACTTTTTATAATAAGTATAAGCATTAACGAAATTTTCTTAAAATAATTAAACATTTCATCACATTCAATAAAACATTACAGCTGTCTAAAAAAAATTGTGTTTTCCAGGGTTTCTAAAATTCATGCATAATAATAAATAACTCATCAGACAAACATCACTTGAATTCAATTACATTCGAATTTGATGTTTTTTGATATAATCAAAACTTAACACCATTTTCATTTTCATTTTCCTTATTTTATTTTTTACTCACATTGTATTAATTTTATTATTTCTCGATTTTCTAAAGGAAAACAACAACAAAAACTTAAAGGTTATATGTACACGTAACGTGGTTTGAATTTCGCAGTTGGTTTCTGTGAATTTTATAAATATTAATCATTTATTTGTAATAAGATGCGATGTTTTCTTTCATGTTTGTTTCTTTACATACATAAATAAAATGGAAATGAAATCAAAATGTATGTACCAATGTTGGATGAAAAGTCTTTGTTTCACTTAAGTCGGAAACTTATTGTAGTTAACAGAATAATGAGGCTTATGATATTTTCAGTTTGTTAGATTGACATTGCCTCATTGCCATCTCGATTGACGTTCAACACCGAGGGTTTCGTTCTTCTAAATACTAAAAAATGGTTGTCCAGATTTTCAATTTTCCGATTTGTTATTGTAAATATTTTGTTATATTTTTGAAGTGAAAACTTCTTTAGCACAACGCGCGAATTTGTATGGGGATAAATTTATATATTCAAATTATTGTCACGCTAATTTATTTAGGTATAAAATACCTATATTCTGTAGTATCGTTTCAAATTGCAATATGGATATCGCGGTCGACTAAGGTTCTATAGGTCGAAAGTTCAATTCCTGGAGCAGTACATTTTTTTGTTTTTTTTTAATTTTTATTAAAATTATTTTCTTTTTATTCATGAATTCATAAACATCATAAAAATTTCTTTTTACGAATTTTAAATTGATCGATAATGCAATTTTTTAAAGTTATTGCTACTGTCTTTTTCCGTTTTGTTCAAATTATTATCATTTCGATATTAACAAGAAAATTAATTATTTGTTGGTAGGCAGTGCTAAAAATAATAAAATATTGATTTGCCCATCATTATTTTCCATAATTTCATTCTCGTGAAATAAAATAAGGAAAATAAAAACTACTATTTGAGTACACTTTCCCTTTCAATATAAGTTGACATCTTCATCACAAAAAATTGATTTAACTCCGTGTTTAAATCTGTAGACAATTTACGGTATTTAAATTTATCGATAGTAAGGTTATTGCTATTGTCTTTTAGCACAGTGTGACGTCAATGCTAAAGTTTAGAATGCATTCAGGGGATTTTTATGACATCTCAATATTTTATTTAGTTTTTAAAAGGAAATAAACACAAAACATGTGGCTATTCTGGTTTTCAATACTTTTTCTTGTTGTTTTCTTTTTTCATTGTTATCTATTTTCTGTTGGTGATTGTTGTACCATTTTTTAAGTTAGGCGCGTTGTGCAATTTTGTATGGGGAAAAATTTATATATTCGACTCATCGCTACGCTAAATAAATGTTAAATATAAAATAAATATTAAAAGAGAGTGAGATATATTGTAATCATTTGTTTTTTTCTTTTCATTATCTTGATTTATGATTTGTTTTTTTTTCTCTTTATTATTGAATTTGATTTTTTTTTTGGTTTAAGTTTGGTGTGTAAGTGTGGTATAGTAAGTCAAGATTTTGTTGTTTTTTTTTAAGTAAAATGAAAAAAATTGTTTTGTCATATTTGATTTTTGTGTTTTCATTATACTTTTTAATAAACAAAACGCAATTTATAGTACGAATAACCTAAGTATTGTTGAAATTAATGATAATATATTATAAATAATTTTACTCTCTTTCTCTTGTTTCATGTTTTGCTCTTTTCTTTTTTATTGAATTTGATGCTTTTCTCAGTTAATAAAAGTGTGGAAGTAAGGTAAAGTAAGTAAAGATTTTGTTGATAAAAACACAGCCTTTTCACAGTTTTAAGTTTTCACTTTTGTCGGCAGTGCTCAAAACTGCATTTTTTTTAATGAAATATGTTGTGTAGTAGTAATTATAATATGTGTCAAGTTATGAACAATATGTGTGTTATATGGCGCAATACTTTGAGCGAGCAATGGCGTGCTATCATCAAGGAAGATAGGTAAGATTGAGGTTTCATGAGGAGAACTGAATAAAGTTCATACACCAGCACCACTAAGATATCGCCTTTACTAGCGATATCTAACTGGTATAGCCAATGGTATGAGATATCTCACGTTAACTCGTATGCCAATAGCAGGGACTGGCGTACGCGGCGATGTCACACTGCGTAGATAAAAAATTAAAACAAAATTGACATAGTGACTTTATTATTCTACAAAATAGACGAAGCTGCCAAGCTAGAGAACCTTCCTCAGAAGCATCAGAAATGGAGAATTTTTTGCTGTCCGAAATTTCGAATTTTGAAGTATGATGATGATTTGTTTGTTACTGTTGGAGAGATGGAATAGTTGTGTAAGAGATACTGGATACTGCTATAGTAAACTACAAAATAGGATGCGAGTTTCCTGCAAATATTGAACAACAAATTTTGAGCTACATTATCACGCCTTAAACTATGTTACACTTCTAGTGGATTGAAATTACAAAAATGTACATAGCATAAGTAAACCTCTCATTACTATTCGTAATTAAGGCATACTTCAGAAATTCGGTTGATCCTACAAAATTATAGATGACACAGCCTGTATACTGCAAGTGAAAATTTATAGAACGAATTTTGCAGTAACAGGACATTCAGTACGGCAGGTTTTGTGTGTTTTCGAGCCAAACAAAAGTGTTCTTGATACAACAATTTTTATATGTGTTATTATCGTTTTTCATATTATTCACTGTTTGTGTGCTTTTGTCACTTTTGAATTAAAATGCAATATTTAAAAATATACCTTTTACTGTTTATTTTTAAATTTATTTATAATAATAAAACTTCCTTATAGTAACAATTTGATTTTTATTTTTTATTTTAAAGAATATCGATTTCGACTTACGTCATCCTCAGTTCTTAAATTATTATTCATAATTTAATATAATAATTTAAGAACTGAGGATGACGTAAGTCGAAATCGATATTCTTTAAAATAAAAAATAAAAATCAAATTGTTACTATAAGGAAGTTTTATTATTATAAATAAATTTAAAAATAAACAGTAAAAAGTATATTTTTAAATATTGCATTTCAACAATTTTTATTGGTGTTTTGTTTATTTTTAATATAAATGGTTTTTGAGAATATAATACCCCGAGAGTGAGTGTTAGCCCTTGAAACTTATGTTTATCGGGCGGGACATACGAGCCCACGGACTTTGAGTAGGAGTAAGGCTTTTGTTTCGTGAAGGATGTCGGGGTCGATAAGACGGGAATGCTGGGAATGAGCGTTATTGGTTATTAATGGTTGCCGTAGCATCTCACGATGTTTCGTCCGGCTACGGCTATTCGGCGGAGTGAAAACTTTACAACAGCTATGCTCATAAAAATTTTTCCCATTGTCTTCGTGAGGTGTTGCCTGACACTCTGTTAGGGTGTTGTCGGATTTAGTCGGTGTAGACGATATCAGAGAAAATATTGTCTGTTTTTCGTGCCATGATCTTTGCATCTAAGACAACACCAGGTCTAACAACTTGTTCTCAATACAGGTTATTTTTGTGTTGGCATTGGACTGGCAAGGGAACAAATGGATGGAAAAATGCTAGCACTTGGCGCTCTGGGCCATAGCTAGAACGCATAGACCAGTTAGACCATAAAAACGTTTAAGATGATCAAATATTTTTTTACATTTTTTAGAAAACTTTTAGCAACTATTTTTGAATTTAAATAATTTTGAAAATTTGTGAAATGTTTAGAAATTTGGAATAATTTTTGTATTTTTTGGAAATTTGAAATAAGTTGTAAATAATTTTGAGAATTTCTGTAGTTTGTAAGATTTAGAAGTTTTCAAACCATTTTGAGAAATTTTAAACGTTTTGAAATTTTTAGAAATTTTGAGAATTTTTGGAAATTTTGAATAAGTTTTAAATAATTTTAAAAATTTGTGTAATTTGTGAAATGTTTAAAAAACTTTTGTAGAATTTTGAGAAATTGTGTTTTTTGGAAATTTGAAATAAGTTTAAAATAATTTTGAGAATTTTTGTAGCTTGTAAAATTTAGAAGTTTTTAAACCGTTTTGAGAAATTTCATACGTTGTGAAAATTTTAGAAATCTTAAATAATTTTTAAATAATTTTGAGAATTTTTGGGAATTTTGAATAAATTTTAAATACTTTTGAAAATCTGTGTACTTTGTGAAATATGTATATATTTTGTATAACTTTTGTAGAATTTTGAGAATTTTTGTCCTTTTTGAAAATTTTGAATAATTTTTAAATAATTTTGAGAATTTTTGTACTGTTTGGAAATTTGAAATAAATTTTAGATAATTTTGAGAATTTTTATAGCTTGTAAAATTTAAAAGTTTTTAAATCATTTTAAGGAATTTAATACGTTGTGAAATTTTAAAAATTTTTGAGAATTTTTAGAAATTTTGAATAAATTTTAAATAATTTTAAAAATTTGTGTACTTTGTGAAATGTTTAGAAAATTTGTATAATTTTTGTAGAATTTTGAAAATTTTTGTGTTTTTTGGAAATTTGAAACAAGTTTTAAATAATTTTGAAAATTTCTGCAGTTTGTAAAATTTAGAAGTTTTTAAACCATTTTGAGAAATTTCATACGTTGTGAAATTTTTATAAATTTTGAATAAAATTTAAATAATTTTGAGAATTTTTGGAAATTTTGAATAAATTTTAAATAATTTTGAAAATTGGTGTACTTTGTGAAAAGTTTAGAAATTTTGAATAATTTTTGTAGAATTTTGAGAATTTTTGTGTTTTTTGGAAATTTTAAATAATTTTGAGAATTTTTGTGGCTTGTAAAATTTAGATGTTTTTAAACCATTTTGAGAAATTTCATACGTTGTGAAATTTTTAGAGATTTTGAATAATTTTAAAATTATTTTGAGAATTTTTGGAAATTTTGGAAAAATTTTAAATAATTATAAAAAATTGTGTACTTTTTTGGAAATTTCAAATATCATTATATTCATTCCGAACAAATATCATTATTGTTCATTTTAAGCTCAAAATAAAAAAATAATGAGTATATTAAAATAAACTAAAATACAATAAAATAAAATAAAAGAAATGTTTAATTTGAGGAAAATTTTGAATAACCTTGAACAAGGACCAATACAGCTTATTGAGATACAAATAAACTAAACTAGAAGAGATAATTTTTGTTTTAATAATGCAATTAAAATAATGTACAATCGGAAGGCGATCAAACATCGAATAGTTAAGGATTATGCCACAACAAAAATGCCAGACTACGTGTCACACAGATGGATTAGTTTAGAAGCGAGTGGAAAGATTTATATTTTTGGTAGATTTGGTTTTAATTTCAAATATTAAGAGTTAACGTAGTATGAAGAGTTGTGGTAGGGCGTCTCATCACACTGCTATAACTCGGGGTGGTGTACAAGAGACACAATGTTAACATTTTATTTTCGGTTTTCGTATATTATTGTAAATTTTCTTGTGGGGAGGGCAGTTATTAGAATTTTCAGTCGAAGTGAGCTAGTGACAGAGTGATTTTGCATGTGCGACCAACTGGTGCATATATTCACGGTCATTAGAGTTTTGGCGAGCATTTTTTTTCGCAAACTTGTTAACAGAGATGTAGTGCAGTGAAGTTCACTTGTCCAATTTTATCTAGTTTGATCGTTATGATATTCTTACTAGACCTGGAAAGTCTCGATTAGCTGATTGCTTAAGAGGATTATTTCGCTAACAAATCTCTTAGTTTATTAATCAATTTTCTCAGAAATTTAATGCAAAAACGACCGAATTGACTTTCTTCCTCAAGAACACTTAAGAGGTGGACCTGATTGTCACAGGCTAAGGCAAATTATTAGTTCAAATTTTGGACAATTAATTAAGATGAAGGTACTCCTGACGATAAAAGGTCTTCTCCAGGACGACCTGTTGTGGTTACACTTTTTTTAATTCAATTTTTTTATTTCCATTTTTTATGTAATTGATTGTTTTATATAGTTTAGGATATCTTAATTCTAAGCAATAACTTAAAAATACAAACAGGTTTAAGGATCATACATATATGTTTGATATGTAACTTGCATTTAATGTAAAGTGCATAACTCTTGGTTATAAAACCATCTAAGTATGACGTTGGTCATGCTAAGGGTTCTGGCATTTATGGGTGGAATAAAGCCAGGTTTTCGCGACCTTTACCTATAAACTTTCCTAGGCTGTAAGATCACATGACTTTAGCTATGCAAATAATACAATAAAGTTTAACAAACTATAAAATTATTACAATGTGCGACCACCACCAAAAACAGTAGTGGTAAGAAAAGTGGCAACAGGAATACACTTCTTATATTGAAGAAGCAAGAAACAAAGTTTCGGTAAGCGACTTTATACACCGTGATTATCAAAACAGAGGGTACATAAGCCCACCGTTATTACATACAAAACAGCTAAAAGAAATAGACGACTCACTGTTTTATTTCAGCAGGGTATTTACCTAAAATGCTTTACGATAGGGTTTACTCAGGAGGTTACTAAAAAGAAATTTCAACAGTGAAATAAAAATGTCCCATTCCGCTGTAAAAGGCAGCAAAGAAGTACAGGCATGTGCATGATCGATAAAATAAAGCATTAGCTAATCAGCTGCAATCTTAGTTATTAAGGTGGAAATCATGATAGAGAGATGGGATGGAGGGCAACCACACAACGCTTTCCACACAGAATCTTTATCGAAGAAGAATATTCAGACCAGACGTCGAACGCTGGAGTCACTATAAATATAGAAAAAACAATTTTAAATGTGGTAAATATAGACCATGAGTGACCACGTAGTGTCCTACTACATAGTTGAGTAGAGAAGTGAAAAAGAAAAATGAAATTCAAATCACATAGAAGTAGAAGTTCCAAAATCTTGCGTACACGTTAAAGAGTAGCAGATCAAAGTATGTCGAAATAACGGCAGCTTCTGACTCTAGAAATTAACGAAAGATTAAACAAACTACAAAACTACAAACCAGCACCGGCATAATATTGAATTTTCATCGATGATGGCATCTATTTTTATGGGAAATGTGTTGCAACGAGACCGATGTAAGCAAGATGTTTGGTGAAATCGTTGATGTTACGATGCCAAAAAAAAACTGATGGAAGCAAGTATGAAGGAACAGAATTGGTCATCCCATCCAATATCTTAGGAAAACTGTAGTGAACGGAGCAAGTCAAATTGAAGCGCAAAGAACTAAGTTTAAACCCTGCTAGTCGCCTGCCTGATCACTGCAGTGTCTTTCAGGCTGAACTGCTAGCAATAAAAGAAGCTATGGAGTGGTTGGAGAATAAAGTAATATCTGTAAGGGATATTAGCAGCTATGGCAGTCAGACTCCAGTCAAGCTTCTAGAGTCGAACCTAACCAAATCGAAACTAGCCTGAAACTGTCTGGCATCTCTTAACGAGATGACTTATCAGTTTAATATCCAACTTGTTTGGCTGACAGTGCATTTCAGTGCAGCCTAACCTGGTCTAACTAAAGTAAACGGCCATCATACCATACTTTTGATAAAATTGCTTGTCCGGAAATTTACTAAGCAATACAAGGGGATTACGTTTGCTGTTTTCTTTGATCACCGATACCTCAATGGCCCAATCGGTTGATAGTTGTTCTGCACGAAAATTAAAATAAAATTTCTTTTGACCAAGTTGATCAATACAATATCCGTCAGGTTAAATTGGTTAGTATAGAAACAACAGTAATTGATCACTTACAGTTTATATATAATATCTGCATGTAAAGTTGGTATTTCTGCTAACACTTTGGTTATAATCAAACTGTAGTGCTCACAAATAGCGTGATATTTAGCAGGTAGTTTTATAAGAAAGTCTGCATCATTTCCAGACAAATTTAAGTTCTGTACCGGTGGATTGACAGGAAATTAGATATTTGCAGTTAACGGCGTTGGCTTACTAACAGTAAAAACTAAATTCCTACTCAACCATCACACTTTTCCATTTTCTTATTTATAATTATTATAATATAATTATATAATTATTATTTATACTACTTTACATTTTTCATTAACATTTTCATTAATAATCATCGGCATACATGACTTTTTTTCGAATCATCAAGGTTATGTTAGTTTTGTTCTATATTTGTATTGTTTTTACTAACAAATTCCAATTTATTTTATTTTCCCTGTTTAAATAAGAAAAAAAATGAAACAGAGGTATTACGTTTAGATTTCTCTTCTTTCGTTTTTATTATGATGAAACGCAATATCATAAATTAAAAAATGAAACATTCCAATACATGGAGATATCCAGTTCTTTTTGCTGGTATTCTTACAAAATAAAAAGGGCGTTTATATATTCTGAGCGAGTTTTACGTGTTAAGAAACCCAACAAGAAGATGATTGTGTGATAGATGGTATACCCTATGGCTTTGTAGATAAGTTTTTTGGAAAATGTATTGGATGTATGTTTCATGCAACCAACCTTTTTACTCCTTTATTTATTTAATATTAAGATACTATTTATAGTTGCATTTTTGGAAAAATTAAGTTAGTACGCGTTTGATATTAAAATCAGACAAATTGATATATTCAGTCCGCGCTCGGTATTAAAAATTAAAAAGTATTAGTCCGTGATTTTGCTTTTTAACCAAATTGTTTCGTAGATTATTCGAGAGATAATAAAATCGAAACTAAAAGTGTTACTCAAGTCGGTTTAAATATATATTTTTGGAATAAGAATTGTTAATTGTTAGGCATTATTTGAATATTTATCATATTAATCAATATCTTGATTTCTAACGAAAATATGATTAATTTTTTTTTGGATCTTTTGATCTGAAACCGCTGTGTATAAAAACCGTTCGCGGTATTCTAGTTTTGCTATACTATCAAAAATTTAAACCATTTGCAAAAGAAAAATTATTAAATTAAAGAATAACAGAAAAAAAACTATTATATGTTGTGATTTGTGACTGAATTGAAATAAGTTATAAATAAACTAAGCACAAGTTGTAATAACGAATAAAAGTATCGACAAGAAAAAATTATTCTATTAAACAAATAAAAAATTTTACATAGAAATTTTTGATTTGCGTTTCATTTGTCTGGTTGGGAAATATAATCGTTTAATGGATGAAGCATAATTAATAATTGCTACACAATCAATACATAGTTCTGATTTATTGGCACGTGAATTAATTAGTTATGAAACAGAAAGTCCTTGAGAATTACGTGAGGAATTCATTGATGTCTGAGAAGGATAGGAATAAATGTATATACGCTTGCAGTGGTGGAAATTAGGTTGAATTAAGACGGTATCAAAATTGGAATCAGAGGGTGTTGCAATTCCTGATACACGATTCTGGATGCGCGGGATTATTAAGACAACATTCAACACTACTAAAGTTAAGTCTTCTTTTACTTTAAATATTTTTTATTATTACACCGAAAGAAAAAATCTTGGTTGATTCAAACATGTTGCATTGTTAATCGAAAATTAAGTGAAAATTGGGGAACTAAATACGTTAGTGATTGAATCAACCAACACTCCGTATTTAAATTAACAATTTAACCGTTGTTGATATATTTTTTTATAAGTATCACAAACATATTTGATTTAACCATGTTTGTAGTTATGCCATCTATGATTTAATTTTCAATTGACTACAAACGTTGTAAATTAAAAATTGGACTAAAAATAGTGATATTGAATACGTTTGTGATAGAATCAAGCAATACGCCGTATTAAATCTTTTGGTTTGGTACATCTTTGTTTTGTTTTTGCTGCTATCGATGTTTGTATGGGTTCGTTTTTTTCGTAAATATAATATATTTGAAATTTTTTATATTAGAAGTATGTATTTCGCATCAATCTCGACAAACATTTTTATGCAGAAAGCTAGCGTTCGTATATTTACGTTCTAAATAGGAAATATATGAGTGTGATTTTGTTTGTAAAGGATGCGTCCATTTTTTCGCCATCTTTTTAATGATACAGTTTAAAAGGCCAAAATTCAGAAATCAAAAAATTTAAATATTTGAATTATGTGTAGAAAATTATACTAATTTTCCATAATTTTCTCATTATTATGAAAAATTAAATTAAAATATCGATAAATGGACATGAAACAAGACAAATAAAATATATTAAAAAAATATAATAATTTTTTTAAATCACCAAAATTAATTATAGAAAGGGCCTGTTTCATTAACGATATTTTTGTTATAACATTAACTGAAAAATTTCTTTCGCACATAATTTTATATGCAAATAATATGAAAATTATTTAAATCAATTAAACACATCTAAATTATTTCTTAAAGTAAAATGTTAAATAAAACCAGCCATATTAAAATATATAAAAACTTTTTATTTTTCTATTCTTTTGTTTATTATTTTTCTTTATTTTGTTTACTTTTCTCCTGGTTTTTTATTTTAACAAACACAATAATTTTCAAACAAAAACATGAACAAACTGAACTGAAAAATATGAACAAGAAAAATTGATCACGCCGTGGTTGATTTAAATAATGAAAATTGTTACGTTTTTTAAAATAAATTGACAATGCTACATTGGTTAAAATAACCACGTTCGTATTAGACGCAAAATCAAACAAGCTTTGTAGTTGATTCTACCAACGTTTTTTTTCGGTGTATATAACATATTTTCTACATGAATATATATATATATATATAAATTTTGAATTGAGGAAATTGTATATCATATCTCCTGGCATAACTGTATCTACCAGATACAGTTACAATAAAACTTCTACAGTAACGTATCCCAGGTAACAATTTAACCTAGGTAATCATTGAGTAAAGCTTTAAAAGAGGAATTTAAAATGGAAGGGGAAATTTAAAATTCTTGAACTATGCATGACAAAAGCTTTATACAAGCTCTACTCAAGGAGAAAAGGCGTATGAAAAAATATTCTTTATTCAAGAAGGCATCTATAATGCTTTATACATGTTTAATATAAGTGTTTGAATAAAGTGGTACATAAGTTGTTATTCAAGGCTTATTCAAATACTGTCAAAATGTTACTTGAATAAAGTGCTTGAGTAAATATTTTCTCAAGAGAATTACTCAGTGGCTATTCAAGAAGCGATGCCACTGAAAAAAAAAATTGGTGATTGTTTCCTTTAGTTATTTTGGTTAATTGGCGCATTAAACTCCTTTTTTTTGTATATTGCTGCTATTGAGTTAATCTTTTATCGAAAATTACAATTTATTTTACACATTTCGCATCTTTACAAACGCCTGTAGCTGGAATCGAACTCGTAACCTTTGATTCTCCAGGACCGCACGCTATCCACTTCTCTATTTAGCAGCTGTCATAAAGAAAATTGAAACTTAATCACTATTGTTTAACAAATTATTTGTACACATTTCAAGTTTCGGACCACTACCACGACTATGAATTAATTTTTATTCAAACATTTTGATTAGGAATGCATATAAAAGTGTACTAATGGTTTCCTAAAATGAGAATATATGGGTTTTTGTTAAAAATAATATTGGTTATGATTGAGGACAATCTCGAAATGAAAATAATTTTGCGTATTCATATACGATGTGTTTCCATTCAATTGTACGATTAAAAATGATTAAAGAATAAAAATAAAATAAAAAAAAGGAAAATAAAATTCATAAATGAAAATGTGCCTGGCAGGAATCGAACACAGACCCTCTTCCTCATCGTTTACCCTTACGCACGTTCATTAAATCAATTTCCAAGACAGGAATAAAACGCTACTCAATACAGAACAAAAGTGTTACTCAAGCTTCGTAAGCGGTATAGTATGCTGTGATTGGCATTACTTTAGTTGCACAATTTGGCTGATTAATAAATAAATGTTAAGTGACCATATTAAATAAACATTATACGTTATATTTTCCATAAGTCAGTTGCAATCTATTGCAAGTTTTGATATAATTTTTTCCCAAGCGAATTGCGCACAATATGGCGATTACATACATATAATACAAAAATTAATTGTATGACAAATTATCATCAGTTTATTTATTTGTTGACCAACTGAAATTATTATATAAACCATCATCAGAAATGGTAAATCTCAATCAATTTATAAACCATCATCAGAAACGTTTGATTAAATGGTTGCGGAATAATGGCAATTGCAAATGTCCATTGACGAAAATATGTCTACCATTTTGAAATAATCTTTTGTATTAATCAATAATAGTTTGTTAAAGTTCTTGAAGGTTTGTTAACTTTTTAAACACGATAAGTGATTTAATAAAAAAACACACAATCGCGAATTTAACAACGAACTGTCAAAAATATTGACAGATCGATTTGTTGTAAATCTTTTAATATTCATTGAAAACAGCCGTATATAAGAAATATTACTTGAATAACAATTTTCTTGAATACTACTAAAATTATTATACATAAATAAAGTCGTATACAAGGAACTATCCTTGGGTAAGAATTTTCTTGGATTTTTCCTAAAAGTTGTACTTTAATAAAGGTTTATATAAGGGATTGAATTCTTGAGTAAAAACATCTTGAATACTACCTTAAAAGTTATATGTGAATAAAACCTTATAAAAGGTATTATACTTGAGTAACACTTGCTTGAATATGCCCTAAATATTTATTATTGAATTAAGCTTTACTTAAGGAATTATATAAGAAACTCAGTGAATCTAGTCTTTTACAAGCTTTTTTTAGGTAAAGCTTGAATAATATGGTCTTACACAATGCTTTTTCAAGTTAAGTTGGAATAATTTAAAAAATTTAGGCGAAATTGTTACCTGGGATATCTACGTGAAATGTAAACTGTTCATCTCTTAATGAGAAGAATTATTTATCGTAAATATATGCAAGCCGATAATAAGCTCACTCGGCAAGGAGCCTTTTGCTACATCTCTAAATCCCTAATAACTCAAAAAATACTTTAACATATAATGTTTACGAACGAGAGATGAACAGACTGTACCCTAAGTTTGATAACAATGTGGACTTTATCACGATTATTTGTGTCACCACAAAACCATTTTGACAGACCCGAATCAACCTGAATAAAATACTCTCAAAATGAAATAAAAATATAAAAAAATTGTGTTATTTTTCTGGTGGGATAGACATTCAAACAATGTTTAAAAAAATTCAACATATTCATGAAATTTTTTGTTTGTTTATTCCTACAAAATAATTTTATTTTCGTATTCAAAAGAGCTTTTTTGTTATCATTTCTCTCAATTTAAATATTTGTGTGAACTTACATAACAAAACACTATGGCATACAAACAACAACAGTAGTTGAGAGTAACCGTGATCATTAAATAGGTATGATCCCAGAATATCGATTTTTTAGGTAAACACCATTTTCTGTTTTGTTCATATCGCCCATCATAATAAGAAATAAACACTTTAATCTTGATTAGATTAGATTTAATGGAAGAAAATCTAGATTAATGATATCGGTTTTCTTTTAAAGTAAAATTTATTAAAATTAGGGTGCGAATCTTTACTTTATCACACTCTAAGGTTTTCGTTTTTTGTATATCTGTATCTTTGATTAAAACATTTTAAGGTGTTTTCATTTAGCTTTGTGGTGGAAAAGAAAATATAAAATTTTCCAGAAGAAAAATTAATTACTTATTGATTCAAGTTTTAATATTTCTGATCAATACTTATTTTAGAACTTTTTTTACCTGATCTGGTGGGTTATCCATGTTTGAAATTATCTAGTCCATTAATTTCTTAGGGGTCTACGATGTCCAAACTCCTTCTGACCGCAGGTCAGTTATTGTGAGTGTTTAGAACACGATACACTCTTTATTTCATTTGTTGTAATTGAAATGTAAGCAAGAAGAATCAAACAGCCTTCAAATCAGCGTCAGGCCACAGTCGATCTACAACCGAATTTGAAGTAGCAAGGTCAGGAGAATTTAGCAACAAATTAATCTAAATGAAACTTTTGGGTTAGAAAGTGGAGGAGAAAATTAAATAAAAATTTTGTGATGAATGGACTAGAATTTGTCATTAAATTACAAACATTGGCATTTAGAGGGAGTTTCAAATCTGAAAAAGAGGCCATTTTTTTATCTCTTTTCTATAAATGGGGTCATTTTTGCGAATTTGCGGGAAATGATTATATGGTGGTTTGCTCCCTAAGTACAATCGTCTATTTCAATTCAATTTTGATTTTTGTTAATATTTTCAACTGCAGTAGTGCTAAATTTGCATTTGCAAAGTATAGGCTCCACTTGGCGTCGTTTTGACGCACGCATATATCAACGGATAAAAGATCATAGAATTAAATTTCTTTTTTAAGGCGATTGACGACTGATAAAAGTCAAAATTTTTTAAGGCGACTGACGACTGATAAAAGTGAAAATTGAAGAAAAAAATGAGCAAAAAAAAATCGTTCACTACAATCCCTTTTGTTCCAGCTGAATATTTCATATCACAATAATCTCTAATCCGGTTGTTTTACTAAAAAATATTGTAGAGAAATTGGACTTTGTAAACCGAAACTGTAATATTAAACCGAAAAATGTGTTATGCCCGCCGAATTACGTGTTGTTAAACATATATCGTTTGAACAAAAACCTAACAGTCCTGATCAACACACTTTTCCATTTTTCATATATGATGCGACATCATTCCATTTTTCATTAACATTTTTTATTAACAAACAATCGGTATACCTAATCTTCGGACACCCTGTAAAAACATCAAGGTTATAATAGTTTTGTGAATTCTCTTTACAACGTTTCGAACTTTGTTTATTTTCATAAAAGCGAAACGGAAGATTTGCTAAAGTTTAAATTTATCTCTACGCATTATAACAATGAAACAGAGAAAGAAATGAGTGTTGCAATACATGAACGTTTTCAGTTCTTTTCACCTGTGTTCTTAATTGACAAACGGGTGGTTCTTACTTTAGTTTGCATTTTATAAATCGATAGGAAAACAAGAGGAATGTTATGGAAAAAAATGAGACAATCTGTTATTAAATAGTTTCGTTCTAAGTTATAAATGTGTTGATTGCAATCATATGCACGACGAGTAAAAGATATGCGAATCAACTCCGACTCTCTCATGTTTTTTTAATTTTTAAAAATATATAAAGTTAAGAGATATTCTTAAAATTTTTTGAGTTGTGATTTGAACTTAAAAATAAATTAATCATGTAAATTTAAATTAAAAGCAAGTGAACTTTGTTATTGAAAAAAAATGTATATTATATTTGTTTGTTCACATTTAATGTTTTAAATTGATTTATTGTCAAAATTGGTGTTATTTTTCTTATTCTAACAGTGTTAAGTTTTCGTTCCTGTTAAAAATTTATTGTGCTAAAATAAAAATAATTTAACTGAAACAAACAAAAAATTAAATGTTTCAAACGACATGGCGGTGGTTCGAGAAAGGCCAGATGACAAAAATTCAAAAGGGCCCAACCTATATGAATATGCATATTGGATTATTTGGTTGCACAAGGTGTTCCAGAATTTTATCGTTATAGAGTTTTAAAGCAGAAGCCGTGCACAAAATGGTCCAACGTTGCTGATTGGGTGAGTCGTCTTACAATTTATATTAAATTACACTTTTTACATTGTTGCTGGAATGGATACGACCGTAACACATGAAATGTGTATTTTATTTTGAGAGTGTCACATTTTGACTGCACCGAAATGTCTGAAGGTCTTATACGTCCGCTATTGCTAATATTGCTACGTTGAACAGCTACGGTTGTAGCCTGAATATGATTGTTTGCTGAAAGGAATATTTTTGACGTCCAATATAAGTATTAACTTAATTGATGCAAGACAAGTATACAATCAACAAACTTTTTAAATATTCACTTCTCTCATTGTTAGTTTTTACTTTTTAGTTGCATGTTAGTTATAGTAAATTATTTTGTTTGTTCTTCTAGTCATGGTGACTAAAATTAAATTATTTTTCATTATAGATTTTTTCCGTGTAAGAGTCCGCTTATCGTTTATCATTCTTAAAATTTAAATTCCCTTGGATAAATAGATATAGTATCTACTTATTTCTATAATAATGGCTCTAAATGGCGCCTAAACAAAAACCAGTTATATAACGGTAACCCGTTATATAACAATAAATAAAATTTCACAATTTGAACTTTTTTTTCATATTTTTTTGTATTTTTAATATCGGCATATAACGATTTTTTTTGTTATTGTAATATGTTGGATGTTTTAATACCTATACTAATTTTGTAATACCTGCAATTTTTCGATATTTTTGAATGATACGGTTTTTTTTGACAACGTATATACTTTTTTGATGTTTTTTGAATATTGTAATTTGTGATGATTGTGTTGCATCTGTGTTTGATATTTGATTAATTTTTTTATATGCCTATTGTATTTTTTATATACCTATTGTATTTTTTATATACCTATCGTATTATTATATACCTATTGTATTATATTATTTTTGATCAATGTTTATGATGCAACAAATGATTTTTTCAAATTTATAACTGGTTTTGTACTGAAGCCGGCCGGATATGGGGGCTGGAACTCTATACTGGTTTACTCCCAGCAACGATATTAGCGTTAGTTTTTATATTTTTTTAGTATTAGGGATGAAGGAACACAGCATCTGTTTTTTTTATAACAGATATTTAGGCTGAATCTAAAACAGATGCTGAGTTTTCTTTCATCATTTGGGAGGTTTCTCAAGTGTCGATTTTAGGATTTTTAGACTTAACTCTACTCTGAGCTTTACATATCGTTGCTGGGGAGAGATCGCGAGTTCGATCTTCCTTTCCGTCTCTTCTTCTACAATTCCTTTAAATTTTAATATAAAGTAATCGGTATGGGCTTTGCCCAGGAAGGATCTATAACTATATATAAATAAATAAATAACAAATATTGGGTTTTACCAATAAATAAATAAATATTTTATAAAAAAATATTTTACCACTAAATAAATATTTTATAAATAAATAAATAAAAATTTTGCCAATAAATAAATAAATATTCGTTTTGAATAAATAAACACATATTCTATGAATAGATAAATAAATATTTTTTTAAATAAATAAACAAACAAATAAATATTTTAAAAATATCTTATAAGTAAATCAATCATTTTTTATTGCGCATGAATAAATAGCTTATAAGTAACTCAATAATTTTTACTTTCAAATAATAAATAAATATAAGTAAATCAATATCTCTGTTTGCACATGAATAAATAGTCAAACATTTATTTTCAAAATATATATAAATTAATTAAAAATTTTTAAGTTTGATAAATTGTGTAAAACAAGGGATTGGGAGTTGATTGCATAGGAATTTTTCTCGTTGTGGTCGCGCTTTACGTTTTTTTCGCGGTCTTACTTTCTTTTTCGTATATATTGGGTTGCCATTTTTTTTAGTGCTAGCGATTCGCGGTGTGGAAACTCTGGATAACCAAAACAATTAACAGCGAAAATAATCAAGGAACATCATGATAATTGTAGAGCTGCTCATGTAGGGGTGAAGCAGAATGGTGGGTCTTCGCCACCTATAAAGGTAGCAAACCAGATATTGTGCCCACCAACGCAATCTCGGTTGGTCTCTGATCGACCATGGCAGTGTACATATTTTTATTAATTTTTCGGGTACGTATCCCAGACAAAATCCGGGATTACTGATCTCCTGATTGTCCTTGATCATCGGTCTAAGTTCATATTAATCAAACCCCTCAGAAATGCAACTTCACCTTCAGTGAATGCATTCTTGAGAAGGAATGAAGTTTTTCTAACATACGGTGTTTCAGAGTGTCTACACAAAGGCAATGGTAAACAATTCCATAGTAATTCTTTCAAAAAACTGTTGTCAGACTTCCACATTAAACATATTCAATTGTACGAATATAGATGGTAAGGCCATGGGGACTTACCATTCTAAAGACATAAGATTATGATATTTAATTAGACCCCCCATTAGTTTTAGATCTCTGTTAACTTATTTCGTATTAGTCGTAACATAGATCCCTGTTAATTTATTTTGTAATTTTGTTTTCTTATTGTCTTTTTTTTTATTTATTTTTTTTGTTATTTTTCTTTAAATTAATTTTTTTTTACTTTACAAAATTTTTACTAATAGCTTTTGCATAGTTTTTCATCGTTAACTATGTGTAATGTGTCTCTCATGTACCTGAAAGTAGTAGTTCTTCTGTATATATATTTATAATGGTGGTCATTTTTTTTAATTAAGCCTCATCGCGATTCATTTCATTTCAGCGTGATTTCTTTTAATTAAAATGTGTTATGCCCGCCAAATTACGTGATGTTAAGCATGTTTCATATGAACAAAAACCTACCATCTAATAAGAACCCTTGAGTTCTGAATAAAGGTGTTAGAAAAGGAAATAGTTCTTTGTAGTTCAAACAGCCACGGCTTCACTAACAGTAAAGACTAATTTCTTAATCAACCACCACACTTTTTTATCTTTCAATTATCACGCGACTTCATTGCATTTTTCATTAACATTTTTATCAATCGGTATACCTCCTCTTCGGACTCCCTGTTAAATATCAAGGTTATAATGGTTTTTGTTATATATACTTGCACTCGTTTGCAATGTTTCGTATTTGGTTTTTTTCCTAGTTTACATAAAAACGAAACAAAAGAATAATGAAGCAGAGAAAGAAATGAATTGTTACAATACATAAACATTTCCAGCTTTTTGTTTGTATTCTTCAGATTTTTTTTTGGTGCGAGTGGAAACAATTGATGATATGAATATTGTTAATTAAAAGAGTGATCCCTAAATTTTTCTGTTTATGTTTTACCATTAACCAAATACAAGTAGAAATGTTTTTGTGGAAAATGGACCATTCTTTATAAATGGGTTTCGTTTGTAAATGTATTGTTACAACAATATTCCCGACGAGTTAAAAGATATGCAATCAACTCTTCTACTTTCTTGTTTAATTTAATATATAAAGAACAAATATTTTTCAATTTTGTTGAGTTGTAATTGAGATTTTAATTCGTTCGAATGCTTTAAATGTAATTCGGTAAAGTCAAACAAAAAATTTTTATATTTGTTGTTCAAAATAAAAGAAAATAAAAATCTATTTTTAAAATCATTGCTTATATAAAAATTTTTAAGTGTACTATTAAATAGTGTAATATTTATTGTTATTTAAAATAAAACGAATTCATGAATTTGTTTGCAGTAATACACTTAATTTATAATTTCTTTTATTGAATTATAAAAGGGAAGTGAATTGTTTAAGAGCTTAAGCGCTTCGCTGTATAAACGAATTTGGATTAAAACTATATGTTGATATGGACGTGCAGAGTTATTGAGTGAATTTGTAGAAAGTTAACATTCTACTGAAATAAGTACGTTGAAGAATTTTCGGACAAATGCTGAAGTTTGCCAGGAATGTTAACGTCATAGGAAAGTTAAATTGGGGGAAATTCAGACGATATACAAGGACGAAAGTCGTCATCAGCCAACATCAAAACAACTCTCAACAAATTAAGATAAGTTTATTTTTATACATTTTAATAATTTTGTTTGTTCAAACTTAACAAGTACATATTATAATAAATTTCACTAATAAATTAAAATAAAAACGCCAATTTCTTGTTAACTAATAGTTTTATTTACTATATACGTATTTCGAAAGCTATGCTTTCATCGATGCGGATATATACTACTGTCGATGAAAGCATAGCTTTTGAAATACGTATATAGTAAATAAAAACTATTAATTAACAAGAAATTGGCGTTTTTATTTTAATTTATTAGTGAAATTTATTTTATTTCTATGTTTAATTTTTTTAAATCCTTTAATTTTTATTTTAAATTGTTTTTAGAAATAAATTATTAGTGTTATGTTGGAGATTTTCCTTGTTCGGAATCCGCATACGTTCCGTTCATCGTTTATCATTCTTAAAATTTAAATTCCCTTGTATAAATAGATAATGTATCTATTTTTTAGTAAAGCCCAGTGGCCTTACAACTGAATCAAATTTAAATAAATTACACTTGCAAATCTCTTATTTATGAATCACAGAATTAAAAAAAAATTAAATTATATACTGAATATAACAAAAACTAAATAATTTAATACAAAAAAGAACTAAAATACAAAAATTATATAAATCAAATCTAAAAGTGCTTACAGTAATGCAGTATATTATGGATGATCCAACTCTAGTACTGCGTTAAAATGTTGATATATCTCTTCTTTTTCTGACATCGTCACAATTCTTCTGCTCAGCGTTCCCGAATTAAATACTTCAATTTTTTTCATACAATTCATTTCCCAATATATCCTCCAGTACATATTTGTCTACCATATTACATACATTTCTTCCCTTCAGTTATATACATAATATCAAAACTATCCACTCGGTTGCACATTATCACCTAATTATCAATCAATTTATTTCAATAAATTTTCATCATCCTCATCACCCACATAAATGAGTTTTATTTATTCACAAAGCCGATGTTTCGCTACCCCCCTGCTCATCTACTATACAATCATCTGAATTTGCTCCATTGTAAAATATAGAAAAGAAATATACTTTACACAATTAGAATTTACATTGTTGTATTAATTTAAATATATTTATCAATTATATTTATTAATTTGGTGGTATATCCTTTTTTGTTGACAATAGTTAATATTTAACTAACCAAACTTAAAGACTAGTGGCCCAAGTCAACATCTTGGTTAAAATTTATATAATAATCTTTTGATTTAAATTTACATAATAATCCCCGATCAAAACAATTTGATCGCTTATATACAGACCGTTTAGGTTTCCTGTTTAGCTCTCCAGTATCTTAATAAACAATTTTCTCCAATACAGAAAACAATTCTACTTTTTTACAAATTAAACAATCATTTATGGAAAACATGTACTATTAATTGACATTGAGTGACGTAACTAAACCATCAACAAAAAAATGTTTAATTACACAGTAGTACAAATGTCCCAACGCTTATTACAATTGAAGAGAAATAAATTACTAAATTTTTAGATAATTTCTTTAAATATGAATACTATTATTTTAGAGTAAAAATTGAAAATAGTCCGTCGTTACAATATGAAGACACAAACACTGAATAAGATGCTAACGTGACAGCGAACATTCGAAGATTATCCGCATGAAGTGGTGAGTTTTGATTGATTTGCATTTTTTTCTTTAATTTTTGATCGACGGGTAAGAGAACCAGCCCCTGCTATTGACAGGCGAGTGAACCTGAGATATCATATACTACTGGCAATAGCAGTGAGATATCACTAGCCAAGGGGATACCTTATGGCTGCTGGCGGTTGTACTCCATTCAATCAATGTTAACATCCTCAATCTATGTTATGAAATATCCTTGATGATAGCACGTTATTGCTTGCTCGAAGAAACACCCCTTCATATATTTCTATATTTAGATTTTAACCATTGAGGAAGAAAATGCGTCACTTGATCAAGGAATATGCCACTACATATCTGGATTATTGTCAAGAAAATTTTAATTTCGTTCGTGTTAGTTTCTAGAAAAAATTTACTTTTTGCCGTGATGCGAAGCTGTTAATTCTAAAATAATTAACAGCGCATCTTCACTGCACTAAAATAATTTAAAAAATTTTTACCGATCCTATGCTATCGATGTAATCTTTTATTTGTTCTATTTCTTATTATAATTTTAAGTTCATTGGTTCTTTTATCTTGTTTTCGTTGTTTTTGCTTTCACTAAATTTTACGAATATTAGCATATTATGAAAATGGGGATTCGTGGCACCATTAAAGGGTGTTGCAATTTAAAAAAAAAAGTGATTTGTGATTGAATCTAAATAATAAAATATAAGCAAAACATTTTTGTTTAAAATTTTTTTTTTTCGATTTTATGTGAAAACCAAATTAAATTGCATTAATGTTAAAGTTTAAATTAGAAAAAAAAATATTACTAGTTGAATAAAAAAAAATAATTATACATTTAATAATTGTAAGTTCATGTGCAAGTTTGCTTCAAAAATATATAAAAAATATTATGGATAAATAAAATGTGAATTTTGTTAGATGTGTAATAGGAGTGGAGAGTAAAAGATATCCTCGTTATCGTTTGAAGATGGTATAATAGCAGTTTTTAATTAAAATCACTTATGACATAATCCGCAACAATTCATTTAGTTACAGAATTTTTTCAACAATCACATGTTTTTGGTGCAATAATTCATTTATTTTATATAAATTATTTAATAATCACCTTCAATATTGGTGCAACACTTCACCGTTTACATAATTTGTTCAATAATAATCGGGTTTTGTTACAAGAAATTCATTTATTTAACCATTGCCTGTTTAATTTTGGTGCAACATTTTTCATATTTACCTACTTTTTAACAATCACCCAGTTATTTTTGGTGCAACAATTTGGCTACAAATAATAGTAATTTTAATTTAAATCATTTACAATACAGCCACACCATCAACATAATATTGATAATGATACTTATGACATATTGTACAACATATAAACAACATATTGTAATTCCTATTACACAACATATTTAAAAACCAAATTTTCGGTGTATTTATTTGCTTAAGCAGCTACGAACGATTTGAGTAGTAAGGGAGACGAGACATAACATCGTACACATTTTGACAAATTTACTTTACAAATTTTTTTTGTACAAATTTGACATCGTGACTACGGCTAAACTAACCTACCCTAACTATTCCAAGCCTATTCACAAAATCTTTTCAACTTTCTATTGAAAACAATAAATATTTTCAATTACAGCATTTTCTAAACACAAATGAAACAAAGAACCTGGAATCCACAAAAAATCTTATAATTGTTCTAAAAAATTATTTTTCTTTCTTCTTCCATTTATTTTCTCAAACAATGAATTGATGTTTTGTGAAAATAAATTAATCCAATAATAACAAAAATCTTTAATTAATTATACCAAAAATAATTGAAAGCTCACATTTTTATCAGACAGAATAGACAATCTTACCTGCAAAGAAAAACAAACGAAAATTAAATTATTACATTTATAAAGAGTTACATTGTAATTAGAGGTGGCTTATAAAATGAGAACAAAATATTCAGCTGATTCATAATTTCAACCATTTCAATCTAATTAGTTTATTATTATATAAAAACTATAAAAACTAATCCCATCCACTTAAATGAGTTTTCCATTAAAATATTACAAAGCAACTTTATTTATAATAAACTTTAAAATATTTTTTTTAACTAATCTATTTCCATTTAAAAATAAAACATTAATATTACTCAATCAATCAATATAACCGTCAAGAAAAACTAATAAAACAATAAAAGTTTTACTTGTGCTTTTCGATGGAATCGAATTTTAAAATTATTTTTCTCCAAATAATAAATAAATTCACAAAAACATATAACATAAAATAAAAATTAATTATAGAAAATAAAACATTTTAAAGCTTTCCATTAAAGCTTCTTAACATCTTACAAACAAGATTTGTTTATTTATATTTTGAAAAAAGATTATTAATTATTTGTACATTTTACTTTTCATAGAATTTTGTGGTAAGAAAAGTATTTGTTCGGGATGAACAAGTTTTATTGACACTATTTTGAGTGATGAGTTAGTAGATCAAGTATAACCTTCGGAAATAAAGTTGTTAAGTTAAAAAAAAATGCATCTCATCAGACAAATATTTCAATAGAGCTTTAAACTTCATGTCAGTTAAAGTTCCAAGCATACCTCTCTCTTCTTAATTTATATATTTTTTGTTGATTTGAATTTTAGAAATAAAAAACTTCACAAAAAAACAATTTAATTAAATTTCATACAATAAGTTTTATTTTTTGTTCCTTCAAAGTGGTTTTATTTTAAAATTTAAATTGATGATTATATTTGAGAAGCTCAATTTATTATTTTGAAATTATTTGAGCTTTTTCGTTGTTTGTTCAGTTGTGAGTTCTTGTTTTGTTTATTACGTAGAAAGGTTATGTTTCTGTTTTTAGAATGTAGATTAAGATAAATAATTTGTTTTATGAATTTATATTGAAATTTAATAAAGAAAAATTTGTATGACGGATTAAAATATAAAATTATTCTAAACTTTAATGAGTATGCGGGATTATGTTGTTAGTTAAAATCAAAATAAAAAAAAAGAAATTAACATTCAAAAACTTTTTATAATAGATTTTTTTTTTGCTTTAATTTGTTTTTTAGCAGAAAATTAGAATAAAAGTTTATCGCTGTAAATCATTTTTAAGATTATATGGAAAATAATTCTAATTTTTTGAATGTCAGTAGAAATAAACATAAAACAAGATTTATGTATACCGTTTACATTTGTATGTATTTTAATTTCGTTTTAAATTATCCACTCGGAACAAGCAACCCTATTTAAGGTTGGTTACAGATAATTCCAATTTTTTGGTTAAAAAATACATAATTTTTTATACAAAGATTAACATGTTTAGCGTTAATCATAATAAATTATAACCTAACGACATTGGATATACCAATTTTTGAACGTTAAATTTAAAAAATTATATATAAAAATCTTTTGAAAAATTTTACACAGTTAAGGACTTTCAAAAATGAGAAACTCTGTTCAATATTTGGTTTCATAAAATATGAATACGTAACCTATGCCGGTTGTTGAGTAACTCTGTCCTATGGTATCATTGCTAAAGTAGAGTTTTTCGTTGGAATCTAGCTGAAGTTAGGAAGCATTGACATGAAACACCGAAGCTTTCTATCAAGACAATAAGTTATAATGATATCATAAATTACTTGTAATTCAAAGTAATATAACTCTAGATACATTTTACATTTTTGTATAAATTTTTTGTAAAATTTACAAACTAATAATTTGTTGAAACTAGTCTTTCATTTTAACAAAAGCTTACAATAGTCGAATTGAAAGTTCTTTGAATCAGACTATACATATGACCAAACATATTTATACATTCATAAATATTTCAGAAATTTTGTTACACTTTGCAGTTAGTTAGTTAGAGAGTAAAAATTACATTATTATTTATTGTTACTCAATAAATGTTATTGAATTGAATTGTTTTAACTACCTCAATACATTTTAGTCAAACTTTTCTACTTTTTACCAAAAATCATTTACTCTCATCCCCCAACATTCCCTTTTTCCACTGGACTGTATCGTGATGTAACACGTACCGTGTTTAGGATCTTCCAGGCTAAAGGTCCAGTCAAATAGCTCAGTCACTAACGGTGTATCCGGAACCTCTGTGCAGCTGGAAAGTTTCTGTCCGCAACTAGTGGGAACCAATTTAAACGAAACAAAAATAAAAACAACAAGAAAAAACTTAAGGAAAGCGACGTAAACGAACTCTAGTAGCTTAACACTTGCTCCAAACTCAGTTATCTGAATCACATTCCAGGTTCGAGTAGAATCTCTAAGGTTAAAGTTACTGGAGTACCGAGCGATAGCTATTTGGGTCACCAGTCTGATTCATAACCATCGGGAAAGATATCCCCCAGTGCTAAACCAAAAAGAGCGGTACTGTAACGGCGGACTATTTCAATTTTGTTCTAAAAATAATAGTTTTTAAACTCAATTATAATTTTATTAATTTTCATAAATTGTAGTAAATGTAGCTACATTTTTCTGTACTACTGTTGACGGTTTAGTTACGTCATCAATTGTTTATGTAAGGGGAAACAGAAGATCGATGGTATGATATAAGAGTACGAATTGTTCAAATCAATGAGTCCAGTATAATTCTGAAATCGAATTGATTAGGATATAGTTTTTGATTAGTATAATTTTAAAAGTTTGAACCCAATGATCGGTAATTAAGTAAAATTAAAAAAAATATTATTATGTAAAATTTGATTATAAAAAGAAGGTGTAAAATTTTATTGCATTAAAATTAAATTATATGGTTTTTTAAATGTGATTCCGAAGTTTTTTTATTTATTTATTTTCAATGTGTTGAGTTTTGGTGAAAAAAAAGTTCGATAATTCAAGTAGTGAACAAAATGAAAAGTAATCAGAAAAATTCGTAAGCTTAAGGTGTTTGAAGAAAAATAATGTTATCTGGTCGTTTTGTGGCTTTTTTAATTGGATTGGGTTTTGGATTTTGCATGCAGTTATAATGGTTATAAAATGTTGTATTTTTTACCGATACAAAATATTTAAATGCATGGTTGGAAGCACTGGGTTTAAAACATTGGAAACCGCAGATGATGTAAATTGGTTCGCAGTATTTCGAAGGAAATTTTTAGAACGAAACTCACCGTGAGGAATACGTATTAATTAATATTACTGCAATACGTATTATCTTTCCATGATAATTGTAATCAAGAATTCGTTAATAAATAAATAAATTCGTCAATAGGCAAACGAAAATGCATAAAATACAATATGAAAACAACATTCAAGATTAAACTAATGTAAGTTTTTTTATATATTTTGATTTGTATAAATTTTGATTTTCTTTTTAATAAATTAATTTCTTTATGTTAGTAAATTAATAGTTTATTTTGCTGTAATATGAAGAATAAGAGATTTCCAAGTGATGATGTGTGTAAATTCAGTGGTTCAGTTTTCATAATAGTGTTGAGCTATCCGGCATAAATTAAAATTATAAATATATTTCAATAAAAGTTCAAATGGTTTCAAGTGGCGCCGAAACTGGGACCAGGCAAATTTATATAACGTTATTTTTGGCGCGATCTTTTGCTAAACCGGATTCGGTGTGCGTGGAAATTTTTGTATATACATTTGGCGCAAATTTTTTTTTTGTAAAAACCAGTTTAAGATTTATATGAATTTGCAAATTTTGTTATGAGCTAAATTTTGCGCAAAAATTTATTAAGTTTTTGTGTTGCAAATGATTTTTTTGATAAAACCAGTTTTAGTGGTTTGTGATGTGATTTATATATTTTTTTTTGAATAATGATAATTTTGAGTAAACCAGTATTGGTTTTAATTTTTTTGAATTGAATATTTTTGAAATGTTTACTGTTAATTGTACAAATTTAATAAATGTTTTAGTATAGAATTAAAAAAAATTTCTAAACTGGTAGGCCTAAAAAGCCATCCTTGGGGCTTCTTCCCTTAACATGATGATGTTCTTAGGTCGCCTCTGGCCATAGGGGTTATGCGATCGAAGATCATTGGATACTTCTCTTCATTCCGGCGAGGAAGTTCTCATTGACGAGGAGTGGTGCTGCTGTGTTTGTACTTAGGTACAAATAGTACCATTCATTGCTCAGAGGCTTCTTCGGTGAAATGAGGAGGAGAACCAATAAATATTTTTTTCCAGGATCAGAGGCTTCACCTCATACAATTTCAATTTTTTTTTTTTTTTTTAATAAAATGTGTTGTGTAATAGGGTTTAGAATATGTGTCACAACAACACATAAATACCTTTTAAGACCTAGGTCTAGACCTGGGTCCCACAACAACTGGCGTTCTAAGGTGTAGATTAACGCTTTTTTTTTAACATCTGTGGGTTGAAGCCACCTGAGACTAAGTGTTCCGGCAAACTATTCCATTTGTACGCAGTTCGGACAAAGAAGTCTCTCTGCGATCTACCAGTATGACAGCGCGGGATCTTTACCGTTTCACCGGTTGCGGCAGCCGATTGCCGAGTGGAACGGGGGTAAGAATAAGTTTGAGGCATGATGCCGCTGATTTCATCTGAGCACTGCTGATGACGATATTTGTAAAAAACAACGAGGTCAGCAACAGTGCGACGATGTTGTAGGGAATCAAGTTTTGATGTCAAAGTTCGATCACCCACAATTCGTATAGCTCGATTTTGAACAGAGTCCAAGAGGGCCAAGATGGAAACAGAGGCAGCACCCCAAACTTGACAGCAGTACTCCATACAGGGACGAATATAGGACTTATAAACATGGAGCAATTGGTATGGAGTGAAAAATTTTTTGCATCTATTTAGGAGGCCGAGTTTTTTAGCCGCGCTTTTTGCCATCGCCATTACATGATCGTTCCAGAGTAGGTCATTTGAAACTGTGACACCCAATAAACGAATGTTTTTACATTCACCTATTGGTTCATCACACATACTAAATAAAATATCTTTGGGGAACTCGGTCTTTAATCTGGAAACAGTCAACAACTGTGTTTTGGTAGAGTTGAAATTGACAAGGTTTTGGTCACCCCAGTCGGCGACTTTATTCAGGTCTTTGTTCACGTTTATGGCAGCGTCTCTCCGGGCAGGATTAATTCGTTCGTGCATTTTACCTTTTGAAGAAAGGGGCTCGAACGACTTGTGCAGAGTACTATCATCTGCAAAACTATTTATTGGGTTACTGGTGATTTTCAACAATTCGTTGATATAAATCAAAAATAGGGTTGGGGACAATACTGAGCCTTGGGGTATACCAGCGTTAATTAGTTTAGACTCAGAAGAAAATCCGTCTAAGGTTACCAAAATGTATCGGTTGGATAGAAAATTTTGAATCAGCTTCACAACATTGGGATGAAAACCGTACGCAACGAGCTTGTTGATTAAGTTGGCATGCCAGACTCGATCGAATGCCTTGGAGATGTCTAAGGCGATAACGTATGTTTCACCACTTTTATCAAGTATGCTGTTCCAACAATGCGCTACATAGTTTAATAGATCGGTAGTTGATCTTTTGTTTCGAAAACCATATTGGCTGTCGGATATCAAATGATTTTCTTCCAGAAATTTTGAAATATGTGTATTAATATAATGCTCGTAGACTTTGGATAGGACCGATAGTAAAGCTATTGGCCTGTAATTTGAGATATCGGATTTTGGTCCCTTTTCAGGGACGGGCTGGACATTTGCCAACTTCCAGCACGAGGGAAATATACCAGATTTGTAGGATTGGTAGAATATTTTAGTCAAAGTTGGTGCAAGTTCTTTGGAAAAGGTTTTTAAAATAATGGGTGGAATATTGTCCATTCCTGATGCTTTGTTTATTTAACTATTTAATAATTTAGCTTTTACAATAGAACAATGTCTATGGAGTTTAGGACTTGAAGTCTGGCGCTCGGGAGCGTTCTCCAAGGAAACGTCATTAGTTCTAGTAATTTATTTTTAGTTTAGTTTTAGGGTAAGGAATCACAACTGGGTCAGTAGAAATGGGCCTAAAGTCTAATCGTGACAGTTGTGATTACCTTTGTTAAGTTTAAGCTAGGGAGAAACCGTTCTGTAGAATCTGGTCGTTAAGGACTTATCTAGTCGGTTCTCACATGCATTCTTGGGGAGTGCTCGCGAGCGTGAGAATTCAAGAATAGAATTAGATGACATTGGACATTTGTATCATGTTTCGGTTGTTTTTTTGTCAACAAACAAATCTTGACTTGGAAATCTCTTATCTATATTAAATAAAAATAAATTAAATAAAACTATAATTTTTAAGAATTAAATAAATAAATTTTATTAAATAAAATAATTTTTTTTTTAGAATAATAAGTAAATAATTTTAGGTAATTAATTAAATAAAAAAATTTTTTATTACAACAAATACATCAAGATATAAATCTATAATATATTAAATATTCTTTATTTTGTTTTTTTAAATAAATAAATATTTTTGAAGGATAGGATTTAGCACCTAATAAATAATTAAATATTTTTATTTTCAATCTTAAATAAATAAATATTTTAACTAGAGGTGTTATGGCCGCATAATTAATTATAAGATTTTACAATTAAGAAATTAAATAAAATAAATAAAAATTATTATATTATATAAAAATATAATTTTAGGTTAAACAAATATATTTTTAAAGAAATATCATTCAAAATAAAATAAAAAGAATAAGAATAATTTAAATAACTTTAATATATGTATAGCCATATTTTTTCATACATCAAGTTTTCTGTTTCTGGTTCTTGTTGACGTGACTTCGGTTTGTTTTTTTCTTATATCGTCATTCAATAATAAATGATTTGTATAATTAAAGCAATTTTTGTAGAGAGTCATAATTGGCGATTATCATAGTCCTTTCTTCTAGGATAAACAACGGATAGGGATGTTAATTCTATCATCACTGTCCTAGTTTTGTAACGGCGAACTATTTCAATTTTGTTCTAAAAATAATAATTTTCAAACTCAATTATAATTTTATTGATTTTCTTAAATTGTAGTAAATGTAACTACATTCTGTACTACTGTTGACGGTTTAGTTACGTCATCAATTTCACTTAACAAACATGTTTATAGAAATGATTTTTTTATAACTTGGAAAAAGGGGAATTGTTTATGGAAGGGGAAACAGAAGATCGATGGTATGATATAAAAGTACGAATTGTTTAAAGCAATTGGACTAGTATAATTTTGTAAATCAGTTGGTATATAAATTTCAATCAGAAAGATAAGTTGCATTATGCAAACTTTCAAATCAATAAAGAAATGTGTAACTTGTGATACCTCAAATGTGTATCTAAAACTTGAAATTTTTACAAGTGCAAATAAATTATAAATTGTATTGCAAATTTTTATTGAATTGATTATTATTGGTGCTGTTCTTATTTTTAATTATAAAAAATGATTGAAGAAACTGTTTGAAGAATTTGTTTGATTGAAGAATTTGTTTTTGGCAATGTTGGTTTGCGTAAGGAAACCATACATTCTTTAAGTTTGAAAAGTTATTTTTTTTCACTTGTCATGATATAAAAATATTTTTGCTACAAAACAATATGAGTCAAATCACTGTAGTCTACCGCGAGTTTCGTTATTGGTTAGTTGTAACTGAGTGGACTAGTTATTGTAGTGAAAATTATTTTTACAATACTCAATTGAAAAAATAAAGTGAATATGTTTCATCTTAAAACATTAGCGAAGAGCGTGGTAGCTAAACAAGAACTAGCTACTCTTGTAAAATCTTTACCGGTTGCTGTAACACAATCCCGAGGTTATGCAGATCATCAAATTCCTGATAGGCTGAAGGAGGTGCCCGTGGCCGAAAATCCTCGTTTCTTTGATATGGTTGAATATTTCTTCCATCGTGCCTGTCAAATTGTTGAAGATAAATTAGTAGAAGAAATGGGTGGAAAACTTTCAACCGAGGAGAAGAAGAAAAAGGTCAAAGGAATTTTAATGTTAATGCAACAGTGTGATCATATCATTGAAACAACTTTTCCTCTTCGACGTGATTCTGGTGATTATGAAACAATTGTTGGATATCGTGCACAACATTCAACTCATCGTACACCAACCAAAGGAGGTAGGTTTAAGGTTATACTTGAAATTATCTCAAATAGTTCAATTCAATATTCATCCATTTTGTTTTACCTGAATAAAAATTACAGAAATGCTAACTTATTCAATTATTGATTGTAGCTTAGAAATAGTTCAGTTTTCTTCACCCCAAAAAGTTACAAATTATTTGTGTACTATCAGGAAAAAAATTCTGTAGAAATAAATTACATAATATCTTTAAAATACCACATATTCCGTCATATGATGAGGAAATTTCAGGAATGTTTTTTCTTAGTTGTTTCTGATAGAAATATCTTTATTTAATTCAATTGTAATTGTATAATCGCCGACTTTTAAACACATACAAAAAATTTATAAAAACAATAAAACATTGACGGCGAGTTTTACAACTTTGGGAGTACTAAATTTTATATTGTATAGTGTAATCCACGACTGACTGTTCATAATTCGAATGTTCCGGCACCAAATTATCGGTATTCGTATTATTTTGGAAACAGAATTATTACTTTGCTACACCAAGAACAGAAAAATAACATCTTAAAAACTGGTGGTAATAGCAGTTGTTCTAAACAAAACAAATATTTAATCGATGGGGGATATTACTTCTACTTAGGCGCCAAGATTTTGTTTATTTGATATAGAATCACTCACTTAAGCGAATAAAACCAAAACAAGTTGTATATCAGCCCCGGGGTCCAAGATACAGGCCTTTGTAAAAAGCAAAATCCATACAAAATTTTACTGTTTTGACAAGAATTTTTCTGTTTTTGTAATTTTTCCTTTATTTCCTATGTGCTTATAAGATAAACAGATCAAAACTGTCCCTTTTACGAAATTTTCTTAATTTACGATAAAAATAACAAAAAAAAATCCACTGAGGCCTAAGTTCAAGTAATCTTGCCTCAAATGGTCATACGTGAGCCCCTAAGGTTATAATTATTTTTTTTAAGTTATTCTTTGAAATTGTAAATCAAAAATAACATTTAAATTGCAACATTTGGTAAAAAAAGTGTATTTTTATACGATATTTTTTTCCAAAGGCCTATATCTTGGTTCTC